>CAJQUN010000014.1:1708534-2908534 GCA_907163345.1 Haberlea rhodopensis
TTTATGTCCTTTTATTAGAAATTACATTAGAATTATTCATCATTATATGTTTTATATAAAGGAACATTACTTTTTGAGATAACGATAGTTAATTGGATGATTATCAATCTCTAGATAGAATTAACAGAAGATTAGATACTCTTTTCACTCTTGTATTGGAAATTTAACCTACCTACGCCATAATTCATATAAAAATCATTCAATGATATCATCATGAAAATCTCAAGGTAACTGCAGCATCTTCCAAATGGTCCATTGCTATAAAAGATTCTTGTTAACCAAGTACAAAAATGGTCAACATAGATGGCAAATAAGAGAAAATACCACAAAATAAAGAAGCACAAGGCTGTCTCAGTCTTATATAGTTCATTATCATGCAAATGATTCTAAATCCAGTTTGGATCACAATGTTTCGATATTTACCAATTGCGAACAGTTAGGCGTGAATAATAATATACAGCACGATAAATCTCTACTCACTATCATATCCAACCTAAGTGTGTTGAGTGTAAAACACCAAAAGACAACATCATCAGATTTTCAGATACAGGTCCATGTGCAAATCAGCAACGTAACCTATTTCATCTCGAAATGCTTTCATCACAACAAAGGTAACAAAATACTAATTAAGAATAGAAGTAAAAGAATACTCACACTATTGCTTAGTTCAACGTTATTCCTAGCCAATAAAAAATGAACCAGTTGGATACTAAATAATCGGGATCCTCAATAAATCATGCAAACAATTGACCCAAAAACGTCAATGTCACCTCTACATACTTAACTTAACCCCTCCCCTGCCAGGTATGTTCTGTGCCATAGGCAACTGACAACAATATATAGCAATAAGCAAGTATTATATATCCCCACCCCACCAAACAACACATTTACGATAAAATACCAGACAAATGGCATCTTATAGTTGAAATGATTATGCTTAGCCCAGGTAACTAAAAAAACAGATTAAGTCCCCCGTTAGAATGTGGATATAATATCTGAACATAAAACCCAAACGAATAAAAAAAAGAAAAAGAAATATGATTAACAAAGAGAGATTTTCCCCACGAAAACAAAAAAGGAAAGTTCGCCAACTCCTGAAAAATACTGTTAGATTTCTTCGCACCGGCTCTCGAAATTTCAAGGGAAAAAAGAAATACCTTCTGAATCTGTTCGGTGTGATATTAGTAGGGGCAAAGGACTGCATGACCGGAAACATTGGACCTGGTTGCTGCATCTCTACAGCTTTCCTGCATAACTAAATGCAGGACCCTTATACTTTATCATTATAATGAAAACAAAAGAAAAGAAAAAACAAAAACAATGTACAGCATATTATTTTGAGAGTGAACATAGCTGACAATGTACATCATATTATTTTTTGTTGGCCCCAGGTGCGGCAACATGAGATAGAAAATACTGAAATTGAAGAATAAAATGGACACCAGAATTTACGTGGAAAACCCCTAAAATATTAGGTAAAAACCACGGGCAAGATGAAAAGATTCCACTATAATATTTTGTGGGTTACAACCTCTCTCTATCTTTCAAAGAGAACAACACTCTCAATATAGGAGAAAACTACCTCACAAATATTATAGAATACACACTCAAATGTAGAGATATGAGAGAACACTCTGAAATGGAATGAACGAAATGAAATCAGAAGAGCTATATTTATAGGGTTGAAGATGTGCATTAAATGCACATCTCCCAACTGCCATCTCCCAACTCCCATCTACCAACCGCCCACATTAATTGTGGGTGGACAAAGTCAACATTTCTCCCACTTGGAGATTTAATTGAGACTCAAGCATATCTCCACACATCCTTCAATCTTGCCATACCTAGCCCCTGCTGCTTAAGTTTTTGCTAGGCCACTTGAGATCTGCACCACTCAAACTTTTCAGTATTAACCGGCTTTGTCAGAATATCAGCTAGGTTTTCCTTCGTATGGATCTTCTGCATATCCACACTTCCGTCTTCTACTACTTCCCTACAAAGTGAAATTGAACGTCAATGTGTTTAGTCCTAGAATGAAAAGCTGGATTCCTTGCAATGTGCAAGGCACTCTGACTGTCACAAAACAAAGGAACTTTATCTTGTTTATGGCCAATCTCCTCCAATAGCCTTTGAGTCCATATCGTCTCCTTGCAAGCTTGAGTAGCTGCCATATATTCTGCCTCCGTTGTAGATAAAGCTACCACTGTCTGCAGTTTTGAAACCCAGCTTACTGCTCCTCCTGCAAGTGTAAACACATAACCAGTAGTAGATTTTCTTTTATCTGGATCACCTGCATAATCTGAATCCACATAGCCCCTGAGTATAAAATCTGATCCTCTATAACATAATGCAGCATCCGAGGTACCCTTAATGTATCTAAGGATCCTCTTAACAGTACTCCAATGCTCTCTTCCAGGATTCGCCTGTCCCACTCTCTGCTTGTGCAATGTCTGGTCTTGTACAGATCATAGCGAACATTAGACTTCCCACCCGCTGATGCATACGGTACTCGAGACATCTCATCCTCTCTTGCTTCACTGCTAGGACTCATTTCGGAGGATAACTTGAAGTTAACAGAAGATGGGGGGTAGATATTGGCTTACAATCTGCATGTTGAAGCGTTGCAAGATTTTCTTCAAATAGTTTTCTGGGAAAAGCCAAATCTTTCTGTTACTTCTGTCTCGGTGAACTTGCATCCCGAGAATCTTGTTTGCTGGTCCCAAGTCCTTCATATCAAATTCCCTAGCCAATTGTGCCTTTAATTCTTGGACTCGTCATGTTGGGGCCTGCGACCAACATGTCGTCCACGTACAACAACAAAAATGATATAATCATCATTCCCAGATCTCTTGTAATATGCACAAGGATCTGCATTAAGTCTGTTTGTCCAAGGCTCATGATATAGGAATCAAATCTCTTGTACAACACCTCGGCGCCTGTTTTAGACCGTACAGAGATTTGTTCAACCTACAAACCAAGTTCTCTTTGCCTGTTTCGCAAAAACCTTCTGGTTGGAGCATATAAATTTCTTCTTCAAGATCTCCATGAAGAAAAGCCGTTTTCACATCTAGCTGTTCTAGATGTAGGTCAACAAACACCGCACATAATGCCAATACTACTCTGACTGGTTGTAAGTCGGACCACAGGAGAAAATATCTCATTGAAGTCGATACCTTCCTTCTGAGCATATCCTTTCACCACTAGTTTTGCACGATATCTTTCCACTTGGTTGTTACCATCACGTTTGATCTTATAGACCCATCCTATTACCGATGGCTTTCGTCCTCGTGGTAGTGTAACAAGATCCCAAGTTTTATTCCGGTCCAAGGGCCTCCAATTCTTCCTACATAGCTTGCATCCACAGGGATATATCCGAACTTTGAGTAGCCTCCTGAAACGCGATGGCTCACCATCCTCTGTCAGCAAGCAGTATGCAATATTGCTTTCACTATCATAATCTGAAAGCCAAACCGGTGGTTCCCTCTCGCGAGTAGACTGCCGAACTTTGAGAACCTCTGACTCATCTGGTTCTTGTTCATTGTGCTCTGGTAATACCTCAGAAGAAACTTGACCTTCTTCTGTCTTATTTTCCACCTGAATTGTAGTAGTATCTGAATTCAGTGTGATTTTGTTTCCTTCACTTTATCTTCCTCGAAGATAACATCCCTGCTGATAATAAGTTTGTGGGCAGTGGGATCCCACAAGCGATACCCCTTAAAACCATCAGCATAGCCCAAGAAGATGCACTTTCTGGATTTAGAATCCAGCTTCGATCTTTCTTGTTCATTGTATAGAACAATATACCGGACTTCCAAATGTATGGTAACCGAGAATAATCCACTGGCTTGCCTATCCACACCTCCATCGGAGTCTTCAGATCAATCGCCACTGATGGAGATCGATTGATAATATAACTGGCGGTCTTGACTGCTTCTGCCCAAAATGACTTGGCTAGACCCGCAGTCTTCAGCATAGCCCTTGTTCTATCCAACAGGGTTCTATTCATCCGCTCCGCCACTCCATTCTGTTGAGGCGGGTAAGCCGTTGTGAATTGTCTTTTGATGCCCTCTTGTTGACAGAATGCATCAAATTCCTCACTTGTATATTCTCCCCCATTGTCAGTCTCAAAACACTGATCTTCTTTTTCAGAGTCAAGTTACAACCCCGCGCTTTTTTGAACACTTTGAAGACTTGAAAAACATCTGATTTCTTTTTGATAGGATACACCCAGCATCTTCTAGAGAAATCATCAATGAACGAGACAAAATATCTCGCTCCTCCTAGAGATACAACTGGCGCTTGCCAAACATCAGAATGAATCAGCTCCAGAATATCGTGCTTTTTGGCAATAGATGTGCCAAACTTTAGTCTATGTTGTTTACTGGTAACACAATGCTCACAAAAGGGTAGAGACACTTTTGTAAGCCCTGGCAGCAGCTTCCGTTCCGAGAGAACCTTCAACCCTCGTTTTGACATATCCCGAGCTTCTTATGCAATAACACTGTTGATTCTTCTCCCGAACTAGCCGATGCAACAGCTATTACTGCCTCTTTGTGTGTTTCCCCAGAAGTACATACATATTCTTGTAAGCCTTTTCCGCCTTGAATACTAACAAGCGCGCCTTTTACAACCTTCATGATCCCATTTTCGATACGGGTCTTGCACCCGATATCGTCCAATTGTCCCAAGACAAAAGATTCTTTGTCAGACCCTTCACGTGCGTACCTCCTGTATGGTGTGAATAGTACCATCAAACATTTAATTTTGATGGTTCCCACTCCAGCGATTTCCAAGGCATGGTCATTTCCCATGAATACAGATCCTCCTGAGACTGGTTCATATTGGTCGAACCATTCTCTCCGAGACGTCATGTGCCACGTCGCTCCTGAATCCATTATCCATGTGTCGAAAAATATTTGTCTGCCTTCCGCAACAGTTGCTGCTTCGCTGAATAATATTTCTCACCGTCTGAGGTACTGGCAACATTTCCTTGAGAATCTTTTTCGACACTCTTCTTACTTGTACAATCTTTCTTGAAGTGCCCTTTACCACCACATTTATAGCAGTAAAAATTCTTCTTCTTACTTCTTGATTTGGATCTACCATACTTGTGGCTCCCACTGGAGTCACGCTCTGTCGATCTTCCTCTCATCATCGGCAAAGCCTCTGCATGCTTCGAACTTGCCAACCTGTCTTCCTTGTTCTTGCGCCGACTTACCTCTTCAAGAACCGCGGCTGCAACATTATTGAAGGCTAACATATCATTAGTGATATTGTTGGTCAGATTGATAATGAGTTGATCGTATGAATCCGGTAGACTTTGAAGTAGAAGCTCCGCACGTTCAACTTCCTCTATTTCATGTCCCAAGAAGTGAGCTGGGCAAATAGAGTATTCAAAGTATTGATATGTCGGTCACCGATGAGGATTCCGACATCCGAAGAGTATAAAGCCTTCTTTTTAAGAAAATCTTGTTGTGTAGTGACTTGGCCTCGTACAGGTTTGTCAGAGTATCCCAAATATCTTTTGCATTTGTTATTTCGGCGATACTTGACAATACCCCCATCGGCTAGAGCCAATGCAAATTGGCAATAGCATTACCGTTCATATCATTCCACTTTTCATCGTTCATTGCCCTCCTTCGGCCTATCTCCAATAGCGCCAAGCAACGATCTTTCGTAGAACTGCTTGCATCTTCATTTTCCACAATATGAAATTGCTTCCGTTGAATTTTTCAATCTCAAACCGTGCCGCCATTTTGACAACAATAAAATTGCCTCAATAAAAAAAATGTCTCAAAAAATCTTTTCTGATGTGGAAGATCAGTCAAGGCTGCAACCACAGAGCATACTTAGAATTTTTAAGATTTTTACAACGAGGCTCTGATACCACTTGCTGGCCCTAGGTGCGGGCAACATGAGATAGAAATACTGAAATTGAAGAATAAAATGGACACCAGAATTTACGTGGAAAAACCCCTAAAATATTAGGGTAACCACGGGCAAGATGAAAAGATTCCACTATAATATTTTGTGGGTTACAACATCTCTCTAATCTTTCAAAGAGAACAACACTCTCAATATATGAGAAACTACCTCACAAATATTATAGAATACACACTCAAATGTAGAGATATGAGAGAACACTCTGAAATGGAATGAACGAAATGAAATCAGAAGAGCTATATATTATAGGGTTGAAGATGTGCATTAAATGCACATCTCCAACTGCCATCTCCCCAACTCCCATCTACCACACCACCCACATTAATTGTGGGTGGACAAAGTCAACATTTTTTTTTTTACGTGGAAAACCCCTAAAATATATAGGGTAAAAACCACGGGCAAGATGAAAGATTCCACTATAATATTTTGTGGGTACAACCTCTCTCTATCTTTCAAAGAGAACAACATTCTCAATATAGGAGAAAACTACACTCACAATATTATAGAATACACACTCAAATGTAGAGATATGAGAGAACACTCTGAAATGGAATGAACGAAATGAAATCAGAAGAGCTATATTTATAGGGTTGAAGATGTGCATTAAATGCACATCTCCCAACTTGCATCTCCCCAACTCCCATCTACCAACCACCCACATTAATTGTGGGTGGACAAAGTCCAACAATTTTGACTGCGCATCGAGATGGAGAAAGCAAGAGGGGGGACAAAGTATTTTCATAAGGGACTTGTTTAAGCAGAACATAGTATTTTGTTAATCATAGTTTAGACGAGTGATGACGAAATAATAAAAATTGTAGCTTTCATGGGAAAAAAGATTATAGTAAAACGTTTTGGAAGTAAACTATAACTTCTCATACTGGAGTGTATTTATTGCTCCGAAAATGAGGGGGTGGGGGATAAACTACCTAAACAGACGATTCAAAGGGATTAGAGGTTGGCCAAAAAATTCTGTCCGTGGAGAAAAAACAAACAGGAAGTTTCTCCCCGTTTTCACAACAGGTTCGTTCTTCAAATGCAAGAAGAAAAGCGAAGAGTAACAAAACGCATCAACCACTGCTCATAAACATAACAAAATCTGCTTAAAATAAAACCCAATCGACCAACCCAAATTAAAACCCCTAATTTGAACACCAGAATCAAAATCCCAGAGTTAAACACCTGAATTCAGAAACCATAACCCCAGAAAACCGAAAATCGATCACGTAATGGATGAAAGACTCAAAATTTCCGCCAAATCTGAGTAGGAAGAGTAAAGTATAACAGCCGAACGAATCCTGAGAAGTGGTAAGTTGGTCTTGGTTATGCAGTATTAAAGTTTAAGAATGAGGAGAATGAGAGAGGGTGTTCAAAGTTTATAGCTGTTGGTTGCCGGTCGCAAACGGCGCTGGCGGAGGCCGCGGTGGAAGAAGGAAGCAAGTGACAAAGAAACGTAGTGTATGAAATTAATATATCCGTCGTCACTTTGTTGTTCGAGGTCATTCAATTTCAAAAACATCTTACATAAGATAAACTAAAACTCAAACATAAATAAATCAATAGTAAAATTTCGGTTTATTTTAGAACAGATTAGAGATTCTCGATGATACTCAAAGAAATTTATATGCGCAAAATTGTATAGGATGAATAACTAATAGACTACGATGCACGGACACTGATACTGACAACGACATCGACACCACGGCGACATGGATTTTCAAAATTTTCAGATACGATAACGGCTGAGACACGCTTGTATATTATATATATATTATACATATACTATATTACAAATACTAAAGTTTACATTTTTAAATTCTAAAACCATATAAAAGTAACAAAAATATTCTTACCAAATTCAAAAAGCATATAAATACCGATGCATGATTTTTTATATTTTTTGGGTATGGAATGAGGGATTTTTTACAATATTGGGTTTAGATACCAAGATCTCCCATCGGCATGTCCAACACAAGTATCCCGATTTTGAGAGAAGTGTTTCTAGTGCTTGATTTAATTTTTTTAAAAAAAATTAATGACACGCCACATTGTGCATACGACACGTGTCTGATGAGTGCCTGATAAATGTAGGTGTTCTATAAATCCCCAATATTATATCGAATAATTTTTAGGATTGTCCATGTATACTTGCATAGATAAGATGCTTAGGGATGAATGACTAGCAAATGGATCTTTTGCATTGATTGCGTTTTTTTATTATTAAAATTAGAATAAACATTTTTAAAATTAATATATATGAATAAATAAATAAGAAATGATCGTTTTTCATGGTTTATATATATATATATATGATACTAACATGTTATTTTAACTTTAATCTCAATCCTTATTAAAAAAATGTTTAAAAAATAAAATTTACTATAATTATCACTTCTATTAATCATTGAAACAAGTTAACTGCTATAAATTTTATTATAATTTTTATCAATATTATAATTATTTATTCTAACTTATATAAATATATTGATAATTATGATGGATTTATAATACACATAAGATATCCAAATCTATTTTCAAATCAAATTTCATCCGTTCAAATAATATATCTTAATCTAGATTACACATAAAATTAATGCTATCAGAAATCATTAAAAACTGTACCTTAAATTATTAAAACACTGAATTGAAGGATACGTACATAAACGGAAGATAAAAGGCCGAAGTTGCTTAGCCCCCAAGGAAGCCAAAACAGAGAACGTAGTCAAATTCGATTGAACTTCCCAAGACAAAACGTGTGGCTGAGGAAGCTTCACTCGACCCAATCGCCACGTCTCATAAATCTTCAACCCCACGTTCAATTTGATCTCTTTCCCACAGAAGGCTATAAATATCCCACCATCTCGACCGAAGTGATGGTTTCTTCACTTCATCCTCAATAGACCAGTGGATAGCTCAAGAAATTGCAGGAAAAGGGAAAACAATTGCGTTTTAGTTGAAGGGAGGACGATCTTTCTCGTGTATTCGAAAGGTATACTGATTTCTCCGAGTTTATTATATTTTTCGGATTTTTATTAGCTTTTCTTGCATTTTCTATTTGGATTTCTTGTTTTGAGTTTCCTCTGTTGATTTGTGCTTTGTTCTGTTTGAGTTATCAGCGATTATGTATGGTTATTTCGTGTGTCGTCTTTCATTTGAGAAAATAAGTTTTAACTTAATGCATAGTTTTGATATACAAAATTCATAAATCAACCTCTGGGATTAAATTCTTGGTGTCGATTGGGTAGCCATGGAGTCCTTTTAGTTCCAGTATTGGAGATGTAATTTGAACAAGACGTGCTTTGATTTCCATTTCCGTGAATTTAGGTTGAGTTTACACACACGCTGACACACAAATACACTTAAAAAGAAATATTTTTTTTTTTAAGTGAAATTTACGATTTGCCTTTCCTATGCTATACGAATCGACCCTTTTGAGTTTTACTTTCGCCTTGGATTTTGGCCAAATCAACCGGTTTCTTGCAATGGAATTCACTCTTCATCTGCCTTGCCTTGTTAATTTTCTTTATGACTAGCTTATGGGATAATATTCTCCAAAAGAGAAAATAGTCTCTTATTTTTTATGTGTTCGTTTATTCTGTATGCTGTTGATTTTATATGCCATTAATGGATATAGGATCGAAAGTCTTGTATGATATATAAACTCAAAAATTTGGTTGGTTGTGAATATCCTCAAATGGAAAAAGAAATGAAATATTATCTAAACATATGCCTCTATAATTTGTGAAAGAGGGCGAGACGCCGAAAGAGGTGTCGACTCTGTAAAAGTTAGGGGGATTGATTTTTTAGAAATTTTTTTTTATGATTTCGATTTTTTGTTTGAGAGTCCATCATCCATGAGGTTACTCACTTTCAAAATCCATTAAGTCACATCCAGCTACCCAGTAATTTCAGATTTAGCCTCTATAAGCTAGTTGGTTGTATATATGCTATTGAGTTATGGCAGCTAGTTGGTTCTTTGAGTTGCTTTCAAAGAAAATAATAAATATTCTGATTCAATTCTTGGTAATGTTGTCACTTTTAACAATCAGCGGGATTATTAGAAACACAGCTGACATCCTCTATGGCCGGATCCACCAGCATAACGTTAGATGGAATATGAACTCTTTTCTGAATGAATGTCTTTGCTCATCAACTGCTCTAAGTCGTCCCTTCATCAGCCTTAATTCAATGTTTATTCTGCATCTCCAATGACGATATGCTCAAATTATAGGTGTAGTTAATTTTGTTGTTTGATTTCTGTCTTAGAAGACCTGCGGACCCAATAATTTTTATAGATTGTGATAATATATTATAGAAAATAGAAACTTATGTTTCTAGAAATTTATACATGATATAACAGGAATTTTTCTTCTTGGTGCAGTGAAACTGATATGAGCCCATCAAATCAAACTTGTAGCCCGGTGTCTCAACCCATGGATTTCACAAGGAAAAAGAAATCACGAAGCAGGAGGGACACATCGAAAATTGTAGCTGAGACTCTTGCAAAATGGAAGGAATACAATGATAAGCTCGACACTACTGAAACAAGCGATAAGCCGGCGCGTAAAACTCCTGCCAAGGGATCAAAGAAAGGGTGTATGAGAGGTAAAGGTGGTCCTCAAAACAATCGTTGCAATTACAGAGGCGTCAGGCAAAGGACATGGGGAAAATGGGTGGCGGAGATTAGGGAGCCCCGTCGTGGAACCAGACTGTGGTTGGGAACTTTTAGTGCAGCGGAAGAAGCTGCTCTGGTTTATGATGAAGCCGCATTGGCCATGTACGGCCCTTATGCTCGGTTTAACTTTCCAACTCACAAAAATGATGGCCCACAGTTTTCTTCGTTATCCGTAGGTTCAGCTTCAGTTTACGCAAATTGTGGCGTTCCTGAGGAGAGTGAGGCAAGCATGAAATCGGCAGCGGCCATGAAGGAAGTTAAGGAAGAAAAATCATGTCAAGAAATAGTAAGAGAGGAAGCTGCGGATGAAATTTCGGACTTGGACAAGCATGTTGCCCAGTTGAACTCTGTTCCTAACCATGATTCAGTACCTCGGATTGAAACTGGATCATATAGTGGAATCGTTGAGAATGACAGTGTCCGCAAAGATTCGTCACACCAGTTGCCTCGTTATTTTGAGGCGAAATTGGTTTGTGGTTCGTCTCACATGGAGCATGAAACCAATAATGGACTGGATTTCTTGGGACCGGGTAGACAGGAGGATTGGAACTTCACGTTGGATGAGTTGTTTATGGAGTTGGATTCGGATTTGATGATATGAAGCGTGTCATGGTCATTCAGAGTTGAGTTATATAGAATTAGAGAAAAGAATAGATTGGTACACAAGCGGTTTCTTACTGTTCTGAATCTCGATCGGAAACTTTTAATCTTGATGATGATTCTTGAATGAATTTTTTGCAGCGGATTACGTATTCAAATCAATCAGACAACGATTTCATGTTTGTTTAGTGTGGTTCGAATATGGCAGATTGATGTGCATGAATAAAAATAAAAGACATTATTTATGTGATTCGACCAAGAATGCTACCTCCATCGGAGATACCAATATATTGATCACCGAATTCGAGATACAAACCGATACACCACGGAATACGTTTATAATGAAATACAATTTTGAACTCTGTGAACATTGCTTCTCTCTCTCTCTCTCTCTCTCTCTGTTTCTTGCTTCGAAATTGCTTGAATATCATAATATTGAATTGCCCTTCATCTTCTTGCCTTGATTTGACTCCTTATATGATGTGGTTTGGATTACTATGACACTCATTTCACACTTATTTTGGAGATGCACTTTATTTTTTGTACTGACAGTGACACTGATTCCTTTCAGCGAGAAAAAGACGTCATTTTGTACTAGCTTTAAGCTAGTTTTGTATTAAATCAGTAGTAGAAAACTTGATAGCGAAACAGGCACGCTGTGAATGCAATCTCCTGTATATAACTGGTGATTTACCGTGGATATATTACTGTTGAATCGTGGGCGATATCAAGATTCGGTTTAACCAATGCACATGAAATTCTATGTTGAGAAATTACACTTCTTCCTTCAAGTCTGTAACCCATAAAAAACTTAAATTTCTGAAATGAATGTTAGTACAGTATGAAATTTTGAACTTAATTTTAGTTCATGTCTTGTTCTCGATGAAGATTAGTGACCGAATGTAGTCATTTAACTTATTGTTATATTGTAGCTTTTTGATCAAATTTGAGAAAGTAAAGGACGATACATGAGTAAAAATTGGAAATTTAAAATGATTTATAAAGGGTTATAACGGACTCATATAACAACTTGGGTTAAAATTTTCGTAGAATGACGATGTATACAAAGTAATTGATATATTAGTCTATTATGTAGTCGCGCTTGCATGAGCCTGAACCGTAGTAAGTGATTGGAAATGCTTTCAAAGGGCAAAAGAAAAAGGCCAACTTTCAACAAAGAATGCTTCAAATTCAATACTCCCATTTCTAGAACCTACGATCCAGTTCAAATTAGGAGACGACAATTTTGAGACATTGGAGGGTTTGGGTTTCTTAAATTTCCATAAGATTGAATTTGAGATGGACTTTAAAAATTTGAGTTGTAAATCAATAAATTGATAGGAGATCGCACTCAATTAATATATCAAGTTTTGAGTATGGAATCATAAATGTACTTGTAAAGCTTTATACTTAAAAAAATTAATTGCAAGGTGGGGTATAATGAGAACTATCTGACTCTCTCGGGATGATAATGGGTTCGGGTTAGACCCAAACATGTATTATACCCATCACGTCTGGGACGAGTCTTGACTCGTTTCCCAAAGTAGGGTGGGGAAGGCCTCGCTATACATATTTTATTTTATATTTTTAAAAACTTAATATTGAATATATATATCACTTATTTTGCTGAATTATAACATATATTATTTAATTTTATATCAAAATCATGTGTTCATATTAAAGAAGTTGGATATTTCGAAGGGAATGAATGCAAATTAATAAAGTTCTGGTAGCTAAAGACAATTTTACAAGGCTTACTATAATTATTTACTAGAGAAAATATACAATTTAATCATGACACTTAATTTTTGTGCTTCAAAATTGATTTCTACCTAATAATTTTTTAGAAAATCGCGGGTTGGTGAGTTGGACCATCGGGTTCACGGCTCTGTCTTTTTGCAACAGGACGGGTCTCACGTTTGACCAAACCCGTACTAAACCCATCTCTTATCCCTACTCGCAATATTACTTGAATTGATATTTGTGGATATAATTATTATGAATAGGATATTATAAAATTATAAAATATAATAAATAGTACCAGTCCATCCTAGGATGGTAATGGAGTGAGTTTGAACGGGTTTGGTCAAACCCGGATCCGTCCGCTACAAAAAAATGTTGTCTTCGCCCGGCCCGTCCCCGCACCGACCCCACTTGATCCGTTTTATAAAAAAGTTATATTTGCTACAAATCAATTTGAAGCACAAAAATTAAGTTTTGTGATTGAATTTCATATTTTTTTCTAGTAAATATTTATAATAAACATTGTAAAACTATACTTAAGCTACCAAATCTTTATAAATTTGACACTGTTCCCTTCAAAATGTCGACTTCTTTAATATGAACACATGAGTTTTGATATAAAATTAAATAATGTCACGTATGATTCAACCAAAGAAGTGAAATATATATTCGATAATAAATTTAAAAAAATTAATATGCATTGAGGGGCGGGGTGTGGCTCTGCCCCGCTTAAAAAACCAATGGGTCCAGACCCGCCCCGACTGTACAAATTTAATATGGGCATGTGTCTTATTCGGACTAATTGTCATCCCTGTTCTATCCTTAGAAAATCGGAATATTTTGAATTAAATGCAATGATTATATTGAGAAATATAGAAATATATATATATATATATATATATATATATATATATATATATATATATATATATTTAAAAATGTTTGACGTTAACATATCCTATTCAAATTTCAACCTATATTGGTGCCATCAAGCATTTGCATTTCATAGTTAATAAAGAGAATTTACTCACATATACATTCGATTCGACTCCAGCTTTTCATATATCTATAATATAGACACCAAAACGCCTACTCCCCCAAACAAAAATTTCCTTAATGTCATGTATTTTTTTTATATGGGGCATGGGGGAGGGAATTTTGCAACGATCACTGTTCGGATTTGAACCCGAGTCGCCCTAAAAAGATACATGAGTTTTGACTATCCGGCTAAGGCCATATGCTCAATATGTATATTTCTTATATATAAATGAATGATACTATTTTTAATAAGATCATATCATTCACTTGCGCATTGTTTGGTTTGATGATAAAGATATGATAATTTTTGGCTTAATTTGTATCCTATGTTTGTTTTGATTTTAACGTCATATTTACCTCATTTAATCTTATTTTGTAACAAAATGACACATACAATTTTCGTACTATTTCAAAATTTGAAATTCTCGTAAAAAATTTCAACTTACTCTCTATAAATTATTCCCACAAATTTAAAATTTTGAAATTCATGCCAAATTTTAAAATCCAGATTTTCGAAGGTATTTTAGTCATTATATCAAACAACAAAATTAATTTATCATTTTAAAATCATATCAAATACCATATAACTTACTATACTATATTATTTATAACAATCTCATAATTTTAATCATCATATTATTTATCTTATCACTCAATTCAAACATATGGATAATGATATTGGAAAGTATATTGAACTATCTGTCTAAAATTACTTTAAAACGTAAAATTGCTAAACTTTTCAAATGCGTAAATATAGGAAAGGGACAAGCAAACAATTACATATTGATTGGACCACAATAAAGTCCAAGAAAGCAAGCAACTCTCTTTAAGAATCTTCACAAAGTTTGAATATATTACCTCAGGTTCTACCATTTCATTTTCCAGGGATATATTTTCATCCCCTTTTTATATTTTTCTAGTATAATAATTATTTTTTTATTCAAAAATTTTAATCATTTTCCAAAATACTCGGTTCTTATATTATATTTTAATTTATTACACTTATTTTTAAATTTCAAAATATCTCATATACCATTAAAATAACCAAGTATATTGCTGGAACATTTATAAACTCAAAAAATTCGTGATAGTAAAAATAACTTTTTTCAATAAATCAATAAATAATGATGAGAATCGATATTAGGAGGGGTTCGAGCATGCACTCTAAACCCACTCATTGAAAACGTTCAGGTGATTGATCCTTCACTTGTCTAACTTCAACTAGATGAGTTGCAATATCTCTGGTTCTTGAATGTTGTACCGATCTAGTTTGGGTAACAAAACCAAGCGAAAGATACCTAAATTAACCCGCTCTGTAACTGATCAGCAAGAAGTAAAATAAATAAATAGACAGAAGGTAGAATATGCACACAAATTTGTTTCTGAAAGTTCGAAGGCGGTGTAACACTGATACGTCTCCCATTCTTCTACCGAATGTAAGGATTCCATTAAAAGACTTTGATTTATACAACTCTTTGTACCAACTCACTCCAGCCGAGGTCACTCTTATGAACTTCTAGCATCTCAGCTAGCATATTCTTTAAAGTATAACTTCAAATCCTTGGATTTCTTCTACTGCTAAAATAAAAAGCTCTGCTTTTTTAGCGACCCTATGTAGACAACATGTCTATCATTTACATATTTCACTAATCTATTAAGCTTACATTTACACTGAATATAATGTATTGAGTTGGCACAAATGTTCCTATACTGACGATTGTGCAAATTGGGGTATGCTCTCACTCAGCTAATATGTCTATGAAGTTCCCTATGGTTTGAATCACTTCAAATTCTTGATATTCTTTTGCGCGTGTTGTAAAACTCCGAATGAATCTCCATATGTAATCTTTAATCTTCAAGTCTGTATATATAGCTTTTGTCATATATATCCTTTAGTATATTCGTTGGGAAAGTTCTTATATGATTATGTCTTCGTTGTACTTTCACCTGATTTTCCAACGGTCATATTAACTTGCTGGCTATTTACCTTCTCTGATTGAGATCATGCTAAGAAAGATCTAGACGATCACTTCGCTGATCTCTTGCTCTTCTATATGATACTTGGGTGTTTATATATTCAACGAGATGTCTTTGTTCAACTCAGTTGGTAAGCGAACTAGTCTTACTTTAATTGTGCTCTGCGAGCCATTTTGCTGTTCTGGTGTAGATTGATTCCGTCAATCGTCAACTGGATGTTGGGATTGGTTTTGTCAATCATCAGCTGGACTCAGATCAACTTGGCATGAAGTGTTTTGTGGGACCCGACTCGGGCACAAATTAATTTATCCCTTATCCGGTACCACATTCTCAATCATTACGTACGAGGGTTTCAAAACCTTTTCGGAAATAGCGGAAGCGTTTAGTCAAACATTTATTTTTAGTAGCGGAAGCGTTTATACATTCTAATTAGTAACAAAAAACATCCCAGTACAAACTCCTTATAATAGTCCGACACTTAATAAAAGAGAAAATACTATAACAGTCTCGGTAAGCCAACAATTCCATTTTTCCTAATTTTCCTCCGGTTTTGGCTCCGGTACTCCTGTATCTGGAACTCACAATAAATAACAATGAAAACAGAGGTTAAGTCTTTGAGGACTTAGTGAGGGAATAACAATGGCTTTTATATCTGTAATTATCAAACAATGCAATTTCTCAATATGATATGTCATGTAACAAAGATCTTGCAGTCAAGTGATTGTCAATAATGAACAGTGATGATATAGGATTTTAGAGTGAATATCGTGGGCTAAAGAGGTGGCTCCCACCAGACAGTTCGGTGTAGCACTTTTCCCCACATATTCAGATAGGATCTGTACATTCAGTCATTTACGAGCCAAGTGAACCATTCTCCGGACCGTAAAACGGTGCGCGTTGTTCAGATGAACCATATACCCGGACTGTCATCCGTTGTTCATTGGACTCACTTTCCGGGCCGAAGCCGCGTTGTCCAGTGGATAAATATCAAGGGCTCCATTCATTCAGTCATTCAGTCAAATGATTCGTTCAATCAAAGGAATCGATTAGTAATCGATAACATTCAAGATAAATAAACATGCAGATCAAGATGACCAATGGGACGAGATAATGTACAATATGATGACAATATATAAAAGGTGAGATAATGAATAACAAGATATCGTAAATTCCAGGCCAAATGCCAAAAGGGCTATATAACAAGAATTCGGTAGTACACCTCACCTCACTGTTTGATGTCTTACTGGATTGGCTCGATTTTGAACCCAGATGTCAAATAAAGTCCTATAAACATAATATAAGTAATTTTGGTGTTTAGAAACCCAGATATGTTGTTGAATCTTCTGCAAATCATTTTTTGTACAAAACTTGTCCGGGTAATTTCTAAATAAGACTTTAAAAATTCATTAAAAATCAAGTTTAAGTCGAAACTTCACGAAACTTTCCAGAAATGCCTAAAATCAGTCCAGCAACGTTCGACGACCGGAATTTCGACAAAGTCGTCGGCGCGTGCGTTACACGCGCCACCGTGACGGCGCGTGGCCGTGATCCGGCAGCCACGCGCGGCTGAAAATTTTACAGAATGTTTTTCTCGTTCCGATCTACAACTTTCGTTTAGAAACCATTTTGAAATTCCCAACCGATGTTGCCCAGAATTCTATTTTTCGAAATGATTAACGAGGTGTTTTGGTCGCCGGAAATACGTTTGTACGGCGGCCGTTTGGGAGATCGGCCGACATACCCATAAACTTTAACACATTTTGAACAACTTTCATTTGGACTACAAGTTTAAATTCGTTTGGTAAAGGCACGAAATCGTAGCTTGAAACCAATACCTTGAAATGGGTTTTCTGGGCTTTGGACAGCTTAGTGTTCTTCGGGATTTTGATTTTCTGGACGAATTGGGATACTGATTTTTGAACACCTCCTATACTAAATGTCTTCTGGGTGTATAATGAAGGTTGTGTGAAATTTTCGGATTTTTTGGAGGAGATTTGGTATTTTCCTCATAATTTTCCCTATTTCCACCCTATTTCCTACACTCTCTCTCTCAAACTTGCTCTTGATTTTGTGAGTTCAATTTGATGAAATGGGGGGGTATTTATAGGGGTTTTGCATGGATTGGGGCTTTAAGGAGTTGGCATGTGTTGGGGCAATTGTATTGACATGTGTATACCTAATTCTTAATTAAAAATTTTCTTTTATTAGTTAATATTATGGAATATAATTAAACATAAATTCATAATTTATTATTATATTATATTTTTTTTTTTTTAGGATGATTATTTTAGTAGCATTGAAGATAGCTTCAAATTATTTTTGTCCAATTTTGTAATTAATATTTTTGGGGTGTTACAATCTCCCCTCCTTCAAGGAATCTGGTCCCCAGATTCCATCATTGTTACCGCAAAACTCTGAAGCCTTGAGTTGAAATCTTCTTTCCATGTCCTAGCTTCCTTTGACATGATTTCAGTTGCGTAACGTGGTTCTTCATCTAGCCGATCTTCTGTTGTTGTCGTCGAGTCGAGAAAACTACACTCGTGGTTTTCCATTTCTGGTGAGCAGCATGGTCTACTATGACTCTCTGAGTTATGGATAACGATCCCTTTAGTATTTGGATAAGAATCAAGAAGTAGAAGAAGAAGCACATGGTTGAGAGAGAGAAAAAAACATTTTATTCCACTACCCGGGAATGAAAGCAGGGCGTAGGTATTCAAAGAAAATGTCAATATCAACATCAACATCAAACTTTTGATATCAAGTCCTAATTAATCCATGACCGGATTTGAAATGACAAAGAAACTGGGTGGAGTAGTGTATGTCCGCAAAAGGTTCTCTGGCTGAAAAGAGTGAATGACTTTAAAGGGAGGAAAAATGTTAGGCTCAACCAACCTCAGGTAATGATTTTACTGAGACTTCCTCACTGGTAGCTATATTTACCTCGGTTCGAGTTTCTCATCTCTTCTATCTGTCCTTGATTCCAATGTAGATATTACAACCATCTATCATTTATGATTGCTGGCATCTTCGGTAGCCGGTGTAGTCGCAACTGTGAAGTCACTTCCTTGGTGTAGCATTGATGTTTGAACGACCAGTCCATGCTCAGTATAATATCGTAATCATATATGTATGTAGCTTGATTAAATCTGCCAGATATTCTAGTTCGTAGAATTTTAGTGGGTAGTTTTTATAGACGGTGTCGGTGGTTACTTCAATTCTATCGGTAAATCGATTCCTAGATGATATGCCAATATAACAAAAGAACGTGTAGCTCTAGGGCCAAACAAGATTTAGTCAACTTTTGAAAGTCAAATAATGGTACCTTCAACCACAACGATCGGGTCAACTTCTTCATTTCCCATTAAGGCATAAGCCCTTGCTGGGATTCTCGGTTTTTGTGGCGGTGGTATCTTCTGGGTCCTTTTTGGGCAATCTTGGATACGATGTTGTTCACTTCCATAGACCAGACATTTTCCGTTCTTTCTCCAGCAGTTCTCTTCCTTGTGAGTGGGCATCTTGCAATAGCCACATTTTGGTGCATTAACATTACCTAAGTCTCCTTGTGGTTTCAGTCCAGTTGGTTCTCCAATCATTTCCTTTCCAAGATTCCTCTTCTTATTACTTGTGTCTGTCAAATTTGGGTTATAGAGCCTCTTTTCCCTCTGCTCTCTTTGGATCAATGATTTGATATCGGATTCAACTCGTAACGCTTGGTTGACTGCAGAAAGATAATTAGTGGATTCGGTGGATAGTGTGGCCCAACGGATATCAAGATTTAAGCCTTGAATGAATTTCTTAGTTTTCCTTGGTTCATCATCTATATAATGTGGAGCATAGTGAATTAGTCGGTGGAATTCGGCCTCGTATTCAGCTACAGTATGTCTTCCTTGTACCAAATCCATAAACTCTCGTTCACGGGTGTTCAGTATTACCTGCGTAACATATTTCTCCTCGAATGCACGTAGAAAATTCACCCAGGTCCTCGGGGTTTGATTTCTTTTCCATTGATGATCTATGACTCTCCACCAATGATGAGCTGCATCTTCAAATTGATAGACAGCAAAGCTGACCTTCTGTTCATCAGAATAGTTGAGAACAGTAAAAATTCTCTCAATTTTGAGTAACCACTCTTCTGCATGATGGGCATTAGGGGTTCCGTAGAATTTAGGTGGGTGGAACCTCAGAAATCGCTCAAGTGCTCTATCTAGTGGTTCTTCATTCCTCGTGACGTTTCGTGGAGGATTTTGTTGACAGAATTGCATGAACTGTTGTAAAATTTCCATCGCATTCCTGTTGGGTAGCTCTTGTCGAGGACGCTGTTCTTCTTGCTCGTCGTTCCTTCTTGGGTTACGTACTTCCTCAGGAGAATTTTCCTCATTTCCTTGATTTCTCGTGTGAGGGCTACCACCAAGTGACGATGACATCGTAGCTCGTGAATTATTTCTTGACGACATCATCAAATTTATGAGAAAGTGGTGATTTAAGACATATTTATTTTTAAATAGGGAGTTAATATTAATAATGCGTAATGCACAAGATTAAATAACTAGAGTAAGGTTAAGTCACCATTATCTGAAATAGTGACAATTGTGGAAAAACAAAGTTTGGTGAATACTATCAATCCTCATTGGTTGTTCCGGGTTTACTCGATCTGAATGTCAACCATAATAGTCTCAATAGGGGAAACTTTTTCGATCTCGGCCTATGCACCTAACTCTTTAGGTTACTAATAGTTGGTTGCTTTTTCTTACCAAGGTGTTATCAGCATTCCTGTATGAGCACTAGAGACTTTTACCCTGAAATAAACCAGTCAACTTCATCAATATCTTACAACCCAAAGCATAAAATTCTTATGGAGTTTATTCTATTACCCAAAAATATTTCATAATAGACTGTGAGCCTGGGCTCTGATACCACCTCTGTGGGACCCGACTCGGGCACAAATTAATTTATCCCTTATCCGGTACCACATTCTCAATCATTACGTACGAGGGTTTCAAAACCTTTTCGGAAATAGCGGAAGCGTTTAGTCAAACATTTATTTTTAGTAGCGGAAGCGTTTATACATTCTAATTAGTAACAAAAAACATCCCAGTACAAACTCCTTATAATAGTCCGACACTTAATAAAAGAGAAAATACTATAACAGTCTCGGTAAGCCAACAATTCCATTTTTCCTAATTTTCCTCCGGTTTTGGCTCCGGTACTCCTGTATCTGGAACTCACAATAAATAACAATGAAAACAGAGGTTAAGTCTTTGAGGACTTAGTGAGGGAATAACAATGGCTTTTATATCTGTAATTATCAAACAATGCAATTTCTCAATATGATATGTCATGTAACAAAGATCTTGCAGTCAAGTGATTGTCAATAATGAACAGTGATGATATAGGATTTTAGAGTGAATATCGTGGGCTAAAGAGGTGGCTCCCACCAGACAGTTCGGTGTAGCACTTTTCCCCACATATTCAGATAGGATCTGTACATTCAGTCATTTACGAGCCAAGTGAACCATTCTCCGGACCGTAAAACGGTGCGCGTTGTTCAGATGAACCATATACCCGGACTGTCATCCGTTGTTCATTGGACTCACTTTCCGGGCCGAAGCCGCGTTGTCCAGTGGATAAATATCAAGGGCTCCATTCATTCAGTCATTCAGTCAAATGATTCGTTCAATCAAAGGAATCGATTAGTAATCGATAACATTCAAGATAAATAAACATGCAGATCAAGATGACCAATGGGACGAGATAATGTACAATATGATGACAATATATAAAAGGTGAGATAATGAATAACAAGATATCGTAAATTCCAGGCCAAATGCCAAAAGGGCTATATAACAAGAATTCGGTAGTACACCTCACCTCACTGTTTGATGTCTTACTGGATTGGCTCGATTTTGAACCCAGATGTCAAATAAAGTCCTATAAACATAATATAAGTAATTTTGGTGTTTAGAAACCCAGATATGTTGTTGAATCTTCTGCAAATCATTTTTTGTACAAAACTTGTCCGGGTAATTTCTAAATAAGACTTTAAAAATTCATTAAAAATCAAGTTTAAGTCGAAACTTCACGAAACTTTCCAGAAATGCCTAAAATCAGTCCAGCAACGTTCGACGACCGGAATTTCGACAAAGTCGTCGGCGCGTGCGTTACACGCGCCACCGTGACGGCGCGTGTCCGTGCTCCGGCAGCCACGCGCGGCTGAAAATTTTACAGAATGTTTTTCTCGTTCCGATCTACAACTTTCGTTTAGAAACCATTTTGAAATTCCCAACCGATGTTGCCCAGAATTCTATTTTTCGAAATGATTAACGAGGTGTTTTGGTCGCCGGAAATACGTTTGTACGGCGGCCGTTTGGGAGATCGGCCGACATACCCATAAACTTTAACACATTTTGAACAACTTTCATTTGGACTACAAGTTTAAATTCGTTTGGTAAAGGCACGAAATCGTAGCTTGAAACCAATACCTTGAAATGGGTTTTCTGGGCTTTGGACAGCTTAGTGTTCTTCGGGATTTTGATTTTCTGGACGAATTGGGATACTGATTTTTGAACACCTCCTATACTAAATGTCTTCTGGGTGTATAATGAAGGTTGTGTGAAATTTTCGGATTTTTTGGAGGAGATTTGGTATTTTCCTCATAATTTTCCCTATTTCCACCCTATTTCCTACACTCTCTCTCTCAAACTTGCTCTTGATTTTGTGAGTTCAATTTGATGAAATGGGGGGGTATTTATAGGGGTTTTGCATGGATTGGGGCTTTAAGGAGTTGGCATGTGTTGGGGCAATTGTATTGACATGTGTATACCTAATTCTTAATTAAAAATTTTCTTTTATTAGTTAATATTATGGAATATAATTAAACATAAATTCATAATTTATTATTATATTATATTTTTTTTTTTTAGGATGATTATTTTAGTAGCATTGAAGATAGCTTCAAATTATTTTTGTCCAATTTTGTAATTAATATTTTTGGGGTGTTACATGTTTGATCAGTACTACTGATCCTTTGACTAGTTTGACTTCTTCTTGAATGATCAACTCGGTTGATGTCCTTTTACCAATGAATAACTTATCTGCACACTTGATAGATTTATTAGTAATAACATGAAATGAGTTTTGCTAACATCAAAATCTTGAGCAGTTGAATCCCAACAAACAGGCTATGTGAGACTACTAATTTAAAATTTTAATACGAGTCAATTATTTAAATTATAATGTATAAATTTTCTTAAAATATACATATTGTCTATATACAATTAACCCCTGTTTTGTATTGCAATAGAAAAGACGATTCCTTCTCAATATTAACGAGATTACCAACTTGATAAACTTTAAATCATAATTAAGAGTGATTACCACTTCTATTGGTAGGAAGGAAATAAAAAATTGAGAAACAAGACAAGTTTTGTTCTCTACATGCAATGAATCTAGTCGGCTAACCTTAAACATTCATGGAAATTGCCAAATTGGAATAAAAAATTAAAAATGTAAAACCAGGAACAGTAGCCCACAGATTATTAAGGATTAAATATGTTTTTGGTCTTTTAATTTAAAAAGAAATCGGTCATTTCTTGTTTATTATATATTTAAATCTAGTAGCACGAGCGGGAACGATTATATAAACTTACTACAAATATGTTATCATATTTATTTGGTCTCTTCAATATATATTAATTTAAAACCCCACAAACAGTCTTGATTTATATAATTGAGTATTTTTTGTTTTGACCAAAAAATGTAATTGACGGTAACAATGTAACTCAAATCATTTAAACTATATAACAACAGAGACTACCACGTTTCAATCGTTCAAGTAATATTTCACCCAATAATTGCACCACTTTCAAATTCATGGTAATTAAAATATGTTGTCTTAGCTCTATTGTCAATTACTTGATTTAATGTTTGCTACTATATAAAAATATCGAGATAGATAAGAGTTCATATTAATTTTAGGTAAATTTAAGTCGTACTTAACGTAAATTTTGATTTAGTCCATAATGTGATTAAAAAAAAAGAAGGCCGATGGTATAAACGAAGTGTCTGGTGGATCACGTAATTTTAGGCTACTTCCAGGGGTAGTTTCAAATTCACCGCGTCCAAAAATTTCCTTGCAACTTGTTCATCAACTTGCTCTATGATATGATCACTCCTCCCGTAAGCTCTTAGATTAAATCCAAAAATACATCAACTTGGCAAAGATTTTTATTGTAATTTTGATTAATTAGAGTAGATTTATTCACACAAGCCTGTGTATTTATATCTGTATCTATCTATCCACAATTTCCATTCATTTGAACTTTTTCTCCATCAAGAACATCACAAATCAAGGAAAAAAGCAGCTGAGTTCAAAATCAAGAAAATGCCTTCTTCTCTTCAGCTTCACAGAATCAACCACATAAATCACACCACCTCCGGATCAGCCTGCGCCGCCGCGAAGCAGACGAAGCCCACATGGGTTTCGCCTGTTTCCACCGAGATTCAACTGCCGGAAAAAGCTTTGCAAGACCACGCGCACGCTGTGGGTTTCAACCAGTGCTGCTCCACTGTGATGAAAACGATCCATGCACCGGTGGAAACCGTGTGGTCAGTCGTCCGCCGTTTCGACAAACCGCAGGCGTACAAGCACTTCCTCAAGAGCTGCAACGTCATCCTCGGCCACGGCGAGGTGGGCTCTCTCCGAGAGGTGCGTGTGGTGTCCGGTCTCCCGGCGGTGTCCAGCACGGAGAGGCTAGAAATTTTCGACGATGAGAAGCATGTGTTGAGTTTCAGCGTGGTAGGCGGCGACCACCGCTTGCACAATTATCGCTCTGTTACCACACTTCATGCATCGCCACCGCATCCGCTGACCGGCGGCGGCGGAGGAAGTGGTGGGACGGTGGTGGTGGAATCGTACGTTGTGGATGTCCCACAAGGGAACACCAAAGAAGAAACCTGTGCGTTTGTTGATACAATTGTGAGGTGCAATCTGCAGTCATTGGCTCAAATCTCAGAAAATTTAGCCAAAACTCTGTAAATCTTTTGAACTTTGTATAATTTTCTTTCTTTTTTCTTTTTACATTATTCATGTCATGCATGTTGTAGATCATGATTTTATATTGGATTGATTTAGATTAAATTTCGTGTAACTCATATTTGGCATTAGCTTTGGACATATATTTTTCAAATTGAAAATATAAATTTGCAAATGGACAAAGTTTAAATTATCTTATCAAATAGATGGAACAGGTTTTCTGAGGTTTTAGAGTTCTTTTTTTATGATAGGGTGCATTACATCTATATGTTTCCTTAGTATGTCTCTAGAAAGAAGTTTCCTTCTTTCCTAGACAAGCCAACTTTGCAGCTCACAAACCGGCGAAATGGCCAATCAAACGTTTTTGATTTTGTTCCTTGTTCTTCCCCGGTGTGGGATAGATTCATTTTTCATTCTCCGTAATTTGGCATGTAATTCCTTTTTGTCAAGTAGCTTTGATCTGCTTGTAACATTGTAATTAGCATCTTTGTCTAATGTCATCTGTTTTATCCAGCAAAAAGAAAAAGAAACTATGCTATTACATGGTTATTTTTATCATTTGTTGCACGTTTTTTAAATAAATAAATAATATATATATATATATATATATATATATATATAAATATAAGTGTGTGAACATAAGAAATATTGATCGGAGCCTACACTTCAAAACTTATATCATCACCATCATAAATATATATTTCTGTGTGTTCACACACATATACGGGCAACTCTATATCATTTATGACATAATAAGTCTGATCCATCAAGCATGCAACTAATATTCTTGTATTCTACATATAAATTAATTAATAAACAATTTATACTCCCAAAGATCAATTTTATTAAACCTAATAAAAACAAATGTTAAGTAGGATTATCTCTTGATGAATGAAGAATAATAATAAAATCAAACTCTGATTGATTAATTGTATGGAGATTTTAATTGTCATACCCTCCTCAATTATGTTCCAACCCAAATCAAAATTATCGATTTTCTCACAAAAGGGGATATGGTATAATAAATTATAAAAATATAAATATTGAATTCGAATCCACTTTAATCTTAACCATATATATAAATTGTTATCAAATATATGTATTTGGTGGAAAATACTTGTATGAATGCGATTTGGGTCATATTACATTACTAGACTAGTTCAATATGATTGATCTAAAATGATTAGTATGTTATATTATATATGTTTCATTTAAAATATTTTATTTTACTATTAAATCTGTATATAAGTAGATTCAAATCAGGTGCATATAAATATATCTCGTATTTGGTGGGTAGGATTCATATTAGAAGAATGAACAGATTTCTCCCAACTTGACATTGCCAACCAAGTTGGTGTACAGTCTAAAATCCAACTTGTAATAATGTACTCTTTCTCTCGACATTTCATTTTCTTATACTATATTTTAATGTTGAATTCAGTTTAGATTAAGGAATTATTCGCAAGTTGATATGCAAGTGGGCAAGCAGGCTGTTAATTCATACTCTCATTTCTCGTGCCATACGTTGTCCTTTGCCCAAATTGAACCCGTCGGCAGATGTGATTTAAGTTTGGCTAAATTTATTATGTTTATGTTTAGAAAAATATTTAATAAGATTTTCAGACTATTAGATAAAAATGTTGTTAATTGTTTTTTGGAACTCGAGCTACATCTCGCCGTAGAAGCACTTGTAAATGACTGATGCACTTGTTCGATCCGACTTGATTCCTTCTATTGTTCATGTAGTCTACCACAATTCATTGGGATTGAAGACTTAGTTGTTGTTGTTGTTGAACTGCACCTCGCCAATTGCAAAATACAAAACAAATCAGTCCGATTTTATAATTAGGGGATAATGGATCAATTTTGTTAAAATTGACTTTACTATATGTGATAATATATATGGTGTTTGAATGATCAATATACCCCTATTTGTGTCTATAATTAGCGCAAAATAATAGTTCTATAGTAAGTAAATGCTATTATTATTAGTTATTATTATCCTATAATAGAAAATAAATTATATAACAATAATAAAAATGATAATGACTGATAATATATAGTAACACTACTAATATTTATAATAAGAGCAATAAGAAGTAAATTAATAATAACCATTAAAAATAAATTAATAATAATAAGAATAACAATATTGGTAATAAAAATAATAATAAATAAAAGGAATGATAATAAATATAGAAAACAAAAATTCTATTTTCCCTTTGAGACACTGAAAAATAGACAAGTTCATTTTTTTAAGAGTACATACAAGATTCGTCACTACAAAAAGGATAATGGTAACCCTACCATTAACTAATTGATTTATGAATTTCATGTTACTAAAAATACATGTCCTACCGAGAAAGAATTCGTAACTTGCTATCCTCTTGCTTAGTAGATAAAGATTTACTTGGTGGTGGCCTCCATAAGAGCTTCTTGCTATTGAATAATTAATGGTTCCAAATATATTTTAGCAAAGTTCTTTCGCTTATTCATCAGGGAACAAACTGCTAGGGGAGGCCATAGATTGTTTAATATTATAAAGTAACTTATGTATAAAATAATGGAAAGCAAACCTATGTAAAATCAGGGAGAGATCTCAATGAAGAAGAAAAGAAAAACTTCTTATTCATTTCACTGTCAAAACTCAATGTAATGTATAGTGTATTCTGAACATAAATGTACAAATATATAGCTTGATTTGGCAACTGAAAATAACTGAATTTAATAAATGAAAATAACTGAATTTAATCTCATATTTTATCAATTGATTTGATCGTGAATTTGAAGTTGATGATCCGATATATCTTGACATCCCCCTCAAGATGGATATGGATATTTTTCATGTGCATCTTATCATTGAATAGGTTGAATAGGTGAGTTCCTAAAGGTTTTGTTAGGATGTCCGCTATTTGCTCATATGAAGGAATATGAACCACGGTAATGATGTCTTGTTGAACATTTTCTCTTACAAGATGACAATCAATCTGAATGTGTTTGGTTCTTTCGTGAAAGATCGGATTATTCGCGATACATTATGCTGATTTGCTGTCGGTGTAAACCAAAGTCAGAGAATTGTGTGGAATCTGGAAATCATTTAGCAAATACAGGATCCATTGAACTTCACAAGTTATAGCATCTAAGGCTCTGTTTTCAGCTTCTGCGGAGGATCTATTAACGGTTGGTTGCTTCTTCGACTTCCATGAGATTAAAGATTCACCAAGGAATATGGCATAACCTTTCACTCTTTTCCTAGTATCCGCACAACCAGCCCAATCATTATCACTGTAAGCCGTTAATTGTAGTGGTGCTGATCTGGACAGCAAAATTCCTTTGCCTGGAGTGGCCTTGAGATATCTAAGTACCCTGTGGGCTGCTGTGAAATGTAGTTGAGTTGGTTTGGATACGTATTGAGTTAAGCATTGTATGTTGTAGGATAAGTCGGGTTTGGTTATAGTTAGATACAATAATCTTCCTACTAATCTCAGTAGACCGTGGGATCATCCAGTATGTCACATTCTTTGGAAGATAGTTTGAGAGTGGATTTCATAGGTGTTAGAGATGGTTTACAACCAAGATAACCTACATCGCTTAATATGTCCAATGCATATTTTCGTTGACAGAGCATAATACCTTGAGAAGATCGAGCAACTTCTAGTCCTAAAATATATTTTAGATCACCAAGATTTTTTATGGTGAACTTGTCATCAAGATGTTTCTCGATAGCTTCAATTTCTATAATATTATTTCCTGATAAGATAATGTCATCTACATAAACTAATAATGCAATGAAATAATGATCAGAAGACATTGTGAACAAAGAACAATCGGTTGTTGATCGATTAAAACCATACTTGAGTATACAGTCTGTGAGCTTATAGAACCATTGCCTCGAGGCCTGTTTTAGACCTTATAAACTCTTGTTGAGCTTACAAACACGTTTATCATTTGTTTGACAGTAACCAGATGGTAGAGTCATGTAAACCTCTTCATCTAAAAAAACATCGTGTAATTATTAACATCACATTGATGTATAATCCAATTTTGTGTGCTGCTATAGCCAATACAACTCTTACGGTTGTTGATTTAGCTACAGGAGAAAATGTGTCAAAATAATCAATTCCTTCTTCTCGAGTGTAGCCTTTAGCAACTAATTTGACTTTATATCTTTCTGTACTACCATCAGCCTTGAATTTTACTTTGTAGACCCATTTACAGCCGTACAATGTTTATCATTGGGTAAGTCTGTTAGTGTCCAAGTATTTGTGTTTTCTAAGGCTTGTATCTCAGCATTTATGGTCTCTTGCCACTTAGGATCAACTATAGTCTGCTTATATGTCTTTGGCTCAGTTATTTTTAAGATGGATGATGTGAAGACACAGTAAGAGGGAGACAAAAGAGAAGATGACAGATAGTTGCTGATATGATGTGGTTTCCCAGCTAGAACCATTTGAGTTGAAGGTTCTGATGTAGATTTTGGAACTGAGCATTCATATAATTTGAGATAAGCTGGAGGATTGCGAGTTCTAGAAGATTTTCTAGTAATTATATCTGTATTATCATCAGAATTAAGGAGTATACTATCATGAACATTAGTGCTTGAAATTGATGGATTTATGAGTGAACTGTCTACATGAGTCTCTGAGATTGGAGGAGACATTACAGGAGTAGGAATTATTTGAATATTTGTATTATTTTGTATACAACTGTTATCAATCGAAGGTGTGTTAGTGTGATGATGTAAAGGATATGAAAAATGATAATTAAGAGAATCTGAAGCAGGGAATAAACATTCGTTCACTCTGGAAGAATAGCTATCATCTTATGGAATATGTTTTCAAAAAATTGAACATTTCTTAATATGAAAATGTGTTTGGTTTCTAGATTATAGAGTTTGTATCCTTTGTAACCTAAAGGATAACCGAGTAGTACACGCTTGACAGACCTATGATCGAATTTAGTTCTACTGACAGAAAGAGTAGAAGCATATCATAAACAACTCATAGTTCGAAGATGTGAGTAAGTCGGCGGTTTATTATACAACAATTCATATGGTGATTTGCTTTTCAATATATTTGATGGAACAAAATTAATTATGTGAACAACAGAAGATACACAATCAGACCAGAATGATAAAGGAAGCGGTGCATGAAATAGAAGTGCTCTAGCTACTTGCAGAAGATGTTGGTGTTTGCGTTAAACCTTTCCATTTTGTTGGGTTTTCTACACAACTACATTGAGTCTTTAAGGAAAATTCCGGACCGTTATCAGACCTAAGTGTTCTGATTTTGATATTAAATTGAGTTACTACCATATAAATGCTCTAAATGTATTTTAGTTTCAGATTTTGTTTGCAAAACATAAATCCGTATGCACCGAGAGTAATCATCAACAATTATAAGAAAATACCTATGTCCATGATGAGAGGAAACGGAGAAAGGACCCCATATATCACAATGTATTAACTCAAATGCAAAAAGAAGAAACAGATTGACCAAGGAAATGTAAGTCCCATTTGTTTTGAAAATTGACATATATCACAAGGAAAGTTTGTTCTAGCAGTAGTGCAAGTAAGATCCAGATCTGAAATAGAAAATAACTTGTTGAAAGACAAGTGACCAAGTCTAGAATGCCATATATCAGCTTTATCAATGAAATTCACAGATGTTGAAGCAACACTAGAAGATGATTCAGATAAAAGTAGATGATACAATCCGTTTTCTTTCTTAGCAAAACCGATCATTTTCTTGGTTTTCTGTTCCTGTATGGGACATTTATCAGCAATAAAACGAAGAGAAAATTCATTAGAACTGGTTAGTTTTGAAGCAGATATAAAGTTAAAAAAAAAGTTGGAACATATAACACATTCTTCAAATTGATAAGAGGAGTGATTTGAATATCTCCTGATTGTGTTGCCTTAGTATACCGATTATCAGGTAAATGAATATTGATATCAATAGGAGACATTTCACTGGTAAAGAATGATGTATCACGCGTCATGTGATCTGTAGCACCTGTGTCAAGAATCCATAGATTCGAACGACTAGAAGACATGATACTATAACAAGTAACTTCACTTTTATTACCTCTGATGACCGTAGCTGCTGTATGTGAAGTAGACTCAGGCATCACACGAGTCAAATTGCTGTGAACGAAATTTAGTAAACGCCATAAACCGGGAGTTCTTGAGAAAAATCCAAAGGAAGCTGAGTGGAAGAAGCTGCATTTGCCATTCCAGAGTCTTTGAAAATCCTATGGTCTTTAGGATTTGTGTGGCCATTAAAACCACAGTGAGAACACTTGGGACGTTTCTTGTCCTTGGTATAAGCATTCTTGGCTAACAACGCAGTAGAGTTGGCCGTAAGATCAGACTTAGTGACTTGATTTGCCATCATGGCCAAAGAATCAGTAGATGTTAAGGACTCAGTTTGAAGGGTGCGTTGATTCTCTTATTGCAAAAGAAGTGAGTAAACTTTGGCAAGGGTTGGCAAAGGAGAAACAAGAAGTATTTGGCTACGTATGACAGAGTAGGAATCATGTAGGCCAACTGAACACTGTCAGATTGTTGAGTGGATGACAGTGCCTCAAGAATTTGACAAGAACATTTCGTCATGGCACCGCAATTGCAACGAAATAACGGCCTATAACTAATATATTCTTCTCAAATTGATTTAAAAGATTTATAGTATTGAGTTATGTTAGTCAACAGACAAAGGTGTTCCCCACCAAAGAAAAAAAAGACAAGGCAAGTTTGAAAAGAAGAAAAACCAAAGTTGAAAAATTGGTTGGCTAAAAATCGTTGATTTAATCAACATGAAGACTTTGAGCAAGCTGCCAATTTTTTTTAAATTCGGTGAAGACTTTGCAAACCGAGTGAAGATTTTTGGGCTGATGAAACTCTATAAATAGAGTTTTATGTTTCATTCAGAAATACATCCCAAATATACACACCAAATTGTAGAGAGAAAAATAACACAGTGCAATCAGAGTAAAAATACTAGTGAGAGAAGATTGCTGTATAATTTTCTGAGTGTTTTTCAGATTGAGTGTTGTCATTGTTTTGTAAACACTTGTATTTTTCTTCAATAAAGATCTACAGCAGCCCCGTGGATGTAGGCTTATTTTTGCCGAACCACGTAAATCTTGTGTTTCTTATTCCGCATTTATTTTTGCTCCCACATATCTGACTAGAAAATATTTCGTTATTTTCCCAAAAACTGGTATCAGAGCCAGATTGTTAATTTTGTCAAAAATTTTTTGTCGGGTTACTATTCACGTGAATAGTGAATATCGTGAATAGTGATTTCATGAATAGTGATTTGGTCAGCGATACCAAATTCGTCCACAGCGGTGTTTTTAATAACACGGTGATTTTCAAAAATTGTCAAAACAGCAATCCGGTGGAGACAGGTTCAAGTGAGAGTAATGGCGGCAGACGAAAGAAAAATGAATATTGAAAAGTTCAATGGTTCAGATTTTGGCTTTTGGAAAATGCAATAGAAGACTATATGCACCAGAAAGGCCTTTATCAACCTCTCTCGGGTGTGAAGCCAGAAGGCATGAAAGATGAAGAATGGTCTCTTCTAGATAGAAAAGCTCTCGGAGTTATCCGACTGACGTTGTCACGCAACGTTGCTTTCAACATAGCAAAAGAAAAGACCACGGCGGGTCTTATGACGGCTCTTTCAAGCATGTACGAGAAGCCATCAGCTTCAAACAAAGTTCATTTGATGAGGCGGTTGTTCAATTTGCGGATGGTAGAAGGCGGATCGGTAGCTCAACACCTCAATGAGCTCAACACAGTGACAACCCAGTTGAGTTCAGTTAGCATTGATTTTGATGATGAAGTACGAGCATTAATACTTTTGTCTTCCCTACCGGAAAGCTGGAATGCTACTGTCACAGCTGTGAGTAGCTCATCGGGAAGTCATACGTTGATGTTCGTGATCTGGTGCTCAGTGAAGAGATCAGACGGAAAGATTCAAATGAATCATCAACCTCTTCAGTATTACATACAGAGTCAAGAGGTAGAAAATCAAACAGAGGAGGTGGACGTGGCAAACAAATGGACAGGAGGCCCAAATCTAGGAATCTCCCTAATTCTCAGAACTCAAAGACTATCGAGTGCTGGAAATGCGGGTAGCCCGGACATTATAAAAATCAGTGCAAAAATGCACCGAAGAATCAGGAGGTGAAGGCAGAAGCAAACGTTGCTTCTGGAGATGATGCATTAATATGTTCCTTAGAGTGCAAGGAAGAGTCTTGGGTGTTAGACTCCGGAGCATCATTCCATGCTACTTCGCAGAGAGAACTCTTCGAGAAATATGTCCCCGGAAACCTTGGTAAAGTCTACCTTGGTAATGAACAATCTTGCAAGATTGTTGGCAAATGTATCATAAAGATTAAGTTGAACGGGTCTGTATCGGAACTGAAGGATGTCAGACATATTCCCGATCTGAGAAAGAACTTAATCTTAGTTGGCCAGTTGGCCGGTGAAGGTCATACAACGGTCTTTCACGGTGATACTTGGAAGATTTCAAAAGGTGCAATGATAATTGCTCGAGGCAATAAGAGTGGTACTCTTTACATGACAGCAGGAGCACGCTGTTCAATTGCAGTTGCAACAGACACGGAAAGTCCTACTCTGTGGCACCAGAGACTTGGCCACATGAGTGAGAAAGGAATGAAGGTTATGCACTCAAAGGGGAAAATTCCGAGCCTTCAGTCAATTGATATTGACACGTGTGAATGATGTATTTTTGGAAAGCAGAAAAGAGTTAGCTTTCAGACAAGTACAAGAACCCCAAAGAAGGTGAAACTTGAACTAGTTCACTCTGATGTTTGGGGACCAACGACTGTCTCATCCATTAGTGAGAAACACTAATTTGTGACTTTTATTGATGATCACTCCAGGAAGTATGGGTTTACTTTCTGAAATATAAGTCAGAAGTATTTGAGGCTTTCAAAATTTGGAAAGCGATGGTTGAAAATGAGACAGGTTTGAAGATAAAGAAGCTCAGAACCGACAATGGTTGTGAATATGAAGACACCAGATTCAAGAAGTTCTGCTATGAGCACGGAATCAGAATGGAGAGAACCGTGCTTGGTACGCCTCAACACAATGGTGTAGCTGAGCGTATGAACCGGACGTTGACAGAAAGAGCCAGAAGCATGCGAGTACAATCAGGCCTGCCAAAGCAGTTCTGGGCAGAAGCAGTCAGCACAGCAGCGTACTTGATTAACCGAGGTCCATCGGTACCATTGGAGCACAGAATACCAGAAGAGGTATGGAGCGGAAAAGAGGTAAACCTCTCATATCTTAAGGTTTTCGGATGTGTAGCATATGTGCATATCAGTGATGCACTCAGAAACAAACTTGATCCCAAATCAAAGAAGTGCACTTTCATTGGTTATGGTGAAGATGAGTTTGGCTACCGCATTTGGGATGATGAAAACAAAAAGATGATCCGCAGCAGAGATGTAATCTTCAACGAACGAGTGATGTATAAGGACATGCATAACACAGTTGTCAGCGACTCAGAACAGAGTGCCAGCATATGCAGAGGTGGACGATGTCCCAGAAAGTCATGTGGAACAGATAGTTGAGATTCCTCAGTTAGGGGAATCAATTGATCAAGACAGCGAGCAGCAGCATGATGCATCTCCTGCTCCAGTTCATGAATTGAGAAGGAGTTCTCGGCCTCATGTACCTAACAGAAGGTATATGAACTATCTGTTGCTAACCGATGCATGTGAGCCTGAATGCTACGATGAAGCATGTCAGACCAAAGATGCTGGCAAGTGGGAGCTTGCCATGAAAGACAAGATGAAGTCTTTGATGTCCAATCAGACATGGGAACTTGTTGAGTTACCTATGGACAAAAAGGCACTTCACAACAAATGGGTGTATCGGGTGAAGGAAGATCATGATGGTTCCACGAGATACAAAGCCCGACCGGTCGTGAAAGGGTTTCAGCAAAAAGAAGGAGTTGACTACTCAGAGATTTTTGCTCCAGTTGTGAAGCTCAATACTATTAGGACTGTATTGAGTATTGTTGCCAGTAAAAATCTCCATCTTGAACAATTAGATGTGAAGATTGCGTTCTTCACGGAGAAATTGATAAGGAAATCTATATGTTTCAACCAGAATGTTTCGCGGAGAAAGGAATGGAGAATAAGGTGTGCAAATTGAAAAAGAGCTTGTACGGCCTGAAACAAGCTCCAAGGCAGTGGTACTTAAAGTTTGACGGTTTATGCACAATGAAGGTTTCCAGAGGTGCAACGCCGATCATTGTTGCTACTTCAAGAAATATAAGTCCAGTTATATCATTTTGCTACTTTATGTCGATGATATGTTAGTAGCTGGTTCTGATATGGACGAGATCAGAAACTTGAAACAGCAGTTGTCGAAAGAATTTGACATGAAAGATTTGGGTCCAGCAAGAAAGATACTTGGAATGCAAATCACAAGAGATAAGCAAAACGGAATTTTGCAGTTATCTCAGGCGGAGTACATCAATCGTGTTTTGCAGAGATTCAACATGGGCGACGCCAAATCAGTTAGCACACCTTTGGCTAGTCATTTTCGCCTATCCAAGAACCAATGTCCTCAGACGGAGGAAGAAAAAGAGTCCATGGCTAAAGTTCCTTACGCTTCAGCCATTGGGAGTTTGATGTACGCAATGGTCTGTACAAGGCCAGACATTGCCCATGCAGTGGGAGTTGTCAGCAGGTTTATGTCAAATCCAGGAAAGGCTCATTGGGAAGCAGTTAAGTGGATTTTGAGGTATCTACGAGGCACTGCAAAGAAGTGTTTGTACTTTGGAAAAGGAGAACTAAAAGTACAAGGTTACGTAGATGCAGACTATAGAGGTGATGTCGATCACCGGAAAAGCACCACAGGATATATATTCACTGTTGGAACTACAGTTGTTAGTTGGATGTCGCGGATACAAAAGATTGTAGCTTTATCCACTACAGAGGCTGAATATGTTGCAGTGACTGAAGCCAGTAAAGAATTGATATGACTTCAAGGTTTGTTAACAGAGCTGGGATTCAACCAGGAGAAGAATGTTTTGTATAGTGATAGTCATAGTGCAATACATCTGGCAAAGAATTCAGCATTCCACTCTAGAACAAAACATATTGGTCTCCGTTATCACTTCATCAGATCTCTGCTTGAGGATGATGTGCTAACATTAGAGAAAATCCTAGGAAGTAAGAATCCAGTATGTTAACAAAGGTGGTGACCATTGATAAACTGAAGTTGTGCTCAACTTCAGTTGGCTTGCTAGATTAACAGACCATAAGAGGCTGCTGCATTGATCAAGGTGTGAAGACAGATTGAGATCAGTCTTCAAGTGGGAGATTGTTAGTCAACAGACAAAGGTGTTCCCCACCAAAGAAAAAAAAGACAAGGCAAGTTTGAAAAGAAGAAAAACCAAAGTTGAAAAATTGATTGGCTAAAAATCGTTGATTTAATCAACATGAAGACTTTGAGCAAGCTGCCAATTTTTTTTTAATTCGGTGAAGACTTTGCAAACAGTGAAGATTTTTGGGCTGATGAAACTCTATAAATAGAGTTTTATGTTTCATTCAGAAATACATCCCAAATATACACACCAAATTGTAGAGAGAAAAATAACACAGTGCAATCAGAGTAAAAATACCAGTGAGAGAAAATTGCTGTATAATTTTCTGAGTGTTTTTCAGATTGAGTATTGTCAGTATTTTGTAAACACTTGTATTTTTCTTCAATAAAAGATCTACAGCAGCCCCGTGGATGTAGGCTTATTTTTGCCGAACCACGTAAATCTTGTGTTTCTTATTCCGCATTTATTTTTGCTCCCATATCTGACTAGAAAATATTTCGTTATTTTCCCAACAAGTTACTGATTGATGACCTTGATTCATCGAACTCAAAGCTTTTTCAAATTGAAAAACACGTGGTCCATCACTTCTTGCAAATCGAATCCTCAACTCAATCCATACTTATTGGGCAGAAGAAAAATAAAGAAGACTCTGTCTAATATCATTCGAGACAGAATTGAGAAGCCATGATAACACTAAATTGTTGGCACGAATCCATGCAAGATATAGAATCTGAGATGAAACAGGTGGACAGGGCAAAGACCCATCAAGAAAAGCAGTTTTGTTCTTGACACTAAGCGCCATTTCTACGGACTTGGACCAAGAAACATAGTTATCACCAGTGAAGACTTCGCCGATGATGAGGGCACCGTGATTATCACGAAGAAAGAAAGGGCGGATTGAGCTGAGTATTCATTGAATCAGACTCACTGGTTTGCGCAGGAGAACTTTGCACCGCCATTTGAGAAATGAATAAATACAAAAGGAAACAAAATGTTGTGGAAAAGAATGTTGGGATATGCCCTAAGACAAGTCATTAGATGATTGTTTAAGACATACAATGTTTATGGATTTATGAATGGCAATTCATTATTATATATTATTCTTTTAACTGTGCATTATGAATTAATATATATGTTAATGTCCTTAGAATAATATTGTATTATTCTTAAAGATGTTCCTAGTCAAGTATTATCATGAAAGGGATAATGATAATACGTAGAGACTAGTATATGTTGATCGATGAATTGTTCATTGATATGAGATATCAAATCAACATATGGGTACATGTTAGAGAACGATGTACTGAACAGACCCACCATGAGAATGCAACATGGATAGTTATATGATCGTCATATGCAATTCTCATAGTGATAATAATGTATGTAATCCTTATGACTTGTGATCATCAGAGATCCCAACATAAGGAGTTATGTATCTTGATATCGTCAAACGTTACCCGTAACAGGATATACTATAAAGGCGACTATTGGATACACTACGAATTATGTAGAGGGATGTTGACTGATCGAGATAGGATTTGTCCCTCCTATATAACAGGAGATGTGTTAGGCCCTTGATCAAGTGAGAACTAAAATGCATGGCCATGCTCGAATGAGTCGATATGAGATATCGAGCTTATTCGTTTATTCTAGTTCTACTTGGGGATCAAGAAATAAAGATTGGATATACGAGTATGACTATTCCATGACTCGTGTTCAATCTAAACACAAAGGACAAAGGGATTAAGTTACATGATTAATATTATCACAAGTTCTAAAGGTTATGTCGAGTCATTGACATTCTCGTAATTTGGGTAGCATCGATGTGTTGCTAGATACCGCTCGATGCTTGCGACATAAAATGAGATTTTATGTCACTGCCAACATTACGAGATCCTATCGGGTCGCACAAAAGATTAAATCGAGAAGGGAAATTAAATTCATGAGATGAATTAAATAATTAAGAGGAGTCTTAATTAATAATCATAAGGATTAATTAAATCATGGGCTTAAGCCCATGAAGCTTTAAGAAAGCCTTTAATTAATTATATTTAATATGATTGCATGGGTTTTAATTGTAAGACAATTGATATAACACTACACAATATCATAACCTACAAGAGAAGCTCACGGCCGCCGACTTCAAGGAGAAGCTCTCGGTTTTCTTGATAACCGAGGAGTGATCTTGATGGTTTGGTGGTTGTTTCGATTGTGAATCGAGTTAGCTTCGTGTATAGGATTAATAACTTGTCTAGCAACGTGTTATTAATCCATCCCTTCACCCGATTTGATCGTGTGGATACTGTTGAGGCAAAACCAATCGAGTTTTGCTTAGTGACTCGAAAAGGCGTAGGACGTGGTGCAGCTCCGTGGATTCGGCTTCAAACACGCTACAAGGGTAAGACACTTGTAATTCTCTAATCCGATATGAATCCCTATGTATAGATCACTGGTTTGTAATCCCAAAATTTTATTCCGCTGCGTTGTATGCTCATGGGGTTACTTACAGTGGTATCAGAGCCGTGTACAAGGCTCATATCGGATTTTATGTGGTTAAATAGTTTAATCATGTTAGAATTAATATTGCATGCTATTTAAAACTGTATTTTCATATATGATATGGAAAAATCGATTTTGTGAAGATCATCGTATGATAATATATATGATATAATTGACGGATCGAAATATATGATAATTCGTGATCAAAAACCGGAACATGGCTCGTGTAGGCTCACGGCCGAGGCCACCAAGGTGCTAGGGTTTCGAACCCTAGTCACCATGGCTCGGCCGTCGCTACAAAGTGGCTAGGGTTTTGAACCCTAGTCAAATTGGCCTCTCGGCCGCCGCCTAAGAGCTAGGGTTCGGACCCTGGCTCGAGCATGGGTCAAGCCGTCGCACTATCTAGGGTTTTGAACTCTTTTGGCTCGATAAAGTATTGAGAAGGTGCAAGTTGGCTCGATAGAATCAAGATGGTGCAAGGCGGCTAGGGTTTTTGAACCCTAGCAGCGCCGCACCCAAGCCGCCGCATGGACCATGGCTCGGCCATGGGCTAGGGTTTCGAACCCTAGGCCCACTATTGGTCCAGCCGTGGGTCTTGGTTCGAACCATGGTGGTTCGTGTTTTAGTCGCTTTAGTTCGTGGCATGTGATGTCCCGAGCGTACGATAATTTTTCAAAAATTATTTTACAGTTTTAATTAGAATTAAATTTAAATTGTTTAGAATTTAATTAATTAAATGTTAATGCATGCTTTATGTGTTGTTTGAGCATGGTGCGTGGTTATAGCCCTTTGACCTATTAGATAGGATTTGTGAATGATTGTAATTTATAATACGACCTGCGTGTCGTGCCTTTCTCTATTTCATTCTAAATGTTATCCCTCCCCTATGTTCCCCTCGAATGTGAATCGAGGAATTCTATATCTTGTAAAATAGTGTAGTTTATTTTATTGATGGTGATCAATGAAGATGGAGCATCGTGCCGGGATGAGGAGGCCATTCACAAATTGGAGCCTCAGGAAGGTGCTTATGAAGTTACCTTAGGTTGACTCATAGGAGTTTCTCATTGGCTTGAGAAACTCATTAGTAGGGGCTATAACCATGTCACGTTTTAATTATGTATGTTGATGCATGATTTATCTTATGTTTTAGTTTGATAATAGTATTACACATATATGTAGATATGTATACAACTATATGTAGTGGACATATTTTAAATTATCAAATTAATCATGAGATCAATAAATCCCTCTAAAATATTAAGTTTTAGATGCCTTCCAAATAAAAGTACTCGTCAATAACTTCGATTGTACATGTGTGGGTTTGCCAAAGCAAAGCACCGTGGCAATCTTAGTAAGGCGCGAAAGGATAAAAGTGATATCCGTCATACTTTAATTGGGTACGACTTAACTAGGTTATCTCAATAGGATTGGGAACCTAGAGGCATGGGTTGGATTATAATTCATTTGATGAATTGAACAAAGTGTTGTTCGTCCAACTATCCAAGAATTATATGTGATGTAATTGACAAAGTGTTGTCTACCTAAATAACCGAGTCTTGGGCGATTAGCCAAAGCTAACTCAAGATTAAGTGAAATATGGATCTTGGCCCACTAAAAGTTTCGAGGGTTGATATTTTTCAAATAAAATAGTGGGAGTATCATTTAATATAAGACCATGTTAAATGATTTAAATCATAAACTTATTTTGCATATTTATATTGTAGATATCCATGGCAACTACAAACGTTACTAGCACTTTATCACTGCGATCGGTCCTTGAGAAGGACAAACTAAATGGGACGAATTTCCTAGACTGGCATAGGAACTTGAGGATAGTCCTCAAACAAGAAAAGAAACAGTATGTTCTAGAGGAACCCTTGCTCACTGAGGAACCTCCCCTAACAGCTACAAGAGCTGAAAAAGATGCTTACAAGAAGCATCAGAGTGACGCACTTGATGTTGGGTGCCTCATGCTTGCCATTATGAACTCTGAGCTTCAGAAGCAACATGAGGAAATGGAGGCGTTCGATATGATCGAACACTTAAAGCAGTTGTACCAACAGCAAGCTAGACAAGAGAGGTATGACGTCTCTAAAGCGTTGTTCCAGTGCAGGATGGTAGAGGGAAGCTTAGTTGGAACTCATGTGCTCAAGATGATTGGGTACATTGAGAATCTGGATAAGCTAGGTTTTCCATTGGACCAAGAGTTGGCCACCGATGTAATCTTGCAATCGTTGCCGGAGAGCTTCAGTCAATTTGTAGTAAATTACAATATGACTGATATGGAAAAGACTCTGCCCCAGTTGCTTGGTATGTTGAGAACATATGAAGCAAATACTAAGAAGACTAAGGCCACAAATGTCCTTATTGTGAATAAGGGCAAAGGAAGGGCCAAAGCCAAAGGCAACAAGAAAGCAAAGAAGGTCTTTGCTAAATCTAAGCCGAAGTCTTCTGCACTGAAGCCAAAGGGAGGGATAGCAAAGGAAGGGAACTGTTTCCATTGCGGTGAGACCGGCCATTGGAAAAGGAACTGCAAAGTATATCTGGAGGATCTAAAGAAAGGAAGTGTGACTTCCGCTTCAGGTATTTTTGTTATAGAAGTCAATTTATCTACTTCTTCATCATGGGTATTAGATACTGGATGTGGATCTCACATTTGTGTAAATGTGCAGGATCTCAAAAGGAGTAGGACATTGGCAAAAGGTGAAGTTGATCTCCGAGTTGGAAATGGAGCAAGAGTTGCTGCATTAGCTATAGGAGATTATCATTTAGCTTTACCTTCTGGTTTATCGTTGATTTTAAAAGACTATTATTTTGTGCCTTCAATTACTAAAAACATTATATCTATTTCTTGTTTAGACAAGTATGGTTTTTCATTTATAATAAAGGACAATTGTTGTTCTATTTATTTAAATGATATGTTTTATGCTAGTGCACAAATGGTGAATGGTCTTTATGTATTAAATCTTGATATGCCTATCTATAACATAAATACTAAAAGGATTAAAAATAATGATTGTAATCCGACTTATCTCTGGCACTGTCGCTTGGGTCACATAAACGAGAACCGCATATCTAAACTTCATAAGGGTGGAGTATTAGATTCATTTGATTTTGAATCATATGAAACATGCGAATCTTGTTTAATGGGCAAGATGACTAAAGCCCCTTTCAAGGGACACGTTGAAAGGGCAAATGTTTTATTGGGACTAATACATAGTGATGTATGTGGACCAATAAGTACACCAGCTAGAGGTGGTTTTCAATACTTCGTTACATTTACTGATGACCTCAGTAGATATGGGTATGTGTACCTAATGAAACATAAGCATGAAACCTTTGAAAAGTTCAAAGATTTCAAGAATGAAGTACAAAACCAACTTGGCAAAAGTATCAAAATCCTTCGATCAGATCGAGGAGGAGAATACTTAAGCCAAGAGTTTCATGACTATCTAAAGGAGTGTGGGATAGTCCCACAACTCACTCCTCCGTATACTCCACAATGGAATGGTGTATCCGAGAGGAGAAATCGAACCTTGTTAGACATGGTTAGATCAATGATGAGTCATGCAGATCTTCCGATATCATTTTGGGGACACGCTCTAGAAACAGCGATTTTCTTACTGAACCGTGTTCCATCTAAATCAGTGGAAAAGACACCATATGAGATATGGACTGGGAAGCGTCCTAGTATGTCTTTTATGAAGATTTGGGGTTGTGAGGCTTTCGTTAGACGTCACGCCACTAACAAACTTGGACCCAAATCTGATAAGTGTTTATTTGTGGGGTATCCTAAGGAAACGAAAGGATACTATTTCTATTATCCCACCGAGAACAAAATAGTTGTTGCTCGGACTGGTGTATTTCTTGAAAGAGAATTTATTTCTAGAAAAACCAGTGGGAGAAAAATAGAACTTAGTGAAGTTCAACCACAAGAAAACACTGAACCTGAAATTGAGATGGAAACAGAGCAGGCACCACAAACTGTTGTGGAAGAAGCACCTGCTCAAGAGACACAAGCCCAGCGTAGGTCTGTAAGAGAACACCGGGAGCCACAGAGATATGGATTTCTTGTGACTCAACAAGGTGACTTACTACTTATTGATGAGGATGAGCCGTCATCTTATCAACAAGCTATTATGGGCAATGATTCTGAGAAATGGCAAGAGGCCATGAAATCTGAGATGAAATCCATGTATGCAAACCAAGTATGGACTTTGGTTGATCCACCTGAAGGGGTACGACCCATAGGGTGCAAATGGATTTTCAAGAAAAAGACCGATATGGATGGTAATGTACAAACCTATAAAGGTCGGCTGGTTGCAAAAGGATTCAAACAAATTCATGGTATTGACTATGATGAAACCTTTTCACCAGTGGCCATGGTTAAATCCATAAGGATCTTACTTGCAATAGCTGCATTTCATGATTATGAAATCTGGCAGATGGATGTCAAAACAGCTTTCCTTAATGGAAATCTGCTCGAGGATGTGTACATGACACAGCCCGAGGGTTTTGTCGATCCAAAGGATGCTGGAAAGATATGCAAGCTACAACGATCCATTTATGGATTGAAGCAAGCTTCTCGGAGTTGGAATCTTCGTTTTGATGATGCAATCAAAGAGTTTGGTTTTATCAAAAATGAAGATGAACCTTGTGTCTACAAGAAGGTCAGTGGGAGCATAATCATTTTCCTAGTGTTGTATGTAGATGACATACTTCTTATTGGAAATGATATCCCTGCCTTACAATCTGTAAAGATTTGGCTAGGGAACTGCTTTTCAATGAAAGACTTAGGAGAAGCTACCTATGTATTAGGAATCAAGATCTATAGAGATAGATCGAGAAGGCTTCTTGGTCTAAGTCAAAGTACATACATAGACAAGGTGCTTAAAAGGTTTAGCATGCAAGAATCCAAGAAAGGATTCGTGCCTATGACACATGGTATTTATCTCTCGAAGGAACAGTGTCCTTCAACACCAGATGAGAGACAACGCATGAGTAAGATTCCATACGCATCAGCTATTGGATCTATCATGTATGCCATGATATGTACTCGTCCCGATGTATCGTATGCTTTGAGCATGACGAGCAGATATCAAGTTGATCCAGGTGAAGGTCACTGGATTGCTGTCAAGAACATCCTGAAGTACTTGAGAAGGACTAAGGATACATTCTTGATTTATGGAGGTGAGGAAGAGCTCAATGTAATGGGTTACACTGATGCAAGCTTCCAAACCGACAAAGATGATTTTCGATCGCAATCTGGATATGTGTATTGCCTGAATGGAGGTGCTGTGAGCTGGAAGAGTTCAAAGCAAGAAACAGTAGCCGATTCTACAACGGAAGCTGAGTATATTGCTGCCTCGGATGCAGCAAAGGAAGCTGTTTGGATGAGGAAGTTCGTTTCTGAACTTGGAGTGGTGCCTAGCATTAAAGATCCGATAGAACTCTATTGTGACAACAATGGAGCGATCGCATTGGCTAAGGAACCAAGATCTCACCAAAGATCCAAGCACATACTTAGGCGTTTCCATTTCATTCGAGAAATCGTTGAAAGGGGAGATGTTAAAATATGCAAAGTACCAACAGATGATAATGTATCTGACCCATTGACGAAGCCGCTGTCACAGCAGAAGCATGATCGTCATACTAGATCTCTAGGCATTAGGTATATGTCTGAGTGGTCTTAGTGCAAGTGGGAGATTTGTTGGGATATGCCCTAAGACAAGTCATTAGATGATTGTTTAAGACATACAATGTTTATGGATTTATGAATGGCAATTCATTATTATATATTATTCTTTTAACTGTGCATTATGAATTAATATATATGTTAATGTCCTTAGAATAATATTGTATTATTCTTAAAGATGTTCCTAGTCAAGTATTATCATGAAAGGGATAATGATAATACGTAGAGACTAGTATATGTTGATCGATGAATTGTTCATTGATATGAGATATCAAATCAACATATGGGTACATGTTAGAGAACGATGTACTGAACAGACCCACCATGAGAATGCAACATGGATAGTTATATGATCGTCATATGCAATTCTCATAGTGATAATAATGTATGTAATCCTTACGACTTGTGATCATCAGAGATCCCAACATAAGGAGTTATGTATCTTGATATCGTCAAACGTTACCCGTAACAGGATATACTATAAAGGCGACTATTGGATACACTACGAATTATGTAGAGGGATGTTGACTGATCGAGATAGGATTTGTCCCTCCTATATAACAGGAGATGTGTTAGGCCCTTGATCAAGTGAGAACTAAAATGCATGGCCATGCTCGAATGAGTCGATATGAGATATCGAGCTTATTCGTTTATTCTAGTTCTACTTGGGGATCAAGAAATAAAGATTGGATATACGAGTATGACTATTCCATGACTCGTGTTCAATCTAAACACAAAGGACAAAGGGATTAAGTTACATGATTAATATTATCACAAGTTCTAAAGGTTATGTCGAGTCATTGACATTCTCGTAATTTGGGTAGCATCGATGTGTTGCTAGATACCGCTCGATGCTTGCGACATAAAATGAGATTTTATGTCACTGCCAACATTACGAGATCCTATCGGGTCGCACAAAAGATTAAATCGAGAAGGGAAATTAAATTCATGAGATGAATTAAATAATTAAGAGGAGTCTTAATTAATAATCATAAGGATTAATTAAATCATGGGCTTAAGCCCATGAAGCTTTAAGAAAGCCTTTAATTAATTATATTTAATATGATTGCATGGGTTTTAATTGTAAGACAATTGATATAACACTACACAATATCATAACCTACAAGAGAAGCTCACGGCCGCCGACTTCAAGGAGAAGCTCTCGGTTTTCTTGATAACCGAGGAGTGATCTTGATGGTTTGGTGGTTGTTTCGATTGTGAATCGAGTTAGCTTCGTGTATAGGATTAATAACTTGTCTAGCAACGTGTTATTAATCCATCCCTTCACCCGATTTGATCGTGTGGATACTGTTGAGGCAAAACCAATCGAGTTTTGCTTAGTGACTCGAAAAGGCGTAGGACGTGGTGCAGCTCCGTGGATTCGGCTTCAAACACGCTACAAGGGTAAGACACTTGTAATTCTCTAATCCGATATGAATCCCTATGTATAGATCACTGGTTTGTAATCCCAAAATTTTATTCCGCTGCGTTGTATGCTCATGGGGTTACTTACAAAGAATTCGATCACAAGAAAAACGAATGGCTAAACTGATACCATGTAAAATCAGAGAGAGATTTCAATGAAGAAGAAAAGAAAAACTTCTTAAATTTCATAGTCAAAACTCAATGTAAATGTATCGTGTATTCTGAACGTAAATGTACAAATATATAGCTTGATTTGGTTACTAAAAATAACTGAATTTAATAACTGAAAATAACTGAACTTAATCTCATATTTGATCAACTGATTTGATCTTGAATTTGAAGTTGATGATCCAATATATATTGACAACCTAAAACTGATTTTCTTATAACTTTCAACTCAATTTTTTTTTTTTTAAAAATATAGTATGTTTTAAAACATAAAGTCCACCTTTTCAAACATGCCAGATCACCATTTTTTTGGCACTGGATTTTATATTCAAATCTTAATTTAGGAAATATAACAGTGTCTGTGTTGTCATCTCCCTCATGTTCCATATTTGGTTCTCCAAGTAGTTGTAATATTATTAACGATTATATAAAGCGAGATTTTCATCTGATCATGAATTTCACCTTAATATGTATAGCTGAAATTAACCATCTAAAACATACCGGAATCCATGAGATTAAATTGTAGGGACATATAACTTTCACTTGACCCTCTATATTTTCTTGTACATAAGCCAATGGATAACTCATATATTTGTATAGGGTAGGGAGTGGAAGTATTTCTATATGATCTAAACATGATTTGTTAGATCAAATGCGGAATAAAATGGATTCGTAGTATACCTCCAGTCATTGCTCTTCTTGCTTTGTTTCATTTTTGTCTATTTTTATAAGTATTTCTATATGATCTAAACATGATTTGTTTCATGTATGAAACTTTTGTCTATTTTTGAAAGTAAGCAGCCCTTTTTGTCAATTTGTCATTTCAAATCAAGACTTTAGTTTCATTATTTATTATTTCCGAGATAGGTTTGTCTTCAACTTTCTTGCTGAGAAAGGAACTTGAGTTCATATAAGGGGACGATGACGAACCATTAGATCACTGTGTTAATATTTCTAAGTTGCATAACCAAACAATATGCTACACATACATAGATATACTAGTTTATTGGCACCGCACAAGGTGCGGTGCCAGGTATATATATATATATATATATATATATATATATATATATATACTAGTTTATTGGCACCGCACAAGGTGCGGTGCCAGGTACCAACATGTTAGATCAATTTTTTCTTAAATTGATCGAAAATAACATTTCAAATAACTTATTTTAACAAACATTTTTAAAAAAAAACGACAATGCTACTGTAATTGAATTGGAAAAAAATAACCAAAGGACTTGCTCTAACTTTTGTTTTTAAAAAATGATTCTCATCTCACTAAAAACTGAAAAAAAAAACATTTGAAGTTGTGCGCATGAACAACCGATTAAGATATTTTTTTCCTAGTTGGTTTAGGCCAAATCCGGTCATCAACAAAAAAAATTAAAGCGAGCATGCTACTGTAATTGAATGAAAAAAAATAACCAAAGGATCGACTCTAACTTTTTTTAAAAAAAAACATGATGTTCATCTTACTATAAATTGAAGTTGCGCGTATCAACAATCGATTAATATATTTTTTTTCATGTCGGTTCAGGTTAAACCTGCACATCAACAAAAATAAATTTTTGAAAAAAAAACATTTTTTAAGAAAAATAATTGTAATAAATAGTGAAATACTATTCATTACTATTCCTTGCAATAGTATTATTCCAAACTCTTACACACTTATTAAAGTTTGTCACGACGAAAACATATTTTGAACTCTCTGTTTTTTTGAAGTCAGCTCATATAAAAAATTATTATTAAAGTTTGCTACGACGAAAACATGTTTTAAACTCTTTGTTTTTTTTAAAAATCAATTAATACTTGACAAAATCAACAAGGTTTTTTCTAAAAAAAAGAAAACATTTTAAATTTAAAACAAATAAGATGAGAGGGATGCACTATTGGGGCAAAGATCAAATCTTTCCAAACAAATCCTTATTTATACAAAATAATAATAAATAACAAAAATAAAAGAAAATAGGATGGACGTTTACTGTTTATACCCGATGCAAAAAAATAATAAATAACAAAAATGAAAGAAAAAAACAAAAGAAAAAAAAAATTGAGATAAGAGGGATGCACTATTGGGGCAAAGATCAAATCTTTCCAAACAATTCCGTATTTATACAAAATAATAATAAATAACAAAAATAAAAGAAAATATGATAGATGTTTACTGTTCATCAGAACAGTACCCGATGCAAAATTTAATAAATATAACAAAAAAAAAGAAGAAAAAAAGAAAAAAAACAAAAGAAAAAGGAAATAAAAAAAGGAAAAAAGAAAAAAACGTATGGTTACTGTTTATTGGAACAACACAGTTGGGTCAAGGGTCAAATCTTTCCAAACAAATCAGTACTCATACAAAAAAATAATAAATAACAAAATAAAAGAAAATAAGATTGACATTTATTGTTCATGGGAACAATATCCGATATATAAAAAATAATAAATAATAAATAACAAAAATAAAAGAAAAACAAAAGAAATAAGAAATAAAAAATTTTTTTTTAAAAAAGAATACGTCTAATATATATATGATCAAAAATAAAAGAAAAACAAAAGAAAAAACAAAAGAAATAAAAAATAAAAAAATTTAAAAAAAAAAAAAAGAAAAAGGACGAAAGTTACTGTTCATAGGAACAGTAACTTTAAGTGGCTTATATATATGGTCTAATATATTGGCTAATAGTGTTCAGTTAGTGACATATATTTGATAATACTTCTTTTACATTATAATTGTTCAATTCTATTGAATCTCTCTCCTTTTTATTTTGTGTCTATATATATATGATTGCTAACAGGAGTATTATACATAATATAGAGATATTGCAACACGTGGAACAGTGGAAACTTAAATATAGTATATACATGCATGGATATTATAATAAGCAAGATATATTTTGGGACGTCCTATGTATCTGAAAACATAAAATTTCGAGCTCTTACGTTTAACCTTATGGTAAAATACCAATTACCCACTTTGGATAAACTCGAGTTCGAATCGTGCTTGATACAAAATATTTAGTCCCTCCCCAGTAAAACAAAACAAAAAAATTCTCCTTTAAATTCTCCCTAAAAAAATTATTTTCTATTATCCTTAAATTATATTATATCCTCCTAAAATTATATTTTACCCTGGATTTTCTAAATAAGTTACTGTGTTTGTAAACATTTTACACGTATATATGAAAAAAAGATGCAATATAAGAAGTAAAGACGAGAAAGATTGATGAATGTCGCACTTGATACAAAATATTTAGTTCACCCCCACTAAAAAACATAAAATTTCTCCTTTAAATTCTCCCTAAAAAATTTCTTTTCTATTATCCCTATACTATATTATGTTCTCCTAAAATTATATTTTGCCCAACGTATTAGATTCTAAATCGGTTACTATGTGTGTACATTTTACACGTATATATGAAAAAAGATGCGGAATAAGAAGTAAAGACGAGAAAGATTGACAAATGTTTCCATCACTAAAATTACCTGAAAAAGCCAGTACAAGATTATAACATGTTACACAGCTACCTGCAAATTACAAGTATCAAGAAACTGATCACTAGATTGTGTAATTTATTCACGTCCCTCAATTTTCCTATTTTTCAATTCCGAATCCCACATCTTAACACGTGATAACTACTATAAATCATGTGAATTCATCAGCTAGCTACAATCGATCGTGGAGAATACAGATTCAATTTTGTGAAACTCTTGAAACCCTAGATTCTTGCACTGTGTGTATATCAGTTCCATGCAAAAGCTCAAAAACAGTGAGCTTACTTTATTTTCTAAAAACTATCAAACAAGAATGAATCGCTATAGTCCCAAATATTAGTCGGGGGTAACTCATCTTCGCTACCCAACGGCCATGTTGTGGAAGCCACGTATCCATTCAGCACCGCGGATGGATCAGTAGCAGGCGCCGCCGTCACGGGTTGAGTGGATTCATGAGACACGCTCGACCCGACTGAACCCACGAATGAATTTATCTCATCGTACCCAAAATGTTGCAAATTCTGCTGCTGCTGTTCTAGTTGATGGTGGTTATTTATGCTTGGGTTTGGATAAAAAGAGGTTGTCTCTTTTGCTGTGGGGTCAGCCTCAACTTTCAAATCAGCCATTCCTTGCTGATGTTGCGATATTCCTACTTGTTCTTGAAGAATGTTTGGGTACTGTACGGTAGTGTACAGACCGTACGGAATATAGTTCGCTCCCATTCCTCCGACAACTTGAGGCGGCGCCGGATTTGAGAACGTGAGGCCAAACCCTGATGGCCGAGGAAGCAACGGACGTAGGATTTGAGTGGTAGACAAAGAGGTTCTACTTCGAGACTGAGAAGACGAATCGCCGCCATCGGGACCGCCAACGGGACCTCCATCAGTGCCTCCGCCAGAGGGTTGTAGGTTTAGCTGTGCCTTGGATCCATACAAGATTAGCGCAGCACGGTCATACGCACGAGCCGCGTCCTCCGCAGTGGCAAAAGTTCCAAGCCATCGCCGTGTACGCTTTCTAGGCTCGCGGATCTCCGCTACCCATTTCCCCCAGCTCCTCTGCCTCACTCCTCTGTACCTGAACTTTCCATTATCCGGCCCTCCTTTCCCTTTACACTTCTTGTTCTTACTGCTTCCACCAGCTCCTTTGCCATCACTGGTGGGGGCGGCGGCCGAAGAAATGGGCTGAGGATCGTTGAAAGTGGAGGTTTCTTGAGGAGGTTGATGAATATTAGTGTCTGAAACTGCACCACCACCGCTCATAGTGAGTGGCTAATATGAGAGGTGGATGATTAATTAAAATTAAAGAATGGTAAATGGAAAAGTGGGGAAGAGTGTAGTAGGGTTTTGCCTCGTTCTGTGTTTACCCAATAAGTCGAGAGAGAGAGAGTAAACGTTAGGGCTCTGAAGGCATTGTCTGTAAATGGTAGATGAGGGCGGTGGTCATAATATATGTGTATATAGGTTGTATGTGTGTGAATGCGCACATTAATATATATATATATATATATATAGACCGATAACGCGGGTGACGGTAGCATGCGAGCGAAGTAGCCAATTGCATGAACAGAGTAGACAAGAGAAACCTGACTATGATACCATGTTAAGAATACTTAAAATCAATTGATAATAAATGAAGTGGCCAGCATAGCTTTTAGACTCCCATTGTGGGACAATTCTTAACAACCAGCTCTAGTAGGAAGCTAAGATTTGGAATTCGAGTCTCATCTACCTCCCCCTTTATCCTGTAGTTATAATAGTTGCTCCAAAAAAAATTATATACATGTGTTTTCATGGGATATCAATTTTTTAAAAATTATCACATTTTTTTCTAGGATTGCGCATTCATATTCATTATATTATGTACCTAAAATACATAAGCACACTTTGTTTTATTGGACATGATAAATGAAAACTCAATAAAAATATATTTAGTTGTTGCCATTGATTTTTACAAATAAAATAATTTTGGATAGGTAAACACCAGACAAATGTTTGTATCTGCTCATTACATTGCCTTAAATCGTTTGAGTTTTGAATTTAAAAAAAATACTTTTTGAATATTAATATATTCTTTGAATGACTTAGAAATGATCGATGATTGCTTTGATCGAGATAATAATTACTTTGCCTTTCCAAAAATCATTAAGAGATCATAAATTCGATCCCTTCTTCTTTTCCCTTTGGCTAACGTAAGATTAATCAAAACTTATGTATGGCGGGATAACATGTTAAAAGTAGAAAAATATTATTACTGAAGTGAAATGAAAACTTTATAAATGGAAAATATCGATAATTCCAGCGTGGCAAACACCAACATATTAATTACAAGTTTTAAATCTTTTTTGTATGACGATATTAAAAAATATATAATGGAATAAGATTACTTGTTGAATCTTGGGGGGAAAGAACTTTATTTTATGTGGGTATAAATTTTATAACACATTCGATGATGGGTCGTTTTCTTTTTTTTTCTTTTCTTCTTTTTGAGTGAAGGATAAACTAAATCAATTTTTAAACGTCAAACACGATTTTAGCTCGAGTCTACTTACTTTTAAATGGACTTTAAGCAATATTGAGTCGAATTATTAAAAACCACTGTTTGCATATATACATACGATCTGAGATACATTTAGTTACATGTGTATTGATGTATAAAGTTTAACCTAACCACTACACGAGATTAAAAAAGTTGGGGCCATGTCTCCCTCAACGACACAACTATATTAAATCCAAGAACAGAAATAAAGACCCATCAGATGGGACCACTCTGAAAGGCAGAGGAAAATATTGGATTCCGTTTGGGTCTCGTTCATCTGTTAATTTAATATGATTGGCATAAAATAGCGTCGGGGTCCAAAGTAACAAAATAAAATCTAATTATAAAAAACAAATAATCTAAATTCTACCCTATTAATAATTTACAGCCATCAAAATTCAAATCCTGCGGCATCCAATATGGCTACTATTTCCAATGCCAATTCTGAGCTGCAGCAGCCACATGCTGATGATATATTGACTTTTTAAATTTTGTTATTTTAAGCCATGCTTGGGCTTATACACACACAATCTTTTGATTAATTTGCCCGAGTGAACTAAGCTTTTCAAACACTTATGAGTGAGTTGTGGCTTCAACGGACCTCGGGAGACAATTACAATTATAGTTTCTCTTATTTTTCCTGTAAATGGTTCATCCGAACATTCGAACTTACAAATCTGTAGCAGTCTGTCTAAATGGGACATGAACTGGGCCAGCACTAACAAAGAATTCGTCTTCCATAGCAGTCTTCCATATTATGATATTGAATTGATTGTTCTTCATCTCAAACAGTTGATGTAGAAAAAGATTTATATATTAGTGGAAATTCTTGTATGACCTATGCATCATTAGTTGATGTTAATCGATCACTTGGTTTGTTACGATTGTCTTAGAAGGCATATATCGATAAAGTTCTTGAAAGATTTAAACATGGCTGATTGTACAAATACCCCCTCTCCTATCTATAAAGAGCACAAATTAAGTGAAAAGAATAGTCCACGGAATGTTTTGAAAAAGAAGAAAATGGAAAGCATCCCATATGCATCATTAGTTGGAAGTTTAGGATATGCACAATCTGTACTAGACCGGACATCAATTTTGTAATCGGTTTGCTTGGGAATAATGGAGCATTGGAAAGCTACAAAGAGGGTGTTATGGTACCTAAAGAGTACACAAGATTACATGCTGACATATCAAAGGCCTGATCATTTAGATGTGATAGGCTACTGCGACTCAGATTTTGCTGGATGTGTTGATAGTTTAAAGTCGACATCTGGTTACATGTTTTTATTAGCTGGAGGAGCATTATAATGGAAAAGTGCCAAACAATCTACAGTAGCAGCATCCACCATGGAAGTTGAATTTGTAGCATGCTTTGAGGCTACGAATCATGCTTTATGGCTGCTGAAATTTATCTCAGGACTTGTAATTGTCGACAATATTGCCTAGCCGCTGAGATTGTTTCTGATATTGTTTCCTGTCTACCATCAGTTGCGCAATAAAAGGATATGGACTATTGATAACAGGAATCGTCTTTTGACAAAAGATATTATAAGTACATTACAGATACTTTTATTATGGATTGTGATTGACTAATTCACTGGTATTGTGGTGCATGGAAGGGAAAATGTCGCTTTAATGATATTTATCGCCATGACACATATTATTAGTGATATATCTAATTATAATATTAATGAAAGTCACACTAAGTGCAAAAAGGCTGAGGTCATGCGCATATTAGAGTTACATTATCAATTCATATAAGTGTGTCGCTATCATATGGGCCAAGTGGGAGAATGTAAGACGTTTATGTCTTTAACGTCCCACATGACTTAAACATTAGACACATTAATTTAAATATTAATATGAGTTATTAATGGTCTAAGTGTAATGCACTTTAATTGTGAATTTATGAAGAAGTATTAACATTTTTCCTAACTCTAATGGGGAGTGGATAAGTTGTCATTAACTAGGAGAAATTGTCATCTCCCTGTTAGTAACCACTTAGTTAATGGTTCATTTAGTGGTTCATTTAATGGTCCATTTAATTCCACCTTAAATTTACTTCACTTCATCTTACAATGTCATAACATATGGATATGCTCTATGATGGTTGGAGCCTATAAATACCATGTATTTGGGTCCCTAAGCCAACAATCTCATTTAGTATCATATACACCATCTAATGGAGATTGTGAAGGTTTAGAAGACCTAATACCAAAGCAAGAAGAGCAATGGCTGGAGGTATACTACTAATCCATTTTATTCCGCATTTGATCTAACAAATCATGTTTAGATCATATAGAAATACTTACAGTTGGTATCAGAGCCTGTATTGTCTCTGCTTTGCTAATTTTCTTGCCCTTTGCCGTGACTTTAAAATATTTTACTTTTGGTGAAAAACTGAAGTTAGGAATCGTTAAGAACTTGGATTTCTAACATTATGGAGTTTAAACCAAAATTTGGTGTCCAAAAGGGCAAAGAAACTGTCGGACTTTATTTGGGTCGGAACCGGGTCATAATGACCCGGCTATTGGTTGAAGACGAAACGAGTCTCCTTCTCCCCAATAGATAGATTGATAAATTATTAAAAAAACACGACATGCATAAATACGACAACATATCTGCTATTTGTTTCCTAAAGAAAGATTCGATCTTTGTCCTGGTGACTCAAAATTATGAATGAAGTGACTATAGGGGGTCATTTTGATATGCAATCTTGGTAAGATATTTTTTTATTCATGACATTTTTGAAGTATTCTGGTAATTTCCTTGTATCTTTTCTTTGGAAAGCTTTTTGTACTGCTTTTTTACACTTAAAAAAATGGGTATTTTTGGTCCCGAATAAAATGTTAATCGTGCATGTTCTAAGGATGGAATACTGTTTATTTGGTTGTTCTTTGTATAACATCTGTTAATTTAAAACTTTCATACCCACATAGCGGAACATACGGCATTTCATACCTAGGGGGTACTGGCAGTAAGACTATTTTGCTCCGACTACGAAAACCTCTCCATCTGGAATGGAAGTAGGCTCGAGATGGATTTGTTGAGTGGATCATTCGTCTCGAAGGAAGACGATACCACGGTCTTACGAGTCTTTGGTAACTTGTTTTTTAAATCAAATAATTATTGTATGTCAATTATTTGAGGTAGATGTATGTATGTAGTGGGTGAATCTAATAGTTGACGAATCATGTGTACCAGCAAACTTCTGCAGTATTTATTTGTATGAACAAAAAAGAATTTCAGTTATCTCCAGGAGCCTTCAATTGGAAAGATTTAAATTTAGCTGCATATTGGTTTTGGTTTCCGATAAAACAAATATCATTTATGCATGTTTAACCAAGACATAAATTATCAAATATACCCTTACTTTGAACTTCCTAATGACATAAATTGTCAAATATATGCAAAATGGGTCAAAGAATATGCAAAATATCAATGAAACTGGAACCTCATAAGAAGCCTCACAGACTTAAGTTTCTGACCCTTTTTGTCATACAGTGGAACAGCCCGTATCCCCGATCTCAATTCCGGGATAGGCAAACATGTCTGCCCACCAAAGTCGTCCTTATCCGATATGTCATGTTCCCGTACTTCAATTCTCAGCAGTGCGAGCTCTGGAACACTTAAAGGGAATATAAACTCTTCATCCCAGTATGGCCCCCAATCGTCCTCAATTATCCTTGTTTTTCGTTTTGCTGCATCTCCTGGCACTCCAATTATGTGAACCTGGGATAAGAAATTTTACTGCCATTCAGCTATTATATAATTTTCTTGCAAGCTTTGGGAAAGAATAACGACTTGTTCTCGTAAGCTATTAGATGAAATGACATATATGGTTTGACATATACTATGAACCTTTGTGTAGAAGTCTGGTGGAGAAAATGAATCAAAGTGTGTGTGGCTGAAATCCAAACGCCATCCATCACCCATGTACACTTTTACCTATCCATTACAATTGACCATATGAAATTTCCTGTCAGAGGGACTAAATTTTTAGTGTGAATAATTTACTTACCTTTAACATTTTCTTCACGGGCAACGGTATTTTAGGATCAAAGACCTCGTTGTTTGGGCCTCTCCTCATAAGTATATCAGGTTTCTTCACATAACCACAACCTCCATTAGACCTAAACATTCCGTGCATTGTCCAGAGAGATTTTCCATATCCCTTTTGGGTAAAAGATACAATAAATCCAATGTTAAATACCACTGTTTCTAAGGCATAATGATAACGCATTTGACAACATCAACTAACAATTTTGGAGTACTTATGTTAACATAGATCAATCTACCCTTCTTTGTTCAGAAAACAGTTTTTCACATGTCTTGTTAAGGTCATAAAAGTTTATCCTTAAAGCTATGTGGTCTGCTGCATATCATCATTCCACAGCAACTAACTGAACAAAAATTTCACATGCTCAAGGCGATTTCGAAGTATCAAGGCCATGTTTCCCTTCTATACTAGTAGAGTAAAATTCAAGCTAAAGCACAAAAGAGAACTAACCTGCATATTAAAAGCAATCATCTGGGCTCCATGCATCCACCCAATAGTTGGGTCAAAATTTGATGATGTTACTCGTGTTCCCTTCGGAAATACCCTCAAAATATTTTTTTGAGAGAACCTGCAAAAGGTAAAAGATAAGAAAAGAATTGGACAGTCATGAAGATAGTCCATCAAAGAAGTTAACTGACACTAAAAATAAATTTATCTAACACACAAAATAAATTTACAAAATAACTAAAAAACGTACCTGACAACATCCATTGGATAAGATGCTGCAGCCCTTTCAAGTGTTTGTTCACTCAAACTAAGTCGATTAACTTTGTTACTACCATTTCTAAGTGCATACCTCAATCCTTTCTTCACCTTCCCGGCATGAATAGCAATCAACCGCTTATATTCTGGTGCCGTCATATTACCTGATTTTTGTCTAATAAAATTGATATCTTCGTCGTCTTGATCACTGTCGCTCTGATTTTTCATAACAAATAGCACAATATCAACTCAATAGTAGAATATTATAAAACAAAACTAGGATATACAATCATTGGTTCGTGGAAAATTCTATTGAGTAACACTCATAGTTTGAGCGATTGGATGAGGTCACATCATGCAATGGTTATATCCGGTGTGAGTAACACTCCCGGTTATGATAGAATTTCACTGTCATGTAGAACCCACATGATCAGCTCCCGATGTCTATCATCATATGTAACATATAATAGTATAGAGGTGTAAACTAGATAACTCAATATCTCAGCCAAGATTGGAAAACCTGGCCCATTTAGGCTCAACCTGATTCACCTCAACTGTTTTGAACTGTTTCACTATCCACGCCAGGCATATTAACAAGAATTTTATTCCAGGCACCCCGATAAATCTATTCGGTAACTAAAAATATCCAACTTTTTTATATTTTCTCCATTTTGAATTTTGCATGTTTAAAAACACATCACAGTTATATTTTTGAAACTAAATCTTGATATTTTGAAACATTTTCTCTCATGTTATTTCATTTTGCACATATAAAATTTCTATTAGGATTTTTCAACTGGATCCCTGTCCTAAACACGGGACAGGCCTATATTTTCAGAGCATTAGTTAGAAGTTTTTACCCTGCCATCAGCTTCGGGTTCAGCCGTAGGATTTGACAAACTCAATAATTCAACTTCAAATGAATCTTTTTCCATTGGTGATGAAATTTCTTGAAACTTGGTATTCTTGGGATTAACTAGATAACTATCATTGCTCCGTGCATGCCTCAATCCTTTCTTCACCTTCCCAGTACGAATAGCAGTCAAACGCTTAAATTCTGGCACAGCCAAATTGACTGGTTTATGTTGAATGGAATCGATGCTGTCTTGGTCACTCTCACTCTGATATTCAGTAAAGTACGAAGTATATTAGCACCTAAATAGATGAAAATTTCATTTATTCCTTGATTCTTGCATAACAGAACAAGAACTTTAACTAGGTGTGGCATAGAATGAACCCACGTCTTACCTTGACATCATCTTCAAGTTCAGCTGAGAGATCTGACATCCTCCTCATTGAGAATCCATCTTCATATGAATCTCTTTTCATTGGTGATGACGTATGTTGATCCTTGGCATTCTTTGTTTCAAGATACTCTTTGGGATTATCAATACTACAATCACTTCGCACATACATCAGGTCTTTTTTCGCCTTTTCAGTATTAAAAGCAGTTAGACGTTTAAATTCTGGAGCAGCCATATTGCCTGATTTCTGTTGAATGGGGTCGATGTCATCTTGATTATTATCACTCTCATATTTCAGAAAATTACAAGTTACATGAGCACCTAAACAGTATATAGAGAGGACTTATAGATATTTTAAATGACACACCAAATTACGGTGCCATGTAGGTGGGATAAATGCTCCCTTTAGCTTTCATCAAGTGCAGAATATAAGGTTCCTTCAGTTTACCTTGCTATTGGCTACAAGTTCAGATGTAGGATCTAATGTCTCCCTGAGCAACACTTCAGCTTCTAAGGAATCTTTTTCCACTGGTGATGAAATATCTTGATCCTTGGTACTATTTGCCTCAAGGTACTGTTTGAGACTAAAAGTATTGCCATCAGTCCTTAGTCCGTGCTTCAAGCCTTTTTGCACATTACCAGTATTAATAGCAGTTAGACGCTTGAATTCTGGCGCGAACGTATTGCTTGGTTTTTGTTGAATGTGATCGATATCATGTCGATGACTGTCACTCTGATATTTCACAAAGTGTAAGCATAGCACCTAATTAGTATAATAATATTGAAAGATTTATTCATTTCCTTGGTTTTTTTGTATGATACACCAAGAACATTAATTAGATTGTGTGGTGCCATGTAGGTCTCACGTGTCAAGGTTATAAATGTTCCTAGCGATTTCATAACATCAAGAAGCCCTTTTACCTTGACTTCAGCTGAAGTATCTGACATCTCCCTAAACAACAATTCATCTTGGGATAAATCTTGTTCAATTGGCGATGAAATATCATGATCCATGGCACTGTCTGATTCCTTACCATGATCACTACCATTTTGTACAGCCGGCATCAAACCATTTTTCACTTTCTCGGTGTCAATAGCTGTTAGGCGCTTAAATTCCGGTACAGTTTTCTGAATGGGATCAATATCTCCATCATCTTGACCACTGTCACTCTAATTTTTAAAACAAGTACGAGCACATTAGCAAGTGCTGATGAATATTAGACATACCTTATTTTCTCTCTATTTTACATAAGGATACAACAGCATTTATTATCCTTAGATCATACAGATAACATGTTATCAAGCACAATAAAAGGAGCCTCCATTTTACCTTGTCTTCGGCTTCAGGTTCAGCTGTAGGATCTGAAATCCGACTCCCCCTCAACGACAATTCATCTTCGGATGAATCTTTTTCTATTGGCGACAATATATCCTGATCCTTGATAATCTTTGATTCTAGGTACTCCTTGGGTGGTTTGGTTGAAAGTATAATTTTATGCTTTAATTCTTCAGGTGATGGAAATTCGTCCAAGCAACCTGACTCAGGGTAATAGAGCAGGTCTCCAAAAATTTGTATAACCATCTAAGAATGAAATTTAATTCTGATCACAATCAGAACACAATCAAAAAAATTCAAAAGTTTGGTTATTGGAAACACTTTAACATACAAATCATCAATGTCAAATAAATGTTACCTCTGCAACTTTAGCTTGAAGTTCCGCAGTTAGATGATCCTCTAGAGTGATTATTACTGGGTATGGGGATTTAACAAAAGCATGCTCTTTAATAGACTTCAAGCATTTCATAAGTGGTATAGGAGTTGTTAGGGTTCTGCAAACGAATCCAAAGTTGAAATTATTTGATAATAAGAAACGACAAAAATTAACAATGTGAAGATTCCATAAGTCTCCACATTGAGGGAAGAAGAAACAAAATGGCTAGAGTAGTAATTCAATTTGAGTGTGACAAACTGGAACTTGAGCTGAGCTTAAGTTTGCTCAATAAATTTTTTTGAGCCACCATTGAACAAGGTTTGAAGGTGAGACATTTGAATTTGAAAACCATTTTCAAATATTTGTGACAGAAATCTCTTTCATATGCCAGGTGTACAATCAACTCTGACGGAGTTTCAGGCACATCACCTGTTTGCAGACACCAATTATAGTAAAGATTTATCGTAGTAAAAAGTATTGCCACCAAGAATTCTTACAGAAGTTCATGTGGCTTGATTTGATCACTCGAGCTTTAGTGATAATGTTTATGGGCGGAGCCTCTTCTGCTGAATGACAGGTGAAATGGAAATAGCAGAATTACAAGAATATAGGATCTTACCATACCTTCCATGAAGAACATGCACTTTATCTTTTGCAGAATTAGGCCATAAGTCGAGTTCTATTCCCCTCACACCATTTTCCAGAGATTTAATGATTGGGATTTCACTACAGTCACTGCTTAGTTGGTTCCCAGTTATATAGGAATTGTGACCTGTATATATGAAATAATGTCGCAATGGAGCAGTCATATCTTGGTGTACCTGGAATTGAACAAACTGTCAAGGTAATTCTGAAATAATTCCACTTAAAATGTCAGCAGAATTTCTCGATAATTGATGTTTATCGAGGCATCACATCTTTACATCTATTGGTCTAATAAAAAACAAAGTGCATCAGTTGTTTTTAAGAAATTGCCTGCTTGATGAAATCTTATTGACTTTAAAGAGGATAAACATAAGCTGTTAAGGCTGAAAATGAAAGAAAATCTCATATTTCTCTATGTTATCACACACGAATATAATAAGAATGTGATACAAATGAATTAGCCAGCTTCCAAGCAACTGATTCATTGTCCACTTGTACCAGCACAATTTGCAAGTATATATCAATGGTTAAATAGAAAATTGAAGAATATACTGATTCAAGAACCATATTTCCATCTTCTCTTTGATTTTTCTCATACTTCCATCATTGATAATCCTTATGACTGAAACCTTTACAAAGTCTATTTCACAGACAGTAGCAGTTCTTTGCTTTTCAAAGATGATGGCATCAATTGACAATATCCACAATTTACTGGTTTGAATCTTATTGCAGTTGTTCTGAAAAGAGCATATGGTCTTGACCCTGAAACTTAACATAGTCCTACCTTCCAATCCATTAGCCATATCTCACTTTGCCATATCTCACTTTGCATTAGCTCATATAATTCTTCCAATAAAACGTTAACACCAACAATAGAAAGATCTTGAAAAATAACTTGTACGTTAATTGCTAACAAGAGTAAAACTACTTTTCCAAAAATTCTGTCCCGAAGTAAATGTGGCATTATAATTCGTTTCCCAGTTAACAAACCTTTGCCAAAGACAACAAATCTACTTCACACACGCGCGCTTGCTCTAAAAAACATGAGTTGTAGTAACTTATAAACTTAGTGATTGTATTTCTTAATCTAACAATTCCTACAACTCAAAAGCAATACTAATTTGCAATCAACCACTAAACTTTTGTCCAAAATCATAAAAGCATCTGCAAGTTCAAACACTATCTAGTTAGATACGTATCATCCCAGATAAAATTCCACCACTAAACTTTGAATGGAGTTTTACTAGAATTGACACGAATTCACTTCTAAGAATGTGTTTACAGTTAAACTCCATTCATTGTGCATAAATACACGACACACCACGTATACATTCAAAGAATCAAGAGGAATGAAGAATATTAACCTCGTATATAAGTGGGTTATTAAGATCATCTTGAAATAAAAAATGGAAGAAGTCATCAAGGGTGAGGCCTGGACGCGGGCGCTTTGCCGAGTGGTGGCGGTGCCGGAACACTCCCTGCATGATCGCCTCCGCATCCGCGGCCGTGCAGCCCACCTCATGCTGATACTCAACCAAAAACTTTAAAAGCTGATCCGCCCTCATGTGGGCCCGACCCTCCGCGTACCGATCAAACGCCGCCCTCACGTCCGGCGGTGGCTCGGCCTCGCTGATCTTGAACTTCCGGTTGAAACACCCAAACATTTTGTAATAATTGTAACTTCCCATTATGAATTCCCGCCAAATATTTACGTATATATATGTGCGAAAATCAATGCTTGCGGATAATTAAGTGATTTGATCTTGATGGTTTGAGAAGCTGGTTGTTTTTCGAAGCATTGTAATGGCGTTGGTTTGACGGATCTATTAGCTTTACTGATGAAAAATGGGGAAGATAATGATTAAAAACATTTACATGCAGCATGAAAATTGAAGGGGAGAGAGAAAATGGGAATTGAAAAGATGATTTTTCTGGGAGAAGAAAGCTACGTTTAAGGAGTTTTTGAAGCTGGATCGTTGTTGAGTTTCATATTTTGTTGTAGAGCTGCGAATATATTACTTTGGCTTCATTAAGTTATATATTTTATTTTTATTATAATTTTATGATCATATATAATTTATTTAAATTGAATGAATGGAAATAAAAAAATAAACATAAAATTGATTGAAATAAGGGAACTGATAGCATAGAAATGAGATGAATTTGAAATTATTCTGTTTAACATAAATGTTTAATTTTTTAAGAAAAAATGTTAAATCAGTTTTTTATATTTAAATGTAAAATTAATTGTCTAAATGCAAAAGCTTTAATATTTTTGTTATGTCAAAATTAGTCACATATGATATGTATTCAATTAATAATAGTCTCACAAGTTCATGACTAATCAAAATTAGTCATATATGATATGATTTTAATCAATAATCGTCCAAACGTTTATGACTAATCAAAATTGGTCTCATATGATATGTATTTAATCAAAAATGGTTTCAAAGCCCCTTTCAATTATGAAACAACTTTTGATAAAAACACAATTTTTGTGGGATCGATTTTGAACCAAAGCAAAAAGAACCACACTAGACTCATCCCTTGCCACCACACCAATGCAAAAGTATGACAGAGAATCTAAAACTGCAGCGTCGAAGTTGAGTTTAATGCTCCCATGTTGAGAAGCAGCCATTCGTCCATGTAGTACTTGCACGATTTAGGACTCCTTTCATTGTGGCCCGAAAGCCATCAAAAACTAACCCAACAAACCTTAACAAAAATACCCAAATCGACGCCTTGTCCAAAATCAGCCACCCAACAGAACAAGCCCGCAAAAGATCGTCCACCAAACCATTCAAGGGGAGGCCAAATGGCAGACAATTTCCACACGTTTTGCACCTGCTTACAAAACCACAAAGCATGAGACAATCCTCATCGAGGCATAACATCTTGGGAAAGTCGTATCCATGTGATACAAAGATGAACTCGAGCTGGGAGAGCAAATTCCAAGACTGATGCTGAAGCCCACGGGAAGGGTGTCCCACACCGATAGCATTTCCAATAAGCATACTGATGTCAGAAATCACCCCTTCCAATGGTAAGTACCCCAAACATGTGTAGTTTGAAAATAACCAAGATCACCCATAGGAAAGCCTTCGAATTTCTTGAGGAGCAACGTATCAAGAAATCAAAGAAAATAAGGAAGAAGCAAACACTGGAAAAGCTCGCATAATTGGAAAGGATGGATTATTGTCATGCTGATAACAGAAAATCAGAAAGGAAATCTTTTACTCAAGCACTTTCATGGGTGCTGAAATCGTCTTGTATATATATTTTAAAATTTTTATAGTAATGGATGAACATGATGTAATTTTTAATTGATCGGTTTTATATACAGAAAATTCCCCAAATGACTCTATTTTCGACATTAACATTTTTTTCATTTCATCGATGGAGGTCAGCTCACCATCTCATGTTTCTAACATGGTATCATAGCTTGACTAAGTGGAGAGATGATCTTCATCTTTTCTCTTTTTTATTTTTCGATGATTTCTTTGTTCATTTTCAATGGCTTCCGCAGTAGCAGACAACTCTTCTTCATCCAATGCTCGGAATTACAATATTCTCACCGAGGACCCAAGTAAATCTAATACTACTAATACAGTTATCGTTTCACTCCCCACTTTGTGGACCAAATTATATCACTTGCCATTGTTCATTCATTCTTGCCATCTCAATCAAAAATAAACTCGGTTTCCTCGATGGAAGTATCGCTACTCCAGATCTTGCTGAGCCCTTGTATATTCCCTGGGTCCGTTGCAACAATCTCTCACTCTCATGGATTTAAACTCACTCTCGAAAGAAATCACATCCAATGTTCTCTCTATTAATTCTGCCAAGGATGTCTGGGACAAGCTTAAAATCCGCTTTTCCCAACCTGATAACATACGCATTTTTCAACTCCAGCAACAACTCCATTGCTTCGTCCAAGGTTTCTTGTCTATCAATGACTATTTCACACGCCTGACTGCTCTATGGGGGGAGCTTTGCACCTATAGGCCTCTCCCTTGCTGCACTTGTGGACAATGCACTTGTGATGCCCTCAAATCTATGGGGGATGTACAAACATCAGTTTATGTTCTCAAGTTTTTAATGGGTTTGAACGACTCCTCTAGATCAGACTTTTGCTATGGTGTTAAAATAGGATAGGCAACGCCAACTCAAACTCACACTCTCACCTCCTATAGAGTAATCGGCTTTGGCTGCTGTCCAACTTGGTCCATCTGCAAAGAAAGAAATCACTTGGACAATTTTGGAAAACCATGAACCCGTGAAAACTGCTACAGAATCCTTGGCATTTTAAGTTTACCAAATCAAGGCTGGTTCTTATGGATCAAACAACTTTATACAAAATTATTTAGCAAATAATGTTGTTTTACATAAACCACGGAATATGAGGGATGATGATAAACTGAATCTCACTAAGGATCAATTCCAGAAGATCATGGCTCTTCTCAATGTTGCACATGTACAGCAGATACATAGCACTACCCATCAACCATCTACCTCAACAACCTTACCGCCCAATCCTCATCACTCGAACTTGGCAGGTATATCATTTTGTGTCTCCTCGCCCTTTCACACTGTGCTTCACCACATACACATTCCTGGATAATCGACACAGGGCAACAGATCACATGATTTGTTCCCCTACTCTTTCCTCCCAGAATCCAATACACAATACTTATGTCAATCTTCCCAATGGCTCTAAGATTCAAGCTACACATAAGGGTAATGTGATATTGTCCAATCATCTTACAATTCAAAATGTGCTTTGTGTGCCTTCATTTTTTAATCTCATATCTGTTAGCCGATTAACACAAGACCCTTCTCTTTGCCTCATTTTTATGAAACATCTTGGATATATACGATCTGTCTTCCGGAATGACGATTGGACTAGCTGAATCTCATAATGGTCTATATCACTTCATCCTCCAAAGGCCCGAACTACCAACCTTTCCTCTGAAATGTCTCCAATCCCTTCTCAAGCCAATAAAGCCATGAAGCAAGATTTCAACCTTTGGCATTTTAGATTAGGTCATTTATCAAATAAAATGAAGCTTATATTTCTTGTACTGAATTTTTACTTCATTGCTATATATGTCAAAAAGCAAAACAGAAAAGAAATTATTTTATCCTAGTACTACTATATCATCTTCTGCATTTGATTTACTTCACTGCGGCATTTGGGGTGCGTATTCTCAAACTTCACTCAATGGACATTAATATTTCCTCGCCGTCGTTGATGACTTAGTAGAGTCACTTGGGTATTTTTAATGAAATTTAAAACAGAGGCTCAAACCATTTTACAGAATTTTGTGGCCGTGGTACGAACCCAACTTACTACCCATGTCAAACAAATTCACACTGACAATGGTCTCGAATTTAACATGCTGTGATATCCCCGAAATTATTAATTACAATTTGGGCATTAATTGTATTTATATGGTTAATCATGGTGATAATTAATTGATTTTGTGCTGGATTTATTTAATGTGTGGAAATGCATGGTCACATGGAAAGGATGACCCGAGAGTGCATTTCAGGGTGCATGTTGGGCATGTTGGGGAAAATTGCTTTTAGCATGATTTATTTGCCATGGTTAGCAATTATTTGGAAAGCATGAGTTAATTGATATTTTGGTGCATTTTGGATTAATGCTTTTGAAAATATTTGGGGTGTTTTATACACCATGGGATTGTGGAATGCATTTTAATTAATTAACCCACTTTATTACCCCAAACCCCCACCACACATTCATTCTTACTTTTCACTTTCCCAAAATTACACCACCCAAACCCTCCTTTCCCCCATTTTCGAAATTGAGCTTAAGGGTGGAAAGAAATCCTTCCAAAAACCTTGTTTGGTGGAGTTTGTTGGGAGATTTGAGGTCCCCAAGAGGTATGGATACCTCATTGTTGATTTTGTAGTATTTTAATTGAGTTTGGTTTGGTTTTGAAGGGTTTTAAAATGGGTTTGTGTTGGGTTGTTGTGGTTTTCGTTGAGGGTTGGATTTACACTTGTTTGGAGGTGTATTTTGGAGGTTTATGTTGTTATTATGTTGTTGGTTTGATGGTTTAAGTGTTGGTATGGATTGAAAGGTTTTGGTATGCAAAAATGGTGAAAAATCGCGAGTCTGTGCGAGGCGATCGACCGCCTGAAATGGGGCGATCGATCGCCGATGGGTAGTACCAAATTTGCGGGACAGGCGATCGATCGCCTGATATGAGGCGACCGATCGCCGAGAGGCAGTGGCCAATCCAAGGGTTAGGCGATCGATCGCCATGTTTGGCGCGATCGATCGCCGCGAAGGAAAAATTGAGGCGATCGATCGCCTCAACCAAGCGATCGATCGCCAACTGTGGAATTTTGGGAAATGCTTTCTTTTGTCGAATTTTTGGTATTTGACTATTATTTGGCTTCTAATATGGGGTTGTGTGATTGTGTAGAACCATCCCAGGTAGCAACGCAACCAAGGAACTGAAGCCATATCAATTCCACTTTTGAAAAGGTACGTAGAGGACGTACGGGCGCCCAACGGTACATGTATCTAATATACTCATTGTTTATGCATTGTGGATGCGAGTATATATGTGATTATGCATTGTGGATGCAAATACATGTTGAATTATGCATGATGATTGTAGATGCATATGATTATTGGTGCACATCCCATGAGTCGTGGTAATCCCTTGATGATTTTAATGCTTGCCGCTATTTGTTTTGGTTCCGCTAAATGTGAAGCGAGGGGTGGGAGCGCCGCATGTCACATTTGAGCATGGTTATCATATAGGGCGAGGAAAGGATATTTGCCGCTCAATGTGAGGCGAGGGGTGGGAGTACCGCATGTCCATTGAAGCGAGGTTATTCTATGCCGCCTATATGTAAATAAGCGATGTGCATTAAAATACATTATGATGGACAGACTAGGGATTGGTGACTGGTATTTGGTTTTGATGAGATGGTATTGTGTCATGACATGTCTAGACCATTAAAAATAATCTATTGATTGTACTCATGAGTTATGGTACAGGGACAACCAAACTGGAAGCGTTTTGAAATGCATGGGAAAAACAGGAAGTGTTTTATTATGATTATGCATTTACGCTTTATATTCATATTGTGTTGTATATGAATGATATCATTGCTCATGTTTGGGGGTTGTCCTTGTAGGTACTTTTGGCATGATATGAAGGGGGCTAAGACGGGTTGAGACCGTGAGCTTGAAGAGCACTTTTGGTAGATGAAGGACACGATTATTTTGTATAGTGTCTACTCTAGGAGTAGTGTAAAACTATAATTGATAACATTCTTTTGATGGGGAATGTAATTAATCCATTGATAGTCCTCATTTTTGGCATGTAACTTTTAGGCTCATAGCCTCAACACGATTAATTTACTCTGATCATTTATATTAGCTCTAATTATGCCTTTGATCCGCACTTAAGGATTAGGGTCCTTACATTAGTGGTATCAGAGCCAGGTTAGAGAACCCGGGAACGAGTGAATGGTGGCCTTAGCATGATTGGCTAGGTGCTTACATTTGAGGCATGTTTATGCATGTGGTGCATATTGATGTATATTCTGTTATACTAACATGCTTATTATCATTCCTGTTATCTAACGGCATAACATGTATATTTGTTTTGGAATTGTTGTTAACCTTTGTGTTACAGCATGGCTGCTATGAATGCGGGGAACCTTAACGAAGAAGTTGGCGATGTGGGCAGTGTTAACGCTAGCGTTGGACAAGTGAACCCTCTACCTCCACCAGCAGTAGGTATGGAGCCAGTGGCTCAGTTATTGCTACCCGGTGAGATTAGCTTGACTCAGTTTCTGTCTTACCACCCGCCCCGGTTTGAGGGAACAGAATCAGGAGAGGAAGCTGAGGAGTGGCTGGAGAGACTTGAGCAGATATTTGTATCGGCTCCTTGTGCTGTTACAGCGTGGCTGAGGCTGCTGAGTTCCAGTTAGCAAAGAAACCTCTAATGTCGTGGAGGAGCACACTAAGTAGATGCATTAGTATAACAAACACAAGTTTTGTTGATCATCAAAACTCAAAGATTGACCGGGGATAATTTAACGCATTAAACGCAACCATGCGTTTAAGGCTCAACACATATAGAGTTAGTTTGCCATTTTGTTAGAGAAAATGTGTTGTCTGGAATGATCAATACTACTTATGTTCTTCTCAACATCAATTGGCCAACATATTCACCAAGGCTTTATCAAGTCAAAGGTTCACATTTTTGCCGTCCAATATGGGTATTTAAAACATATATTGAGGGGGAGTATCAAGAAATCAAAGAAAATAAGGAAAAAGCAAACACTGGAAAAATTCACATATTGAATGCACGATTTGGAAGTGATGGACTATTGTCATGCTGATAACAGAAAACCAGAAAGGGAATATTCTTTTTGTTAGTAACAAAAATGAGAGAAAATTTGTCACTCAAGCACATGCATGGGTGGTGAAATCGTGTTGTATATATTTTTTTCTTTTATAAATAGATTAACATCTTAATGTAAATTTTAATCGATCAGTTTTATGTACAGAAAATTCCCCAAATGATGCTCTCTGCTTTCGTCATTTACAATTCTTTCATTTCATCAATGGAGATCACCTCACCTTATCATGTTTCTAATACAACAATCATCGATTACATGCCCAGGGCTCCATGGATAGAATTCGAGCAATCTCCCAACTGTCTGCAAAGTGAACAAAAAAATGATTATTATCCAAAACCTTGATGTCCAGGCCTTTGTTGACCCGCCACAAAAGATGGATAGTTTCCGAGCAAGCTTTTTTATGAACCAAAAGATATGTCAACAATTTCCCCACTAAGCCAACTGGAATGACGCTGCGACTAAAGGTGTAAACGGATGGAAAATGTTCACGAACTTTTCGAGACGGCTCGAAAAATATTTGATTCGAACTCGAAATTCTTGATTTCGAGCTCGAGTCCAAATTATTTTGTTCGATAATTCGTCAGCCGCTCGCGAACTTTAATATTTTATTAATATAATATAATTATATATTGAATAAATATATTTCGAACCTTTCGGATATTTATTTTCGAGCAATAGTTAGAATAATTTGCGAATGTTTGTATCTTTTCGAGCCAAACTCGAACTTTGATTAAAGTCGAACTCGAGTCAAATTTTTAAAGCTATTCGAACTTCGAATCGAACTCGAGCTCGAATATAACTATTTCGAGCCGAATTCGAACCTTAAAATTTGCTGCATATTCGGCTCGATTCGGTTTTACACCACTAGCTGCAACCCCTTGCTACTTATATACCATGTTGCTTAATATTCAGATATGGAAGGGGATTGTTAAGTGGAAAAAGACCATTCAATTCGCTTTGACCGAAATTATTGCGAGAAAAACTTAATTGCAATAAAACTCAAATCAATCGTTGAGAACCTAACACCTATTTTTACTTCTTAGGATAAATTTCGTGTTTCGAACTAGTGAGTTTAGACCATGTATTCTGGTAACGCGTGTTTTTAAAAACTTTTTAGTGTTGCAACGGAGTAGTGTCATTGAAAAAGAAATAAGAATGAGAGATGTTAAGCTTTTTATCATTCAGACGTCGATCTGTTTTTCTATAGGACCACCCCTACAATATTGTTACCGCAATAGAGCTTAACCACCAAATTGGGATGGATTGGTGTGGTTCATTTATTATTATGACACCAGAATATCGAACCATGAACGAATAAAGGCATGAGAGAAAAGCCTATTGGCTAGCGATTGTGAGGTCTCAATTCTTGACTGGAAGGGATACCAAAGGCCTATGTACGTCCATCCATTGGATAGATAGAGAGGGAGAGGGAGAGCAGAGCTTTTAGTTCTTTAATGTTGTCAAAGAGTTGATCAAATAAAATAGATGGTGAATAGGGTAGCAATGGGTATAGGTTAGACCTGGACCCATATTAAATCCACCTTGTCTGAGGTGGGTCTGGACCCATTTGCCAGGTCCCAGGGCGGGTCTGGGCCCGGTCAACGGGTTTTTGGAGCGAGCTAGGGCAATTCCCGGGTTGGCCAAACCCGTACCAAATCCGTACCGAACCCGACCGGCTATACATATTATTATTTTTTATATTTAATATCGAATATATATTTCACTTCTTTGGCTAAATCATGACATGACATTAATTTTATATCAAAACTCATGTGCTCGTATTAAAGAAGTTGAAAATTTTGAAAGAAATAAGAGCAAATTAATAAAGATATGGTAGATTTTAACGATTGTTTTACATATATTTACTAAAGAAAAACATGAGATTTAATCACGAACTCAATTTTTGTGCTTCAAAATTGTTTTCTAACTAATACTTTTTTAAAAAAACAAAATGTGTTCGGGGGTTGAACCAGTTCACATGTCGGGGAGTGCGGGGGCGGGTCTGGATCTTTTTTTTTAGGGGACGACCTCAGGTTTGGCCAAACCCGTACCAGACCCGCCTCATTGTCATATATAACGGCGAGTGCTTAATCGAATTGATCGGTTAAAAGATAGAAAAGAAATTCATATTAAAGAAAATGAAGTAGAAGAATTAGTCTCTTTTAAGTAAAACAAATAATAACTCCTAAATACCATCTTAAATTTCTCTCCACATTTTTCTGTGGGCTGCAATTAAACTGATGGCGATTGTTACTTATCGGCCACCACCACCAGAGATTCCAGCGCATGTTATCCGTGTAAAACGAATATTGTCTACATTTAAAGATTTACTAGCAATTTAATAGTGATCGTAAGATTAATGAATTCCACATACAATTTACACAATACTAAGTTACTCACACATGTTTTAATACATCTCACGAGATATACTATACATGGAACAAACAGTTCGCAGTATTTAAGGCCAAAATGTGTAAAAGTTTAATATAAAATCTCCACTGTGAACCAAAATCAACTTCCTACACCTTTGATTACTATCCATCAATATCCCTATTGTATTGGAGAATTATTTATTTAGTTCGGGTGATATTTTAGTGAGATTGTGACGATACCATAACAGTCTGAGGATCGCCATAACTCAAAACCAGCCTGGTATAAGACTGGATCTGGCCCATAATAGTGCGGGACCATGGTACTAAGTACGAATAAAATCCGTACAATTAGTTGAGTAAGGTTAACGCAAAAACCCAACCGGAGGTCGTCATTAGTGGTGGTCCACCCTACTCTTAATCACAAGTTTGCTTTTCTTTCCATAGAGAGATAGACAGACAAGGCTAGGCTTCTTTCTCCACAAGACCACAGCTATCCAAGCAGTAAAAAACAGAGGTACAAATGCCAAATTCGTTCTCGAATTTTTAGTTTTTGGAACCATTTTTTGAAGATGAGAGACAACTGATAGATAAAGGGGCATCCCCGTCTTCGTATCAAATTCCACCCCGAACAACAAATCGCTGCATCGAATGATAGGAGTGGGGTGGTCCAAGATGATTACATTCAGAAGCGAAAATCATTATCCATGATTTGGAACAAAGGATTTGTGTCTCCACTTTACTTTCTCTCAGATGGCATACATAGGCTAAATCACTTCATTACTTGAGAGGATCAATTGGTGCAGCTAACCTTTGTTCTCTATCAAGTGGATCTTCCCAGTTTCGATCTATATCAAAAAAGGCCACCAAAGCTAGAAAAAAAACCCTCCTGATATTCGTCAAATTCGGCCAATAATATAGGTTAACCAAAAATAGCATTGTTCATCTGTAAGTACCAAACCAGGACCTCAGTTCAAACCAAAGAGTTTGGTCTCAGGGGTAAACAAAACAAATGACCTCAAAGTTAAGTGCCTAATTTAGATCCCCTATTGCATAAAATTTCTTCGAACAGGTAGAAATAATCTCTCATCTTAATTCCAGGCATTGATATTTACGACATCGCCGTCTTTCAATTCATGGATCTATAAGGTCAGCGTCAATTATCACTGTTCATCGGAATCGATTGAAGTGCAGAAACAGCAGCAGTAGCTCAATCAATAAGTTCTCACTGCCAGCAACGCTATCTAGCTTCCATATAAACACTTCCATGGTCAACGTAAAAAGGAAAAATGAATGGCAATCCATAAGCCAAAACATTGCCATCCTGAATGTTAAAATTAAAGAGAGAGAAATTGAATCTTTACTGGTGGCAATGGCATCTGAGTTGAGAATTGGAACTTAAATTTCCCTTGAGATCAAAACTATGATCTCGTATCATGTTAGCTCCAGGCTGAACATGATGAAATCATCCACCATGAGGGCTGAAAACCAAACACTGAACGCACAAATAATAAAGTTAGCAAGTGTATTGGTGGAGCAAAAATACTGAACAGAGTATGCTCGATTCACAAATAAAATCTACCACAGCCAGATTTTTTAAATAATGGTCCTTCAAAGAAATTGTCTTCCGACTATGAAATCATTTCCAGAGAAAAAAGGCTGAATCATTGTAATACTTATATGCATTCGACCAAGTGAAAAACTAAACAGGGTACCAATCATAGTAGCACTAACGAGTATCTTTGCCAGAAAGAGAATTTTATGCATATAGAATTCTCCATCTTCACATGGTAAGAGTATATACAGAATCAAGTTAAGAGCAACTTTGAAGAAATCTTGGACATTGTGAATAGAAACTCCATCTCACTCATCGCCCAAGATGAAGATGTGAAACAAGTAATTTATGGCTTCTTCCAAAAAGATATTCGTAACCAATATTGGCAATTTTAAACTCCTAATGTTGCAGTCATGGCTAGTCTTTAGTCTGATGAGCTGACCAATCCAGCATTTCCTCCGGGAACAACCAGTGCAACAACAAGAGCCAAGTTTCCATTCAATACGACTTCAGTGTTCAATCACAAACGATATGAAAAAAGTGATATATAGGTATGCCTCCAACACCACGACGAGAGCATCCAGTATCAGCCATACTCTCTCAAACAAGCAATGCAAAATAATCGTGGTATTTATTACTTCCATTAATCTCAACAAATTAGATATATAACTGGGTATTTGCTGGAAATTTGGAGCCATGAAACTGGAAGAAGGTAGCCCATTTCCAACCAAGTCGTGTTCTGCTGCATAGTGTTTCGGCAGCAAGTTAAAATATTCTTCTTTTCACTCTAGAGACATCAGAGAACCCATCATCATGCCAGACCCGTCCACCAGGCCTGTGACTTCCATCTTGCTGCTCTTCAATATCCCTCATTTGCCTGGGTACACTTAGAGGTGGGTGCTTTATGTGCCCATCAAAATCCCTTTCTCTCAAGTTACTTCTCTCGACGTACTCTGTATCTGTGTCCTGATAGAATCTGTAAGGCTTCGGACCATCATTCAGATGTAAATGGTAGTTTCCATTATCAGTGTCATAACTAGATTGAAATTGACGAACAAAACCCCGCCTCTCACTAATGCTTCTTCTCTCAACCATGCTTCCATCATTACAAAGCTCTTGAAATCTATCGGGATTCCCTGGCCTATTGGGGTACTCATCACCTTCTGCCCTCTCTCGAGAATCCAACACATCAGCTCTCCCAGCGCTTCGGGGAAATAACCGACGAGGGGGGCTTCTCCTATTTGAATTGATGGGCCTCGGATGGACATGCTCCCGACCGAAATCAAAATCTTTCAAGTCATTCATATGCTGGGTATTGTATGAAGGAGATAAACGTCTTCTAGGAACCATCTCATTATGAGAAGAAGTATGTTCGGGAGATCTCATCCTTCCCATCCTATATAGAACTGGAGATCTCTGCTGTGTTGAGTAAGGATGCCCATTGGGTGACCTCTGACGAGGAGATGACCAAGGACCAGGTGACCTTGTACGAGATCTTATTGGAGATTTTGAAAAAATTCGAGGATAACCCTTTCTATGCGCAGCAGAAAAATTCCTATTCCTTCTAAGCAGACCATCAAGTTCATCATATCTAGTTTGTTGACGAGGGAAAGCAGGATCTCTGATATCATCAGTTAAATGCCGCATATACTTTTCTTCGTTTCGAAGCCCCGCAAAGTCTGAACCATCTTCAACAGCGTATCTACTTGGGCTAATGTTTCTAGGAAACCGACGAGGCATTTGAATGTTCCTCGTCATTTGGCCATCTATATCTCCAGGAGATAGCTTCCTTAGGGATGGACGGCGTAACGAAGGCAACTCATTATTCATTGTCTTTTTCCTACCACTACACAAGGAGGTGCCATCAGGTGTGATACCAGAGTCATTAAATTCAAGTTCACCAGCAATGGTAGAAGACTGTTTATGTCTGAAGACCCGGTAATCAGCTCGACCATTAAAAGTTTCAGATGCATAATCACAATCAGAGTCCCATTCATTATGCAAGCGGCCAAACCTACCATATTCTCTCCCTTTTCCAAACATGAAATTGTGTCTTGAATTCCTAAATGACTGTCCATGAACCCTATCCTTCACACATTTGTCGGGGTCATCAATATAAAGTTGATCTCTGAAAATTGAGAGAAGGATTATTATAAAATATTCCGTTTAGAAAAGAAAGCATCATACAAATAAGAAAAAAGCATGTATCAGTGTCACAAATGGTTACCTATTCCATCGTGGGCGTCTATCCCCATCAAGATTAGAATATCTTTCTTTTCCAGTTTGTGGTGTTAACAACCTGCTCGACAGCGATCCTGCTTTACAAGGAGTGCTGACAATTGAAGCACGAGGTAAATTTATGATCCGTCTCTTATTGGCTACATTATTGGAATCTTTAACACCATCATTCCCATCAGCAGATACTTTCACCTCGGGCGAAGTTGAATTATGATTCACTGGACATATATCAACAACTTTATCAATAGCATCACCATCAAGTGTAACACCCATTGAATGACTTCCATTAGTTGCTGTGGACACTTCTTTTTCGTTACCTTTGTTAAAATCTTTTTTCCCCAGTAGATCAAGTGGCTTCCCCTGAGTGATAACACTGATAGATTTCTTTCCCATAGTATCAACTTCTTTCAAATTGTCTGATAGTGGATTCTGCAAGATCTTATCCACACTTTTAAGCTCATCGAAACACATGGCACCCTCTTTAATTTCATTAGAGATAGTTTCATCATTATTTTCTGTTATAGTGTCTTTTACATCAAAAAGATGAGTGTTAGTGTTTTGGTCATTATTTTTGGAATCACATTCAACAAGTACTACATTTTCCAAATTTGCTTCCACAAGCCTCGAATCTTCTCCAACTGAGTCTTTTAGTTGTTCTCGAACCTCACCATCCTCATAGTCATCATCTTCCTTGTCATGCATCTTCTCTCCTATGTCGGTGCAGGCAAAAAAAGTATGGTTTCCATAAGATTTACAATCGGATCGAAAATTAATTTCTTCAAACATTTCATCTGATATGTTTCTCTCTTCCACCTTGTTTGTATCTACCTCACTGTTTCCACACAACTCATTAGAATGCGCAATAACAGGAGCCAACCGGGAGTTACCAGTATCATGAACACTTAACTCCTCTGTCTTGCACAGCCTTAATTTTTTGTCATTCTGGCTCACAGATTTAGAAACCACGTCATCACTCTGTCCATCTGGTATATACATGTGGCCAAGCACTTCTTTTAACGGAAAAGAGTGTTCAGACTGATTTAACAAACCTCCAACAATGGGTAACTCTAAACAAGTTAAAAACCTTGAAGGACATGAATTCTGAGGTGTCAAAGGAATTGATAAAGCCGAAGAAGATGCTGAGCTGTCTTGATGCTGCATAACCTTTCCATTCTTTGCAACAGACTGGGATAGCATAGCACCTTCAGACTTGCAGCTTTCCTTATTACCCTCCTGAATGAGTTCAGATTTCACTGATTTATGGCCTACTGATTTCTGGGGAACAATTGACTCAGTACTGTGGTTTTGAAAACATTCTTTTTTCAGAGAAGCGAGTTTTGATAACACCATATTACTGCTATTACTAGTGTTAAAATCAAGTTTTGAATTCTCATGGAGAGGTTCTGATTTCACGATTTCGGCATTTGTAAAAGCCAAATTCATATTTGGCGGCCGCAGTCTCCCCAAGTTCACCTTCGAATCAACAGATTCAGAGCCAATATTATCTGATAAAGAAGAATGCTCACCACACAAATCCAAGTCTCTACAAGGCATTGAAAGACTAAGACTAAGGATATCATTAGGTTTGTATAACTGGCTAGGCTTTACAGATGTATTAGAAGAATTAGAGCTATGTTCATCCAAAACCTGATTCCCCTTGTTCACATTGACACCAACCATAAGTGATGTACTCAAAGAAGCTTTCACACCATGCCCAACAATGGTCTGGCTGAATCCATCAATACTAGCAGCTTTGTGCGCATATGCTTCATAACTGACAGAACCATCCCACACATCCATGGTCGTGTTCAGATCCCAGCTAGATCGATTAAGACATGCTAGACTGCTAACATCACTAATATAACTATTGTCGCTATCATGTGAAACTAGCCTTTCTCGGCTCAAAGCCAAACTCAGCGATGACAGATCTGACTTGCCAGACATTTGGCCAATATCTTCATTGATTTTCTGTCCCAAAGCAGGGATAGATGGTTTATTTGCTCCTACCAACAATCCAACATTATTTGGACAAGTATAAAATTTGAGCTGACTATCTCCTTCAATTTTTCCACCAACTATTTCTTGTTTGACATTCAAAATCTTGCCAACAACCGTGCTTCCCAAATCTCCTGGCTCTGCAGATTTTTCATTCGACACCGTATTCTGTTTATGTTTCAGAACATCAAGAGAACCCAAACCGATATTCGGATTTGCTTCCTGTGGCCTCAAGGAAGAAGTGTCCACGTTATCTTGTGCCACTTGGGTATCCATAACATGTTCTTTTTTAACTGTTGATTCGAAAGTTTTGTTCTCTTCAGCTTTACCAGGATGACCCATATCTTCAGAAGTACCCATACCTGGGCTATTAGAATCATTTTTGTCCTTTGACTCATTGTCCTCCGAACAACGGGTCTTATTTTCGGGGGAAGGAGGCCCAATCACAAGAAATCTCCTTTTCTTTATAGGAATAGCCCCAGAAAAATTACTAAACCGCTGTTGCTGCTCCAGCCGCGGGGAAAGTACCCTAGCCTGCAGACAAAATTTGACTAAATAAAAAACTCAAAATAAAAATAATTATGAACTATCTATGATATAAAGTCAGATGAGAAACCTCTTCATTTCCTGGAAGAGGCATGAGTCTATGAAAGAAATCCCTGAAATCGGAATTGCAATAAAACATAAAAGGTGCAGAACATAATAAAAAAAAAACAGTAGAGTTAATTTAATCAAAGTTCAAACTAGCAAAGCATCTTATCTCATACTGACATACTCCCATTTTTCAGAGGAAACTACAGTCAAAATTTCTCTACAGGAAAAAGATCTCAATCAGAATGTTACAAATATTCCTAACCTGATTCGGCAAACAGAGCATAAATAAATTTACTAACAAACAGTCAAAAAAAACCACCTGCATCGATCACTCCGTTTCTATTGAGAAAAATATAACAATATTTTTTTAAAAAAATTATCCCCTTTAATCGGTTATATACAGCGAGTTTTCCTAATTTCACAACAAAATACAAAAACCGGGGAAATTGGCCAAAACAGGAAAGTTTTCCAGATAATTAGCACCAAAGTAAAATCAAGAAGAAAAATAAACATAAAACAAGAAAATTCAGATCGGGTCCACTACGCAGTCGGCGATTCCCGTTCGTAAAAAATCAAAAAATAATTTGCCGAGAAACAAGATCTGAATCTACCTATAGAGATACAGTAGAATAAGAGAGGGAGAAAGAGGGGCAATGCAGAGAGAAGAGGAATGGTGTGAAATGTAGAAATTGTGCGTGGAGAGAGAGGGAGAGAGAGAGCTGTATACAGGAAAGAAAAAAAAGGTATGAGAAAACGACGACTTGACTAAAGTGGTTTTGGTTTCCATGTGATTGCCAATGAATCATCAATTGCGTCCTCCACATATTATTGGTCCCCCAATATTTAACATCAATTATTTTTATTAATAATTCTTATGTAAGTAGGATCTAGGTATATGCTGCAAGATAAGATACAAAATAGTAATTTACGATGACTTGGTCACATACAACGTAATCTTACACACATGGTTATCGAGTAGATTTCATGAATTTTTACCCTTTCACGAGAGCAAAGGTACCTTCAACGGTTTATCAAATTCAAGCAATTTGAGCCCCCATCCTCTTCCCGTCTCCCAATGGATGTATCCTACTTTTTATGTTAGTTTAAAATGTATTATGATCATCATCGTTGTGAAATATTCTTTAAAAAAACAATTGTAGATCTACCCAAACACTATCTTGAAAATAACATAGTTTTTTCTTGTTATAGTTGATTATACCTTGATGAAAATAAATTATTAAACACGGTAGCATTTTGCGCGGGAAATTAGATTGTTAATTTATATTATATTTGACATGAAAAAATGACGCTAACCATCATATAGTTTGGTTAACATTTTACTTTGCAACCAGTATTTGAAAAATTACAGTTTATATAATAGGAACTTTTATGAATTTTAATATTTCGCATCATCTTGACTTGATTTGATATTTTTATCGAAGTTTTATCATCGCTTCCATCATTGTTATACTGTACATCCTCAAACTTAGAGTTGTACAAGCCAGTTATCGTAAATTTTTTTTTGAAAAAAAAGATGTCAAAATTCTCACTTTCCGAAATTAAAAATCTAGATAATATCGATACCAAATTTTAAAAAAAAATTAAAGCTAGCTTTAAGGGGGTCAAGTTTGAGGATATAAAATGAAGATGGAATACAATGATGAAGGTTCGCAAAAAATATAAAATCGAATCAAGAGAATGTAAAATGCTACAATTAATAAAAATTAAGGATGTAAGCTATAGTTTTTTCAAACAATAGTTAAAATAATATTTAGACGAAACTATAAAATGTTAAATGTAATTTTCCGTATTTGATATCATATGTTATGATTCTATATAAATTTTAAATTTTCTGATCATATTTCATACTATATTTTATAAATTAATCTAACTTATTAATCAACGGTGGAATCAATATCGCACAGTAGTCATCCACCTGCTAATTTATACGTGGAGTAGTTGGGATTAAATATATAAATATTATAAAATAAAATAAAAATTTGCAAAATACTATAACAAAAAAACACAATTACGAAAATACTGTAAATCGCCATTCGGAAAATTTTAACTTTTGATTAAATTTTTTTATTTAAAAAATACTTCAGTAAGAAAATATCGGGTTAGTGAAAAATGAAAAGGGAGAACAAATGATAGGTAATAAAAGGATCCAGAATTATAGAATTTAATTTTAAGATAATGTAATTAAATATAATAATGAACCATATATAAGCATAGCTATATATGTTAAAAAATAGCTCATAATTAACAAATATATAATTTATTAATATATTAATTTTGTCGTAAATAACAACACATATTGTTTAAGTCATCAAAAAACATTCTCGCCACCTTCTCAACTCTTTCATTGTTCATAATTTCATCAAGTTTTTTTGCTTTTTCACACTCACAATAAAATATCATTATTTATTTATATCAAAACATATGTGTTCATATTAAAGAAGTTGGATATTTTGAAGGAAATGATAGCAAATTTGGTAGCTTAAAGATAGTTTTACAAGGCTTATTATAAATATTTGCTAGAGGGAAAATGAAATTCAATCACAAAACTCAATTTTTGTGTTATTGATTTCTAACTAATAAATAATTTTTTAAAAAAAATTAAAAAAATCAAGTGGGGCTGGGTGGGTCTAACCCTCCGGGTTTGCAGAGTGGAACGGGTCTGGGACAACCTTTTAAGTAAGGAGGTGGGTTTCGGGTTTGACCAAACACATCTTAGACCCGCAATGTTGACATCCATATATATTGTCTTTCTCAAAACATAATTAAACACTATTTAGCCCCTCCCCCTCTCAAAAACAAAATAATTATTTAAATTTTTATTGTACTAGCACATTTTAGTTAGATGAAATTACAAGAAGGTACCACTTCCCAAAACATCTTTCAACTAAATCTCCCAAAAAAATCTTCTTTAAATTAAATACATCTTTTAGAAAACTTATTTCAAATAAATTCATTTTATCAAACCCTAATCTAATTGATCCATTAATTATGACTAAAATATCATTTGCTCTACACCTTCATCTCTAAAATACCCAACAACAATTTCAATTCTGGTTTTGATTACAGCAGCAACATGAGCAGATCGAATTTTTAGCATTTTGTCACTGTTTTTCAATCAAGTGACGATGTATCGTTGCATTTTTCATTACTTGAAAATTATTAAGAAACTGTAGATGAATTTCCTTCATAATTTCACGTCATTCCTATTTTGTGAAATTATCATGTATGCTCGATAGTGCAACTCATAATATTTACTCATATTTTAAAGACAACATGGCAAATTGCTACTCTGCAATAATTTTTAACTAAATGAAAAAAAAATAAAATTTTGACGTTTTTTGCGGTTTTATGGGATTTTTGTTCTCCATTTAACATTAATTTGTTATTTCTATTATGGTGCACATAATCTTTTTGTCAAAAGGACTCTTAAGTTAATGAAACATTTTCTAGCAAAATTCGAAACAGAAAAGGCTACAAACGGAGACGTGACTTTTTCTTATGTGATGCATGTGAATGTAATATACTTTTAATTGACAAGAAAGAATCACTAAATTTAAAGGCAAAATACTCATTTTACAGTATAGAAAAATAAAAATAATATATATACACCGTATAACTCTAGAGATGCATGTAAATTACATGCACCTATAGACTCATATGGTGCATGTGAGTCTATGCGGTGCATGTAATTTACATACACCGCACGATACTAACAAGAAATTACCTAGATGTGCATGTAATTTATATGCACTACTAGTCTATCAGTGCATGTAAATTACATGCATCGATAGACTCATGTACTGTCTTTAACCAAAATAAAGTCTATACGTGCATGTAAACTACATACACCGATAGAGACTAAACAACTAATGAGGTGCAAATAAATGTAATATGCATGCACCACTAGTTGAAAATATTTATTTTTGGTGGATTGAGTCGAAACAACTTTTTCTTATGCAATGCATGTAATGTAATATACTTTCATATGACAAGAAAGAAATAAAGTTGTTAATTGCATGAGTTGAGTTCATAGCTATAAACTTGTGTCTAGCGGTGCATGTAAATTATATGCACCGCTAGACTCATACGATACATGCGAATATAATATACATGCATTACATGAGTGTAGTGGTGCACGTAAATTACATGCATCAGTATAGTATAAATTCATGCACCAGTATAGTATAAATGCATATATTGGTAGACTTTAAAGTGAATTAGGTGTACCAACAATATTAAATTAAGTGCACCGATAGAGACTAAACAACTAATGAGGTGCATATAAATGTTATATACATGCACCATTAGTTGAAAACATTTATTTTTAGTGGATTGAGTCGAAACAACTTTTTCTTATGCAATGCATGTAATGTAATATACTTTCAACTGACAATAAAGAAATAAAGTTGTTAATTGCATGAGTTGAGTTCATAGCTATAAACTTGTGTCTAGCGGTGCATGTAAATTATATGCACCGCTAGACTCATACGATGCATACGAATATAATATACCTGCATTACATGAGTGTGGTGGTGCACGTAAATGACATGCATCAGTGACGTATAAATTCATGCACCAGTATAGTATAAATGCATACACTGGTAGACTTTAAAGTGAATTAGGTGTACCAACAATATTAAATTAAGTGCACCAATAGAGACTAAACAACTAATGAGGTGCATATAAATGTAATATGCATGCACCACTAGTTGAAAACATTTATTTTTAGTGGATTGAGTCGAAACAAATTTTTCTTATGCAATGCATGTAATGTATTTCAATGGACAAGAAAGAAACAAAGTTGTTAGTTGCATGAGTTGAGTGCATAGCGATAAACTTGTGTCTAGTGGTGCATGTAATTTGCATACACCACTAGACTCATACGATGCATGCAAATATATTATACATACAATATATGAGTATCAGTGTAGTATAAATTCATGCACCAGTGTAGTATAAATGTATACACTGGTAGACTTTAAATTGAATTAGATTTACGAACAACATTAAATTAAGTGCACCACTAGGCCGTACAATATTACAGTGGTGGCAGAGCAATCGATCGACAATAAACATAATAAATATTGCTAGGAATTACCTAGTGGTGCATGTAATTTACATGCACCACTTGAGTCTATGGGATGCATGTAAATTATATGCACTGATAGACTCAGATATTCTCGTTAACAAAAAAAATCACAGGCATGTAAAAACTTCTTTGCCAATTTTAATTTCCCAAGCTATTGATCCTCCCATCCAACCCAAGCAAAGCACAAATTTTAACAAATTTCAGAAAATCAAGAAGAAGCTGAATATTTTCAAGATTTTAATAAGCTGGTGCATGTAAATTATATTCACCGTCGAGTCTATCGATGCATGTAAATTGCATGCACCGATAGACTCATGATTGCTGTTTCTCTGTAACCCTTTAGCTTTTCATGATGATATTCTTTTCTCCCAGTAGACTTGAAAATTACATTAAGGGCTTAAGATTTAAGTCCAGAAAAAATATCAGTGCTCTTTGTTGCAGAGATTTAAGTTAGTTGGATAGGAGCCAATTTTTTTCTTCCTTAATTTCATGCTTTGTCTCTCTCTCACACTAACAGGTACAAAGCGCAGTCGCACCTCTCTCTCTCCGGCTACAGGAACACTGAAAGGGTATAGTGTGTTTTTCAAATTTATGCTAAAACATCAGTTACGAGGCTGATTACAGGTACCGAAAAATGATGCATCTGATGGTTCCGCCGCCTTCTTCGGCGTGATCTCACGACTAGATGAGGAGACGGTGGCGGCATCCAACCATTCCTTCACCGTAGGTTTGATGTCTCAGATTCGATGTACGCAACTCGACGACGATGTATTGGAGATTGTTGGAAGAAAAGGGATTATTGACGATGATGTGTCGGAGTTAATTTTGATAACAATCTAGGGCTATTTTGGTCATTGTAACATGAAATGGACTTAGTTGAAAGCAATTATTTTTGGTAGACTGGAACGAAAAAACTCTCCTCCTAGTATAAGCCGAAATTTGCCTTATTAGTTATATATATATTGGCAACATTCGGGTCGATACCAATAGAAGAAATATTTTTTGTCCCAATCCATCCAAAAAAATTCTTTCAACTAAGTCTAATTCTAGATACCAAACTAACCCTATTGTTATAAAAAGAACTCATTATCTTCTTCCTCAATTACAAAAACAATTTTCAGTAATTTTTCTACAGAAACTTAATTAATTCGCTCATTCAAACAAGGAATTCAAATATTGGGATTTCAGCAGAATCTTTGAAGATTTAGAAACCTCTAATTTGTGATAATCAATCATCACATCGATATTTGAATATTGATTTTTCCTCTGATTTGTACACATCAAATCAAACATCAATATTTGAATATTGGTTTCTCGTCCAATTTGTACACGTCAAATCAAAGTGCATGACTTGGAAATGAAATTTCATGTGTTTATTAAACTATCTTTTTTTGCCAGAAATTATATAGTAAATTTCACACTATTCACAACCCAGCAAGCGGTGTCCGCTGCTCGTCATGCTTCACACTGTATCCATAAATAGGATATGCTTCAAATTGGAATCTTTCTTAAAGTCTCAAGAATCACTTCGTTCTTTCTTGCGAGCATGCCACATGTCTTAGATAAAGTCTAAGGTCTTTAACAAACTATAAGATGTTTGGTAAAACTTTTTTAAAAATATGATGTAATATTTTTGATTAAAGATAATATGAGTCTATCGGTGCATGTAATTTACATGCATCGATAGACTCAACGGTGCATATAATTCATATACACCGACTTACTAAAATATTGAAAATATTCTGCTTCTTTTGATTTTTTGTAATTTACGCAGAATGGAATTATCTTGTCAAATAATTTTAGGCATTAATATTTTTTTCTTTCAATATTATTTATTGAAAAATTATTACAAAACATTAAAATAAAATATAACACTGTATTATTTTGCTTCTTGTAAAAGCATGTTCATGTGAGCTTGTAAGCTATTTAAGATAAAGTCAAGTTTTTGTTAAAGACAGTATGAGTCCATCGGTGCATGTAATACATGCACCGATAGACTCACCGACTTATGTAATTCACATGCACCGACTTAGCTATCTTAATGCTCATAGTTCTCTCGACAAAATGTTGCATAATATTGTGAATGTGTTGAGCGACAAGTTTCTAATAATCTGTATTTGTTTTTACTTTAACTCTGCAAATAAATTCTTATAGTGTCTAAAGAATTCGAAAAAAATAACTCATACATTGTATTATCTAAACTCAATGTATGGAGTAAATGTAAGCAATGGAGTTACGATCGAATAAGCTTAGCATTCATGATAACAACAATTCTATTATATCATTTTTCAGTACATATGCCACTAGTTATAATTGACTGAACTTAGATAAGGAAAACAGAAAACATTAATGGAATTTTTTTAAAAAAATTATTATTGCTACATAAAAGACAGTTTGAGTTTATCGGTGCATGTAATTTACATGCACCGATAGACTCCACGGTGCATATAAATTCACATGCAATGACTTACTAAAATCTGTAAATATTCTGCTTCTTCTTGATTTTCTAAAATTTGTTAAAATTCGTGCTTTGTTTGGGTTGGTTGGGAGGAGTAGTAGCTCGTGGAGTTGAAATTGGTTGCATTATGTATAAGAGAAACTTCTTTCACCGATAGACTTAGGCGGTACATGTAATTCGTGTAATTTACATGCACCGATAGACTCGGGCGGTGAATGTAATTTACATGCATAAGTCTAGCGGTGTATATAATTTATGTGCACCGCTAGACTCATTCAGTACATATGAAATTTTTTGAACATATATTTTGAAATCCGGATCATATTCAGTACATATATAAAAATAATGGTATAAGGAGATAACATGTTGTAACTAAGAATAAATGGGATTAACCATGTACTAAATATGATGGAAGATTGGAAGGTGATAAAATAATAACATAATATGCACCATCGATCATATATATTTTTTCTCATGTTCCGGATAGAATTTATAGTGCACGACTTGCAATCATGGGACACAAGAGCAATTGAGATCGGCACTTTCAATTTCCGCTTCTCATTAAATCACAAATGTCACTAGAAAAAAATTCACTTTGCTCCCACATTAATTTTCCGGATGATTGCTAAGAAATCGAATATGTGCCTAAGGAACATTTGGGTTAAAAGAGTCACATATCAGCCACACAAATTTCACAATGAAACATTAATATCATATAATTACTAGATTAAACGAAAATTGTACTACAATAGAACAAACCATTGACGAGTTTGATTGGACAATCATTGACGGGTTTGATTGCAACGGCGGAAGAGTGAGGGTGAGGCGTCCACCATTGCAGACAATTGGAGGTGGGAAATTGGGCAATTGTTTGGGGGATAAAGGTGAAAAGCGGGGGTATTTTAGTCATGAAAATGGACAAATGAGATTAGGGTTCGAGAAAATGGACTTGATCTGAAATAAGTTTTCTAAAAGATTTATCTAGTTAAAAGATTATTTTTTAGAGACTTAGTTGAAAGATGTTTTGGCAAGTGGTACATTTATGTAATTTCATATATATATATATATATATATATATATATATATATATATATATTTCTACAAATTTATTTGTTGGTTGCTACCCCTAAGGGGATAACGATTTATTTGATGTCACCCCTTGCCCTTAGGGGTGCATCTCGCAAATGATTGACATCTTTTGAAAGACGACAATTCAATGGTGATGCTGCCTTTCATGACAATTTGAAAGATGTTAAATCAATGATGATGCTGCTTTTCAGGGCACTGGCGATATGGGCATAATCAAATTTTCCAAAAATAACAATCTTTGGATGAGAATATTATCATCCAAGTTGGATGTAAATTTGGGAACATAACAGTGATTCTTCAATGATTGATAAAAATTGAAATTATTTTCTAAACATTAATATTGAAATAAAAGACTTTGTTTTTTTGAGTGGAAAAATAAAAGACTTTTGCAGTGTTTGATTTTATTTATTCCCCATCATCCACGCACTTCAACATGATGCATTATGCTGTGTCCTGATAAATTTTCTAAGCGTCCCCATCTTCATTTTCTCCCATCTTCATAATGTATGATAGCTATATTACAATATCATTTTATTTACTCTCCATTATGATTTGACATAAAAATATATAGCAAAAAATAGAAATTTTTCAAAGTTGTAATAGATTTATAAAAAAATTATCTTCCTTATGATTTGACATAAAAATACGTTAATGTTTAAACTAGAGTCGGATTCAAACTAAAAGGTCTACAAATAATTCTAATGTCAGGTTATCCGGGCTTGACCAATTGGGCCTTTCAAGTTTCAATCAGCCCAACCAAACACCCCCTATAAAACCTAGAATCCCAATCCCTCGTATAGTCGTATCAGTCTCTTGCACCTGACCACCGCATCTCTAGCAGGAATCGATCCACAACAATGGCGTCTACCGAACAAACTGTGTTGCAATTCGCACCATCACCGACAATTCTATCGGCGAGAGTGCATCCACTGGTTATATTCAACATTAGCGATTACTACGTGAGGCGACCCGACCAGGCCGAGAGAGTCATCGGCACGCTTCTCGGTTCCATTTTACCAGATGGCACCGTGGATATTCGTAACTCCTATGCCGTTCCTCACAATGAGTCCTCGGATCAGGTTCACCGCTTTCTTCAGTTTCTTATTACCTTTTCTTATATATTTTTTAGTTGTCGGAAAAATTAGAATTAATGCGTATGTAGTTTAAGCGATGGGAAAGATGTTTAATTCTTTCTTCTGTACATGGGAAGCATGACCTGTTACCTAACTCAAATTTAAATTTTCATAATTTTTTTATTATATAATGGAAGTTTTTCCATCAAATCGCTCCCCTATACATGCCATCTAGATTACAATTTTTGGCCCTCGTTTGCTTTGATAAATAGAGAATTGTGATGGTATACCACAATAGTTCTTGTATGTTAGTGGAAGGTTATAAGATATTGGTAGTAGTTGTTGGTTAGATTTACCAAATACAAATTTCAAATCCTTTTATATTTTGTGCAAACATATATTTTTTTGGGGGGTGGGGGGGAGATAGTGTCCATGAGTAACGTATTATGAGTGGGAAGATGGATGCTCTTTGTTTCTTGAAGTACTATTCACCTTATTGGTCGACTTGATTGTAGGTTGCTCTCGATATTGATTATCATAACAACATGTTGTCATCCCACCAGAAAGTGAATCCAAAGGAAGTCATTGTTGGATGGTAGTTTTTCTTCTTCTACTGGTTGCTTCATCTGTTTGTATTGGCTGGCTATATTTGATCCTATTTGAAGTCTACTGCTTTGACAATTTCTTTGTCATATGATGCGACTGTTGCCATAGGAATTCACCTCATGAGGCATGTCTGATTGAGGCCATAGTTGAACTTTCATCTATATGTACTTTGTTCACATTTTTTTATATAAGCAGGCTGTGATATCACCATCCTTTTACCTGTTCCTTGAAGTCAATCTTATTACTATGTGAGATTTGTGACTGGGCTTTCAATAGGCATGAGTCCATTATATATTTTTGGTTCTTTGGTACATTTAGTGTTGCTATTTACATTTATTGTCTTTTCCCTCTGGTTATGATGATAACTTAAAGAACTAAAGACAGTGCTTGACATGGATACTGATACCAAATTGTGGTTGTCATCAAATGCATCTTTAATTTATGTCTGGTGAATGCTTGTATTCAACTTTCTATTTATGTTATCTCCGGTACAATAATCTGATGATGATGTCACTTGATTTACCGAAGCCTATAACATGATAGATAAGATTGTATGACTTGTCTCCTGTGATGGAATTTTACTTTATTTTCTTAGTTTGGGTTGTTGATAATGTGCCATTTTATGCTGACAGGTTTTCAACTGGTTTTGGAGTCTCTGGTGGCAGTGCTTTGTTCCATGAATTCTACTCTAGAGAAGTTACCAATCCTGTTCATTTGACTGTTGATACTGCATTTAAAAATGGAAAGGCTACAATCAAGGCTTTTGTTTCTATGAATTTGTCTCTTGGGGATCAACAACTTGCTACACAGTTTCAAGAAATTCCACTGGATCTTTGTATGGTTGAGGCAGAGCAGATTGGATGTATGTGTCTCTCTGGTCTCATACTGCATAAATGTCTGTGAACTAGCATGTCTAAGCAATGTGCTTGTTTATGCACAATATATGCATGACATGAGGATATTGCCTTCAGGATTTTATATATTGAATGCTTCTAACTAGCTGATTTTGGAGAAACTTCGGTGAATATTTTGATTGGTTCTGCACCATGTGGTGATGAAATGCGTGATTTTTGTTTTATGTTATACCACTTCCGAGAGAGGGCTTGATATGTGAAAATAGTAATTCATGGATCTTTATTTTGCTGGCTTACTCCATTATGTGTGACATTGATACTTATTTGATTAAGCAGTTGGTTTCATGTAATATTTTGGTTTGGAATTTGGATGATTATGTAGCTGCTCTACATATCAAAGATGCTTCATGGTTAAGTGTCAATTAGAGGAAGTAAATTGTCCATCTATGATTCTGAAATACTTAAAATTGTTCTATTTTTTTAGTTTTAGAATAATTTGTGAAATGTGGTTGCCTTCTACTCGCACATCAGCACACGATTGTAATTCTTTGATGTGAAATGATTCCACAAGTTACATGCTCTTGTCATAAGATATTGATTTATATGTTGTTTTGAAGGAATGTTAATGGAGAGAAAAAACTGATATGAGTTGTTGCTACAATGTAGTTGATGTGCTTAAACCTACAAATGTGGACAAGCTTCCCAATGATCTCGAAGGAATGGAAGTGTCAATGGAACGATTGCTTACTCTGATAGAGGAAATCTACAAATATGTAGATGATGTTGTGGTGAGATAGCTTCATATTTCTTCTTATGCTCCGACTTTCAGGCCCTTTTTCCTCATTCTAAATGCTTTTTTTTGTACCATTCAGGAAGGCCGTGTTGCCCCTGATAATGAAATTGGAAGGTTCATATCAGATACTGTGGCATCCCTCCCTCAACTCCCTCCACATGTTTTTGATAAGCTAATGAATGACGGTCTGCAGGTATGACTCTTTTTACCCATTTTCCCCGAGGCTACTTTCTTAAGCAAACACCAGCTCCCATAGTTTTTCAGATCATATTGTAGGACATATGATGCCAATTTTCTTAAGATGTCTATGGGGAAATTTAAAGTCTGCACGAGGGGAATGAAATAATGGTTCCTTTGTTTAAGCACAGTACTAAATACTTGGTAATGCTCAGAAAATAGCAAAAATATTACATTTATACAGATCAATAATGAAATTTGTCAAGAATTGGAAAACTAAACATTGTTACTATGCATGGATTCTCCTACACGATCAGGTCTAATAAACATTTAATTCTCAAGCCTTGAATTTTATTGGACCCTCACAGAAATTATATATCATTTGTATGCTTATTGATGGGGTTGGAAGCACTTCACATGACAAAATGGGCATGGTTTAAGAATGGTGGGGGTTGGGAGTTGGGAGTTGGAATGGGGAATCTAAAGTTTCTGTGATTAAATTTGTAAAGATTGTTGAAAAAATAATTTGTGGTCTTCGAAACTCGCCTTTTAAAAGGACCATAGTATTGTGTATGCCAAGAATTCAAGATTCCTGTCAGTAACTCGACACATCTCTTTTTGCACGTCATAGTTCTAATCGAGATTGTGACTCCTACTTTTTGGTAACTCACGTGTTTCTCTCATTGGGAACCCTCTGTCTCACCACAAGTTGCCTCCTTGCAGGATCAACTGCTCTTAGTTTATTTGTCTAGCATTACAAGAACACAGCTCAGCTTAGCCGAGAAACTGAATACTGCTGCTCAGATCCTGTAACAGACACAATTCTACTTCCATAAAACTCGTGCCTTGTTAATTCTTGTAATAATACTATTACTTGCAAGGACTTGCCCTTCATTTGTATCCGGAAGGAAAAAATTTTTTTTTTTTTTTTATATATTTGAATTATGAGCGTTTTAGTGACCAAGATGTTCCGTAGATTGTTATGTAATGAGACTGGTGGTTTGCGGTTGAATTTTTTGGTTGCTAGTTTTGGTATTCATGCTTTAAAGCTACATTTTGTGTTTGTTCATGCCGATTACCTGTTCGGATTCTTTCAAATTACCTAGTTATTTATTGCGCGATTATGTAGCTGTCTCCTTGATATTGCAATATTTGAACCATCCATTAGAATACCAAGAAATCAAGTGGTTATGTTAATTTTAGGCGATTGATGGGACTAATTCATGTTTCGAGCTAATCGTGATCAACTCGTGGGAATTGAAATCATGGCTTAATTGTCTATAATATTTCGTTTTTATTTGATCGGATAACCAATGAATATTAATAGTAATTGTTGCTCGGATAGTCTTAGTTTCATAAGAAATTACACCCATTTCATGATTAAAAGAAAATCTTACAATGTTTATCCGGGAAAGTGGTGTCACCAAAAAGAAAAAAGAAGATATAATTATCAACATGATAATAGAACTTGCACAAAAGAGTGGTGACAAAGATTAGTGGAGACAAGAAAGAAACGGACGGAAATTAGGGCAGCCTAGACTTGACGTCCATCTCTCTATTTCCATTAATTTTAGGTTTCTCGTCACTTCCAAACCTAAGAAAACTCAAATCTCCATTACTTTATTAGACTTCTCGAATCTCACTGAAAAACATCTTCCCTCGTTTATGTAAGTGGATGATTAGGCTAGGACGGATTTAGAATTCAAAATAAGCGGGATAAAAAAATAATAACATAATGGGAAAAAATTTAAGGGGTGAAAAATAATTATAAGAGGCAGTAGGCAATTTACGGAGAGCAAAATACAATTTTAGGGGTAATATTTTTTTTTTTGGAGGGAAGACACTAGGCTTACTGTGCAATTTGAGGGGTGATAAAAAAATGCAGTTTTAGGGGGAAATGCAAGTGTCCCCCTCCTTTGTCTGGCTATACGTTCGCCGTTGGTCATTTTTTTAAATTAAAAATATAAATATCGAATTTGTATAAAGAAATATAATTTCAGTTATTTCAAAATTAATTCGTATATTAGCATTGTAATTTAGTACTCTATTAACTAGATAAAGATGGGGGTGGAGAGAGACAAGTGAAATCGGACGCATGACACTTTTATCCATCATAACTTTTGGTTCTTCCTATAACTTTACAACTACTAGTCACCAATATCCTCGATCGAATTTTCCGTAAAGATCGAATGTGTTATCCTCGATCTCAATCTCCAATAATTTATAATTTTAGAATTTACTAAATTAAAATTATTAATTAATAAATATCATGAAATAGTGAGGATCTGAGTCTCTTTCTTAAAACATTCAAAATTCAGAATCAATCGCATGAGCATAATGTGGAAGTTAAATTGAAAAGAGAGTAAAAATACAGAAATAAAAATTAAACCACGTGTTAATTACATATATATCCCCCGAAGTTTACAATAATTCTAAAAAATATCCAACTAACTTTGAAAACTACATATATCTCTTCTAAGATTTGTACATATCTTATATTTACACTTTTTTAACTTTAAAAATTATACATACCTCAGGGTGCTTATGGACTGGATTGGTCTAGATCCGGACAGGATCAATTTGGTTCTGAGTTCAATCAGATCGGAACCGGATTGATCTGGTTCCGGTTCCATGGCCTATAATACCTCAGGGTGCTTATGGACTGGATTGGTCTAGATCCGGACAGGATCAATTCGGTTCTGAGTTCAATCAGATCGGAACCTGATTGATCTGGTTCCGGTTCCATGGCCATAGGAACCGATCAGATCCGGCGGACCAGATCCAATTGGCCGGATTGGACCAGTTCCAATCCGAAACCGGTCAGATTAATTTTTAATTTTTTTGGAATTGATGATAGTTTTTTTTATATGTCTAAATATCTTGTTCAAATAAAACATTAATATGATGAAAAATAACATACTTTATTGAATATGAAAAGCTTGATGTAAAATCTATAACATTTGAACTTTTTAAAAAATTACATTATTCATCATAATTAATTAATATAGTCTTCGCAAATTCTTCTTCGTCTTCGAAACTTTGGTTGACGAATCCGTCGACTCCTCCTCCTCTTTTATTCATTCGCTCCGCATCGAGCTAATCTTTGAGCAATGTAAGCATGCACAATGAATCTGCATCAAGTGACGTTCGATGGTCTCCAATTATTCGGCCACAACTTGAGAACGTCGACTCCGATGCGACACTAGATGTTTGAACCGTAAAAACGTCTCTAGCCATTTTGGCTAAGATAGGAAAGTGTCTCCCGTTTGCCTTCCACCAATCCAGTAGGTCAAAATTTTCATCTGTTACGAACATCTGACCCAAGAAGAATTGTAACTCGTTCGATGTGGTAGATGCAACTCCACTTCCTCTCATCTTCTTTCTGCCAAGACTCCTCAGCAAATTAGTCCATCAACTTCTTGACTGGGTAATGTTTTCTTCCTCCTGTCATCTCTGTGATGATGACCCTTGTACTTGTTCAGAATGACACATTGCAAAATATTTTGGAGAGAATGTCTGATTGACGTCTTCTGATCATCAACATTCTTCTTCAAAAATTGAGAGTAATATTCAAAAAAAATATCAAATGAGCCGATACATTGACTAGGATCTAAAAGTGTAGATATGCAATGAACATGTGGAATATTTTCCCAATATTTTTTAAATTTTGCCTCCATAAGTTGAACAAATTGTGTCAAATCATTTATTTCTCAAAATTCAATAAATTTACAAAACATATTAAATACAAGGGGAAGAAAAAAGGAGAAGTCGGATAAAAAATACCGGCAAAATGATCGGTTGCTTGCTTAAAAGTAAATAAAAAGCAATACATTGAGTAACAAAAGCCCAATCAGCATGACACAATAAATAACTATCATCGCTGTCAGACATTTGATAATTATTATAGAAAATAGTTAAAGCTTCCTCATAAGGTAACATATATTTAACATGTGATGTAAAGAATTCCATCTAGTTTCTATGGGTGGTGGGAAAAATGTATACATGTGATCTTGAGTTGCACAAGTATGTTTCCATTCACACTTAATTCGTGATTGTCGTATCCATTGACAACAGTTTTTAAGTTTTGCAATGTTATTACGTTCAGAATCTTCATAACCAACTTTTACGGCTAAGTTAATTATTTAGCATGCATATCTAACGTGGAAAAAACATCAAGTATTGGTTTTATTTGCACTTTTAGATCACGTACTGCCGATGTATTATCCGCTGCGTTGTCAAGTGTAATAGAATTTTTTTTACCTGGAATTCAATAGAACCTACAAACATTAACAATATATCTAGCAATCAAGATACCAATGTGAGAAGAATATATTTCATCAAGTGATAAAATTTGTTTCTGCATGCACCAATTATCATCAATCAAATGACAAATAACAACAAGAAATGAAAGTTGTTTAATGTTCGTCCAATTATCAGTTGTTAAACTAATTCTGTAGTTTATAGTAGAAAGATGCTCAATTAAAGATCGGCGATATTCAAGAAAACATCCATACAATTTTTTTCTAAGTGTTTGTCTAGAAATATGTTTAAAACCAGGTTGGATATCAGAAGCAAATTCAATAAAGCCGTCTTGTTGAGATAACAAAAAAGAAAGTTCAAATCTAATAACAAAGCGAACTAGTGACATGCAGTTTATTGCAGGTGTTAAAATAAAATTTGTGCTAGATTGAGGATTAGTTTGTTGTTGAGTTGGTTCACTACCTATAGGTTGTAGAGTAACATCGTCAAAATTATATTTTTAACTAAATGTTTCTTAAATGTTCCGGTGCCTCCGACGAAACTGCATGTTTTATAATTATAGGTACGTTTTACATATTTTACAAACAACAGAACAGTCGTTCGTACCTGGTTTTGTAATGATATTGAAATGATCCCAAACCTTACTTCTTTTGGGACGGTTACTCGAGCGACTCGCAGCAGTCATAGTTGCGGATGACCCACCGGGCGTCAGATTTTGGACTGCGACAGGTTCTACGGCGTGTTCCGATTCTTCGACATTGAAAGCATCATCGAATTCGGCAAAAAAAATGAATTTTTCTTATACAAAAGGTGGAATTGAAGGACCACGACCACCAGAAGTGACATCGTAATATTAAGAATATAATTAGCTCAACAAAAGCTACAAAAACTAATAAAAAAGATGATGATAACAAATTGATAAAGAATTGCAAGAATAAAATTGTAAGGAATATTGAAATTAGAGGAGAAAATGAAAGAGTATGAGAGTTGTTTGAGTAAGAAAGTATGATGGAAATGGTGTTGGGTAAAGGGGTATTTATATGTTAACTTTTTTTTATTATATAAACCGGAAACAGTGAAGAATCGGACCGATTCCGTTGGGACTGGAATCACCGGTTCAACGGTTCTGATCCAACGGAACCGGTCCGATCCGGTTTAAACTCGGATTGGACTACGATTTCGTACTGGGTCCAATTAATTCGATTCTTTAAGCAGCCTAGCATATACCTCACTCGAGTTACATGTCTATCTTACAATTATCCCACTAAATTATGTAGTTTTTTTAGGGCATGTTTGGTAGGGGTGATAATGGATGATTAGGGAGTGACAGAGAAATAAACCCTTGTTCCTCTCGTTTATTAATAAACTCAGCCAATCAAACAGGCCCGTGATTAATGCTTGTTAATTGGTGGACAATTGTCCCACCCAACCCCCTGGGTTTACCAATCCATTCTTCAACAGTATGCATGATAGTGTGATAAATTGACAAAATTGCCCTACAAAATAATGCTCATTTGGAACCCTAGCCGACATCAAAAAAATTTACCAGTCTGTAAGCGCTGAAATCATTCGATTTGGGGAAGGCGATCTTCCATATTCAACAGCCAAAAGTCTTCATCTCTTGTCTCTGGTAAATCATCAAAGCTTTCAGCAAAATTTTGTGTTTTATCAGTTTGGCAAATCGATTAAAATGCTTTCATCTCTTTTACGCTCTTGCTTATATAACTCTTCATATTTGATTTCACATCGTTTCTGAGTCGTGCGCGATGCGGAAAAGCATGTTGATTGTCTGGGCATTTTGACAAATTATAAAAACATTAAAAATTAGGTCGAAGAACGTTTCTGAACGAATCTTGTATTGCGATTTGTAATGCCATTTCCCCACTATTCTATTTCACTCTTCCTTGTTCTGTCTCTCTTTTTATATTTTGAGCTATTTACACACATAATTCTGCATAATCGTTTTTATATTTTTTGGTTTTTATGCATTAATTTTTTAATGTCCCTTTTTTGTGTTTAGCGTTTGTATCCATACAAAATGATGTTTCGTTTGAAACAATTTTTGATATTTTGCTCCATGGTAGAAAGATGTCGGTGTTATAAACAATTGTTAATGAATTCGTGGAGTTCTTGTTATTTGTTTGAAATCTGAAATGTGTTATATTTCCTTGAACATAAAACAGAGGAAAATTATGAATTATACTAATAACTCATATGTTGTGAAGTACATTGGCAAGATGGACTCAACTTGCGAAACTTGGAAATGGCAAGGTATGTTTTAGTTGTTTCAATCTTTCTTCAAATTTCATCTATTAATTCAGCATGTTGTATGTATTTCATTTCCCATATTTGTCGACTTCTTTTACTATGTTAATGCTAAATTCTGTAGGGATGTCTTGGTGCGTTGGACAACACATATGTCAGTGTACATGTACCCACTCTGATAACCCGAAATATAGAACAATAAAGGGTACTATTGCAGTAAATGGTCTTTGCAACCGTGATTTGAACTTCATTTACGCGCTTATTGGGTGGGAGGTGTTCAATGGTAGATGCACGAGTTCTATGTTATGCATTGACTCGTGATGTACAAAAACATCTATTGTTCACTTTTGAATACTTCGAACTTTAATGTATTGGAAGCTTGTTCTATACCGTCTTATTTCAGTTTGTTATTCAAGCATCTATGGTCTACTGAAATAGATTGTATGCATATACAACATATAAATTCAGGTGCTTTTTGCTCTTCGGGGTCGGCTTTGTTAGAGCATTAGTTTTTGAATTTCACATTTTTCTCCCTTCTATGTATAAAATCTTGATTCATCATTGACTCGGAAATTTTATTGACAGTAGCATATTATGAGTGATAATATAGAATAATTAGATTTTGGTTAACTAAAATAATTATATTCTATTTATCTATGTTTAAATCTGTCAAAATGTATGCATGTGTTGAGCATAAATCTAAGATATTGCATTGTTTGAATATCCATTGTATGCTTATACATGTATAAATCCTAACCTGTTTAGTGAGTCTATTCCGTGTTCTCATGTCCAATGTACGCATGTTTTGAGCATAAATCCAAGAAAATGCGAAGTAAATCTATAATATAGTCCCTTGAAAGCAAATTTTATAGCACGAAATCTTATAAAATTTCATGTGTATATTCAGCCTAGACTTGGAAAATTACAGTGATTTATTTATTTGTCAACTTGAATGTGTTGTACTAGGCAAAATACGAAAGGAGAACCGTTTGAGAGCATATCATATTAGCACTTTTGATTACTCACGGCAATATAATAAGATAACTTATTAAAGGGTATTTTGGTCATTTCGTACTTACTTTACATATATCCAATGCTTAATCAACTAAACCAAACATAATATTATTTTTTCATATCTTATTAATCATACATACCAAACACAAGATTGTTTATCCATTACTTTAATAATCATCTATTTATCCACCGAATTATCTATCCATCAATTATCCTATCACACATATCAAACGTAGCCTTAAGGGACAATGCATGGGATAATCATGAGTTCATTCTCACTAATACACTAAACAATTATTTGATTGTTTATGAATATTTCCTTGACTGCTCATTGATTAATATATATTGTATCGAAAGAAATATATTATGCCTCTCAAAAAAAAGAAAGAAATATTATCTGTACATAATATACAATGTTGGATGCATGAAAACTTATGTGGGTTCTATACAGGGGCGGGGCGAATTTATATGGGAATGATATATTACCCCAAATTGTAAAAAACCTATATTTTTGCCCCTAAAAAAATATAGAATCCATATATCTAATGATATATTCTATGCTATGAGTGTTTTGTTTTGTGACACAGCATGGATTAAATCACGTTCTATATATTCTGTAATGGAAGACTCACCATATTTATAATTATACTACCATTAATTATTATGTATTAGTTATTGTTTGTCGTTTCAAAAAGTTATTTACTTGTGTACTAATGGTGCATCAAATAAATGAGGGAAAGTTACCAAAAATATCCTATAACTTGGTCCAAATTTCACTTTACAACCATAATTTGAAGACAGTTTACATCCACAGCTTTTATGAATTGTAACAATTTGCATCATCTTGACTCGATTGTGTATTTTTTTCAAAAATTTATCACTGCATGTCAACATCACATTACATATTCAACTAGAGCCACTTAGACCAGCAATTGCAAATTTTTTTAAAATATCAAAATAAATATTTGGGGTGTTAAAATTCCATTTCACGTAATCGTTAACTAGTGAATTTCGATACTAAAAATGTAATTTTTGTTTTCTAAACATTTTAAATAACTAGCTTAAATGGATCTAAGTTTGAGTATGTAAAACGAAGATCGAATACAGTGATAAATCTTCTATAAAAATACAAAATCGAGTCAAGAGGATGCAAATTGTTACAATTCATGAAAGTTGAGGATATAAACTGTAATTTTTCAAACAATGATTACAAATTGAAATTTTGACCAAACTAGATGATGATTTGTGTAATTTTTCTAATAAATAATAACAATAATAATATATTATTATTTGTTTGAAGGCTGCAAAATGCATAGCCAAACAGAAGGAGACGAGTGAGTTAATTAGTATAATAAGGTATTATTTATAGATATCCTAACATTATTGGGACTTGTGGAAATCACGCACAACAAAATTTGCTGGTTGGAATTTCTTAATTATTATAGAATCATGTGCCCATCAAACTTTATTATTAAATTCGGAATTTGTGAAAATTTATTTTAAAAACATTGATTAAGTGGAAGCAAATGTTTATTATTTTTGTAATTTGAAAGATATCAATTGCCTCATCGTCTTCTTCTGCTTTTTATAAAATCATAATATAATGGCTTCTTGCTTATTCATGTTTACTGATGAATTTTCTTTCTCATCTCGTGCAAATCATTTATGTTATATTTGGATGGAATGATTTGATGGATTTAGATTTCAAATCCTTAATACAAATCCATTCAAACTGTTTATCAAATTTTGAAATCCATGTATTTCAAATCCATCATCTTCAAATTTAAGGTATATTTTAAATATAACTAATGTATATCAAATTCCTAATTATTGAAGTCATCTCAAATCTATTTTTGAAAATCCAAATGCATCCCTAGTTAATTTCCTTAGTTTTTTCAAGTTATATCGAGGACGTCACATCGCTTTAGGTTGCATTTGGATTGATGGATTTGGAGTTAATAATTTCAAATCCATAATAATAAATTTATCCAAATTGTTTGGGTACTGTTGAAATCCATAGATTTGAAACCCACCTCTTATGTTTTTTACTTATTTGTTAGCAAATATAATGTATTTCAAATTCCCACAAAATATAGTCATTTGAAATCCTTCCCCCATTCCTTTTATCAAATCCAAATATAACCTTAGTTTAGACGTCATGTTTCACACTTTTTGTATGTTTCATATATGGTACGTCTGCAACAAAAATCCATGCCAAACAGATGGATTACGAAAACTTAAAATACAAATAAACTTTTTTACATAATTTTATTTGTATATTAAAATGGGTTTGACAACATTTATAAAAAATGGGTTATAAATATAACCCCTCCTACGCATAGTTCTAAAGTAAAAATGGGTTTGACAACATTTATCAGAAAATACATCAATCTAGACAAGCCCTAAAAAACAAATGGGATTGCCAAACTCAATTCTTGAAAACAAACCCTTTTAAATTTCTCAAGATCATGCCATGCGTTTCTTGGATAAATTTCTTTTGAAAAAGCTTATTTGGTCAAGTTTCATGGATTAATTGAAAAATAAATCTAACTTTATCCATAATTATATTAATCTAAGCTAAGACAGGAAGCATTGGACATTAGAAAAAGCCAACTTGGTCATGTGTTGTCTCAATCTCTCCATCAATTTTGGTGGCTTTATGTCGTGTAGTTTGTGCCCCCATTACCCCTTAAAAGGAGGGGATTCATTTATTTTAATTAAGCTAATTAATTTTTAAATCCAACATTTTTTTGACTAACCAATTTCAGTATCCATGTCAGTAATTTTCTATCACTAAACTCCAACCAGAATCAAAATATAATGTGAACTTTTGACTTTCATCTTCATGATCAATAAAATTCTTGTTTGCCAGTGATTTTTCATGTTTTTTTTTTGCAGATATCTATTATTTTATTTCATGAAATAATGAAGTTAGCTTGGGATTTTTTTTATATATTGAGTGAATATATATTTTCCTTTCAATTTAGTTCTACAATGGATAGAACATATATATTTGAAATAATTACACCTGTCTACCGTCTCCTTTGTAAAATATTTGTATTACAAATTTCTCCATCTAGTTTGAATAATTACATATATATCACTGATAGAATAACTGTATTGCAATAACACCCCTTCTAGTTTGTAAATATAAATGAAAAAAATTACAATTATTTTTCCTATTATTTGACATAAAAATATACTGTATGAGAGATAAATGTAATTATTAAACCCACCCTAAATCAGTATGATTGTGAATAAATAAGTGAATTATAATATAATGATATGACCAACATGATCAAGAAAGTGGAAATGGTTAAAATACTTACAAATCCGTAACGCATAATATTATTTCCGAAATTGCTATAAAAATGTATGGTGCTGCTTTCTTGCAATGATTTTCATAATTTTTTTTTATAAACTATTAAAATGAATTTTTAATTCAGAGAATTATAGGACTCGCCTCTTTGTCTGCTCTGGGCTCAAAACTTTGAACAGTGGCAGCTTTTGTGGATCTCTATCTCCCATTTAACACAAAAAACCAAGCATAATATATATTATACACAACACCGGAAAATAATTATGTGTACCCGGTGCATCAAAACATCTATACACATACTTGTGTATGTATATATATATATATTGATATGTAAGTTGATGTTTGGTACATCGAGTGTACTTTAACATTTCACCAATCACCGCTATACACGTATACATAAATGTAAACAATCCCATCAAATTTTAACCTTCAAAATTAACTATTTATCTCGCGTCCCCTAAATTCAATACACAACTACTGTCACATAGCTAGAGTCTTTATTGCTTTTTAGTTTTTAATAAATAATTATTAATAATAATAATAGTCGCGAACGATAATAATTAATACTTAGCATAATATATTTGATATAAAGTTAGATATTTATTAAATAAGCACGAAGTCATATTTGATAGAGATAAAGTTCAGTATTTATTTAGTTACTATTTTCAATAAAAAAAGAGTCAATTTCCCATTTATTCATAAAAATTTCTCTTCTTTTAACATGTGTCTATTCTCTTTTTTTCTTTCCTTCTTATTACAAAATACATATTTTCTTGAAAATTGAAATACCATCATCATCGAGAACTTCTGTTAAAGGTGCATGCATGCATTGTTATTTTAATGTTATTTATATATAAAGTTTTTAATATATATATATATATATATTGTAGGTCATATATATGTCAACATGAGTTAGAAATAGTGAAAATGAAGAATAAATTAACACAACGATTTATGTGGAAAACCCCTAAAAAAAATTTAGGGTAAAACCACGGGCAAGATGAAAAGATTCCACTATAATATTTTGTGGCTTACAACATCTCGCTATCTTTCAAAAAGAACAACACTCTTAATATATGAGAAACTATCTCACAAATATTATAGAAATACACATTCAAATATATAGATATGAGAGAATACTCTGAAATGGGATGAATGAAATGAAATTAGAAGAACTCTATTTATAGGGTTGAAAATGTGGATTAAATGCACAATTCCCATCACCCCAACCGCAACTACCCAAAAAATGAATTAAATTAATTTGTTGGCATTGTACAATTTGCACAACTTGCCAACATTTCTCCCAATTAGAGATTTGATTGGAAATCAAACATATCTCCCCACCTTCTTTTAATCTTGCCAATCCCCATTGCTTATGTTTCTGCTAGACCACTTGAGAATCTACAACCCACAAACTTATCAGCATTAAATTGGCTTTGTCAGAAAATCAGCAAGGTTATCTTTCGTATGAATTTTCTGCATATCCACACTTCCATCTTCTACTACTTCTTGAACAAAGTGAAATTGAACACCAATGTGTTTAGTCTTGGAATGAAAGGTTGGATTCCTTGCAATGTGCAAGGCATTCCGACTATCACAAAATAGGGGAATCTTATCCTGTTTGTACCCGAGCTCCTCCAATAACCTTTTATTCCATATTGCTTCCTTGCAAGCCTGAGTAACTACCATGTATTCTGCTTCTGTTGTAGATACGCCACAACTGTTTGTAGTATTGAAACACAACTTACTGCACTACCTGCAAGTGAAACACATAACTGCATATTTTCTTTTATCCGGATCACCAGCATAATCTGAATCCACATAGCCCCTAAGTGTAAAATCTGATCCTCCGTAAGATAATGTAGCATCCGAGGTACCCTTAATATATCTAAGGATCCTCTTAACCATGCTCCAATGCTCTCGTCCAGGATTCGCCATGTACCGACTGATTGCTCCCACAGCTTGTGCAATGTCTGGTCGTGTAGATGCATATACTACTCGAGACATCCCATCCTCCCCACTTCACTGCTAGGACAAATTTCGGAGTATAAATTGAAATTATCAGGAAGAGGGGTAGAAATTGACTTACAATCTTGCATGTTGAAGCGTTGCAAGATTTTCTTCAAATAATTTATCTGAGAAAGCCAAATCTTCCTGTCACTTCTGTCTCGGTGAACTTGCATCCCTAGAATCTTGTATGCTGGTCCCAAGTCCTTCATATCAAATTCTCTAGCCAATTGTACCTTCAATTCTTGAACTCGAACTTTGTTGGGGCTTGCGACCAACATGTCGTCCACATACAACAACAAAAAGATATAATCATAATCACCAGATCTCTTCAAATATGCACGAAGATCTACATTAAGTCTGTTGTATCCAAGACTCATGATATAGGAATCAAATATCTTGTACCAACATCTCGGCGCCTGTTTGAGACCGTACATAGATTTGTTCAACCTACAAACCAAGTTCTCTTTGCCATTTTCAACAAAACCTTCTGGTTGGAGCATATATATTTATTCTTCAAGATCTCCATGAAGAAATGCCATTTTCAAATCTAACTGCTCTAGATGTAGGTCAAACACTGCATTATACACTGCACATAATGCCAATACTACTATGACCGTTGTAAGTCGGACCACATGAGAAAATATCTCGTTGAAGCCGATACCTTCTTTCAGAGCATATCATTTCACCACAAATCTTGCACGATAACGATCCATTTATTTAGACACATCTGTTACCGATGGCTTTCCATCCTCGTTGTAGTATAACAAGATCCCAAGTTTTGTTCCTGTCTACTTCCAATTCTTCTTGCATAGCTGGCATCCACAGAGATGCATCCAAACTTCGAGTAGCCTCCTGGAAACTCGATGACTCACCACCCTCTGTTAATAAGAAGTATGCAATATTTCTTTCAGAAACATAATCCGAAAGCAAACCCGCTGGTCTCCTCTCGCGAGTAGACTGCCTAACTTTGAAAACCTCTAACTCAACTGATTTTTATTCCTCGTGCTCTGGTGATATCTTATAAGAAACTTGATCTTCACCAGTCTTTTTTTTCACCTGAATTGTTGTAGTATCTAAATTCAGTGTGCCTTTGTCACTCTTCACTTTACCTGTCTCAAAGATAACATCCCTGCTAATAATAAGTTTGTGGGCAGTGAGATCCCACAAACAATACCCCTTAACACATCAGCATAGCCCAAGAAGATACACTTTCTGGATTTAGAATCTAACTTCGATATTTCTTGATCATTGTACATAACGTACACCGGACTTTCAAATGTATGTAGCCGAGAATAATCAACCGATTTTCCAGTCCACACCTCCATTGGAGTCTTCAGATCAATCACTACTGATGGAGAGCAATTAATATTATAATTGGCGGTTTTGACTGCTTCTGCCCAAAATAACTTGGCTAGACCAACGGTTTTCAGCATGGCTCTTGTTATGTCCAACAAGGTTCCGTCATTCTCTCCGCCACTCCATTTTCTGAGGTGTGTAAGCCGTCATTAATTGCCTTTTGATGCCCTCTTGTTTAACATTATGTATCAAATTTATCACTCGTATATTCTCCTCCATTGTCAGTCCTCAAACACTTGATATTCATTTCAGAGTCAAGTTTCACCCGTGCTTTAAACACTTTGAAGACTAGAAAAACATCTGATTGATTTGATACACCCAACATCTTCTAGAGAAATAATCAATGAACGAGACAAAGTATCTCGCTCCTCCTAGAGATACAACCGGTACTTGCCAAACATCAGAACGAATCAGCTCCAATATACATCTGCTTTTAGCAGTAGATGTGCCAAACTTTAATATGTATTGTTTACTGGTAACACAATGCTCACAAAAAGGTAAATCATTTTTGTAAGCCTCGGCAACAGCTTCCGCTTTGAGAGAATTTTCAAACCTCGTTCTGACATATGCCCAAGTTTTCCTATGCCATAACACTGTTAATTCTTCTCCCGAACTTGCCGATGCAACAACTAGTTCTGCATCTTTGTGTATGTCCCCCAAAAGCACATACATATTCTCAGCAACATTTTATGCCTTCATTACCACAAGCGCTCCTTTCACAATCTTCATGATCCCATTTTCGATACAGGTCTTGCACCCGAGATCATCTAACTGTCCCAAAGACAATAAATTCTTTGTCAGACCCTTCACATGCCGTACTTCCTGTATGGTGCGAATAGTACCATCAAATATTTTTATTTTGATGGTTCCAACCCTAGCGACTTTCAAGGCATGATCATTTCCTAATAAAACAGATCCTCCCGAGACAGGTTCATATTGATCGAACCATTCTATCCGAGATGTCATGCGTCATGTCGCTCCTGAGTCCATTATCCATGTCTCATGAAATCTGTGTCTGCCTTCCGCAACAGTTGCTGCTTCGCTGAACAATATTTCACCACCGTCTGAGGTACTGTCAACATTTCATTGAGAATCTTTTTCAGTACTCTTCTTACTTGTATAATCTTGCTTGAAGTGCCATTTACTCCACATTTATAGCAGTAAAAATTATTCTTCTTACTTCTGGATTTGGATCTACCATACTTGTGACTCCCACTGGAGTCACGCTTCGTCGATCTTCCTCTCATCATCGATAAAGATTCTGCCTGCTTCGAACTTAAAAAACTGTCTTCCTTTTTCTTGCGCCTACTTTCTTCTTCAAGAATCGTAGCTGCAACATTGTTGAAGACTAACATATCAGTAGTGATATTGTTGGTCAGATTGATGATGAGTTGATCGTATGAATCTGGTAGACTTTGAAGTAGAACTAGCCTTTGAGTTCAATTGCTTTTGGTTTAATATGGTATCGATAGCAATAGCTGTGTTCCGCACGCTCAACTTACTCTATTTTATGCCCCAAAGTAGTAAGTTGGGCAATAGAGTATTCATTGTATTGATATGGTCGGTCACCGACGAGAAATTCCGACACTCGAAGAGTATAAAGTATTCTCTTTAGAAAAATCTTGTTGTGTAGTGACTTGGCCTCGTACATGTTTGTAAAAGTATCCCAAATATCTTTTGCATTTGTTATTTCAGCGATACTTGACAATACCCTATATGCTAGAGCCAGATGCAAATTGGAAATAACATTATCATTCACCACATTCCACTTTTCATCGTCCATTCACTCCGTCGGTCTATCTCCAATAGCCGCCAATCAACGATCTTTTCGTAAAACTGCTTGCATCGTCATTTTCCACAACATGAAATTGCATCCATTGAATATTTCAATCTCGAACCATGCCGCCATTCTGAATACAATAAAATTGCCTCAAAAAAATATCTCAAAAATCTTTTCTGATATGGAAGATCAGTCAAGGCTCATGTTGGCCCAAGTGCGGCAACATGAGTTAGAAAATAGCGAAAATGAAGAATAAAATAGACACCACAATTTACGTGAAAAACCCCTAAAAATTATTAGGGTAAAAACCACGGGCAAGATGAAAAGATTTTACTATAATATTTTGTGGGTTACAACCTCTCGCAATCTTTCAAAGAGAACAACACTCTCAATATAGGAGAAAACTACCTCACAAATATTATAGAAATATACACTCAAATGCATAGATATGAGAGAACACTCAGAAATGTGATGAATGAAATGAAATCATAAGAGCTATATTTATAGGGTTAAAAATATGCATTAAATGCACAATTCTCATCATCCCAACAGCTATTCATTTGTTGGCATTGTGCAATTTGTACAACTTGCCAACATATATATATAATTTTTTTTCTTTTGGAGTACATATCTATTATTTATCTATAACATATATGAACAAATTTATAATCAAAGACGAGGGGTAAAAAATAATAATATAAAAATTTGTGGAAAATTTTTGTACGAAGGTAAAATATAATTTTAAGAGAATAATATGCAGTTTTCTGGGACGGCAAGATAATAAAGCATCCGTGTTGATCGTATCTTTTAAACCAATAATTTACCTGTCATCGCTAGTTATAGTGCTATGTATTTATAAGTACGCTGATTGCTGATTACTGAAAATCACCAGTTTCGAAACAAACCCTTACGTCTATAACTAAGAAAGTTCTGAAGATTCGCTAAAATCTCAAGAAAATGGATGAGTACTCAAGCATATGCATTCAACCATGCGGCGGCGGCGGTGGAACAGGGACCAAGTGTGGGCGGTGGAACCCGACAATCGAACAAGTTAAAGTTCTGACAGATCTGTTCAGGTCTGGTCTTCGAACCCCAAGTACTGATCAGATCCAAAAAATATCTTCGCAGCTAAGTTTTTATGGCAAAATCGAGAGCAAGAATGTGTTTTATTGGTTCCAAAATCACAAAGCCAGGGAGAGACAGAAACGCCGCAGGGTTTTGATTGAAGAAGGAAACCATGAAATTACTGATATTAATTACATTAAGGTATCCACTGCAAAAAGTAAGTTCTAAATATTTCATGCAAACTTAATTTTAATTACTTAGTTATTTTTTTCGTAGATTTTTCACACACATAAATAGAATACTGATTGTTTTATGTTTTGATAGAATTCAAACAAAAGATAATGAATTTTCATATATGTATGTTTCACTGTTTGATAGTTTATATAATATACTATTTCAAAGATTACGTATAAGTTTTGAAAAAATACATTTGTGCTGTAAATTAAATGCATTAAGTTATTACTTTTAATAAAATTCTTGGATCAAAGCCGATACCAAAACAAAGCTAGTGGAGAGGATTAAGCCATCATGAATTCATAAAAAAACGCAAACCTAGTGTACGAAGCTGCCGCTATGCGCGGAGTCTGGGAAGGGTCGGCCACTCTTAGCCGAATGTACGCAAGTTTTTCTTGCAATGCAAAGAGGTTGCTTCCACGACGACTAAGAGGTTGTTTCCACGACGACTAGAACCCGTGACCTCCAGGTCAGATGAAAACAACTTTACCGTACGGTCCATGAATATTTAAATTTAAATTTTACAAAAGTTTATAATACAAAGTATGCAGTCTTTCTCTACATTTGAAATCATCTTGTTCACATGTCCTATCTTCACAAGGTGAAGTCTTTTTACTATGATATTTAATTACACAAGATAATTATAGCACATAATCTTGTTTGGAGTGGATTTATAAGCCATCATGAATCCATGTATATTTAAGATAATATTATTTTCTACGTTAACAGGTTTTTCAGAGATAAATCAAGTTTCAGAGCCAGAAAGAGTGATAGAAACTTTGCAACTCTTCCCACTAAACTCTTTCAGTGAAACAGATTCGGAAAAGCTGAGATTGATTAGGGATGTTTGTAAGGAGAATTCGATGTTTACATATGCAGAAATGGATCATCCCACGTTGGATCTTCGATTAAGTTTTGTATAGAACTCAAAAAGGCTTGGAATATGATGACATATAGCTCTCAAGAACTGATATTCTGGCATGCTTTTTGAAGACTTTATGAGATCGAAGTTCTATATGAAGGTTTTCAAAGTTACCCTAAAAATTTGGAGATTAACCATAGATTTATCGACAGAGTTAGGTAGTTACTAATTTGTTGCAAAAGTAGTATCATAGTATATGTGACTTTTAGCTCAAGTATGAGTCAAATATTGTTTTGAAACTATGAAAATGGTCCATAATTATGGACTTAGGCACCGTTTGATATATTTATAAAGGTGTAATAAACCATAATTTTAACCATTCATCATTTTATTATCTCATCTCATCCATTGTATTAAACAATGCCTTATAGTCCTATTAGATTGATTAACCTTTCCGTAGGTCGAGCTTCAAATTTAAAACTAAGTTCCCTCTATAGTATGTTTATTGCTTTTGGTAGGGGCGTGTTTAGAATTTAAGTTGATGGGAGACAAAAAAGAATAGCTTTAAAATGGGGTTTTTTTCTTTGGGGAAATGCAAATTTTAGTAATTATTAAAAAAAAAATTGAGGGCAGCTGCCCCCTCTACACAATGTAGATTCGCATTGGCTTTTGCGATTACTATTTAATTGTTTGAATAAATTTATATTTGATGTATTCCAAATCCACATCTTTACTAATTTATGAAATATAATAATAATTGTGATGGATTTGAAATGCACATAAAATTCAAGTTTTAAATTCATTCTCAATTCTAATCCTTTCATGCAAAGGAAATACATACATCCAAACACAACCTTACATTAATTGCAGTTACTATAGCAACTTTTAGACTTGTATATATATAAGGCTCGTGTGTAGAATTTATTGGGCCTAAAGAGCAATAAAATTATTGGGCCTACGGACCAATATAACTTTAGGCCTAAAAAAAATAAATTTTTAATTGAGCTTAAACCATCATTGAATCGCAGGTCACAATGATGCATATCCCAAACAAAAGCATCAATTTTGCTTTCCGCCCAAGAAATTGAAACCAGATTCCCCCTAAAAGCCCTAGAAAATAGAGAAGAACAAAGAAGAGAGATTCCAGAGAAATGGACGTGATAAAATCTCAGCAAATATCGTCGCGGCCGATCGAGAAGGTAGTGGTGCACCCACTGGTGCTGCTGAGCATCGTCGACCACTACAATCGCGTGGCGCGTGATACCAGGAAGCGTGTTGTTGGAGTTCTTCTTGGTTCTTCCTTTAAAGGCACGGTTGATGTAACCAACAGCTACGCAGGTTGGTGTTTCAGATCTAACTTTTCTCACTGTAGACTGTTGAATTTTTATTTTTGTAATTGTTTTGGTTTTTTAATGTGTTCTGATTTTTTTAGTGCTTAAGTTTTGATTAATGAATTTTGATTGGTTGGAGAAATTGTTTTACTTTTGTGGGAAGACAACAAAGATGTATCGCTGTAACGAGAAATCTGAATAGCATTTTACTTTATGTACTTAATTTCATAGTTAATGGCAAAAAAGCAAGTTCCTTAATCTTCACGATGAAGGTCTGAAACTGAATCAGGAATGTGTCATTGCAATACTTTTGTATTATCAAAACGTGAAAGTTCTTGACATTTTTATTGGTGTGTTGCGTTGAAATGACTGTGCTTCTGTCTTTGCATTTGACTGCCATTGGGTCAATTTTGTAACTTTGTCGAATTTTTAGGATTAGGATTCAATTACATGCAGCAACTGTGGGGTTCCTAACTGAATGTTAGTTCTTAAGTCTTTTTGTCTATGCTTATGCTTTCTTAAGTCTCTCTCTCTCTCCATCTTTTTTTCTTCCTATTTAATCTTATCTTGCTACAGATATGTTAGTGTACTTGTAGAGTTGTAGTAATTTTTCAAAGTAGCAATTTGCGAAATTTAAAAACATAATGAATGTTTCGTTGCTGGGATTTCCAAAATCTTGTAAGTCCTAAATGATCTTTCAACTCTAGTAGCTTATTTTTTGTCGTGAGTTGCATTCGGCCTTGCTTTGCTAATGAATTTCCATTTGGATAATATATATGCAGTTCCATTTGAAGAAGAAGATCGGGACCCGAGCATTTGGTTTCTTGATCATAACTACCATGAATCAATGTTCTCCATGTTCAGAAGAATTAATGGTATTTAACCTGCCACATTTCCAAATTCTTATTAGCATTTTTGGGTCTCCTAAATTTGATTTGATTCTTACAAAACATGTCAGCAAAGGAGCATGTGGTTGGCTGGTATAGTACTGGTCCCAAACTCAGGGAGAATGACCTATTTGTTCATGGGCTTTTTAATGAGTAAGATTTCTGTCCTCTGTAGGAATATAAGTTTCTCTTCTTCTAAATAGGAAGCATTTTAGTTAGAGATCTTTATCCTCTGCAATCCGGACAGTCATTTGCACAGTGTGACACAGAAACGAACATGGAGTTTAAACAATTTATGTCTCTCTCTCTTTAAAAATGTTCGAAAACTTGTTTACTTGATATATATGTTAAGAGTACCATCTTGAATGTGATATCCGAACACATGACCTATATGTGGCCAGTCTTTGCTTTGTCAATCAGTGCCCAGATGGAAACTACTTGATCCGACCTAGAGAATACTTATTTTGATATGTGGAATCCCCATTGAAACACCTGTATGCCATTTCTTTGGTAACTTTATTTATTATGTATCATCCATTAAATTTCTTCTCCCTCTCCAAAGTTACCGTTCCTAGGCTACCATGACAATAACTGTCTTTCTTGGAGGCTTTTTCTACCTGAGCTGCTGTCTCTGAGTAAATTATTTACTTAGCCTTTTGTATTTAATAGTCCTCCGATCTTAGTGTTAATCTTACTGTTATAAGGTGCGTGATTGCAAAACAAAATTTAAATTTGACGAGGAGCTAGTGGAAGAAACTTTATGTAACTCATTTAGAGCTGATACTCAAAATGCGCTTATGTTTGAGAACTCTACAGAAAATGCATTATGATTTTTTTGAAGCATCCTCAGTTGCACAATTTCATTCTTTCAAAATATTATAGTTTTGCCACTTACACTTTCTGATTGTTCATGCTAATGTGTCCTCAACATATTTTTACTTATGTTGTGGAGTTTACTAGTCGTATACTCTGGGTAACATGATTTTTTTTTACGAAACTTGTTTTTTTCAATGCTCCTCTTTGTTCTATGAGTCATATATATTGTTATTTCGTTTTTAATACCACCATCTGTGTTCAATAACTATTCCATTTTTCTACATGTTACACAGCTATGTGCCTACTCCTGTTCTAGTCATTATTGATGTCCAGCCAAAAGAGCTTGGGATACCCACTAAAGCCTATTATGCGGTCGAGGAGGTTAAAGAGGTATATAGAAGATATATCTGACATGCTTGTCTCCTTTTCCGCTTTTCCAAAGGGAGGCAGAATAGTAGGGAGGATATAGTTTGCTTAAAATGTTTATGCATTAAGATTCTTGTTTTTCAGTAGAACCATTTCATTTATGAAAAAGTGTTACCTCATACTGAATATGAACATGCAGAACGCCACACAAAAAAGCCAGAAGGTGTTTGTGCATGTTCCTTCTGAAATTGCTGCTCATGAAGTTGAAGAAATTGGTATGATTATCTCATAGATGATATGAATTTAAGTTCTTTCTTTGTCGGTAATTTTTTTTTCTTACCACAGAAGATGCTTTACTTAACAAGCCTTTGAACCAAATAATCTTAGGTTTTGTTTCTGTGCAAACTGCTTTCTAATCCCACTCATCCTGCTTATGATAGGAGTTGAGCACTTGTTAAGGGATGTGAAAGACACAACTATCAGCACCCTTGCTACAGAGGTGTTTTAACACCCTTACCTCATTTACTGTACATATTTGTTTCTACAACAATATAATCTAGTTCTGCCTTAATCCTTTTTTATTTACTGAAGAAAATGTTAGATTTTGACATTTGTTGAATATCCGGAGGAAATAAGAATCTTAGAAATCATTGTTTTGTGCAGGTCACTGGAAAACTTTCTGCTTTGAAGGGATTGGATGAACGATTAAAAGAGATCCGGGACTATCTGGACCTCGTCGTTGAAGGGAAGCTTCCGTTAAACCACGAAATTCTTTACCATCTCCAGGTATCACTTTTCATGTTTCATTTACTGTTATTTGCTCAATGAACACTTTAATCTTTCCTTGTGGTGTTATTGTTGATGAATCTTTAGTTCATTTTACTTTGTGTATTTGTCTTTGTTACCTCTTATTCCAGAATGCTTGAATTATTGGTGTGTTTGGTATCATTTTGGTCCATGATATAATTTTCAAGATGTCAACTCATCGAACCTTTTGTCTTGTTTCTCTCCAAGTATAAATTATTTTGTATCACATCTTGACATGGCACTTAACTTCTACAGGATGTGTTCAACCTACTCCCGAATCTAAATGTGTCTGAATTAATTAAAGCTTTTGCAGGTAAACCCATTGGACGTCAATTGTTTTTTGTTTTAGCAACAAGTAATTGGCTTCTGCATCATGTAACAATATTTTAAGATTTTTGTTAGAGAATTTATATGCTTCTTCTCTACAGTGAAAACAAATGATATGATGTTGGTCATATATCTTTCATCCCTCATCAGAAGTGTGATTGCTCTTCATAATTTGATCAACAACAAGGTGAGATATTCTGCTTTATTGTTTATTTCTTTTTTGTAAGAACATAGAACTTTATATACTGGAATTAGGAGTGGATTCTTCCTCGGATTTTTTAGTCTCGGCTTGTAAGTAGGTGGTAGGCTGCATGTGGTTCAAGAGATATGTGAATCTTGTGGTTGTCACTTAGCGTGGTTGAGACAGTTATTTGATTAATTAATTGAATGAGGAATAGAATTGCAGCAATATGGAACTGGAATTAATTGAACGAGGAATAGAATTGCAGCAATATGGAACTGGAATTATGGAAAGCTACAATTTGTGTGCAAAATTATTAAATTTAAAGGAAGTCATGATTAAGATACTGATTTTCGTAGGTGTCCATTAGGAGTCTTGCTTTAAAAACAGGATAATGCTGTTACGACTGAAGAAAATTGCACAATAAAATGAACTCAAATAGAGAAGGAAAGAAATCCCCTCCGAGTATATATATTATTTGAAATATAAAAGAAGTACTTAACCAAACCTTCCATGGCGTAGATTATGGCCCCAGGGGACAACCCTTAACAAGAGAATAATCTCTCACTTGCTCCCTAACTCAAGTTAGAACAGTATTTAACACAAAAACAGTATGCTCAATACCCTCCCTTACAATCTACTCCCTATTTATACTCCCCCCGGCCCCCAGTCTCAACTCACGTGTTAACACTCCCACTCTCCCAACACACGCTCTCTTGTATTTTTTCTATAAATTGCAATGAATTGGGTTCAATTTGCACCTCTTTTTATTGTCCCTGGACTTCTACATCACTCTTTCTAGCCATCTAACACTGATTCTTTTCAATTTGCCCTTGCCTTAGATCCTTCTTTGTGTAATTTTTATGTTGCAAGCAAACTCATCAACCACACAGCAAAATGAGTGCGCTTGCATAAGCTGTTAGCATAAGTAACAAGAAACCTTTTCTTTGCCATATCTGGTTAATCCCTTCTATCACAACCTGTTTATGTATCTTCTTTTGGGAATTAAACTTCAAATATTTAGACCGAACTTACTACCAATCAAGATACCTATCTGCTAATTGTATAGAACTTGTGAGCTTGACAGTTTGGAAAACTGATTGCAGATGCTTAACAAAGAACATGAAAAGGCAGAAGACTCAAAACCGGTTGCTGTTCCTGCTGCTGCAGGTAGCTGAGCATCATATTCCTGCGCCCAAGATTTCATTTGCGTGATCACAATCTTGCAGCAAAGTGTGAGTTCAGGATTCAAATTTACATTTCAGCTACGTTGTGACCAAATATGGTCACGGGTTTCGCTCGAACCTTCAGTGATTCTTGATTTTGACCTTGATAATTGTATCGACTTTGTCAATTGTGAGGTTACGGGATTTGGATCTTGTATTAATATATGACATATCTTTGTACCTGAATATAAAGTAGGTTTCTGACTTAGATACTACACTTGCTTCAGAAAATGGTGTCAAACCTTGTTTATGGAATTTTGCTGGTTCAATTTAGTTTCCTTTCTCTTTAGTTATTTTTTAATTTTATTGTTTGTGTTTTCTTTCCTTGTCTCTTTAGTTCTTTGTAATGTTGTGCTCCGTATTGGTTCCTATATTTAATTTACATTAATTCCAATCAACCTTTTAATTACCAATTTGAGCATATCCAACGGGTCGAATTTGGACTGAATTTTTCAAATTAAGCCGAATCCTTAATTCTCCATCCTTTTGATAACAAAATCTAGGTATCGAAATTTGGGTCCTCATCTATCTCTTGATCATCAATTGCTACAAGCATTCGATGGTTAAGAGATATCGATGAGGACCAAGTTTCGAAAACATTGAAATTATAAAGGCTGTTGTTGGAGTTACAGTGAAAAGTTTTAGTTTGAAAAAGTTGAATTTAAAGGGAAGTACCCAAAATTACAATTGTGTGCGTAAACGTTTTGATAGTGTTTCTGAAGCAGATGTTGAAAATTCATGCACCCATCAGTCTGTAAATAAAGAGGGTTAAGAAGCTATAAAATATTTGAATTAGATAGGCTTCTCGTTACAATCATAACGCATGCCTGTACGTAATATATATATATATATATATATATATATATATATATATATATATATATATATATATATATATATATATATATATATATATATGTATATAAGGTTTGAGTGCTTCTAAATAAATAAAAGATAAAAGTGTTGTTGGGTGATGTTAACGCTGCCCTTAAGAAAATAATACCCTTTAGAGTATTTACACCACTTCTGATATGTATTTTTGCATATATATCAAATGTGGGGCGTAGATATTTTCAAGGACACCGTTCTTAAAGACGGTGTCAAAGTGACCCGTGACAACGTGCGGTCCAACAACAATTTTGGGATATTAAATCATTTGGCATGTGATTAATTTAAATTTTATTGCATTAATATAATATCATTTTTAATGTGTATATCCTACTCGTTAGAAAGGTTAGGTGACGGATCATGTTCAGAAAAATGAACAAATTATGTAAACCATAAGAATATTTGTTGTTATATTATTAAAGAAAATAAAATATTTTTGTCCAGGGACCACTTCTAGTACGTAGCATCACATATGGCCCCTATTAAATTTATTCCATGTATTAATTGAGAACCAATTATTTTATGGAAATAAAATAATAATTTTTTTGTCATGTGTTGAGAATTATCAAGAATTTAGAAGTTATGCTCTTTGTAAGATAAATAGACTACTTCACTCATTATCAATTAGTTTGGAGTTGGAACCCATGTATTCTTAACATGATATCAGAACAGGTTTCTCATGGTTACTCCACCCATGCGACTGGCTACTCCGCCCACATGTTCAATGTCACATGCGTTATCAATCCACGTGCTTGACTAATATAACATCACACGTGAGGGGCCGTATTGAGAATTGTCACACACTGGGATTTAGTATGTGTTTGCAATTGTTTATGAAAATTGCTTATCTGCTTTTCAGACAAAAAAACAGTATTTGGGTGTTTATTTGTTTGCTTCTGTTATTGCTTCTCTAAAAATAAACAGAAAAAAGCAGAAGCAGATAAGCAGGTCATGACATGCTTTTGACTGCTTTAAGTTGTTTTGTGGCAATTTCATAATTAATTTAAGCTTATTAAGCTGCTTTTTTATTTAAATAACAAACACTCAATGCTTTTGCTTAAAATCAACTTTTTCCAACTTTAAGCAAAAGCAACATAGACGTGCTTTGAATAAGCAATCGCAAACACTGTTTGTGAACTTGTGAGTTTTTTTTTTGTCTACTTGAACAAAAAGAAAAGCAACGGCGCGACGAGGCGAGTCGAGACGAGACGAGCCGAGCCGAGCGGATGGACGGACGGCGCGCGAGGGGCACCCATCTTTACTACTTAACTACACTCTATTGATTTGTATCTCATTATAAACAAACCATAAATGTATCATTTTCTCAATGTGGGATTTCTTTAGCCTAATTGACTATTCATAATTAACTTATCATAATTTTATTCTCATTAACAAAATTAACAATAAATTGGGCTTTTAATAATTAAAACCCAATTAGTTTACAAATCCTTTATTAATCCCAACAATCCCCCACATGAATGCAATATGGCAAAAAAAATAACACACTGCACCTAGATGAAGATTGAGAGTACTTTGAGAATCCACTGCATCAGGATAGGTGGTGGTTAACCTTGAACCTTCCTTAAAAAAGTATCATCGGATATACTTGTCAACCAGTGGACGTGATGCCTTGAACTGTTCGACGTTTTATGTATAACAAGACAACAATACTCACACAGCTTCATCTCCACACTATTATTGGTTCTTTCGTTGTTGTCCATTTTGGCCCTGGACTGCCTTGGATGTTTCATTGAATGCTATAGAGATTTAGCCATCAGGTCATCTCATAGAAGCGGCCCCTTCACATTCGATATATGCGATTTCTTCTAAAGAGTATCCTGTAATACCCCACTTTATCATCTCGAGATAGAAGAATCATTAAGAGCATGAGCTCAGCCTTCCCAAAGTACAGGTCTATCACTCTTTCATCACAGGAATAAGTAAGGAACTCAATTTCCCGAGTGCTTTGTTCGGTCCCCCCACAATTCGGTTTTCCCATTGAACCTGCAAATTGGACTTTACAATTCAGGTTGGGTTGCCATCATGGTTGGAAATCAATTTCATGGGCTTCAATCTCATTCCCCTCGATGAAATCTCTACTCGCTCTCTCGTTAGACCTTTCGTAAATGTGTCCGCAATCTTTTCTTTAGACTTCACATAATCGACATTATTAACACCAGTTTTTAGTAGATTTCTCACGATTTATGTCTCCGACGTATGTGTCTAGATTTCCCATTATACACATTATTTTGTGCTCTTCCCATAGCTGACTGACTATCACAGTGCACGCTAATGGGTGGCACATGTTTTGACCACATTGGAATATCATCCAAGAAACTCCGAAGCCAATCAGCTTCTTCTGCTGCAAAATCTAAAGCTATGAACTCAGATTCCATAGTTGATCTAGCAATGCACGTCTGTTTGCATGATTTCCATGAAACAGCTGCACCTCCAATTATAAAGATATATCCACTCGTGGACTTTATATTATTGGAGTCCGATATCCAATTCGCATCTGAGTACCCTTCAATTACTGCTGGATATCTTGTATAATGTAGTCCGTAGTTAGTAGTGCATCTTAGATATCTAAGAACTCGAACTACTGCCTTCCAGTGCTCATAACTGGGATTACTCGTATATCTGCTCAATCTGTTGACTGAGTTAGCTATATCAGGTCTAGTGCAGTCCATGAGATACATGAGACTACCTATGACCCTAGAGTACTCAAGTTGTTGCACACATTCTCCGCGATTCTTGCAAAGATTTGACACCACCTCCATAGGTGTTCTCGCGATGGTATTATTTCCCTTATCAAACTTGTCAAGTATCTTCTCAACATAATGACTTTGGGAGAGAGAATATCCATCTGCATGTTTTGTCATCTTCATCCCAAGAATCACATCTGCAAGACCTAGGTCTTTCATCTCAAAATTTCGTGACAACATTTTCTTGGTAATATTGATGTTATTGTTATTACCAACAATCATCATGTCATCTACGTAGAGACATACTATCAAATAGTTTGTATTGTCTCCTTTCACGTAGACACATTTATCACATTGGTTTGTTTTAAACCCATTTGAAAGCATGACACTGTCAAATTTTTCGTGGCATTGTTTAGGTGCCTATTTTAATCCATACAAGGATTTCACAAGTCTACACACATTTGTTTCTTTCCCTGGAACTACAAACCCTTCAGGTTGGTCCATGTAAACCTCATCTTCTAACTCTCCATTTAGAAAGGCCGTTTTTACATCCGTTTGATGGATCTCTAGGTTATATAACGTAGCAAATGCAATTATTAACCTTATAAACGTTTTCCTGGATACAGGAGCGTATGTGTCGAAATAATCAACACCTTCAGTTTGTCTGTAGCCTTTGACTACAAGTCTAGCCTTGTACTTATCTACAGTACCATCAGGTTTCATCTTCATCTTGAAGATCCACTTGTGGCCTAGTGGTTTACAACCTGCAGGAAGATCCACTAGTTCCCAAGTATGATTATGTAAGATAGATTCTATCTAACTGTTCACCGCTTCTTTCCAAAGATCAGAGTTTCGTGACGACATTGCTTCCTTGAAAGTAGCCAGATCCTTTTCCAATAGATATGTTAGAAAATCTGAGCCAAAAGATTTTTCTTTTATCGCTCTTTTGCTTCGTCTAAGCGATTCTACATTCTCTTGAGATTCTCTATCCCCCACATTTCTCTCAACATTGGTTTCAGGCAATGTCGGAGTTTTGTGGGGAAAGATTTCCTCAAAGAACGAAGCATCCCTAGCCTCAATGATAGTATTTACATGCATTTCTGCATTATCTGATTTGTACACCAAAAAATGATAGGCACTACTATCTTGCGCATATCCGATAAATACACAATCTACTGTCTTAGGTCATATCCTAGTCCGTTTAGGAGGAGGAATTGGTACCTTTGCTATACATCCCCAAACCCTTAAAAACTTGTAGCTAGGTGCACGACATTTTCACAATTCATAAGGCGTTTTATCCAACGTTTTATGTGGTACTCTGTTTAGCACATAGTTGGCGGAAAGCAGAGCTTCTCCCCGCAAATTCCTAGGTAAGTCGGAACTTATAAGCATTGCATTCATCATTTTCTTAAGCGTTCTATTCTTCCTTTCAGCAATACCATTTTGCTCGGGAGAATAAGGCGCAGTGGTTTGATGAATAATGACACTCTCAGCACATATTTGTGCAAATGGTGACTCATATTCACCGCCTCGATCACTTCGAAGAGTTTTAATTTTTTTATCAAGTTGATTCTCAACTTCATTCTTATAGTAAATGAACATATCAATTGCTTCGTCTTTACTTCTCATTAAGTAGACATAACAATATCTTGTACAATCATCGATAAATGTTATGAAATAATTTTTACCGTCTTTACATCCTTATGAATCAAGTTTAACGGTTCGGTGCTTCGCTCAATTGAGTGGAATGAAGACTTGGTTAATTTGGCCTCTACACAAGTCTCACCCTTGTGTTTATGATTGATGTTAAATTTAGGCAATAGATTAAGAGACATTAGCCTTTGTAAGAACTTATAATTCACATGTCCTAATCTTCCATGCCACAAACGTAAAGACTCGCAAGAATAATCAAACTTTAAAGTTTTATTAGCCACATTGGCAACAGTCATTACATTATTTTTGCTTGTGCTAGCCTCATTTGCTGCATTAACATCAACCTCAACAGCTACACTAGACTTAGCCTTAGGAGCTAAAGTCATTACACTCATCTTGAAGAGGTTATTGGCCAAGTAGCCTTTGCCCACAAACATATCACCCTTGGACAGAATGACTTTGTCGGACTCAAACACAAGCCGAAAGCCTTTCTTGTTCAGCACTGATCCAGAGATGAGATTCTTTCGGATCTCTGGCACGTGGAGCACCTCGGTAAGAGTCAACTCTTTTCCGGAAGTCATCTTTAGCACAACCGTCCCTTTGCCTTCAACTTTTGAGACTGCTGAATTTCCCATGTAGCAGTGCTCATCATTGACTAGTTGATAGGTCTTAAACATCCATTTGTTGGCGCAAATATGGCGAGTAGCCCCAGTGTCCACCCACCATTCCTTGGAGTTCCCTCCAACAAGATTCACCTCCAATACCACATCACTCAGATGCATGTCATCCATGTCGGAGCTCAGGTTGTCCTCAGCAATGTGGGCATGTGCAGGCCTCTTGCCTTTGCCTTTGTAAGGGACTATCTTCCTCTTACCGTCATTGTTTTGACGTTGAGTGCAGTCCTTCGCCTTATGGTTAGGCTTACCACACACATAACAGTCACCCGGTGAACCTCCATGTCTTAGTATCTCCCTTGGGTTCAAAAGTACGCTTGCGCTTATTCCCATGGGAGTTGTCCCCAACTTCAACCACGTTGGCCTTGGAAATCATTCCAAATGATTTCTTGTCACCTTTTCGGTTGTCTTGCTCGATGCGCAGCCTCCTGATAAGATCCTCGAGACTCATCATCTTTCCTTGTGCTTTAGGTAGCTTTTGAAGTCCTTCCAAGATGGCGGTAATTTTTCAATCATCATCGCCACTTGGAGAGCATCATTTAGCCCCATACCTTCGGCAACAAGTTCATGATATATCAGCTGCAGCTCTTCGCATTGCTCAACAACGCTCTTGCCATCTACCATTCGATAGTCATGGAATCGCCCGGCTACAAATTTCTTTGCGCATGCGTCGTCAACTTTATACTTTGCCTCTAACGATTCCCAAAGATTCTTAGCAGTCTCCTTGGGGGAATACACATTAAAAAGTGCATCGTCGAGAGAATTCAGTATGTATTTACGACAAAGATAGTCGGCACTCATCCATGACTCAACAATCACAGCAGATTGAGGATCCTCTTTGTCCTCCACTGGTTTCTCCTCTTTGAGAAACCTGGTCAAGTTCAAAGTGGTCAAGAAGAACATCATCTTCTGTTGCCAACGTTTAAAGTTGGAACCCTTGAACTTGTCCGGTTTCTCAAATTGAGAGAACGGCATTGGGTTTCTCAGAACTGGCATAACGACCTCAGCGCCGCTAGCTTTCACCACTGGAATCTCAGTATTCTCAGCAACTCGGTTTGGAATCTGGTCAGCCATAAGCTAAAAACAGAATACAAATAGGAGAGCACAAATAATATCAAAGCAGTTTTGAAACAGTATGATTAAACCTCTGAACAGTGCATAAACATTGGATTTAGAGTTTACGATTGTTGGTGCTTTTCTTTTTGTTCAAGTAGACGAAAAAAAACTCACAAGTTCACAAAGACTGGCTTATAAATAAAATTGCTTGGAAAACAGTAGAAACTTACAATAACAGTTTAAATATACTGTGCAGAAACTTTGTTGTGTAGTATCTGAAATGGACGAGGCCACAGTAAACCGTGTGCCCGTAAACTCTAAATTGACCGCCTAAAACTTCTGGCCTCCTGGACAAGAGAGTTCCAAGGTACAACGCCCGAACACCTCTGTTCGGATTGAAGCAGAAACCCAGACAGACTCACTCGAACACTCAACAGTGTGTAGTACTCTCAAGATAATATGATATGATATGAAATGCAATTTCGGGATGAAGAAAGCATAAAGCTGATGCGGCGCAGCGCGACGCGGCGAGGAGAGCGGAGCGGAGCAGACGGACGGACGACGCGCGAGGGGCCCATCTTTACTACTTAACTACACTCTATTGATTTGTATCTCATTATAAACAAACCATAAATGTATCATTTTCTCAATGTGGGATTTCTTTAGCCTAATTGACTATTCATAATTAACTTACCATAATTTTGTTCTCATTAACAAAATTAACAATAAATTGGGCTTTGAATAATTAAAACCCAATTAGTTTACAAATCCTTTATTAATCCCAACAAACACACCCTTATAAGCTATGCTAGATGTTTATAATATACATGTGATATTCCATTCATTGCGAATTGATTTGAGTTGGAACCACATATATTTTTAAAATTGCGTTTTAGTTGTTTAGTTGCTTAGTTAAAAAAGTCGTGTTTTACCAGTTTCTTAACTTTGTGTATAAATAGTTATTTTGTTTTGTAAGTCAGTTGGGCATTTTCATATTTTCAGAAATGGATATTTGTTCACCAATTTTCCTCTTCTCTTGATTCCATGTATGAACTTTAACATTGTACCAGAGCCAATGGCTTCCTTTCCATTATTGAACGATCTTATCTGATCATCTTCATCGTTCATTTTTTGTGATTTTTTGTTCTCGCGATCTTTTTTTCTTTTTTTTTTTGGTGTTTAGATCGATGGCATCTACTTTTTCCACGAACACTGCGCCCTCAGGGCAATCTTCTACAATTGATACATCAGATCCTCTGTACATCTGCGGACGCACTAGGTTCGAATTTGATTTCAAAACAATTAATTGGAATAGACAATTACAGCATTTAGAGTCGCGCTATTTTAATAGGTTATGCGCTAAGAATAAGCTAGCCTTCATCGACGGTAGTTGTTATATACCTAATTCAAGTTCTCCTGCATTGCTACAATGGGAGCGCTGCAATGCTATTGTCTTGTCATGGATTTTAAATAGTGTTTCGAAGGACATTTATGTCGGTATTGTCTATGCGAGTGTTGCGATGAATGTTTGGACAGATCTTAAAGAACGATTTGATAAAATCAATGGATCAAGGATTTTTACCTTACATAGAGAGATTGGAAGGTTAATGCAGGGACATAACACGATATCGGTCTACTTTTCCAAACTCAAGCAATTATGGGACGAATATTCATAACTTGTGGTTCTACCTACGTGCTCATGTGAATCTGCGCAGAAATATGTTGTTCATGATCAACAACAACGATTGTTGCAATTTCTTATGGGGTTAAATGACAGTATGTTCACATTCGGAGCCAAATCTTGATGATGAATCCTCTTCCGACAGTGAGCCAAGCTTTTGCTATGATTTCTCAAGAAGAATCTCACTGAGGAATCCTTGGTACTCATTCTCATCAATTGGATAACCCGACATCATTTCTATCTACTCAGGAGAAGAAAAAGAATCCTCTACGTTGTGAGCATTGCAATTGGCTCAGGAATTCTAAAGCCAATTGTTACAAATTGATTGGATATCCGGTTGGTCATCGTCCACACAAAGCACAGGATAAAGAATCGAATTTTCGTGTTATTAAGGATCAGTATGAGAAAAGTAAACTGAATTTTGATGCTAACATGAGTCTAAATAATGTTACTGCAGAAACATGGATACTCAATGATACTCCAGCTGCTGAAATGTTTTCACCCCAACACAATATGCAGCTCTTTTACGCTTCCTGGAGAAGAATGATACGTCTACATAATCTGTTATGCCATCAGCTAACATGGCAGGTAATGCCACTTCTTCTCCATGGATTTTTGTGTAGATTGGATTGTGGATAGTGGAGCTAATGATCATATGGTTGGGAAAGATTTTTTGTTGCTTAATTATGTGTCCATGGCTCAAACCAATGGGAGTGTACGACTACCAAATGGTTCGAAAACCAATATAGAAAGCGTAGGATTAGTTCGCATCACTGACTCCATCACCCTTGATCATGTCCTTCATGTGCCCAATTTCAAATTTAACATGTTATCCATTTCCAAATTCACAAAAAGCCATCATTATGCAGTCATGTTTTATCCCACTTTTTTGTTTATTTCAGGACTTACACACTGGGAGAATAATGGGGATTGGTTAAGAGAAGAATGGTTTATATCACTTAGACACTTCAAATTTCAAGTTCAAAAGCATTCTACGCCAATACCATACCTCTTTTTTCTTCTTGTAATACACGGTTGTCTGAGTCATACAATGTACGTACCAATTATACTAATGGAATTTTTTGGCATCAAAGATAAGGACATATTTCTATATCTCAAATGAAGTTACTACTTTTCTTGCCTACTACTTTTGAACTTCATCATTGTGCTATATGTCCTCAATCTAAACAAATTCGAACGTCATTCCCCGTAAGAGTTCAATTTCCTGGCATGCTCCTTTTAGTTTACTACATATGGATCTTTGGGGACCCTTCCATATGGCCACATATAATGGAGAAAAATATTTTCTTACCATTACTGATGATTTTACTCGAACTACTGGGGTCTATCTTTTACATTCAAAACTTGATATTTTGTCCAATATCAAGAATTTTGTATCTTTTATTCATAACCAGTTTTCAGTCATCATTAAAATGATTTGCACCGACAATGGTTCAGAGTTTTTTTAACAAAGATACAACTGAATTTCTTGCATCCTTAGGTGTCATTCATCAAAGCACTTGCCCATATGCACCCCAACAAAATGGAATTGTTGAAGGAAACATAGGCATATCCTTGAAATAGCTAGATCCTTAAGTTTCAAGCCTCTCCTCCACACAAATATTGGGGTGATTGTGTTCTCACGGCGGTATATGTGATAAATCGTATTCCAACTCCTTATCGAACAAAACTCCATTTGAGACCTTATTTCGTCATCCACCATCATACTCGCATCTTCAAATCCTTGGATGTTTGTGTTATAGTTCCATCTTACCTCGAGGCGATAAATTTTCACCAAGATGTGAACCTTGTGTATTCCTTGGTTACTCTAACACTTGAAAAGGCTACAATCTTCAATCCATTGTTAGCTTTAAATCTCTTGTCTCACGAGATGTTTCCTTTCATGAGTCTATCTTTCCATTTTCTCCACAATATTTTGGCACTCACCAGTACCTTTTCCCTCAAATGATTTTCCATCATTTGATCTTTCCTATCCTCCTAGTCAATGTAGGAATTCTTGTCCAGTCCCTTCTGATCCTATTATTCCATCTCCAGTTGTTGATAGCCCTCTCTCACACCAACCTCTTAGATGGTCATCTTGCCCCACCAAGCCTCCAATTTGGACCCAAGATTACTCTTTTCCCACTTTGCCAATTCATTCAACTGTCCAATATCCCATTTCCGATTATCATTGGCAACAAGCCATGGATGAAGAATTAGCTGCATTGAATTCGAATCATACATGAGACATTGTGAATTTACCACCGGATAAAGTTCCCATAGGCAACAAGTGGATATATAAGATTAAGTATATTGCGGATGTATCTATTGATCGGTTTAAAGTGCGACTTGTAGCAAAAGGTTATACCCAAGCTTATGGTATCGATTATCACGGTACTTTTTCTCACGTTGCGAAAATCACTACTTCGCTGCCTCTTGGGTTTTGCTGCCATTTTGAATTGGCCATTGTTTCAAATGGACGTCACGAATGCCTTTCTTCAAGGTGATCTAGATGAAGAAATTTATATGGTGCTTCCACCAGGTCTTCGAAGTCACGGGTAGTCTGCCTGTGATCTTCAAAGTCAGGGGGGTTTGCTTGTGATTCTGCTTGTGATCTTCGAAATGAGCAGTCTAAATGTGACAAACTTGGTTTGAGAGAAACAAAAGTTTGCAAGCTGAGGAGATCATTATACGTCCTTAAGCAGACGTCCAGACAACGGAACATTAAATTTGCTCATGTTATGCAACAAGCTGGATTTGTTCAAGCAAAATTGGATCATTCTATGTTTTTGAAGAAAGAGCAGAACTATATCACCATTTTGTTGGTGTATGTTGATGATATTATCATCACTAGTGATGATGAAGCATCTACCGTTAAACTTAAGAAACATCTACTGTTAAACTTAAGAACATCTACATGAGCAAATCAAAATTAAGGATTTAGGTTCTTGAAGTATTTCCTTGGAATAGAAGTGGCCAGATCGAATAAGGGAATACATTTAAATCAACGAAAATATGTCCTGAAGCTCATTTCTGATGCAAGTTTATCAGGAGCCAAAATTTATAATACTCCCATGGAGCAAAATTTGAGATTGACTAGTAAAGAGTATGATGATAGTTTGGCTCAAGGAAATGCTAATGATCCAGTTCTTCATGAATCCTGTTCCTTTCGAAGGTTGATCACCGCTTGATTTATCTTACTGTAACTAGGCCTGATATTTGCTTTGTGGTACAGACATTAAGTCAATTCATGAATTATCCTAAAGAGTCACATATGGAAGCTGCTATTAGAATCTTGAAGTACCTTAAAGCCACGGCCGGGTAAGGAATTTTACTTTCCTCACATAGCTCATTTTCTTTGTTGGCATATTGTGATTCAGACTGGGGGACTTGCCCCATGACTAGAAGATCGATCACTGGTTACTATATTATGTTAGGAGATTCTTTGATATCATGGAAGACAAAGAAGCAAGCTGTGGTATCAATATCCTCAGCAAAAGCGGAATATAGGGCGATAGCAAACACGACTTGTGAAATAATGTGGATTGTGGGTATCTTGAAGGATATGGGAGTTAATATGGATACGCCTATCAGCTTGTATGTTGATAATACAAGAGCGTTGCGCATAGCTGCAAATGAGATTGTTTCACGAAAGAACGAAGCACATAGTGATAAATTGTCATTTGATTCGAGAGCACTTCAGGGGAACAGCTAGCCGATCTGTTTACTAAAGCACCGAGCAGGACACAACATGAATATTTATTGAGCAAGCTCATTTGTTCACCAATTTTCCTCTTCTCTCGATTTCATGTATGACCTTTAACATCACGACCAGATAATATGTATGTGCAACAAACACAAATTCTGGATAAGGAAATTACCGATGAGGTTTAATGAATGGACTTTCTTTGAGTGTTCCTACCATTCTCTCGAGGCAGGTTGAATTTTTTAAAGTACGTGAGGAATATTTGATGCTATCCAATGTAGCATATACATACACCATACATTGAAAATGTTTCAAATAGAATATCTCAATGCTATCTCTAAAGGGGATATCCTTATGATGACATCAAAGTAACCAGTGGAGACGTTGAGACCACGAAGATATCCCAATATACAAGTTCAATATTATAGGTTCATGCAGAATGACCTAAAATATGGCGAACCAAAGCTATGATTGAATGATTGAAAAGCTTCTGTTCTATGACATTCTTGTATTGTTAAGATAACTATGTGGGGAAAGTTTATAACCCTCGATTGTAAATAACACTGTAAAATATTCGGGAGAAATGATTTTCATCATTAGAATGTATATGGAGAGGTGTGAAAATATGGAAAAATATTAATTTTAAGGAATTATAGTCTAATGTTTGGACAAGGTTATGACTTATGTCCCATCACTTGCTTTTTAATATGTAAATAAATATTAAAAAATAATAATTAAATTTATTTATTCTACATTTCGAAATTTTCTCAATTTCCCATTTGTATTTCAGTTTTTTGTATGGGAAGACTAAATAAAATTTTTTTCGTGAAGGATTCGTCGTAATATTTTTATTTATTTATTTATTTATTTCCATTAACTTCACCTAAAAAATTACAAGATTCTTTCTTTTCTTCATAAATAAGGAATAGGCCGCAACGGCATAATTAAATTTCTTGTCGAACTCTATTAATTTCAAAACGACTTTTTTATTTGTCCAATTCGATATTACTTGCTCTTGACTATCTTCCCCACCACAGTCCAGAACTCATATATAAAGAACAATATAATAAAAAAACAAAGTTTATATATATATATATATATATATATATATATATATATCTATATTGTATCTGAAATAATTATTGGATTGTTTAGTTTTCCTGAAATTTATATATACCAAATAATTTAATAATGTGAAATAATTTACTCGATTGCATGCAATGTTAGAAAGTATGTATTTACTCTAATAACTAAAAAATTATATAGTGTTATGTAATCATTTTTTTGGATCATGAGGGCTATGAATCTTTCTTTTACTTAAATCTTAGGATGAGATTATTTTATTTTATATCTTAGTAATTTTTCATGATATATTTATTAATATCAAATAACATATAAAATTGTAAAGAGAAGTAATTTTGTTCACTCACAGATAATGGACCATAAAATCAAATTATAAACTCTAATCCTTTCATATGTAATGATACAAATGTTGATTAAGCTAAATTTAAGTGAATGTATTATGGATACATTATACAATGATGATAATGATTATTATATAAACTGAAGCAAATTTCTTGATATATTCAATATGGATCCAATATATATACCAATAAAAGAATGAAATAAATCAGATATGTCAATCAATGTTAATCAAATAATGATTAACTAATGTTTTTATGGTAGTTCATATATGAGCCCACACTCGATTAACTGTAATTTTCAACAGTGATTACTTGTCAATTGTCGATCACAATGGGAAATTATGCTTTTTTTTATGCTGGCCTATATAGGTCGTGTTCTGGGAATAATCCAACGATCCATTCCTCTATAGTAGAATATTGTATGTGGATGGGTGAATCGAAGCCGGGAGGATTTTTTGATTCTATTCTCAGTAGTAATATTATTTTGGAGGTCTCGAGAATATTTTATTTGAAATATTTTTAATATATGATAAAGGCCGTAGCCATCTCAGTCCCAATAGTAGCCATGAATTCCAATCCTTGGTTATTCCATCGATTACCATTCGATTGAACTTCTCCAGCTCATCTACTCTGTCCACCCATCTCTCGTAAGTCGTACCCATAGTAATTGTGGGAAAGGTCAAGAAACCCATCGAATTGTGGAAAATGGAAGAAAAGAAATCGATAAAGGCAAAAAATTGCTGCAGCGGCACGAGTCGTAGCAGTACTGGAGAGTATGATACTGTATGGGAGTGCGTGATTCCATACGTGCAGGACCCACGTGATCGAGACGCGCTGTCACTCGCTTGCAAGCGCTGGTACGAGATTGACGCCATCACGCGCAAGCACGTGACAATCGCTCTCTGCTACACCACCACGCCGCAGCGGCTCTCGCGGCGGTTTCCGCACCTCGAGTCACTTAAGTTGAAGGGAAAGCCACGCGCAGCCATGTTCAATTTGATTCCGGAGGACTGGGGAGGCTATGTCATTACGTGGGTGGAGGAAATAGTGAGGTCTTTTGGGAGGATGAGAGCGCTGCATTTCAGGAGGATGATTGTGAAGGATTCGGATCTCGAGTTGCTTGCCACTTCCGCGGCTGGGAAGGTTCTGGAAGTCTTGAAATTGGATAAGTGTTGCGGGTTTTCTACTGATGGGCTTCGGATTGTGGGACGATTATGCCGGTAGTGAAATGCAATCCATCTTTATTATTGTTATTATTGTTTAATTTAATTTAGTTGACATTCCTCGTTTGTAAACAAAAAATTCTCGTGCAACTGTTGTGGCAATACACAAATGTTTGTTTTTCTACCATACTTTGATCAGGTCTCAGAATGTAATGGATGCTGTTTTTTAGAATAATTACGTAGAGAATTTGAAAATTTCATTTGGCACAACAGGCATGTTTGCTGATTACATGTTTCGAGATGAAGATTGTTTGATATAATGAACTTCCTAAATATTTGGTGCTGAGTGTTTCTTTATTATGTTTGGTGCCAGTTAAATTTTGAATGTGTTGTTTTGGAATTTGTGACCTTTTTCTATTGTTTTTGGCATGTTGTTTCTTTCGCTAGTTTTGTATGACTGAAGGTTCTTGACTGTAAGTATAGTATGTATATGTGGTCTTCAGACACGAGTTAAAGAACTCGATGAAGGTTGAGTTCGTGTGTTGAAGTTCTTTTTCCTTCTTTAATATTCATTGTACTCATGTTTTTATTACTCTGCAAATTGCTTGATGAATTGAGTGCATGACACTACTTGTGTAGGATGCAAAAGAATATGAGGGCGTTTGTATTATTTTTTGCTGAAACATATTCAGCTGTAGATCATAGTTATTAAAAGCTCATATAGTGCGCGCTAAAGCTCAAGGCGAAACGAGGCGCGGGTCTTGCGCCTCACAGCGCCATGCGCCTCGTGTTTTGGCAAAGCGCGCGCTATGTGTGCTATGTGCGCTTTTTCAATTAGCCAAGGCGCGCGCTATAGCGCGCCTTTGCTAAGGCTTGAAAATTGGGGCTGGCAGAATATCAAAATATGTTGCTAAGGTTGGACTTTAAATTTAAATTTGGCTTATTAAAAATAAGCCCAAGTTAGAGAATATTAGGGTTAAGTTGGAGAGTTTTAGGGTTACTGTTACATGAAGTCTTGTTGCATAAACCCTCTCTAGTCGCCGCCGACCGATAAGCAAGGTTGATGTGTTCAAGTGCTGCTCTATTTTTCTTTTCTTCAAAATTACATTGCATTGTTTCCTTTCCTTTTTTCGTCTCAAATTATTATTTATTTTTGGATTGATTCTCCTTTCTCGCTTTATATTTTCTTTTCCTTCAATTTTTACGTGACAAAGTTCATCAGTCATCACAATCGCCAATGAGTCCATTCAATCAAAGTTTGACAAAGACTTGAGAATATAGGAAAATATAATTGTTGCTAATGAGTTTGATAAAAAATTTATTGATACTTCTGATGTATTAAAAATATATAAGCTATTGCGTTTTACTTTAGTAAAGCGCGCGCTTCGCGTCGCGCTTCGCGTCGCGCTATGCGCTATAGCCCCTGGACCCCTTTGCGCTTTAGTGCGCTATGCGCCTTTAATAACTATGCTGTAGACAATAAATTATGTCCATACCTTCCTCAAATTGATTATGATGTAGTTCTTTTTAATATGATGATGTTTGCTTTACATCGATCAAGTTACTGAATCATTGACAAATTCAATCTAATGGGCTTGTACATTTTGGATTATGTATTATCAAGTATCGAATAATTAAAAACATAATTTGTATCAACTGATAATCTGAAATGATTTTTTTGTTGTCACAATGATCTTTATTTTGGCTGAGTTGTATAATTATTGGCTCACAGGAATGTAAATGAGAGAAAACATTATCTAGCATTTTACGTTCGGATATAGGCGTCTGGATTTTGAAATGCAGTGTGTTTAATTTAAGTTCAGAACTTGTTAAGAGTTTTTCCTCATTCGAACCCTTTTGTATCCATAATTCTTTAATAGAACTTTGTTAAATGTTGGATTGGCACATTCCCATTTGTGAGGCTGCACTGCACTTTTGTATGAAGTTTCTTCATGAGTTTCCATTGGAATGATTCCTTGAATCTGAGCGATGAATCAAAGAATTCTTTGCTACTCTGAAAAGGGTATTAGACTGCCAAGTCGATATGGTAACATTTCCATCTTCACTCAAAAATCATCCCGTTTCTCGGTCCAGTTGGTTCTCTATCTTTATTACGTGGAATTCTCGTCCTTTCTACACGCTATATGATTTTTTGATTGGCTAGTTATAAAACATCTAACAGTTACTCAGGAATTCAAAATGTCTCTTGCCTTTCCAAATTTAATAATCTTTAATCCTCTTTAGGAATTTGAAAATTTTGGTTCTGGAAGAAAGCACGATAATTGAGAATGATGGGGAATGGCTGCAAGAGCTTGCTATGAACAACACAGTTCTTGAGGATTTGAATTTTTACATGACTGATCTCACAAAAGTAAGGACTGGAGACCTTGAACTGATAGCAAGAAACTGCAAATCTCTGTCCTCAATGAAAATTTGTGAATGTGATCTTTCGGACCTCATTGGTTTTTTCCGAGCTGCTATATCTCTGGAAGAGTTTGCTGGGGGCTCGTTTAGTGAGCCTCCTGAACAGGTTGGTGAAGGCCTTAATGAGCAATTTGAAAGATATGCTGCTGTTGCATTCCCACCAAATTTGTGCGGCGTTGGTCTTACTTACTTGGGTAATGCAGAAATGCCCATCATCTATCCTGTTGCTTCCAAATTGAAAAAACTGGATCTTTTATATGCGCTGCTTGACACTGAAGGTCACTGTCTCTTGCTGCAAAGATGTCCAAACTTGGAATTTCTTGAGGTAAATTTTCAAATAATTGTTCAACCCTTTAAGCACATGCATGCCTTTTCCCTTGTGCTTGACCTATACTTGCATTTTGTTTTTTGATACATGTTTAATTTGTTTTTGGCTGGGAAGCAACTGATGACCTGTGACATTTTTTTGCCAACTGGAATATGGAATACAATGATCTTGTTAATATGTACTGTTTTGCCGGTTAAGAGTCTTCTTGATGACTCTTAGTTCAGTAGAAGTCAACTCATCTCTTCTCTATGAGATTAGTGACTTCATGTCAGCTAATTTTTTTTATTCCTCTCACTATATTAGTAAATTTTCGTACCGAGTTTTGTAATTTAATTTTTGACCTATTCACAATACAGACCAGAAATGTCCTAGGAGATAGAGGATTGGAAATTCTTGCAAATTTTTGTAAAAGAATGAAGAGACTTAGAATAGAGCGGGGAGCTGATGAACAAGATATGGAAGATGTGGAAGGCATGGTCTCACAGAGAGGATTAATAGCTCTTGCCCGAGGATGCCTTGAACTCGAGTATTTAGCCGTGTACGTGTCTGATATCACAAATTCAGCCCTCGAATGTCTCGGTACATACTCGAAGAACCTATGCGACTTTCGGCTAGTTTTACTTGATCGAGAGGTAGTAATTACCGATTTGCCTCTCGACAGTGGAGTTCGATCTCTACTAATAGGTTGCCATAAACTTAGAAGATTTGCTCTGTATCTCCGTCCTGGAGGGCTAACTGATGTAGGCCTCAGCTACATAGGACAATACAGCCCAAATATTCGATGGATGCTTCTTGGTTATGTTGGCGAGTCGGATGCCGGTCTTTTGGAGTTCTCTAGTGGGTGTCCTAGCCTTCAAAAGTTGGAAATGAGGGGCTGCTGTTTCAGCGAACGAGCACTGGCTATGACTGCTCTACGATTGAGTTCTCTGAGGTACTTATGGGTCCAAGGTTTTCACGCATCTGGGAATGGTCGAGATTTGTTAGCAATGGTCAGGCCATATTGGAATATCGAGTTGATACCTGCAAAATATGATTACATTGGGGACCCGAATGGGGAACAAGTACTGGTGGAGCATCCTGCTCATATTCTGGCTTACTACTCTCTTGCTGGCCAAAGAACAGACTTTCCGGATTCTGTCATGCCTTTGAACCCGAATACTCCTATCTATCAATAGATTTTCTTCCTTAGGTGCCTTGTTTTTCTTTTGATACCATACTTTCTTTCGCTCTCCTATAACACAATTCTCTTGCTCTAATTTTTTTTTACTCTTTTTTAGAAAATTATTCTTCATAAACATTTCTCAGTACGTATTCAATAAACAGAGGCTATGAAACAATTTCCAATGTCTAAAAACAAAGTAGAGATGAGGTCGCATATTTCTGATGGCAGGTGGCTGCTAGGGCTGAGCATTCGGTTCGAGACCGAACCAAATTTTCAAACTGAATTAGCTCAATTTTTTTGTGGAATTTTTTTTGAAAACCGAATCAACGCAACGGAATATAATATCAGCTAATTCCGCCTGTAACTGAATTAATTGATGTTTAAATAAGATAATTTGATTTTAAAAATGGAAGAGTTAGATAAACCGATTTAAAAAATGTAAAAAAAATTAATTTTTTTAAAATATAAAAAAATATTAAAATAATTTGGTTAATTCAGTTACCCTATTTTAAAATAAAAAATGAAACAGAACTGAGTAACCGATTTTTAAAAGCATCAAAATCGAATTTCCGAATTAATCGAATTTTATTTTTGAATTATTTTGGTCAGTCGGTTAATTCGGATCGAAATTTTGTTCTAACTATAGACTCTATATACAATTCTTCATTTTGAAGATATAATAATCATGAGACTAATATAGAATATAGTATGTTACTGCCTGTATTCACTTTATGCTTTTTAACAAAAATAAGGGAGAATGTTCAAATCTTGATTCGGTATGCGCTAAGTCACATAAGTCGGATGCGGGAGCGGATGCGGGAGCGGATGCGGATGCGGATGCAAAAGTGCGTCAATTGGCAAAAAATTTGAGTGCGGGTGCGTCTTAATGCGCCTATTAAAAATTAATAAATAAATAAATATATATACATATACACTGATGAAATGAAGTTAAACATACATAATATACATCATATTTAACAAACTCACATCATTATTATATTATTTACAAATTTACAATATGAAGTTCTTAACAACTTTGGTGTTTGCAGCTTTACCATTCTTAAAAAGCATTAAAATTAGATTATATTGAAGAATCTAACATTTGCAGCTTTGCAAAAATGTTATAGCCAGTGATACAACGTAATTTGAATCTTGTATTTGATAGTTCGTCTAGTAAGAATTCTCCGAAAAATATATTGTAGAAATAGAAATGAAGTATTAAAGTTTTGTTTTATTTTAAGATATAAAATAACGAATTTGAAAAATGAAACCAAATTGTTCATATTTATTTCAACATGTTTGGTAATAGTATGAATTTATTAAAAATGACTCATATTATTTCCGGAGACTTATATTATTACTTTATGAAATGACTAATATAAACATTTAAATTAACTCAATAAAAATAAAAAGTTTTATTTATAAAGTTCATTCTATTAATTTTCATGCAAAAAACTAAGATATCAAATTTATTATTATTTACTCCGCAAAATGTTACAAAATCACAGATTTATCATACTTTCTTTTATCACATATTTTAATCTTTCATATGTTATTATGTTTTTTCATGATTCATTATCTATCTATTTACCATATAATATAATTTTCTTACCAACCCGAAATACCTAGAAACCATAAAAATTCATCTAAACCCAAAATCGAAGAATATTTTTTATAATTACAAAAAAAAAAAAAAAATCGGAGAATTAAGGAGGATTAACAAGACTTAGTAACTTAGTGCGCGACTTAGTAAATCTTAGTGCGCGAATTAAGAAATCTTAGTGCGCGAATTATAAAATCTTAGTGCGCGAACTAGAAATTCTTAAAGCGCGAACTAGAAATTCTTAAGTCGCCTTAATGCGCCGCACGCGCACCGAGTTCGCCAGTTCGCGGCCGGAGCGCCAGTGCGTGGAGGGGGGGTAGGAGGATTATGTGACTTAGGGTATGCGTTTCCAGCTATGTCTATTCATTCTCTCTCCTCAAACATATTCACCATTATCCCTCTTTTTTTTTTCTTTTTTTTTTAACAACGTATCCAGATTTGCGCCGAACTAATTTTTGGGTGACAACCGTCAATAGGTAAATCTAGTTATCTGTACGGATGTCAGGTTTCTGAAAGAGCGGACCAACAAGACCCGAAACCAGGACAAATCCCCACAATATTTCAGTGGAGAATTTGTCACATCCTGGATTCGAACATGCGATGTCGAAAGAATATTCACACATCACCTCAGCCCTTATCAATCCGTATATACCCCTGGAGACATTATCCCTCCTTTTCTTATATAACTTTAAATCTACCCCCTTACTTTCATCATTCTTTTTATTTATTCAGAATTTTTTTTGAAATTATTATATTAAATTAAAATCAAATTCATCCTCTACAAATAATTGTCATTTAATTCCTCATTAGAAATACATTTATAAATGGGGAATATAGTGTACAACTTCTTATTGTAGTAAAAAAATATATATACAGAGCTCACGTGTCTAGCCTGTAAGATCTCACCTTCATTTTGTCGGAACTCGAGTTCGAGTCCCGCAGTGTACGAAAATATTTATCCCCTCCCTATCTCAAAAAAAAAAAAAAATAGAAAGAGCTCATGGCTCAGTTTGAAGTCCTTGATTAGAGCGTGATGGGATTAAATTTTCTTTAATCTCATATCTTGAAGTTATGGATTACTAATCAAATCTTGTTTATAAACATTTTAAAACCAATAAAAATGTAAATAAAATGACATATATACTTTTTCCTACCTTTTTATACTATTTCAAAATTTGAAATTACCGTAAAATATTTCAACTTATTTTCTATCACATAAGCTCAGAAATTTGAAATTTCCTGCAAAATTTGAAATTCTCAAAAAAAATTGACATTCAGATTTTCGAGGGTATTTTAGTCATTATACTAAATAATAAAATAAATTCTTAGAATCATACCAGACATTATATAATTTATCACATTATATTATTTATTACAACCTCATAATTATACTCATTATATTATTTATCGCATTCCTCGCCCCGAACAGTATCTAAGTATACTGATACTGCATTATTCTTTATTTTTTTTTAGGGGGGGGGGGGGGGGCATTATCCTTTAAATAGACTTGGATATTGTTTGGGCCAACGCAGGGATGAAATTGAATAAAAAGAGGGACGAATCAGAATCTGCAACCGAGGACGGGGTCGAAATTGAATTTACCTTGAGAAATTGTGGAAGCCAGTCAAGCCACAACCATTTTCTTGTATATCATTGCTGCTCAAACTTGACTTTGTACAGAAACTCTTTTTCAAGTTTCATCTTCGAAGGTATTTAGTCACATTTGGCCAAATGGTATTTCATTTAAAGACTCCATTTTCCTCTGAAACTAACGCTTCAATCAATAGATCGATCGTTGTTTTCAAGATTCTTGGCAAAGGGATTCTGATATTAACCCAATGACTGTTTTTTTGCGTTTCCTTTTGTTTTTCAGAGTTGAATATATAAGATTCCAAAAAGTAGAAAAACGTGAAGGAAAGTGAACCGGAAAGGTCAGATCTGTTGAGTTCAGAATGTCTTTTACTGGGACACAACAGAAATGTAAGGCTTGTGAGAAGACTGTGTATCCTGTGGAGCTTTTGTCTGCTGATGGAGTTAGCTATCACAAATCTTGCTTCAAATGCTCCCATTGCAAAGGAACACTTAAGGTTGTTCTCAAATATATGTAGATTGAAGCTTTTTTTAAAAGCATTTTGATTTGAGTACCGACTTTTCATGTGATTATATCGCGGGAGAGTTTGATTTTTTTTTTCCCGATCTTCTCTGTTTGGTAGTTTGTTTTATGAGCATTCCCATTTTATTTTGATGGATTTCGGGTAGACGAAAATTGCATTCTTCGAAAAATCGAAGAGTGCAGTTGATTTTTTTTGTAGCTTTGGCCCTGTGGGTATTCTCTTGTAGTTGGGTGGTCATGGTCTAAAATTTTTCGCGAGCTAGTTCTCTTGTAGTTGTACGATCGAGGTCTAAAATTCTTGGCAGGCTAGTTGACAATATGTTATAGATCAAAACACTAAGAAAGATCGTGCATTGCCATCAAAATTTATGATCTGGTGATGCATCTTGACAGTTATCAATGTCTTAAAGTTTATGTTCGGAATAGCTAGTTTTGCGTTGTATTTGTATTAAGTGGCGGTGATGTTCTTTTATATTTTTGAATGTCCCTTTTTTTTCTGCAGTTGAGCAATTTCTCGTCAATGGAAGGTGTACTGTACTGCAAGCCTCACTTTGAGCAGCTCTTCAAGCAGACCGGCAACTACAGCAAGAGCTTTGTGTCACGTATGTGATTATTCAATGATACATGACCCTCGTGTGATCTTCTGATTATTTGTCTGATCAGTCAAAGTGTGTTCTTTCCTGCAGCTGTTAAGTCAGCTGAAAAGTTAACCCCAGAACTGGTAAAATTTCCTTAACCGTGTGTATCCATTTATTCCCGGTGTGCCACTATGCATGCGTGTTATTCATTTACTTTTTTGTGAGCTTTAGACAAGGTCACCGAGCAAAGCTGCTGGCATGTTTTCTGGGACTCAGGATAAATGCGCTACTTGTGGTAAAACAGCTTATCCACTGGAGAAGGTACACTTAAAGCTTCTGATGGTAACTTATTGTGGGCATATCAATTCTAAAAGTGAATGCAATTTTCTTATTTCTGCCTCGAGTTCACATTCATCATTTTGACGACTGTTCTTGGTAAACTCACTAGTCGCAACAGGATAGTGTATATAATGACCACATTTTGACCAATCATGCTTTTGTTGCCCATAACATGTCCGTATACCCATATGATTACCAAATATCATCATCCCAAGAGATTTACTTGTGATGGAGACTTTTTTCTCTAACATCATATCAAGATCACCTAATAGCATATGCAACAGCTTTTATAGTTTGTGATTCTATCGTACGGGGATTGAAATAATAGAGTTTGTGTTGGGAAATGAAAAGGTGATTGTGATGTATTTGTGTATACCTTATCTAATGGTTTAATCAATCTATTTTTATAACATTCATGTGAATAAATCTACCTATTAGAGTAGTTCATGGCCTTACTAGTGGATCATGTGGCACAAATCCGACGATCATAGAAAGAGGAACAGTAGGATTAGGGGTAGAAAATTCAAAAAATTTCACAACTTAGTATCTGAAGTCAGGATTATATAAACGACGGTTAACAATATCAAATCTAATTCCAGATGTTAGAAATCAAAGAATATAATTTGGAATCGCATTTGATATTTACAAGAATGTGATGATGTATCATGTGTCAAAACACGTCTACTTTAAGATTGTGATGCATCTTTTGACCTGATTCTAACAGCAAGGTGATGCTGTAATTTTGTCAATTTTTTAGAGTTGGGTAGAAGTTAGTGTTTCACGTGTGAAATTGTGATTGAAAAGTATGACTTCTACAGTATATATGTTTTAATCTGAAGTTTTAAAGCACAAACATTTTGCATGCCAAGATCCATCCAATCGATGGATTCACATTGTAGAACTAGACATGTCTAATATGGTATATTTGTGCAACTTGTGAGACTTTGTTCATCCATAGATCCACGAGTTCTCACCAAAATGTGATCAACTATGTAAATCAAGAGGTAAAATCTGCATGAAAGAGTATTTTGAGTTGATAACAAAGCTTAGGTTTTTGACAAAATTGTATGAAGTCAATTGTTAGCAAAGAAACAATGGATTTTCACTTGTTTGTATTCCCATGTTGGTTGGACTGGGTTGCTTCCGTTGTTTAATTTAAAAAGCAATCGTAAACCATATTTAATCACTGATTTCAATATTCCTGCTTCCTCTATATGGTGGGCTCGCGGGTGACGACTTGTTGGATGATTCCTAACTCTTTTCAACGCGACCTGTTTTTTTTTATTTTCTTGGGGATTAACATTAGAACCTTTGAAGATTGGTAGGGGTTAATGCATTTATGAGATAAGATAATGATCCTAGAGATACAAGTCAATTTTTTTGGCGTTTGAATTTTTTCAGGTGACAGTGGAGAATCAAAGTTACCACAAGTCTTGTTTCAAGTGTTGTCATGGGGGATGCTCTCTGTCTCCATCAAACTACGCGGCACTGGGTGGCAATTTATACTGTAAACCTCATTTTTCTCAGCTATTCAAAGAAAAAGGAAGCTACAACCATTTGATCAAGTCTGCAACAATTAAACGCCCCACTGCCGTTGTTCCTGATTCTTGATCTCACTCTCCTCCTACACTTGCCACAATTGGCTTGTTTGTTTCAGTGTGTTTTCCATTTGTAAACTCGAGGCAATCTGTTGTTTCCCCGTATGAGTGTTTGAGTTCATTTTATGGGATGTCGGTTGATGAATGGATTTGTTTTTCTTGCATATCTGTCCGAAGATAATTTTTGTTGCAGTTCTAAAAAATACTATAAGTCCATTGTCAGAAATCAAATGTTCTAAAATGGTGAAAATAGAACTAAACGTTACTAGAAAAAATTAAAAATATATATATTGTTATGGAGATGTTTAGGACTGACGGGGATAAAGTGGCTAACATATTTAGTTAACAAGATTTGGAGGAGTAACAAAATTCCAAATGAATGAAGAAGAGTACTCTTATCCCTATCTATAAGAACAAGAGTGACATTCAGAGTTGTACCAACTATTGTTGTATAAAATTCACGTGTCACACAATGAAGCTTTGGGAGAGGATAATTGAATGTCGTTTAAGGAGACATGTTAAGATTTCGGAGAACCAATTTGAGTTCATGCCAGGACAGTCAACTACTGAAGCTATCCATTTACTTCGTCAATTTATCGAGCGCTGCGTGAGAGGAATAAAGATCTGCATATGATAATTATATACTTGGAGAAGGCCTACGATAAAGTACCAAGAGAGATATTTATGGTGTCAAGTACGTCAATATAATCAAGTATATGTACGACGAAGTAGTATCCAATGTAAGAACATACAGTTGGGTGACAAGTGAGTTCATCATTATTGGATTGCATCAAGGGTCTGCGTTGAGTCATTTCCTGTTCGCCCTAGTGATGGATGAGATAACAAAAGACATACAGACTGAATTACCTTGGAACATACTTTTTGCTGACTTTGTTGTGTTAATCGACGAGACAATGGCATGGGGAAATGTCAAATTGGAGTTATGGAGACAGACGTTGGAATCAAAGGGTTTCAGATTAAGTAGGTCTAAAACGAAATACATGGAGTGCAGGTATTGATGAGCAGCAAGTTTCGATACCTATGTTCATTTATCCAAAATGATGGAGAGATTGACAGTGACGTTAACCACATGATTCAGGCTGATTGGTTGAAATGGAGAAACGTCACCGGAGTTCTATGCGTATCCCGCTGAAATTGAAGAGAAAGTTTTATAAAACCATCGTTAGACCCGCAATATTGTATGGGACGAAATGTTGGGCACTCAAGAGAAATTACATCCAAAAGACGAGTGTGGCAGAGATGTGTATGTTTTGTTGCATGTGCGGTAAGACCAGAAGAGATAAAATAATGAACGAAGATATTCGAGCTGAAGTAGGTGTAGCTTGTATAGAAGAGAAAATGCAAAAAAACCGCTTACATTGGTTTGGTCATGTTCGACGTGGCACAACAGTGCACCTGTGCGTCGAGAGTGGAGTCCATGGATTTCGGCCAGTTCACGAGAGCGGGAGGAGAAGACATGGCTCGAAGTTATACTCAAAGACTTGGAGTGCAAGGGGATTACAGAAAATATGTTGACCGATGAGAAGACTAGACGCATGTGTCCGATCCGACTTGATTCTCTCTATTGTTCATGTAGCTTACCCTAATTCATTGGGATTAAATGCTTATTTGTTGTTGTGTATACTATGTTAACGCCTGCCTGATTTCACCTCGTCATCTCTCCACTCGCTCCCAACAGAACAACCCATCACCCCAGAATAAGCACTACAACTAATCGAGAAAGTCTGAGGAAAAAGTAAAAAAAGACAACAAAAATGTTTGAGCTGAGGATATTACAAGGGAGTTTGCTGAAGAAAATTCTTGAATCGCTCAAGGATTTGGTTATTTATACTTTATCCTATGTCTTTGACACAATTCTTTGGTTGATGCAGTTGTGATTTCTGTAACAAAAGAAGCCGTGAGATTCTCCACTAGAGGTGACATTGGCAGAGCAAACATTGTCCGTAGGCAAAATTCTTCAGTAGACAATGTTGGTATTGATTTCTCTTGTTTCTTATATCTCAACAATTCAGAAATTTTCATTATGAATTAATTACCACATTGTCTTGCATCTATATTGCAGCCTGAAGATGCTACAATCATAGAAATGGAGCAACTGGTTACTCAGAGCTTTGCACTGAGGTACTTGAATTCATTCGCGAAGGAACCGCACTCTCAAGCTAAGTGACCATCAGCTGACTGCTGATCAACCCATTGTGGTCGAGTACAAAGTTGCGGAAGTGGGTTATCTCCAGTTTTATCTTGCCCCGAAGATTGAAGAAGAAGAGGACCATGGAGCAGTTCCGGTGCAAAAACACACCCAAGATGGAAAGTAAGGCTAAAGTGTGGAAGAAACCTGAGGAAAAATTGGAGCCTACACTCCTTGAAGAAACTGAGACTAAAGCTGGCAAGTGGCAAGAAGCTAAAGGCAGACACGAGGAATTTGATCCGGGGTTGGAGGAAGAAAGCCTAAATTGGAGATTGATCAGAAAGTGAAAACTAATGGTGAAGTTGATTCTTGATAGAAACCAAGCATGAAACATAAGTTATCGGTGAATGAAGCTGTGGATGTTGAATAATTTGGGTGGTCTTGTTTGATTTTGTTATGTAGTGGTGAGACTCAGATTCTGCCTGGTTTTTTGCCTTGAGGGTTCATTTTGTTTGATGGGATTAAGGTTTATTTTGTTGTGGTGGACATAGAATGATGTGAATACATGACAAGAATAGAGTAAGTCTAAAATGGGTGTAATTTTATTAGCATTTTTTTTATTAACCTATCTGGGAGGAGGAACTCGAACCTGAGTTCAGACGAAGAGAAGGATGACAAACCATTAAGGCAAAGCCCTGATTGTCGAAGTAGCATTTTTAATTGTACCATTTGTGGTAACAAATAAAAAATGTGAAGCAAAAAAACAAACTATATGTTCTAAACTAAAATGATGGATTGGTCAATAGCAATCCGTGTCAGACACAGAGTTTTTGTTTATGGGACAAAAAACATTAACATAAAAAGGATTATAAAACAAATTTAGATGGTCAAAATATAATTAGGGGACAAAATGTAATTATTGATGGACAAACTACAATTTTTGGAGGGTAAAATACAATTTTTCTAAAAAACATTTTTGTAAGATAATAAATTTTTTTTAAAGCATTTGCCAAATCATGGTGATATAGTACATATATATATGTATATATATTTTTAGTTTAACAAGGTATCCATGTTTGTGCCTGACTAATCATTGGTGACGACCCCAGCCTCTCAGGATCCCCACCAGATAAATCGAGGGATGTGTACGAATGACAGGTTTCTGAAGGAGCGGATCAATAGGACTCGAACCCAGGATAAAACCCCACAATATTTGAGTGGAAAATTGACCTTGAAATTTTGAATTGAAGTTCCAATTGGAAGGTTGGAATGCACCTCTATTATTTTTAAATCAACAAATGAATACATTAGTATTAATCAATTGTTTACCCAAAAATTTAATATACAATTAAAATTCAGTAATCAGTGATTACTAGCCTATTAAGTAATACGTTCCCTTTGAAAAAATCAATATCGTTCCTTTGGTGATTCATCTTTTAATTTTTAAAATACTCTTCTTACACTATATTAATCTCTTCATCTGTCAGCTTTTTCGTATGAAACGCTGATTTTATATTACAATAATATCTTAATTCTTTTGATTTGTTGTTTATTTTCTAAAAAAATGGCTCATAAATCCATACCAACTTAATATACTCAAAACAAAAGTTAAATACAAAAAGTATTACTGAGACACCGCAAGCAGCCACAAACAATTATTTTTAAAATATAGAGACAAAGGGACCAAGAAATCTGATCATAGTTAAGAATCTTATACATTACCACCTTTTCGAGGCATGATTTCGTCCACAGGAGATGGAAACTACAAGAAAAAAAAAAGTTCATCTTTCATTAATTTATCGGTTTAATTAAAAAAATAATAATACTATGATGTATAGGGTTGGATTTGATTAGTTTCCTGAAAGAATACAAGGCAAAAAAACAAAGATATATCGGCTGGAAGAATCAAGACCACGCTTTCGTCATTTATTAAACTTCTACTCTGTGATCAAGTGATCGTTTGCTGTTACCCGTTGAACCTCTTTCATGGATTCCGAGGGAACAATAAGTTGTTGGGGGTAAAATTCGTGCACCAACTACACAGACGACATCCACTAGCTAAGTATGCTTCAACTCTTCAGATATTCTTTCATTTGCTTCGCTTCTTGGCTTCACTATAGAAGATGACACCGAACACTGTCAGAGTGTACCCGAGCATTCCAGTAACAGAGATGGGATTCTTGAATATCAAAATGGAGACTACCACTGCTACTGCCCCTTTAGCATTTCCAAGGACCTGAAAGAATAAACGATTACATCTAGGAAGAATTCCGTTCGGACATTCAACAGGGAATTCAGAAGTAGTATTAGCTTGCTTGGACAGTCGTGGCCTTGTCATTGGAATCAAGATTCTATTTCAGATCATTACACATACATTCAAAATGCGGAAGAGTTTCCAAAGCAGATTCCTATTCAAGCAAAATTAAAATAGTAACATATATTCAGAGGTGTCTCTTTTGCAACAATATTTCCCTGACGACACCTGTTATGACAAACTGGAAAAACAAAGAACCACCTTGTCTCTTGCCTACAAAAACAAATACCAACTTGCACGAAAGAAAGATGAATAACTTGGATTCCACCACCATTTGGAATTTTCGACGCTTTTCTCAAAACAAAGTAACCATAAAATTTCCCAAAAATATGTTAGAACAAATAAAAAGATCGTTAATTATCGGACTGCAACTTGATGTTGTTCCCAATGATGTATTAAACCAAATAACCAATCATTTAAAAGCTAGAGAGAGAGAGAGAATATTCACATATCTGTCAACCAAACCAACTGTACTCAGAATGGGAAAGGAGACTAAGAGCTTTTTCGATTGAGTCTCTCTTTAACATCTTATAAGCTTTTAGAGCTTATAAGGCTTTTTTTGCAACTCATAAGTTCTTGTATCTTATTTTAAAATTACTTAAAACATTTGGATAAAGTATCGGATAAAGAATTAAACTGAGTAGGAAAAGAACAAATCATGTGAGCAGTAGAATGAAAAAAATGGTGAAGAAAAAGGAGACTTGAAGATAATTTGTGACATAAGAAAAGAAATGTGGTTATTTTCGTTATTTAGGAAGATGGTATGATTTTGAAAATGAGTTGGCATCTTCTTCTTTTTCTTTTTTAAAAATATCTGACAAGATTTTAGTAGCTTTTTGAATAATTATTTTAAGAATACTTGATAATAACTTATTAAGTTTCTAACATCTTACAAGTTCCTATATCTTACAAAATATTTTAAATAATTTATAAGTTGAGCTCACGCTCTCAGTTTTTCTTCTCTTTCCATGTTCCTTCAACGTGACATAAGGAAGCCAGATTCATAACCTCTTGTCCGCATCCCAATTGACCACCCTACCTCACTATGGATGAGAGTACAAAAGGCAGTAGCCTTCTGCATAAGTTCCACTCAGTTTCTATCAAGATCTAAAAACAAGGTCAAAAAAGAACTCTAGAACTAAATACTAATAAACAACAGGAGATGTAAACATTGTAATTCAGACATCCAGTAGAAGATATCCCAGGTTATACTGAAATCACTATCAGCGATGCCAACATATTTTTTTCTGTGGCGTGAGGATCCTTTCTCAAAATACTTGTTGAATTGCTTATAATATTTCCTTTAACAAGTAGTGCAGAATGGCATAGCACTATGGAGGCAAGAAAATGGAACACAATTCAGACAGTAAGGCCTTGTTCATTTTGTTTCCAGGAAGGAATTTCCTCCCCCCCAAACAAAAACAAGCACTCCAATATAGTTTCACTTTCATTTTTTCTCCCCGAATATATTCCATCCTTCTCAGTTCTCATATCTCCAACATCATCATTACTTTTAATCCAACTTTTCACCAAATCCCAAAATACCCTATTATTATGTCATGATATAATTCCAAATACGACTCTAAAAATTTAAATTATTTTTAAGCAATTTCTGATATGATATGGTATGTACAATAATAATAATCTTTCCACGGAACAAAACCAAATATACATTTTTTCCTCAAAATAACTTTAAAAAAACTTCTCCCAGAGGCCAAAACTATCAAAACAAAATCAAACCAGCTCTAGATGTTCACCACATCTTCTTAAAGATGAGTGAATGCAAGTTCCTAAATTCAGAGACAGGCTGGGAAACGTTGGTACCACTGTCATGCGATGTTAAATCTATAATTTTTTGTATCCTATGGTATGAAACATGTATATAAGATCTTGCTATTTTGTTTCATTAGCTGTTGACTCCTGGTATCCCACACCGTTGATCATGATGTAAGACCTACCACTGACCTGGTTGCAATTTCTACTTCATAGATGTATATGGAAGATTCTGTTGTAAATAAATCAATAAAAGGATAGAGGATTAACTTGGAAAAGAGGTAAGAATTACCTGAAGAGTAAGAGCGCTGGTGTGCTTTGTAACCAAAAAATTGGTCAAATTTACAAAATATGCAAGTGCAGAATTGAAAAGCAGTAACCAAATGATTCTTATATCCTCTCTTGCAAGTGCCAATGCGATACCCACGACATTTTCTTCCATAGCGAGAGTTGCAGGAAGCAGAAGCACAACAGCAATAGGAGCCATATACAGAAGCAAATTCATGGAGTTAAGCTTTTCCCTACAGGAAAATACAATAAAATTTTAGAACTCATTTCAATTTTTTACAGAAAAAAACATAAATTCAAGCAACATGTTCACCAGAATAAAAGATACACGAGGAAACAAAACAACTACCCTTCAGATGAAAGCAAAATTCCCTGAACCACTGATTTAAGTGCCCTTGCAGCTGTCGCACCAATGCACATAATAAATCCAAACAAATGGAAACTTGGTTCGCCCTAATACCAATAAAAGATGGAGAGAATAAAATAAAAATTAATTTAGTACAAAAAACATAGGAAAAAAAAAAGAAAGAAATTCTGCTGTTACGTGCAAAAAGTAGAAAAATTAGTGATACGTAACTAAACAACATATTGTCAAAAATGGTCAATACCATTGAGCTACACATATATTATCTGTGAAAATTATTCCCAATCTGATTCAGACATCATCCTCAAGCTCAAGATTCTACTCTAGTATCCATTACAAAAAACACCAAGTACCGCTAAAGTACATCATCATGAAATAATAATAAAATACAGCTTCTGGTAGCTGAAAATGTTTGCTTTTGGCATGCTTGGGAGACCAAAAAATTGTAGTTCCCAGAATAGTCGATATCCAAACAACTGTAAACCGGGAAAAAAAAAATTTTGACAGAGTAACGATTTTTCAAAAAAAAAAAAGAAAAGAAAAGAATTTGATCCTTGTTCTCCAATAGTACATAGCCCTAAGCTATTGAACAAAACCGCAATCAAATCATTCAAACAACAACACAGTTCTCCCAGCACCTCACCACCTCACTCCCACCTCCCAAGTTTACAAAGATAAACGTAAAGCACATCAAAACGCTCAGTATACATGCAAGAATGATTCTTGATCGAGAAATTCGCTAGAAACTCTACAATGCACCCATTAAAAACCATATCAATCGGGGGTCGGACTCAAAAGTGTAATTGATGAAGGGCGAAGATGTTTTAAACTTGCCAAAAAGATAAACATAAATTTTGATCTCTCTGTATATGCTACTAACCCAGCTATGTCAGCCTCATATATCGATCAATACATTAATCAAATCCAAATAAAAAATAAAAAATGAACACATACCCCGCTAGCAATTACCACTCCAGTTACAACCGGAATCAACGTCGCGTAAGTCAACCATGCCTCTCGTTTCAGCGTAATTAAATACGCAAACACCGCCGTGAAGAAAGGCGTAGTTGCCCCAATCGCCTGATTAAAGCTAACAGGCAAATACTTGAGCGAAACATTCCCGCTAACCACCGACGCACAGAAAATCAAGCTTAGAGCCGAAATCTTCATAAACTGAACCCTAGATCTTATCGTCTGCATCGGCACCATCTTCATCCACACGATCGCGATGTAGCTGAGCAATGAGCAAGCAGTCATGTGGCACATCGTCAAGAAAATCGGGTACTTGAATCCGTAATTGCTCAACAAATACTTGTTCAACAACAAAACACCAATGTTGGAGCAATACCATGCCGACACCAATCCGATTGTGAAAAATCGGCCCGAGGATTTCATCGCAGACATCTTTCCTAAATCTACCAAATCAAAAAAAAAAATATTTAAAAGGAGTAAAAAAACGTGCAAAAAAATGATTTTTTACGACAGGGGTAATGTAGATTTTTGAATGTATAAATTAGGGTTAGAAAAGGATCGATGGAGGAAGAAGAAATGGAGGGATCTGAGATGCATTTGTGAATCAATTGAGAAATTCAGTGGAAGAATGAAAACTTACGTGTGGAATGTATATATACTGTTTTGAAAGGTAATCGATTAAGAAACCGGAATGTCGATTATTTTTTGACTTATTATTGTACTTGTAGGGAGGAATAATATGGTCAGAAAATAATATTTAATAATATAGTTACTTTTTTTTTAACAGAAAAAAGAACTTATATACTGAAAGATAGTCAGCAACCACTGACAAAGATAATCTAAAACCAAACATCCACAAAATACGATTGTCGCAGGTCTCTATCGAGTGAAAGATGTAAGTTCCAGGTGGTACTAAAAATTGAAGCACTGTAAGAGCACATAACTGGGACTAGAGAGTGGCCGATCCCATCAAACCATTCATTCAGAGTACAAACAAGTATATGGTCTGCCTTCCAAGTCAAATGAAGGTAACATCTGTTGATATATGAAAAGCATAAGCTGAAAAAGTGACTAGAAACGTGCAAGCCATCGACTAAAAGCCATATCCCTGGATGGTGCACGAAACCAACAACCATCCTAGTCAAAACCACACATAGCTCTAACAATGAAACATTCTAATAGAGCCACCACCAGAGAAACAAAAGATTAGCACATTGTAGGCCAGGTGTATATAACAAAAACTAACTACCCACGTAACCAAAACACACCAACTATAGATACATATACTATATAATAATAAACTATTAGTAAAATAAGGGAACTTGCACAACTATTTTGGTGCACACAAAATAATGGTCGGATGACCCCCCAAAAACCTAGGCATTCAAGCCAAGTAGCCTCATGCCCAATGGTGGGATTGCAACGCAACCACTGCCAAAACATGAACCCGCAAACAAATATGAAGCCAAACTAGAAGGCAAAGGGCCAAGCCCAGGCCGCCATCTCCCCCACCAAAACCATCGCGGACACCATTACCTTCACAAGCATCACCAACCACACCCCTGCCACCAAGACCACCGCCCTCATCCTAGTTTGCCGCCACTACCACTGCCTAAAATTATGATGTAGTATGTTAAAAAAAAATTCACTGGTGAGTTATAAAAAAAATCTCTATTTCACAAGAGCGAGATGACGATCGAAGAAGACATAGCTTGAAATTATACGCAAACACTTGGAGTTCAATGAACCGATAGAAGCGCTTTGAGAATATTAATACACGTGTCCTTACCAATTGATTCTCCATATTGTTCATATAACATATCTCAATTCTTTGAGATTAAATATTTAATTGTTGTTATTTGTTATTCCAAAAAAACACCATTAACAATCTTTCAGAAAAATTCGTCGAGAGTCTATTATATTGGTATTGTCTGGAAATCTTATTATTATTAAATATTATACACTTTTATTATTTAATAATTTCTACTATTCAAATTATTTTTATTAATGAGAATATTTTTGCGCTTTTTAGTTTTTGAATTATTTTCAGTAACGAGTTTTCAAATGAGGTATTAATTGATTATACTTTATTTTATTTTTAAAATTAAATTGCACTATTAATTTAGCAAAAAATATCGATTATATCAGTAATAATAGATTTGGATGTTTGAATTATTTGAGGGGAAGAACTTGCTGAGTTGTGCAATCTATGGTAGAAACAAAGGAGGGGTTTGACTTAATAATTGTATTTAAATTTTTTTTTTTTTGCAAGAATTGTATTTAATTTTGGGTTAAACAAAGCGTATTTTATTTTCACCGTTTTTTACCAATTAAATACGTACTATTTTCTTAATATAGATAACAAAATATTGGGAAACTACTAAATATGCAAAAATATTTGAAAGTTTATTTTAGATGTTCAATTTCTTTTTATTGATGACATCCTTTAATTTATTTTTGTAAATACTTTTCGTAGACACGCCTAATTCTTAGCCTACAACAATATTTAAGAATTGAGAAGTACATATACAAATATAGTCCTCAAAATATATAAAATAATATTTAAAAAAACTAAGTAGATTGTAGTCCCACATATGGCTTCTTTTCAAGGTGATATTTGCGGGTTTTTGGCAATGAAATCTCCTAATGATTTTTCAATTACGTTAATGCGATTTGAAAATAGACAGCTACCATATGTTGTTTTTAAAATATACAGTTTACTCCATAAGATTTGAAAATATATATTTTACCCAATTTGGTTTGTGAATAGGTGCACAAAACACTACCTCATTGTATGACGTATGAGAAGGCAAGTATGTTATGTTTTGCAAAGCACGTGGTAAATGTCTAACAAACCATGTATGTGTAAAACATTTATAACAACATCACATGATGGTAAAATGTATTATTTTAAACCACAAGAGGTAAAATATCTATTAACGATACCACAATAAGATAAATTGTCGTTCCCTCGATAATTGTCGTGTGTTTCGTGAGATGCCCTTGATTGAGGGAAACACAATTTGCATTTCAAAAACTAGCTAATATTCATGACTTGCATTCACCAAGCATGCAATTAGGCCTTGTTTGTTTGTCTGGTCAATTAATTCGTATTGATTATTTGGTAATTTGTATGTTGTTTAAATATAACTCTTTCTTTTACAAATATAATCCAAAAATCTTTAGTAATTACTAATTTTAAGCACCATTATTTAATAAATTATACCAGTTGAAAGTGCCCTTCTTTGGTTTTATTGTTAGAAAATATTTTCAATGCATTGAATAGATATGTATTTATAATGATTTACTAGGGTTTTAACTCATACTGAAATACTACAATTAGAATCAGATCACAAGCAATCGCATTATTATTCTTCACGATTTGACAACTAAACAAACTAACCCACCTTCGGTTTGAAGCAAAGGTGATCATTACTCTAATATATGATTTTCATCGACTTGGTCGGTTTGATGTTGTCCTTACAGATGATGTCCTTAGAAATGGCATAAAAAAACCTAAAAAGACGTTACAAATACCATAGAGATTCGATGAGCTACGCTACTATCAGGGGCGAATCTAGCATAAAAGTTGAGATGATGCAAAAATAACAACATACAAAATGAAGGGTGAAATTTGTAGGAGATAAAATGTAATTTTTTGGGGTAAAATAAAAGTTTTTAACTTTTTTTGAACCAATAAAATGTATTGTATATATATATATTTTGAAGGAGGCAGCTGCCCCCTCAAGTCCACATAGAATCGCCCCTGGCTACTATGAGTAGACGAAAAATATGTTTTCCTAAAGTTAAAGGTGAAAATTTTAGCCTACAATGTCGACCTCAGATCATGGATAATATGTATAAACACGATAAATATAAATAAAAATCGCATTAAAGTTATACTTGACAAGGACGGAACCAATGCATTAAAGTTAAGGAAGAAAATTTTTATATAATATTATTTCAAGTACACACACACAAAGCTTGTCTAAATTGTCTATAAGATGTTAAAATATCATTTTCAAACTAAATACGCATAACACCGATATTTTTTTAATTAATAGTTAAAAGAAAACGATGTGATTAAAATATAAATAGCATTACATATTAAATAAATAAAAATTTAAATGCAAAATAGTTATAGACTTATTATGTTAACAATATACGATGTTCTTATTGTAATTATACTACTTCCTATGACTCTTAATTTATACGTACAAAATTTAATTTTAACTTGCTTTGTGCTATTATGAACAATTCAACGCAAACCTTTAGTGCAAATTTTCATACCGATGCATTGAATTTATATATATATTTTTTAGTACGGGACGAGGGATTTTTTACAACATTGAGTTTAGATACCAAGGTCTTCCAAATGGCAGAAGTGATACCACTAGACCAAGTTGTCTTGGATGATCCATAGAAAATTTTAATCTTCTTAGTTGTATTTTGTTCTTTTATAATTAAATAATGATGTGTATGACTACCTGAGTTTTAAATTTGACTTAAAATTATTTCCCTCTTTTAAAATTTTGACCTTCTCCATCAAAATGATTATTATGATAATTAAAATAAATCTAAAAAATATATCTATATTTTTTAGTGTTTCAAAGTTGAGGAAGGTCAGTTGCCCTACTCACACAAGGGCAGCTTCGCCCTCGAGTCCAAAGATGCTTTCCAGATTTTATGTTCCAAATCATATTAGGTAATAGTTCAAGCCAAAATCAGTTACCGGAACCTGATCCATGTCGATTTTTAAGTGTAATATATATTTTTTTCTAAGAAACGAAGAGAGATCAAATCCTTGATATGTGAATTTAACATGAGATTTAGGTTAACTTCTTATGCAAAATAAATTAAGGATCTATAGTAGCACTGCCAAACATGGAGGGAAAACCACCACTTGATTAGTAGCCACACCAAGATTTATGGAAAACGAGACGATAAGATCGATGTTTCATTTAATTATACCAATCAAGAAACAGGACTGAAAAGGTAAGGACAAACAAAAAAAGAAGAAGAAAAGTTCGGCCACTGCTATTTCGCTGAATGGCTTGTGACAACTCTTTGTTTCCCAGTTCAACATTTTTTGTTGCTTCAATTGCCTGTAAATTTTGAAATAATAGCATCAATTTCAAGCTCATCTATCAAACTGATTATAAACATCGAAATTACAGTAGTTAGTCATCAAAAGACTATCAAATGACAGTATCGGCTCCAGGATTCTACCTACAATATACAACACTACCTGACAAATACACACATTAACCGAGGGAGAGGAAACTAAAGAAGACAGTAACAAAATCATGACAAAATTCATTTAAGGTTGTTCTGCAATGAAGAGGTGGTGGTTGAAACCTAAGATAAGTATATTTTCTCTGTGCTGGGTTACAATGTGCAAGAATCAATTCAACAAAGAATCTACTTCCCTACACTATATTTCAGCATAGTAAAGGCTGCTAGTTTTACTCGTGTTATCAAGAAGCTGATTCCAGCAGTCCCACAACTCCATTTTGATATGTAGCATAGGCAAAAAGTTTTCTTCATGTTTCCCAGCTTCAAACTTAATTTTTGGGTTACTACTACAGAGAACCAATTTTATCTGGGAAATTAGTACCCGCACGAATCAGAAATTAGACAAATCTCGCGAGAAGGGAAATGCTTTCCCCATGAAACTTACTGAACTTTATATGTACTGACCTGCTCGAATAGATATTCTATTTGTTGTGCCTGTTGCAATACATGAGTGGACATGAGATGGTTCAGCGCACTTATTTCTACTATCTTTGTTTCAGTAACTTGAACAGCATCTAACATGCTGGCCAACTCTACCTGCATCAACACGGTACGAATGCAGAATGAACCTTTAAAGTGAATCATCATACAACTTTCTCATGCCATGTTACAAGGAAAGTGCAACTAGCCAAACACAAAGCCAATTACCTGGAGTGTGCGTGTCTCATCATCCAACAGTTGTTTCTGGATCCTAACTGGCTCAATTTGAACTTCATCAGACCATCTTTCTTCTAGATTACCTCCACCTCTGGGTTCAATAGAATTAGAGTTCTCACTAGCATCAACTGGAGCGGCCCCCTTCGGTTTTCTTCTAGGTGTTACCCGATTTATAGCATCTTGGAAGCGCAATGCTCTGAGCTTATCAAACTGCGATGTCACTGAATGAAGTTTTTCACTTAAAATTAACACCTGCATCAGGAACAGGAGGCACTAGACAATACGAAAAGGGATATAATAGAGCAACTGCAAAGAAATTATGAATGATGCATGCAACATAACGGCCCTAGAATCAACTAGTGGTCAGGTTTTACTTTGACATGCTGATGCCTTTTTTCATTCAGATTATTAAAATTAAAATGCAAGGAAACGATATTCAGTGCCACAGCACCTTGCACCACGGCATTCCATCTGATTTTATCTAGCCATATTCCAAAGGAACTAATTTAATATCAGATTTAGGAAGAAATTTAGGAATGCCAAAATAATAAGCAATTCAAGGTTGCAACATTTTTACTATACTCCTTAAGTACAAAAAAAAAAATTGTTTCCTATACAATTATTAGCAAAGATCCCGAGAGGTAAAAAAAGGTTAGTAGACAGCAAACCAGATAAAAAATGAACTAACATGTTTCTTGATTTCAAACAACTTAGATTGAACTGCTCAACCAATTAGACCAATGTTGGGGTAGTTGTTTTCCCAAAACTTGAATCCTAGGTTCAAATCAAACTACATGTATGAAGAAGAAAAAAAACACAAGAAAAACTCATACCACTCCGTGTTTGTGTGCTGTAGTATCAGCATTCGAATTATCACTCCTGATGATAAGCCATCCCTTTGTGTTTGCTTCCTCCTCGTTTATGCTATTTTTGAGAACATCTATTCTCTCTTTACATGTTTTAATGAAAATTGTAACCTGTAAAAGGCAGCGCCAGTAAGAAATGTGAAGGCAAATGCTACCACCTAGCAAGACCCTATTAGTCAGCAATCCACTTCTCTATTGATGCGAAACTGCAAATGGCACACTGAACACAAATAAAACCAATTCAGAGACCAATACTTGACACAAAACATGAAAAGTTGTACAAGAAGAGAAGCAACACGTAATGACAGTGGACAGTTCAGCTTCGTAGATACACAACTTTTGGTTCAAGGGAGGCGACTGTTAGTTGAGGGATGAGGATTAATGTCAATAGGACATTCTAACGATGATGTTGAAGTCATGGGAGTTCTTGATTGATGCACAATTATTTAATGAAACTGTAAGTGGCATGTTAAAAACATATAATTCATTAAGATGGAACTTTATGTGGCACCACAAGCATACCAAACTATTTTGAGAATTCAAAAACATGAGTTTGTCCTTCTTCATTATTGATTAATCATTTATATTTACTCTATTTTCTCTTGAATCATGTCCAAAAACTTGAATGTCATAATATGATAGTTGCAGAAATGCAACTGAAAGCTGTTAACTCTTTTATGTGATACACGTATGAAGTGGAAATGACACCTTAGGAAGAGGTAATAGGCATCCATACAATTTCAAGCATGAGGAACAAATGGTACCAACAAAAAACAATGTGGCAAATAAGTGGATCACCGCAGGGGAGGAGTCAGCTTTGCCAAGTCCACAATTACAACAGTCATTTATCTTTCCCAAGTCTACAATCTAGAATAATAATCAGTCATGTTGCGATTTACCTTATCATTTGGGAGTATTTACAGCCAGAGCAAGCCGATTATTATTGATAAAAGGTGGTTAGAAACCCCTTTACCGAAAATAAAAGAAAGTTAACTCGTTCCTTGCTTTCTTTTGAAAATCAAATAATTCTATTTATGACGCAATCTAAAAGAAAAATAGGATTTTGGGAACATGATACCTGAGGACACATAATTTATCCACAATCAATGCAAATATGCTTTCACATCAAAAGCCAGCCAAGTCATCAAAACTTAAAAAAGAAAAGACACACGGTGTTTCAAAAACTGTAATACCTCATGCTCAATGCTATCTCTCTCTTGTTCCGTGGTACGGTGTAGATCTACATAATCCTTCTTATGCTTCGTCAAGAACTGCTCCAAAGTTCTGATACTTTCAAGCTAGCGGATGAAGGGTCAAACGAACATCAAATGACAATCGAACTATAAGTCCAGAGAAATATGTTAATACTGAAAAGATCAAACATTGTAATGCATACTGTAGTAAGTGCAGCTTTTGTGAATGACCCTCTCTCCCAATTTTTGCGCATTATAAAATTCGCCATTATTGCCGCCGTTTTGAACTGCCAAATTAAGGTTTTAGCGCTAAAATCATAGTCAACCTAGGGAGAAGGATTTTTCCACAAAACAATGAACAGAAAATGAAAATGAAAACATTGAGCACGAAAAGAAGAAACCTCAGTATATCCAGAATTGACCGCCGCTCGGTGGACGGCATCTTTGAAATCTTCCGTTCTATCTCTAACTCTTACTGCTTTTGACATTGTTTCAGATCCGAATCGCGAGAAATAAATGCTTGAAATTCTGCAAAAATACAACAGAAAAATATCGCAGCGAGATTTCTTAATTTACCATTTTACCCGAACAACTCAGTAACATAAAATAATTACGAAAAAACCTTTATGGCCTTTAATTTTATGTTTTATAATATTTCTTATATATTTACCACTTAAAGGACATATTTGTAATGTGTTTTATATATTTACCACTTAGAGATGGTGATATTATAATACAAAAATAATTATAATTGTTTAAATTAAAAGAGAAAATATATGATATTATTCTACAATGAAGACAGCTGTAATTATTTTTAAATATTCGAAGGGATAGACAACCACTCAACCAATTTTGTATATGCCAACAGCTTATTTTATCACTGCTCAACAATGACTTGCATGTTTACATTCTTAAGACTTGACTTATCTATTCTAATAACTCATCTCTAAATATATATATTATTGAGTCTCAAATTTTGAATAGGTTTTAAATAGTTAGATTAGATTTATTTACGTCACTTAATCATATCTTCAATGCCTCGTATTCTCACATTGAGAATTTACAAGCTATATTAGCTATTTATAAGATGTATGAGTTACTCTACTCATTACCAATTGGTTTTAAGTTGAAATCTCATGTATATATTTTAACATGGTATCAGATCAGACTTTTGATGTGATTGGTTAATCCGTCTGTATTCTCACGGTCGCCCGCGTTATCAATCCACGTGTTTGATTATAAATATCACATAATATAAGGCATGTTGGGAGTTGTCTCACATTGAGAATTTACAAGTTATGTTAGCTCTTTATAAGATACATAAGTTACTTCACGCATTACCAATTTATTTTAAGTTGGAACCCCATGTATTGCGGTATTACCCATAACCAGATGGGAGCTCCCTCCCTATTGTCATAGAGTGCCTACACTACAGGACTGAGCTTCCAACAGTATTTATGGGGTGGAGGAATTTATTCAAATGTCATATTGTAGGTCCCATATGTGCAATATGTCGGCAGCTTGTTAAACTTGTTAAATTATTGACAATGTCTGGCAGCCTCATTAATGAGGGGAAATGGCAGATTGTGGTTGGAAACGAGTGAAATTAACTTCGCTCGTTTTTATCACACAGTGGAGCTCCTATAAATAGGGCTCCCCTCCCCTCATTTCTAGTATCCAATTTCATAGTGTTCTCTCATATATCTACATTTGAGTGTGCATTCTATAATATTTGTGAGGTAGTTTTTCTCCTATATTGAGAGTGTTGTTCTCTTTGAAAGATAGCGAGAGGTTGTAACCCACAAAATATTATAGTGAAATCTTTTCATCTTGCCCGTGGTTTTTACCTTAATAATTTTTAGGGGTTTTCCACGTAAATTATGGTGACCATTTTTATTCTTCATTTCAGTATTTTTTATCTCATGTTGCCGCACCTGGGGTCAACAAGTGGTATCAGAGCCTCGTTGTAAAAATTTTAAAAATTCTAAGTATGCTCTGTGGTTGCAGCATTGACTGATCTTCCATATCAGAAAAGATATCTTGAAACAATTTTTTTTTGTTGAGGCATTTTATTGTTGTCAAAATGGCGGCACGGATCGAGATTGAAAATTTAACGGAAGCAATTTCATGTTGTGGAAAATGAAGATGCAAGCAGTTTTATGAAAAGATCGTCGCTTGGCGGTTATTGGAGATAGACCGATGGAGGGCACATACAATGAAAAGTGGAATGAGATGAACGGCAATGTTATTGCCAATCTGCATTTGGCTCTAGCAGATGGGGTATTGTCAAGTATCGCTGAAATATCAAATGCAAAAGATATTTGGGACACTTTGACAAACCTGTACGAGGCCAAGTCACCACACAACAAAATTTTCCTAAAGAGAAGGTTGTATACTATTTGGATGTCGGAATCCTCATCGGTGACCGACCATATCAATACAATGAATACTCTATTTGTCTAACTCACTACTTTGGGACATAAAGTAGAAAAGTTGAATGTGCAGAGCTTCTACTTCAAAGTTTACCAGATTTATACGATCAATCATCATCAATCTGACCAACAATATCACTATTGATATGTTAGTCTTCAACAATGTTGCAGCCGCTGTTCTTGAAGAGGAAAGTCGGCGCAAGAACAAGGAAGACAGTTGGCAAGTTTGAAGCATGTAGAGGCTTTGCCGATAATGAGAGGAAGATCAACGGAGCGTGACTCCAGTGGGGGCCACAAGTATGGTAGATCCAAATCGAGAAGTAAGAAGATGAATTTTTACTGCTATAAATGATGCGGTAAATGCACTTCATGAAAGATTGTACAAGTAAGATGAGTGTCGAGAAAGATTCTCAATGAAATGTTGCCAGTACTTCAGACGGTGGCGAAATATTGTTGAGATTTAGCAACTGTTGCGGAAGGCAGACACATATTTTATGAGACATGGATAATGGACTCAAAAGCGACATGGCACATGACGTCTTGGAGAGAATGGTTCGATCACTATGAACCGGTCTCGGAAGGATATGTTCTCATTGGAAATTATCATTCATTGAAAATCGTTGGGGTTGGAATCATCAAATAAATTTGTTTGATGGTATTATTCGTATCATACATGAGGTACAACATGTGAAGGGTCTGACAAAGAATATATTATCTTTGGGACAATTAGGTGATCTCGGGTGCAAGACCTGTATAAAAAATGGTATCATGAAAATCATGAAAGGCGCGCTTGTGGTAATGAAGGAGGAAAAAGCTGCTAAGAATATGTATGTGCTTTTGGGGACACGCACAAAGAGGCAGAACTAGTTGTTGCATCGATTAGTTCAGGAGAAGAATTAACAGTGTTATGGCATAGGAAGCTCGAGAATATGTCAGAACGAGGGTTAAAGGTTTTCTCAGAACGGAAGTTGTTGTCGCGGCTTACAAAAGTGACTCTACCCTTTTGTGAGCATTGTGTTACCAGTAAATAGCACAGACTAAAGTTTGGCACATCTATTACCAAGAGCAGTGATCACTATTTATTTAAATAGAAAATTCTAGTGTAGCGATTTTATACCGCAAGTACACAGTGTCACGTTTTAGTATAGTAGATAAAAAGTATGAGTGTCGAACCCATGAGAACTAGAAAGTAAGTACAACTTTCAATTAGATTAACTATATTTAGGCTACGATTATAGAGTGATTATTAAACTAAATTGACTAAAACACAATAATTAACCAAAAACAGCGATGGATAATGAAAAGATACGATAAAAAACAATTATCAAGACGTCGGTTCACCCGTGAAAACCTCCACAATTTTCATATTAATTAATATTCAAATTCCTACGTTCTAAGGTGACGAGTTTTTCTCTTGCATTTGTTATACGATGGTCAAGCTATAACAAGTCTAGAATTAATGTTACGATAAACCACTCTCGTGTCCTTATTGAACGATTAATACCAAAAAACAATTTGTGAAAACTATTAGCCTTCGATTTGGTAAATCTATAGTCATCAAAAGTGTGCTAGATTTTACTTGGTCCGTCTCAACTTAAAACTCACGGCCTAATTTACTATGTCGTGTCGTAATTTCGTATGGTCAAGTCAATTACGATTACCAAATTCATGCAAAAGGTAGCTAATCTTTTGAAAATATTAAAAATGTAAATTATGCGCAACTGAATCAAAAACAAATATTCAAATCATGGGTTCAACACGGGATCCCCTAGTCTTGATAAACATGTCTAGCCAACAATCGTCATCAAATAACAATGCATAAATATGTTTTTCAACAATCTAAACATCAAAAACTGAGAATAAAAAGTAAAAAAGATTCGAAATACGAATAAACTAGGTTGTCACTCCGTGCGTTGCTCGGTCGTTCCGTTTCTTGCGTTGCTCTTGATCTTCAATGGCTTGAGGTGTTTTTGGATGGATGTGGGATGAAGGAGGCTGCTCATAGGTATGAAATATGGTTTGCAAAAGTCCAGAAATTCGTGTAATAGGTCCCTTATATAGTGGAGAGGTTGGATGGAAGTGTCATTGTTGGACCAAACTCAAAAATGAATTTTTTTGTCCAGAAAACTTCGTTGGGCGATCAATCGAGCATGACCTCTCGATCGATCGAGCGCTCTTCCTTCGCGTTACTTAAACTTTCTGCCTTCGTCGATCGATTGAGCCATGCCCATTGATCGATCGAGAAATATTCACTTTTGTTGGTCAAAAAACCTGCTACGCTCGATCGATCGATCGAGGCTTTAAAATTCCAACTCCGTGCTTCGTTGACTCGATTTGGTCCCTTTTCATCATTTTTGCTCATTTCCTCCACTTTTATGCCCCTTTACCAAGATTCCTGAAATCAACAAATATATATAAAAAAACTTAAAATCGTCCAGGAATCAACACGAAAATCAATACAAAATCATAGTAAACTAAGTGTAAAAACGACATTTATCAAGCAGTGGTATACTGGAGCTGATTCTGATATTTGGCAAGCACCGGTTGTATCCCTAGGAGGAGCGAGATACTTTGTCTCGTTCATTGATGATTACTCTAGAAGATGTTAAGTGTATCCAATCAAAAGGAAATCAGATGTTTTCCAAGTCTTCAAATTTTTCAAAACGTGGGTTGAACTTGACTAGGAAAAGAAGATCAAGTGTTTGAGGACAGACAATGAAGGTGAAAATAACATTGATGAATTTGATGCATATTGTCAACAAGAGCGCATCAAAAGGCAATTCACAATTGCTTACACGCCTCAATAGAATGGAGTGGCTGAGCGGATACAAAACTCTGTTGGATAGAACTAGAGCTATGTTGAGGGCTACGGGTCTAGCCAAGTCATTTTGGGCAGAAGCAGTTAAGACCGCCAGTTATATTATCAATCACTCTCCATCAGTGGCGATTGATCTGAAGACTCCGATGGAGGTGTGGACTGGAATGCCGGTGGATTATTCTCGGCTACATACAGTTGAAAGTACGGTGTATGTTTTATACAACAAACAAGAAAGATCGAAGTTGGATTCTAAATAAAGAAAGTGTATCTTCTTGAGCTATGCTGATGGTGTCAAGGGATATCGTTTGTGGATCCCACTGTCCACAAAATTATTATCAACAGGGATGTTATCTTCGAGGAAGATAAAGTGAAGGGAGACAAAGGCACACTGAAAACCAGATACAACTACAATTTAGGTGGAAAGTAAGATATACGACGATCAGGTTTCTTATGAGGTATTACGAGAGCACGAGGAACAAGAATCAGTTGAGTCAGAGGTTTCCGAAATTCGGCACTCAACTCGCGAGAGGAGACCAGCGGGTTGGCTTTCAGATTATGTTACTGAAAGCAATATTGCATACTGTTTATTAACGGAGGATAGTGAGCCATCAAGTTTCCAGGAGGCTACTCAAAGCTTGGATGTATCCCTGTGGATGACAGCAATGCAAGAAGAATTGGAAGTCTTGGATAGAAATAAAACTTGGGATCTTGTTATACTGCCACGATGACGGAAAGCCATCGGAAATAGATGGGTCTATAAGATCAAGCGTGATGACAATAACCAAGTGGAGCGATATCGTGCAAGATTGGTGGTGAAAGGATATGCTCATAAAGAAGGCATTGACATCAATGAGATATTTTCTCATGTGGTCCGGCTTACAACAGTCAGAGTAGTATTGGCTTTGTGTGCGGTGTTTGACCTACATCTAGAACAGTTGGATGTTAAAATGACATTTCTTCATGGAGATCTTGAAGAAGAAATTTATATGCTCCAACCAGATGGTTCTGCTGAAATAGGCAAAGAGAACTTGGTTTGCAGGTTGAACAAATCTCTGTACGGTCTCAAACAGGCGTCGATGTGTTGGTAGAAGAGATTTGATTCCTATATCATGAGCCTTAGGTACAACAGACTCAATACAGATCCTTGTGCATATTTCAGGAGATCTGGGAATGATGATTTTATCATTTTGTTGTTGTACGTGGACGACATGTTGGTAGCAGGCCCCAACAACGACCGAGTCCAAGAATTGAAGGCACAGTTGGCTAGGGAATTTGATATAAAGGATTTGGGACCGGCAAACAAGATTCTAGGGATGCAAGTTCACCGAGACAGAAGTGACATGAAGATTTGGATTTCTCAGAAAAATTGTTTGAAGAAAATCTTGCAACGCTTCAACATGCACGATTGTAAGTCAATTTTTACCCATCTTTCTGTTAATTTCAAATTATCCTCCGAAATGTGTCCTAGCAGTGAAACAGAGATGATGGAAATGTCTCGAGTACCATATGCATCAGCGATGAGAAGTTTAATGTTCGACATGATCTGTACAAGACCATACATTGCACAAGCAGTGAGAGCAGTCAGTCGGTACATGGCTAATCCTGGACGAGAGCATTGGAGTACAGTTAAGATGATCCTTAGATACATTAAGGGTACTTCGAATGCTGCATTATGTTATGGAGGATCAGATTTTACACTCAGGGGCTATGTGGATTCAGATTATGCAGGTGATCCGGATAAAAGAAAATCTACTATCATTTATGAGTTTACACGTGCAGGAGGAGCAGTAAGCTGGGTTTCAAAACTGCAAACAGTTGTAGCTTTATCTACAACGGAGGCAGAATATATGACAGTTGCTCAAGCTTGCAATGATACGATATGGATTCAAAGGTTATTGAAGGAGCTCGGGTACAAACAAGAGAAAGTTTCTTTGTTTTGTGACAGTCAGAGTGCCTTGCATATTGCAAAGAATACAGTCTTTCATTCCAGGACGAAATACATTGGAGTACGGTTTCACTTTGTGCGGGAAGTAGTATAAGAGGGAAGTGTGGATATGCAGAAAATCCATACGATTGAGAACCTAGCTGATATTCTGACAAATCCAGTGGTGTAGATCATCAAGTGGCCTAGCAGAAACGTGAGCATCAGGGATTGACAAGATTGAAAATATCGGTGGAGATGTGTTTGATTCTCAATCAAATCTCCAAGTGGGAGAAATGTCTGCAACTTGTTCAACTTGTCAAATTATTGACAATGTCTGGCAGCATCATTAATGAGGGGAAATGGCAGACTGTGGTTGGAAACGAGTGAAATTAATTTCACTCATTTTTATCACACGGGGGAGCTCCTATAAATAGAGCTCCCCTCCCCTCATTTCTAGTATCCCATTTCAGAGTGTTGTCTCAAATCTCTACATTTGAGTGTGCATTCTATAATATTTGTGAGGTAGTTTTTCTCCTATATTGAGAGTGTTGTTCTCTTTAAAAGATAGCGAGAGGTTGTAACCTACAAAATTATAGTGGAATCCTTTCATCTTGCCCGTTGTTTTTACCCTAATTTTTAGGGGTTTTCCACAAATTCTGGTGTTCATTTTTATTCTTCATTTTCGATATTTTTTACTCATGTTACTGCACCTGGGGCCAACACAATACAATACTCGAGAATTCCTTTTATAACTCGTCCATTCGCTCAAGCACTATAAGTCTGTAACAATGGTATCGGTCTGGTGTTGCTTCGGTGTCTTTTATAACACAAAGGTGTCTGCTTTTGCGCGATAGCTTGTGTACTATGTTACATCTATTCTATATTTGAAAAGATGTGATTAATGGAAGTGATAGGTTGGAGTTTAAAATCCACATTTGTAGTATTATGTAGGAAAAACTCAAATCAATCTCCAGCATTCTTCAGCTACAACGTTTACGGTATGCTTAAAGTTATGGATAAGGGAAAGATGATTTTGGAAATTATTTTAATTCAATGTCGTAGTTGGTTTTTTGTCACAAAATCATCACATCATGTTTATTTCATATTCCAATTTTGTAGCAGAATGACGTAAAACCAAAAATTTCAACTTATTTCCTATGACTAAATTCCAAAAAATTGAAATTACTTTAGAATTTTGAAATTCTATCGACTAGTTAGCGAATGTATTTTAATCATTACAATAAACAATAAAATTAATCACCATATTAAAAACATACCAAACACCATATGACTTATCACACTATATTATTTATCATCATCTCATAATGTTAACTAGTCTCATATTTATCATCTCTAGTTTCAAACGGTACGCTAGAAAGTGTGCCAAAAACATAAATAAGAAGATTAACACTAAATTCAAACTATACCCTTAGCATTCAGTTGCATCTTAATAAACCTAAAAACAATGTGTTTCTTAATGGTACAACCCTTCAATCAACAACAATAATCAAAGCATTTATTCCACTAGGTGGGTTGGTTACAACCCTTCAATGGATTGAAAAAAATTATAAATCTGCAAAAACATGGTAAGTACTAGAATCCACAGCAATTAGCCTCACTGCAGAAATTGCTGCTGCAACCGACATACATCCGAAAAACAAGACATTCAGCCAATGCCAGGTCTTCTGCAAGGATGTAAGCTTATTCTTCTTGGCTACAAGATACATGTGGTTTGCAAGAATAAACGTAAGTGGGAATGTGCTAATAGCTCCTGTAAGACTCATGAAATCACCCAAGAATGGTAGCAAGGCTGCAACGAAGGAGGTCATTGCTAGGTAACCGCCCCTGACTAAGATCCTGAAAGACAAGTTGCGTAAAGCAAGCGCGCTTCCTTTGATCCCATATTTGGTGTCCAAGTATTCATACATCGGACTGGCAAAAATCTGAAAGGAGAAAATGGTGATTCTGTTGTCAGTATATATAAATCCTATCCTAAAGATTTCGATATGTTGCAGTAGAACTTCTTGATTTCGGTCTAATATTGTACTGAGAGCAACACTCATTTTATAACATACACTATTGAACCCATCATCAAAATTTGAGTACTACATTAAACACCCATAAGACGTGCATCCAATAGTATATACTGCACAGAGCACTTCTCTCGATATAGCATAGATCAGACCTACTTCTTGAGGTTAGAACTTAGATTTAGCAGTGCCCCACATCGTGAAATAACTCTATTATCTTTTATAAAACCTCACAATCGTAACCTTACAAAAGCTACAGTTTGCACTGAAAAGTTGTAAATGTAATGATATAAAGGCAACTCAGGGGTGTTTCTGTGTTAGGGCTTCACTTCAGGGGCTTTTCAATGTAATGTACTCACGAAACAGAAAAAAGAGTAAATGGAGATAAAAGGTAGAAAAGGGATGAGACGAATACATGTAAAGCAATGATTGTCTGCAAGAAAGCTGAAATATTAGCAAAAGCCTTGATCCAAATTGGACCATTAACATTGTTGAGCAAGTAGGCTGATGTGTTGGAACCATAAGCCCAGTATCCCATAAAGGTCACTGCATACATTGGCAGAACTCCAAGTGTGAATTGAAAATACAAAGCCTTCATCATGTTCTTAACAACTGGTTGTCTAACTGTTGCCTGACAAGAAGATGAATAAACACGAGAATTGGTCAAAAACAGAAACTATAATCACTACAAAGACTTTGTGTCAAATTGAGAGCAATTTGGACATCTGCACGTCACACGTAAAGTTTCCGAACAACCTCTAATGTTCATTTTACATGCTATTCATATAAAAAAATTAAGATTACTTTTACTTACCTGTATTTCTGGAAGCATTCCGGTATTGAAGGCAAAAACAAGATTTGCAGCAGCACCAATAGTTGTAAAAATCTTGTCTGTGACTGATCCTGGAATTTCGTAATCTCTGGGAGGAGCTCCAGTGCCTATTGCAAGTAATGAATTTCTCATCACAAAAATTATAATACATTCTGCTCTGGAATTTGATACATCTTAACTTGAGAAACGTAAACAAGAAAACAAGGTAGTATACCATCTTTAAGCGCCAGTGCAAATCCTACAATGATGTATACCAGACTAAAGAAAGTTGAAAATGCCAGCCATACACGCAGTGCTGACAAGTGGGGTATGGCCATGGCGAAGAGAGCACAGGCGAGCCCAGCTATGGCAATGGCGTATGGAAGTTTTATGGCATTGTCACCATGGAAAAGAACATAAAAAGCCTGTGAACCAAAAAGAATAAAAAATATCAACTAAACCCTAGCTTAACCCAATGGCTCAATAATTCATGGCGTAGGTAGGCCCCATACTTCAAGATTTTTTAGAAAGATGTTCCAAAGTTTGCAGCAACAATCAAGACTTTTAAGGTACTTAAAGACAGAACATAGTTTTAATTCCGGCGAGGAACTCTTACAAAACCACTGGTTTTAAAGCTACTAGGAGAGGAATGGGCTCACAATTGTTTATATTTTAACCACATGCTTTTCCGAAGAGCTGAGGCACAAAAACAAATGTTCAAAGTTCAAATATGGAGGTTGAATATTGAGTGGCTCAAAAATAAGTGTTATGACCAATTAATTAATATCAAAGGAGAATTGAATTCGAACCTAATTCTCTTCTCTGATATCATGTCAGAATCCCACAAGTCCAAAACACCAGCTTACGGGTGCAAATATTAGTTTTATATTTTTAAGTAGAAACAAAGACATTGAGCTCCAGTATAAAATAAAATAAAGCAAAAAGTTGAAATACAGAGAAATCTGAGAAGGCTATCCTACCAACTCAAACACGGGACTTTGAAACAACAAGGTAATAACAAAAGTAATATAAGTACCTTAAAAGCCTGACCAGCTAAAATGATAAATCCAACATTGATCATGAAGAGATTCACATACTGCAGCGCCCATGTAAGAGAATAAGCCTTTTTACCTACAAAAACAAAACTTAGAATTTTCTAATCTTCAAGGGATAGGAATTATTTCATACAGGATACAGCCCAACTTCTTTTTATCATCATTATTGGTTATCAGCTCTTACCGTATATAAATCCTGCAAGGTCTCTGTATCTGATATGCCTCTTTCCTCCGAATTCATGAAGCTTGGCAACAAGAGTGTTTGCATACAAAGATATTGCTGTTGCAAGGATAAGACCTACCACACCTCCTATCCAACCCAATGGAACCATGACAGTGCCAGAGTACCCCAGCACATATGCACTGTTGATCCCAGTAGTGAGAACGAATCCCACTTGAAACCATGAATCTACAGTAACATAACAAGAACAGTAAACCAAGGTTGTTCGAAGTAAAAGAAAATAAAACATATAATGATGTTATAAGCCAGTCAGCAACCAAAACCAATAAATAAGTTCAATGTAAAGGTAAAAAATGAATTTCTCTGTATCACACGAATGTTGAGGGAAGGACAGTTCCACAAAAAAATACACTGAACCTTCAGCATAAGTTTTTATATATATTTTGAGTCGGTTTGAGTACAAATCTTATTGTCGATGATTTGGAATTTTCTCTAGAGCTAATACATAATAATTAGTATTTTGTAAATATATTTCAAAAGAAAAGTATAGAGTTCGAATTCGAATACTATTTCGGGCCAAAATCGAGCACAAATACTTTTTTCAAAGAGTTGAGCCTGGTTTTAAAGCCAGCTACAAAAAATAGAGAATATAATGGAGTTAAATGATATTCATATTCGAGCTCGAATGAAAAATATGAGTACCATTCAGTTCGATTATGTTCATTTTGGATATCCCAAAAAAGAAATTGGAAATGACAACCAAATAACTTCCGAATTCTAATTGTCATGATACACCTTAAAAAATATACATCAGACATGGGACAAGGCAAAAGGCTTAGAACAGAACATGTTTAACCAACCAATATTCCAGTATTAGATAAACAATCTTGCTATATTAAAACACAAGGCTAAAGATGCAAATTAAAGGTCAAATCTGTCAAATTTTCACAAAGTTCGAATCAAAAGATTATCAGAATAGATACTACACATGAAGGCAAACACATGCAAAGTGAAAATCGCAAATAAAATATATCCAACAAACTCAAATCAAAACCCAGGAAGAATCAAAACCCTATAGCTCACTACTCCAAAAGTGAAGGAAAGCCTCTTCTAGAAAAGGAAAATATTCGAATCAGAAAGGGAAAAAACCATTGCTAATTTGGTGGGCGGTGTCTGGAATTTCGACGGCCAAATGATCATCAGAATAGACCTTTCCCCCAGAGGCAGAGCTCCCAACAACGTCGTCTCCACCTTGGCCACCCATTTCCAGCACCACCTCACCACCTTCTTCTCCTTCTCCCGATAGCAACCCAATCACCTCCTCTTCAAATCTCACAAGAGCCAGCCCTTCTTCTTCCTCTCTTTTCTCTGCCACTATTTATAGCGACAAATAATTAGAATATATATATTAAAAACTCGAAATAAAACATATAGTTTCAGAGATCGAGTGTACATGCGTAATTTCAGAGAAAATAAGAGGGGAGAATCGAATGTTTGTTTGATTTTGTGTGGGTTCTTGGGGGTGATGGATTTTGCTCTCTCAGAGAATGGGGGCCGCGGATTCTATAAATATTCTTGCGCGTTATAATTGGTTATTCGTTATTTTTGGTTCCTTTTTATTTATTAATCAAATAATTTTTTAAAAAATTTATAAAATTGATCGGTTCATCGATTAGTTCCATCAAATCAAACTTAGAATCAATTGATTGACTGTAGGTATCGCTTGCGTGTCATATAGAATTTTACTTTAAATAATATTTTGACATAGTGCTTTATTAATTTATTATATACAATTATTTCTAATGAATAGACTTTTTTTTTTTTTGAGTATTTTTACATCAAATCAAACGTGACTCAAATTCGAATCTATAAAAATAAACATGAGCTTTTATCCATCTAAACTATGCTAGGACGGATAACTCAAAATATTGATGGCATTAACCTTTAATTAAAGATTGATTAGATTTGAGGTGGAATATGATTGGTTGGGATTGGTATAATATTGTCAAGTGGACACTAATTATTGTTGGTACGGGGGAGACATGCGTGTAAACCCGGGATTCTACGATTGGCTCATAAATTCTAGTGATTTTTGACCACGATAAAGATTTATGGTAGGTCAGCGATTTGACTTTTTTTTTTTTTTTTTTTTTTATGTCTTTTTAAAGATGAAACTTGTATAGGATTTTTTATTATCTTGGGACGGGATTTGGTAGATTCGAACCAAAAAACTAGGGTGCTTATCGGATCGGGTCGATTCGGACCCGGTCCGAAACCGGATCGGTTAGTCCGGTCCGAAATCGGAATCGGACTAACCGGTCCCGAACCGGTCCGAAACCGGTTTGATACCGGACCGGATCGGTTCTACCGTTCCGGATCCGGTATCTTACCGGTTCCGGACCAAACGGATCCGATTCCGGATCAATCCGGAACCGGATCCGTTTTTTTAAATATTTTTTTTTTTCCGATAAATCCCTTCATTTTCCTTTAAAAAAAAAAAAAGAAAAGAAAAATCCGGTTCCGGGTTGGAACCGGTCCAACCCGGAAACGGACCCGATCTGGTTCCTTACCGGATCGGATCGGTTCCGTCCTTAACGGACCCGGAATTGGCCGGTTCCCGTCCGGATCGGACCGGGTCAAGCCAATAAACACCCCTACAAAAAACCATCCTTTAAGTGCCATCCAGAAGACAACGTCATCCTTGTATATGATTATTATTTTTGAACAGAAACATATTATACATTAACTAAAAAATAAAAAATATCCTGAACTTTATGGTTTGAGAAGAACTGATTTAGCTACGATGGTTCATGATCCATTCTGGTCCAAATATTATGCTTATACAGTGATTCACTTTCCCATTTCTTATGGTAGTACCATTTCATAACGAGGCGACACTTAGCTCACTTCTTTTCGTGTTTAGGGTGATATGGATTTTATGATTGTTATTTCAACACCTTGTTGTAAATGCCATGTTGGCATCTTGTATATGATTTGATATTATGTATAATCTATCAAACAATTTAACAACTTATTTTGAATTTTTTATTCAATTTTAAATGTTTATACTATAATTATATATTTCTTATTTTTAAATAAAATATATCTATTGTATAAATATAATTTCGTACAAAGTTTACGGTCTTTTTAATATATTTTGAATTTACAACTATTTATAACTGCATAACTTATCATATCAAATACGATGTAAAAATTAAGGTAGGGTACAATAATTGTTCTTGCTATGTGATACATCGAAACGTGGTGCTTGTGCTGCTGTAAGGTTTAAAATATTTGAAATACACCGTTGACATCTATAGCTTTTGGTAAGTGGCAAACGTTTGATCATACAACTGGTATCAGAGTCAATGCGTGTTCGATTATCATGAGTTGAAAGGAGTGCAATTATTGGGAGGGTGATTGTTAGGGTACAACAATTGCACTTGTGTGTATCGATCGAAACGTGTTGCTTGTGCTGTTATACAATTTAAAAGATTTGAGTTATACCGTTACCATCAGTTATAGTTTTTGGTAAAGCAGTTCTTACGAATTACTATTAATTTAGGGTTTTTATTATAATATTTAAAAATCAAATATTTTTTTTAAAAGATGTTTATTTAAGAATTTTTTGTGTTGGGTTAAATATGTTTTATTTATTTAAGTAAATAATATTAAATTAAAGAGTTATATAATATTTAAAAAATCATGTATGAGTGTAACGGTGTTACATGTCTATTAAGATTGGATGTCTCAAAAGAGTAAGGAGCGTCCCATAGGATAACAAAATTTCGAATAAACCAAAATAATCGACCTAATAAATGTAATATTTAATTTAAAAATTTTGTTCGGTTAATTCAAATCTTTTTATTTTCATTTCTAAAAAAAATGTTTTACTTCAATTTATTCAAGCCAGATAAATAGAATAAATCATTTTTACAAATAAAATGTACTTTATTTATATGGATATTTAAGAAAATAACATCCCATTCAACATCGTTTAGTTTAGATATATGACTTTCAAATTTTTAAGCGTTGAAATATACCTTTTTATCCTTATTTAATAAATCAAATAGACATTTTTATCCAAATCGAGGATGTCATCGACTTTAGGGGTGTTTGTAGTGATGTATTCTTAGACCAGTGTTTCTGATTACTCAACCGTCAAGTCGGCAACCAAGGGCGGTGCAATGAGTTAGCGCGAGAGGCTTGTAGCGTGCTTTTTTAGGGGGGTGTATTTTCGATCAGGTAGCAAGGTGATAGAAAATGGGAAACCATTGAATAGTGGTAGTTTGGGCAATGTAGGTTAATTTTCCAAAAGAAAATAGGTAGGAATGTTATATATCTAATTGTTAGAATGATTTGTTTGATGATACCCTTAAGGGTAGTGCCCTTAGGGGCATCATCACCATTCATTTGGAATCTTTTTTTAAAAAAGGAAAAAAAGATTCTAAATGGATGGTGGATGATGCCCCTAAGGGCAGTGTCCTTAATGGCAGCAACAATGAAACCCTAATTGTTGGGGGCATAAGCTCAATTGACGTTGGGCATTAGGTTGAGCTAGGCCACTTGTTTTTTTTTTTTTTTTAAGTTTTCTCGGTTTAATCCAAAGCTCATTTAGGGTGTGTTTGCGATTGCTTATTCAAAGCACTTCTATGTTGCTTATGCTTAAAGTTGGAAAAAATTGATTTTAAGCAAAAGCATTGAGTATTTGTTATTTAAATAAAAAATCAGCTTAATAAACTTAAATTAATTACGAAATTGCCACAAAACAACTTAAAGCAGTCAAAAGCATATCATGACCTGCTTCTCTGCTTCTGTTTTTTCTGCTTATTTTTAGAGAAGCAAACAAATAAAACACCCAAAAACTACTTTTTATCTGAAAAGCAGATAAGCAGTTTTCATAAGCAATTGCAAACACCTAATTAGAGTGTGTTTACAATTGCTTTTTCAAAGCACTTCTATGTTGCTTTTGCTTAAAGTTGAAAAAAATTACTTTTAAGCAAAAACATTGAGCGTTTGCTATTTAAATAAAAAAACAGCTTAATAAACTTCAGTTAATTACAAAATTACCACAAAACAACTTAAATCAGTCAAAATAATGGCATGACCTACTTCTCAACTTCTACTGTTTTGTATCTGAAAATCTGATAAGCAGTTTGCAAAAGTATTTGCAAACACCCATTTAGTCTGATGATGTTCTGTAATGCTTAATTAGTGTGCTTATGTATGTATATACACAGACAAAACAAAATGTAAGTGTGGAGATCAAATTACATATAAATTTATTAATTTTTAGTTGCGATTTAATAATAATAACTTCATATATATATATATATATATATATATATATATATAAACTAAATTCGAACCATAATATTTTGGAAAAATCAACTCCTTGCATATATTGGAACTTGCACACTTGGCATTACAAGGTGTACTCGAAATCTCGGAAGAACAAACGCCCCCAATATTTTTGCTTTTGCGCCAATTGACCCAATCTAGTTTCACTATACAAGGAAATTTCTCTTTTCGTGAATCGATTGAATCCATGGAAGAGTCCTTCACCAATCTTCCCTCCAGCCACTTGCTTGGATCTGTTCCGGTACGCATTTACTGTTGTCGAGCTTTCTTTAATAAAAACTTTGTATAAATTAATAGGCTACGTTATGGAATTACTTGATCGAACCTGATCTGGTTGAGAAATGGACATCTGTGTTATCAATTTTTTACTTTGTTTGGGAGCTCAGAGAGCGTGAAAATTGGTGAAAATTTGTATTCGTTTGTGACTTGTGAGGGCTTGCTTACCTTTATTGTCACGACTCACGAGTGAGGGAATTTTTTTTCCCCATTTTTGTTGGTTTCTTGTACATAATTATGTAAGATTGCTGAGGAAATGGGGCCCTAATCACTTATGACAATGAGGTGACGCAATTTAGGGAGTGGATTACAGGAATACTGGTTAATATGAGCATTTCTATTTCTACTTCCTTATTTAGTACTGGAAGGTAATCGAGGCTGTCGTAATTAACTAATCATCAGCTAATTACGAATTTTTCGTGCTCGTGTCATTGAATTAGGCTTACTCAATATCTTACCATTGTTTATTTATACAAGAATTGTTGTGATAGTAATTTTTTTAAGTGGGGAAAAGACAATCATGGTTAGACATGCTTGGAAACTAAAGTGAATCAGCTTCTAGATGAAATTATAGCTCAGTATTAAAATTTATTGCGTGTGTGCGTGCGTGCAGGCTGTTGTTATTGAAGATCAGAAGACCACAAATAAAGAAGGTATTAGATCTTATAGAAGATTCATTTGTTTTTGCTTTTATGAATCTTGAACACCAAAGTGTATAATTTCCATGTCGCAACTCCATGTAGTTCCTGGTGTGAATTTGCAAATATTTCGTCCCAACATTGGTGGTGGTCAGGGATATCAAACTGTAGGTGGTGCCAGCGGTAAGCAATAAATTTTTCATCAACTCTTTCTTGACGTTTACTTCACAGGGAACATGGTGTATTCAACTGAAGCATTTTGCATTTGTGTTCGTTGTTGAAAAACAGTGTCGTCTGTGTTTCGATAGGCCAGATTAAAGCATTACTTTGTATTTCTGTCATCCAACAAGTTTTCCACTTTTATTAGCTTCTAATTTTACCAGCTATCCTAATAAATATTTTCGAATAGTGAATCTGGGATTGGAGTAGGAATAGAAAACCTATGTATCTTGTAACTACTAGCTAAAATATATTGGAGCACCATAACCTGTGAATTGTCTCTGACTGGAAAGAGTAGGTCTCAGATAGGTAATAAAAGGTTTATATGCAAGGAGACGTGGAATGTCTATAAATAACCGAGGATAATATTTGAGACATATTCTCCACCGTACCCAATCCTGACTAGAAATAATGATCTGATGGTACTGTCAGTGTGTCACTGGTCAAGCAGATCTCATACAGGTTCGTAGCAAGAATGGGATGTATCACATGAGATTATGTGGTGATTTTCCTGTTGCATGTATGATGTTAATTTGATGTTAGTTCTGTCTTTCCCTTATTTCCTATTAAGGAACTGACAGAATGCTATCTAAGGTGAATTATTTCTCGTATGATAATGTTTCTAGATATTAGTGTCAATGATGCGTGCGTCCATTGTTATCAGTTACCCAAGTCCTTTTTGTAAAATTAATAAATCAATTAATATTTGGAGCTAAAGGACATGCTTATACAATTTAATTATATACACTTAACGTTTGCAGATGGTGGAGAGCAGCAGCCAACAAACTGGAAGGGATTATTTAGCATCTCTTCCTACACACAATATTTCAACGTAGATACAGATATTGTGTTGAACAGATTGATTAGTTCTTTTTATCCTACTAGTGGAGATTTTGTCGGCAAAATTGACGCGAACCCTGATCTGTAAGTTGTATGGTGATTTTGTAAATTATTGTGACATTTTTTTGAGATACTTAATTTTATTGGATTTCTTTATCAAAAAAAATTTGTTCGTTTTTTTCTCCAGGTCTGAATGTGAACTAAACCTATTTATTCCCTGATCCCATTCTTTTCATGGGAACAAATTTACTTGCCTGGTGTAGATTTTGATGCATATATCGTGTGAGTGCTGAGGAAACTAAATATTCTGTATAATGCAAAAACTTGCAATGGTTAATTTTCAACAAGTTTTCTACGTGAACTGTCAATTAAGAGAGAGCAATGTATATGTTCTATAGGAGCAAATTCAGGAAGTGTTTAGTTACTAAAAAAATTAAATTGAAAATGGCCCCTGACAGACCATTTGGCATTGCTCTCATGGGCTGACTCTTTTTTGTGTTGATTCAAATTATCTAGTTGGTTTGGAAAAATTTCCGGTGTAAATCAATGAGAGAAACTTTAGCTTCATAATTTTACTTCTGTTGACAGTAACACCACCTAACACAAAAAAGGGATTAGATCAACTGTCTCAGAACATTTTTTTTTAATTATTAGGAGCCTGTCTCTATACATCTTGTTTCTGTTCAAATTTTAGTATAACTGAAACATCTTTCTTCCATCTTGTTCCAAATGCCTTACACTGGAATTTAGTGCATTTTGTCCATTCTATGAAGATCTTTGAATTGGCATATGGTGTATGGATGAGGACTTGTTATTGATGAGTTTTAAGTTCATTGCCTTATATTAACCGGGACACTACGACAACGATCCTCTATAAATCATTTTTAAAAAGGGAAAATTGTTTGATGAAGAATGTGGTCTTTCTCAGTGTCTGATTGATCACAATCATCAGGAATCATGACCATTTATCATATTTCAGTTACGGTCTTGTCTGGATCTCCACAACATTGGTTTTTGTGATTGCTTCCCTTGGAAACTGCGCCAGCTACCTGATGCAAAGAAGCAGCAACCAAATTTCGTCATGGACCTTTGATGTCAACTATGTAAATGTGGCAGCAGGATCCGTATATGGCTATGCGCTCATAGTTCCACTTGCATACTACTTTTAATATATGGGTTCAAGTGCCAGTCTTGTTCGCTTTTGGTGCTTATGGGGATATTCCCTTTCCATTTCTATCCTAAGCTCTGTAAGTATAAATTTCAATCTTATGGGCACGAAGTTCTAACTTATGCAAATTTTGTTGCCAGTCATTATTTGCCTATGTATTTGAAATGTGACAACTGACATTGATTTCTTTTGGATACTTCCAGTTTCTGCTGATTATTCCAGTCGAATTTTTACGATGGACTATAATATTAATTTCTGGTGCTGCATCATCTAGCTTCGTCGCTTTGAACCTCAGATCTTATGTTCAAAGCAGTGATCTTACGATTGTGGTCATCTCTGCATTTGTGCTGCAAATGGGCTTGTCGATCTTTATCAAAATGTGGTTCTTCGCATAGCTACGTACTGGTATGGTTATTTGATGCAAAATTAGTGTTTTTTTGTTACGGAAGAGGAAGCTGGGCTCGTAAAATAATTTATTGTTTTTGGATGTAAATGCTTTTGGCTTGTAGTTTCAAGTTTGTTGGGTGTCGATATTCTAACAAATTGAAATAAGATTAAAGTGGGTGAAAAAGGGTGTTTTGAATGTGCATTAACAAATGCTTGGTGATATTGGTTATGTTGTTAATTGTTATACTAGTGGGGAACTTGGACATGACAGGTTTAGTTCATTTCGTCACTGAAACAATTTTGTAAAAACCTTTTGGTTTTTGTGGAATCTTCCCATTTGGTTTTGTATCCAATTATGAGGAATAATATTTTTTTGATATTTGTGTGCAGCTGGTTCTATCGAGGTTATGGTTTTTGCTTCTGGCTTCTCTACCACTATTTTTTGATAATTTCTTCCTCACCGATTTGTTCTTATATTTACTGTTTCCTATATATGGGTTTTTTGGTAATTACATACTTTGATTAATCTAATAAAAATTTTATACCTGGTGGTTCCAATCAAGTAAATTATACATTATATTTTAATTTCGTTACATCTTATATTTTAAAAAAATTATCAATTAAATTAAGAAAGTTTTACACACAGATGAGTGTATGGATAAGTTGCTATCGATTGGTATCCGGTGATACACACTAAAATGCATAATACCCATGAACCAGAATCGTTCATGTTACTTTAATGTACCCAGGATATTCTAAATATATGATGGATGCAACCAAGACGAAGACCGCTGGGGGGCTTTAAATGAAATTCGTAAAAATTAGAAGGCATACACACTCGTTCACTTTTAGCAGCTATACTCTATAATAGGTTCTAGCTGTATAAATTATATGCGTTAGAACCTTTGAAATAACAGTTCTAGCTGGTACGCAATAAGAGGCAAAAAATCGTTTACCCCAATATAAAGGGCAATATTATCGCCAAAGCAAGAAATTCTGCTTCCAAAGCAAGTTTTCAAAAATTCAAAATTTACACATCTTGCAAAAATCTCAATTTTACAAGTTCTCTAGCTTTATTAATCGAACCATTTCTCTAGCTTTATTACTCAACGAGAAACCGATAAAGCGATAAAGCCTCGGGTGATAATGGTGGTTATTCTGCCTCCGATTTGCCAGCTTTAAGCGCCAACGTAGTCATAACCACATTGTGAATTTGATTCGGCTGATTGTGTTCCCTAAAGGATGAGGAATCAAATTCTTTTCATCTTCCACATAACTCCCCTTGGGTAAACTACCATCTTTGCTACCAAAACTAGTGTTGGTGATCTTACTATTCTTGTTATTACTACTAGCAAGAACAGCCGCCGGCGTGACGATAGCATACTTGCTATGCTCCTGCACGGTCTCAAAAACTAGATGGCTAACGAGTCAACGGATTATATCGTGTTGTACGAAAAGATCTTCGCAATTGGGGTAATGAGCAGCGATCCAATGTAGCCCAAGCGACTACTACCTACACTTTCATGGGACATGACTTTCACAAACACTGAGCAAAAAACAGTGTGTATCAAGTCAACGCTTTCTGGTCTTTTCCTAAGAGCTCAACGGCTCTTGCAGCGTTCTCCTGGCCTTCTAACTTTCCTTCTTTCAGTCATGTCAACAAGGGTTCGATTCCTCCTTCCTCGATTATCAATTTGCTGTAGCGATAGTTGTCTCGGGCTAAGTAAACCAGAGAAGCTGCGGCGTCCGCTCGATACGTCAATGGAGCCTGTTTATAAAATGGTGATTTGCTCCCATATGAGGTAGAGGCTAGGTTCGCTGGCGGCGACGAGTGGGTGGCAAGGTACTCATCGAGGCCATCGTTAGCCGGGGCGGAGTCACGGAGGAGCCAAGATATGTCTCCGATGGAGGTTCTCGAGTTGGTTTGATATCCTGCAGGAAGGCAGCAGTGGGTATAACGGTGAAAACGTGTTTTATGAGTCCATTTCCGTGGCATTTCAGGACAAGAGACGTTCTCTCCAGTACGTGCACGGTGTCGTCGATTCTGCGGCTTGTGAGGGCAGTTGTACATGTCGTTGCACGGTTGTGGGGAAAATTGGAATTTTTGAAAAATAGCTTTGGAAACAACATATCAAGCTGGCAATAATACCAGCCATATGAAATACCTAAGAAACACTTGCAAACATATCTTCAGGTGACCTCAAAGACCCATAATCTCAGATATTCTAGCACAATCTCTTTAAAAATTTATACAAAAATCAATCAGTTTAAATAGAAACTGAGTAAACAAACAAGTAGGAATCTGAATTAACCCAGTCCGCAGTGGAACATGTCGAGAACCGATGCTTCTAACAATTCCGAGCCCAACACAGTAATTGTTCGGGAACTTAAGAGCTTATTGCCAGAGGAACAATAGTAGTAGAAAATTTCTGTCTTAGCATTCCGAGTTCAACTTAACATGCTTATCAATCAGGAATATTTGTCAGCCTGCCAATTCCTAAGACTGAAACTTTCTACGGCTTGTTTGTGTGACAACTAGTTCTGAAGTTCGAAAAAACTGCATAATTAATTTGTTAAAAAAAATGCATAATCAATTCCAACAAATACAAAAAAAAGAAACAGAGATTAGGGCTCATATCAAGTGTAAATTTTAGAAAAGGTCATTCACGGTGGCCAAAAACTCAGATCCAAGAAAAGGAAAATATATCATAGAAATAAGATGAAAATCGAAGATGACTTGCCAAAGAGCCAGCCCTTCTCTACAAAGGGGGCGGCAACATTTACTCGATCATTCTTCGTATTTTCATCTCAATCCTTCCATTTTCTCTGCTCGGAGTTGAATTTTTGTCTCGAGGGCAGAAAGATCCCCCCACTCAGGCCTCTCTCTTCGTAATCACAGCCCCAAATCACCTCAACTTGTCGATTTCAAAACAAAATTGCTTTTTTTTTTCCTTTCTGAAACTGATAACAAAATTGCATTTAGATACAGAGCAATAGATATAGATTATTTTAGGGTTTGTAAATGGAGAAGAATTAGGAGATTGTTATATATATTGTATGTAAAAGCCCATTTATGCGTCTGTAGATGGGCTATACATTTACATCTATTCCACGAACGAAGTGGATCTTTGTAAATGTCATATGCAAAAAAAAAATATATATATATATATATATATATATATATATACATATAATTGTCGTGATTGTGGTTTAAACAGATCCCTACCTGTTTATTTTATGTAGAAAAAACCAATTATATAAAGGAGGACTAGGCCAAGATGTCTCAAAAAAAGTTTACAAAAGTTTATTAGAAAATCTAAGGTAAGGAATATCAGTCCTATCCATTTTACACAAGCCTTTTATTCTAGAATCTAGAATCTAGCATATGATAATGTAATGAATGACCACGATATCCTCCAAAGCTAGATCAGCAATTGCATTGGCAACTGAATTACCATGTCGGTGAATGTGTGATAGATAGAATGATTGGCCAAAATTAGATTGATTTGACTAATGGCAAAGACTCCAATGACTAATACCAACTCGTATGATGGAAGGGAATATAAACTATTGAGATAGTTTCTACCCACAAAGGCGAAAGTTTTTTGCTCTATATACATTTTCAATCCTTGAAGAATAGCAAGAAGCTCGCCAACTCGGATCGGGCAACTCACGGCCACCGATCAACACAAAACATATCTCCACAGATATCAACATCCGCGTGTTCCAAAAAAATCACATTTTGGTCCAAACACACCATCGAGACTCCACAAGGTCTCAAGTTTCCATAGAGGGAATGAAAGAAAAACTTGATTGCATTCTCGCCACCTGTGTCGACAACGACACCCAACAAATCCAATCCTGATCATCCCTCGTTTACCCTAGGATTCAACAATCATAACCCAGTGATGCCATCAATTACCCAGTAAAGAACTACCATGACCTCAATACGACAATCCCTCCTCGGAGGAAGTCAATCGGACCTCACGATCATTTTCCAATAGTCATAATATCTCAAAATAACATTGCCTCCATGATCACGTATAATACCACCAATTGAAGGTTTACAGGGATTTTCTCGAGAGCAAAAAAAAAAAAACTTTTTATTTAGAAGACACCAATTTAATAAAAATTAGTTCTACATTTTTTTAAAAAAGATGTGATAATTGTAATGTCCATTTTTTGTTTTGGTTTTAATTTTTTTAAGTTAAATTATGAAATGATTATATAATATTTTATATTTACTTTTTTTTTTTGGATTTTAGTAAATTTTTTAGGATAATATGATAATTTGTATGGTAGATGTGATATAAATTTTTAAAATTGGAAAGGACATAATGTAAAATGTACATAGATGAAATATGTGATGTAATATTTTAGACTGTCAGATATATGATTTATTAGATATTGATCTGGATCATTAAGATCATCACGTATTATATGATGTAGATATATTTATTAAATAAACTTATTACCTTTTTTTTATTATATCAGCATCACGAATGTATCCGAGTTTCAAAATTGTATTAAATAATATTATCATACATTATGACGCATAGGAAACCAGCTCAGCTTTTAAGGTTTTGTTTATAAATATTTCGGCACAAATAATTTGATTCGGAAATCCCATAATTAGTCATTAGTCGGCGGAGGGATGCCTTTCTTTGACCATCTGTTCGTTCTCCATTCTTTGATTCTTAGAATTCCTTCGACTTCTCCACCATTCTTGTAATCTCTTGGAGTTACTCAAATCTATCCATATACTTTTCTCTATATTCACTCTTCATCATCGTTTATTGTTTGAATGTAATCTTCTTCCTTTTCTCTTTTCTTGGTTTAATTTATCAATTACATACTACAAATATGGCGGTGTCATCAAGGATTCATCTTTTTCCACAGCCATCCGCCGCCGCCATCTTCCTCCTCCTCCTCCACATCACCGCCGTGCGCTGTATAGGCGTCAACTACGGCACCCTCGGTGACAACCTCCCTCCGCCAGCACAAGTCGCCGCGTTCCTCAAAGACAAGACAACCATCGACCGTATCAAACTCTTTGATGTCAGCCCAGAAATCCTTCGCGCCTTCGCCGACACGGGAATACTCGTCGCCGTCACCATCCCAAATGGAGAGATCCCCAATCTCACCAACGTCCGCTACGCCCGCCGCTGGGTCTCGGATAACATCAAGCCATTCTACCCACGGACAAAGATCAACTACATCCTCGTCGGTAATGAAATCCTCCACTGGGGCCCACAGAACCTCATCGACAACCTCGTCTCCGCCATGAGAAGCCTCCACAAAGCTCTTCTCCACTCCGGAATAAAAGACATCAAGGTAACAACAGCTCATTCCCTCGGAATCCTCGAACGATCCGAACCCCCCAGCCTTGCCAAATTCCGACCCGGTTGGGACGTAGGGGTACTCGCTCCAATGCTCCAGTTCCTACGTGAATCGAAGTCCCCATTCATGGTAAATCCATACCCATACTTCGGATACAGCCCAGAAAAGGCAGATTTCGCTTTGTTCCGACCAAACAAAGGATATTTTGACAGATACTCGAAGAGGACCTACGGAAACATGTTCGATTTGTTATTGGACGCTGTGTACATATCGATGAAGAGATTGGGTTACGGAGATGTCGACATTGTGGCCGGCGAGACGGGGTGGGCGTCTCTAGGGGAGACATTTGAGCAGCCGAAATGCTCGGTCGAGAATGCGGCGTCGTATGATGGAGGTCTAGTGAGGCATTACAATTCTGGTAGAGGGACGCCATTGATGCCGCACAGGAGGTTTGAGACTTACATTTTCGCGTTGTTTAATGAGAATCAGAAAACTGGTTCTTTAGCGGAGAGGAATTTCGGGCTTTTCCGACCAGATTTCACAGCTGTATACGACGTTGGTATCATGCGCGCGGGAGCCGGAGCTGCTCCTGCAAAGGTTAGAATTAACCGTTTATCTTCTTGTTTTGTCATCAATTTGCGAGTTATAGTTAAATATCAGTACAATAATTTTATCAATTATTCGACTTGCACCGAAACGTACTAACGTTGTAATGAATTGAACTGGACATTTTTTAGATTGAAAGTACGTAAGAGTGTATTAATCGGGTTTGTCTTGGGTGCACCCGGTGTTTGATGCACCCAAAACACATACATGTGTATCCGAGTGCACCCAAGACAGACCCATATTAATCTCTCCAATTATTACAGCAAAAAGTTATCAGAAATCTTTCGACAAGAACAAAAAGTAAAACCCCTCCTGTTTTACCATAATTTCCTGTTTTACCATAATTTCTACTATTTATAACTCAAAAATTTCGAAAATAGCACATAAATCGACAGTGGTATCTTTATTGCAACATTAAGCATAAAAGTGCATGGGCTATATATTGAATTTGTAATTTTTCGTATTTTTATTTTGAAATATACTATGTTCCAAGCATACTTGTATATTCTTTCTTTTTTGCCTTGTAGTGTCACTTGCTATTTTCTCTCACATTTATTATTATGTTTTTTTGGTACTTTTTGGTATCGTACTTTTTGGTATCGTTTGAAGTTTAGAATAAAATAAATACAAAGTTAAGTATGTAATAAATACGAGAATGATTAAAATTATAAGAAGATGTAAATAATATAATGTGATAATTTATATAATATTTGATATGATTTTAAAATGATAGATTATTTATATTATTTGTTATAACGACTATAAGACTCCCAGTTACTAGTAGTTGAGGTTTCAAATTTCGGATTGAATTTTAAATTTTTGGAATTAAGTTATAGGAAATAAGATATAACTTTTGGAGGGAATCTCAAATTTTGCAATACCAAAAAAATGTGGGAAGTGACATGTTATTTTGCTATAAAGTTCGAATAAAATGAGATAAATATGAGTGGATGATATTTTACGAAATCAAACCAAATGGGGGATGTTTACTATTTTAAAACTAATCTTTATCTAATCTTGAATATCAAACGGTAGCTTTAGGTTCAAATTTGAAGCCTCCCAACTTTATTCCTAGCTTTATTTATTTTAATTGCACTTTTTTATAAAATAATCCATTTATTTTATGCAAATTACATGTCCTATGTAATCCTAATCAACGGTTTTTTTCTTAAAAGTATGTTCTTGTTCTTGTTATATATATAACAAGAACAAACAATAGATTAACTATTTAAAATAAAAAAAAGATTGGTCTTAATGAATAATTAATTATATTATGATTGGTGCAGCCTGTTCCAACACCAGCACCAAACAAAGGGACGAAATGGTGCGTGCCGAAGCCTGAGGCGAGCGATACGGCGCTGCAGGCCAACATAAACTATGTGTGCAGCCAAGGCATAGACTGCAGGCCGATTCAGCCAGGCGGCTCGTGCTTCGACCCCAATACGGTGCGTTCTCATGCATCCTTTATAATGAATGCTTACTACCAAAACGAAGGCAGAAATAACTTCAACTGTGACTTCACCGGCACCGGCATCCTCACTACAAACGACCCAAGTACGTTTCATTTTCCCCATGATTATCATCCATTTTGTTTTTTGAGTGTGATGCAACGCGTAGAACAACTCAAGCGGCACGTTTAGAAATAAAAGGAAAGCGAGATGCAAATCCAAACTCTATTCTTCGCATTCAACTTAATTCCCGATAAACTTCTTGTACGTCTAAAAAAGGGGAAGAACAAAATCTAATTTTTTTATATTAATAAGTTGAATGTGTATTTGATATATATATATATATACGTATTTTTTTTGGTCAGGTAATGGTGCATGCAGGTACACCTCTTGAATCCTGGAGTAGCTGGAACGGGAAGATGATACACTATTAACTGGGAACTTAGTTCCGGCGTAGTTTATTAATTTTGGATCCCTTAACTTTTGTAATTTTTATAATAATAATTGCCATCCTCCCATCCATTTATGCAGTAAATTTCAGGGGGTGTTTCGATCCATTCTTTGATTAACTGAAATCTTTCAGAACTGTCGCAGTAGTTGTCAATGTCATCAAGCACTACTTTAAGGTTGAATTTACGGATGAATTACCCGTAGATTCTTGTGTTTGAACAATAACGAATTCATCTATTTAATTTAAATATTAATATCTATCTCTCTGTTGGAACCGAAGAAGGGGGTGAACGAGGTTCCTTGACTACTTTAACGATTTTAAAGTGATCTTGCAAAAGTCGAATTTGTGCTGCGGAAACTTTAAGTCAATCGAAACCAAAACAATAAGAAGCAATAATGTAAATGTGTAAAGTAAATAAAGCAAGAAAGAACACAAGTATTTGTTATAGAAGTTCGGCGATGAATCGCATACGTCTCATCTTCCCGGTTAGAAAACGTCTAACAGAGGTTCTACTAGAACAACTTTGATCTTGGCATTGAGGCTCCAAGTTAGCCACAAACAAACTCTTCCAGAGTCACACACTATTCACGAGTCTTCTTGGCCTTAAGGGCTCCAAGGATAGCCACAAACAAACTCTTCCCGAGTCCCACACTCTTCACAAGTCTTCTTGGCTTTAAGGGCTCAAAGGATAGCCACAAACATACAACAACTTTACTTGTTGATGACTTATACAATTTTCCAACTTGAGTCAGTGTTGGAGACCTTACAACGATTCACAACTTGTGTGCAACAACAAGTTACACATTCACGGTGTTTACAAACTCAAGCACCAACTCTCACAACAACACTACTTATATAAGTAAGGCTCACACTCTCACAAATGAAACACAACTCAAAATGATGAACTTTAATGATAAATGTGTAATCTTGAGCAAATCTCGTGTTTCTCTTTGTTATAGGTTGTTGTGTTGTGTTGTGCCACCCCAAATGCACCAATTTATAGTGTAGGAGGCTTCCAAGTGAAGAAAAAAGCCAAACTAGTCGTTTAGAGCCGTTAGGAGCACTTTTTGACCAAACCCGCGCTTCCATCGTCTCGGGGTTCACCACACCGCCTCGGCTGACCTCCCCATCGCCTCAGGCGTTATCCCCATCGCCTAGGGCGATCCTCAATAAAAAAACAAGGCTCATCGCCTAGGGCAAAGTCAGCATCGCCTGGGGTGATCCGGATCGCCTGAGGTGATGGCTTGGAATTAGAAGTGCGCATCGGGTTCGGGTAATCGGGACCTGACCCAACCCGATAGGGAATTTCTCGATCGGGTCGGGTAATTCGGGTTTGGAAACCCTATCGGGTATTATCCGATCGGGTTTATCAGGTTTTGGGTCGGGATTCGGGTAGGGGTATATGAAAAATCGGGTTTCAGGTCGGGTACCCGAAACCCGTTTTCTTTTTTTAAAAAAAAAATTCCCACCATACCTTTTTCCTCTACGTCCCATCATGACATCATACATGATGTGCATAAAGATTAAAATTATATACAGGCTAATGAAGATAGCGTTAAAGAAGAAGTCAAAACTGTTGGTCAACTTAATTAGATATCCAGGTTTTTCTACAACTTCGAATCTTCTTCCTCAGTATCCAGTGTGGTTCCCTTCGGTCGCATCTAAACCAAATTTTTTTTATATAGAAAATATTCCGGGTTTCGGGTACCCGATTTTTTCAGGTTCGGGATCGGGTATACCTCTAAGTTTTACCCGACCCGATTCCCACCCCTACTTGGAATGCCTGGAACTATCTCGCAGATTTCAACAATCTCAACCATGCACTTTTCGACCATCTTAAGCTTGTTTATGGGAAAAATGGTAAACACCAAAGTTGTAGTACTTCCTCTTGGCTACACTTGTACACTAAAATCATCAAATTCCATTAAGGTATGAAGAAGTTATTGCCCAAAATGCTACATCTGCTCCAACCTTGCTTCAAGCTAAATGCAATCTGCACTTGCTATGACTTCGATGCCATTTTGCTCCATGCTGCAATCCGAATTGGACTAAGAAGTTTGAATATGAAATATAGAATTTTGAGGTGGCTTTCCAACCTCTTTGGAATCTCGTCATTCGGATCATACGAATTTACCTACCAACGGACTATTTGTTCGTGGGTCTTCATCCTTGCACAAGATAATGTTTCAGCATCATTCCAAACATTTTGACCACTTATTTTTGTTGTTCATAGATATCATTCCTTCTCGTCCAAGCTCAATATCTTCCTTGATAAAATTCATCGCTTGTCCTATGAACTCGCAAATGTCATTGTGTAACTTGAGTCATTTTCCATTGACCTTCCCAACCAAATTATCAATACTAACACATTAGGATAACAAAAGCAACTTTTGTTGATCATCAAAACCCATAAATAATTTGGAGATAAAATAATCATTAAACTCAACAATGCGTTTAAGAATCAACACTCTCATACTCTATATTTTTATATCAAATCATATGGGATGTAGTTGTAATTTTTCATATATTTATTACAAACTAGATGTTGTGATTTTGTAATGAAGTTATTCTACATGATATCTATCCGTTATTGTTCAAATTAGAGGTCAGAAGTTATAATATAAATTTTTGTCAATCTATCCATTATTGTTCAAACTACATGTCAAAACTAGAGGCCAAATATAAAATTTTGTCAATCAAAATGCTACTCACGCTCGACTCCATTCGATAGGACTCGTATTTTTCAAATACCAAAAGCAAATTTAATATTAATTAAAAAGAATTATATACAAACAGAGAATTTTTTAAATCAAACTTCTTTACACATCCGTTCTTATGATTATCTATCAACTATGATGCACACACTCCTAAAAAGCACTCGGTGTAGTGTCGGACACCCATAATTTTCGGACACATGTGTCGGACAATCCCCTCAAAATCGGACTCCCATGTCGAACATGACTGATAGACGTGTCCGAGCCGTGCCCGACACAAAAAGAACATTTTTTGGTAATAATTGTACAATTTAAAAAGTTTTTGGCTAAAATGAAATTTAGAAGTATTACTTAAACTCTATTTAATTGAAGTATTATATATTTGTTGTTAGTATGAGTGATACTATGATGATTTCAGTGACACATTTATATATATTATTTTTGAATTTGGTAAGAATATTTTTGGTGTTATATTTTTTTTGGACGTGCTTGTTAAACTTTATATTAATTAAACTAATATGTATTTGGTGTTAGTATGAGTGATATTATGATGATTACATTGACATGCATTTATTTATATATTTCTTGAATTTGGTAAGAATAATTTTTTAAATTTTACATGGTTTTATAATTAAAAAAATGTTAATTTCTAGTATTTGTAATATAATATGTAATATATATATATAGACGTATCACAGCCGTGTCGTATCTTAAAATTTTTTAATATTCGTGTCGTCGTGTCCGTGTCTTGTCGTGTCGTGTCAGTGTCGTCATATCAGTGTCCGTACATTATAGCCTATCAACCAACATGAGCATAAATTTTTATGGATTTTTAAATATGCTATCCACACAAGCAAAATAGTTAAGGTCAATCAACAAAGAGAATTGCAAATTAATTGAAAAGAAATTATCAATATTATATTATGAATTAAAATATAATAATCATATCAATCAGATATATGTGATCATATAAATGCAACACAGGGGTCTAAATACCTGCATGTGTGTTTGGATATATATGCTTTGGTCGCACATTTGTCTACAACCACTCCGGTTTTTACAATGAGGAGGAATATGCCTACCTGATGTGGGCTATATCTACTGTATGTGTGATGTGGAATGTTCTCTGAACAAGACGATTTTGTTGAATTTATTTCTACTATCCAACCTGATTTAGACATAATTTCTAGACACACTTTGCGAAGAAATTGTATGGATGTTTTTGTTGAAACATAGTTTAACTACTGATATTTGGACGAACATTAAACAACTTTCATTTCTTGTTGTTACATCATTGGATTGATGATAATTGGTGCTTGCAGAAACGAATCTTGTCACTGATGAAATTCATTCTTCACATACTGATATCTTAATTGCTAGATATATTGTTAATGTTGGTAGGTTCTATGAAATTGCAGATAAAGTTTTTTCGATTACACTTGATAATGCATCAAATAATACGACGGCAATATGTGATCTAAAAGTACAATTAAAACCAATACTTGATGGTGTTTTTTTCCATGTTAAATGTGAATGTCATATAATTAACTTAGATATAAAAGTTGGTTATGAACATTCCGAATGTAGTAGCATTGCAAAACTTAAAAAGTGTTGTCAATGGATACAACAATCACAAATTAAGCGTGATGCGAAACATACTTGTGTAAGTTAAGGTCTTAAATATATTCTTTTATCACCACCCATTAAAACTCGATGGAATTCTTTGCATCACATGTTAGAATCTATGTTACCTCATCAGGATCCTTTAACTACTTTCTACAATAATTATCAAATACCTGAGAGTGATGAAAGTTATTTATTATGTCCTTATGATTGAACTTTTGTTACTCAATGTACTGTTTTGTTATCTATTTTTAAAAAAGCAACCGATCATTTTTCCGGTGTTTCTTATCACACTTCTCATTATTTTCTTCCCATTTGTATTAATATGTTTTGTAAATTTATTGAATTTAGAGATAATGGTGGTTTGGCAAAATTTGTTAATCTTATGGGGGTAAATTTTTTTAAAAAAATTAATGGGAAAATATACCACTGTGTAGTGCATATCTACGCTTTTATATCATAGTCAAGGCATCAGCTCATTTGATACTTTGTTTGGATATTATCGGACATTCTCTCCAAAATATGTTTGCTTTGTATCATTCTGAACAGGTACAAGAATCATCATCACAGAGAAGAGAGGAGGAATAAGACACCACACAGTCAAGAAGTAGAGAGATTAATTTGTTGAGGTGTCTTGGCAGAAAGAAGCTGAGAGGAAGCGGATTGGCATCTACCACGTCGAACGAGTTACAATTCTTCTTGGGTCAAATGTTCATAACATATGAAAATTTTGACGTACTGAAGTTATGAAAGACAAATGCTACACCGTCTTAGCCAAAATGGCTAGAGACGTTTTGCGGTTCAAACTTCTCGTGTCGCATCAAAGTCGGCGTTCTCAACTTGTGTCCCAATTATTGGAGACCATAGAACTTCACCAAAGATTTGTTCGATGCTGAGCGAAGGAATAAAAGAGGAGTCGACGAGTTCGGCAACCAAAGTTCCAGAAATGAAGAAGAATTTGCCAAGACTGTATGATGAATAATGTATTTTTTATTAATTTCAAATGTGGTAGATTTTACCTCAAACTTTACATATTCAGTAAAGTATGAATTTTTTTCATCACAATTCATGTATTATTTGAACAATATATTTAGAAATTAAAAAAACAATGCTAAATTTCTAATCTTTTAATATATTTTTTTAAAAAGATCAACCAGCCGGAACCGATCCGGACCACCGGATCGGATTGGACTAGATTGATCTGGTTCCAACCCGCTTTGATCCGAAACCGGTCCATGAGCACCATGACATTGTTGGTAGAACAATAATGTGACCCTTAAATCACTATAGATTTAAAAAGATTTAAATTGTAATATTATCATGAGCTATATATTTGGTGAACGATTGTTGGATCCTACACCCAATCCCCAAAAAACTCCCCTACTCTAGCCTTGTCGTTCTCTTCATCGCTGTAATCGAATTCGGGTTGATTACTGTTGGTGGGACAGTTTGCTTGCTTTTACTATTTTATAATTTTTTAATATGCTCATCTTATTTGTCTACTTCTCTAATCACGCCACACCATTTCTTGTTTGGTAATTAAAACATAAACTAAAATGATATTCCATTTGCATCCATCTGCTTAGATTTGAACAAAACTGATAAACTACTGAAACTCTGGGCGTTTGATAGGACATGTAAGCATGCTACCTTTTATACACAGCTGATAAAATGATTATAAAACTGCCGTTATTTATTCGCTCCATATGTTAAACTTGGAAGGTGTGTCCATAGAATGGTGGATGGCCACTCCAGGGAAAATGCCTAAAAAATGTACAAATATTTAAATACATGGCCTCCCACTCGGGTTCGGATGATAGATAAACACAACTGACTAGAATACAACATAATAAAATTTTCACAGTAGTATACGAGCGTGCCAGGGAGATCGATCCATATGATACAATCATCAAAGAATGTGGTGAAGTAACCAACTGTCCAAAGATATGGATTTTTAAGGAAAGTGCTATCAGATCATATTTTGTGCTTTCTGCTGCCCGATAGCCTTCCCAGAGCAAGTCTTCAAAGACATAACTGTCTTATTAGTAAATGTCAGAGACTTGGGCTTTGATAGAATATGAAGTTCTGCCCAGGAGAGTGATGGAATGAGAAGCGAACTCTCTGACTTTGGGCAAAAATTACAGTTTCAGAACAATCTGAAGGTGCTGTCTGCATGTACTATATGGTGCGGAGAAATCCACGAACTTCTACGAGAAAACTATGTAATTTTTTCCTAAATCTCTGGTAACTTGTGCGGTCAAGCGTTAATGAAAGATTGTTTGAACTAGTAAGAGACTGGAAAGCATTCGTTAACCGTGCTCTGAATGTTTGGTTTGCCTGCCTTTCAAGCAACTCATTTGCCAAGTTCTGCAAGAAATATTCATCAGAAATATAAAATATAAGCAAGATCTGACAGTAACTTTGTGGCAACACTGCACACGGTTCGGTATATAGAATCCAACTGTGACATCAAATGTACGGGGCAGTTTCACTAGAAAACATCTCCACATGAAATGGTGAGGTACAACTTCTAACTTTATGCAGGGTAGAAAAAATGACTCAAGTGGTATAGTTGAAGCCTAAAACCCAGTATTACTGCATCTAACAACACCGCCACCATGGTTGTATGTGATTAAGCATGTTGAAGATAAAAACTAAACGCATAGAAGAAAATAGAAAACAAAGTGTAGCCAAGCTACCTGATAAACATTCCGTTCACATAGGATCAATGGAAGTAGGGCATCTGCTGCGGGGCCAACAAGATCAGTGCTGAAGCACAAAGCAAGTTAAAAACATCGTCTTCCAAACAGCAAAACAAGAGCGCTATCAAGGTACTAAAATAAGAATATGTGGTTGATTTATCTTTAGTCTCGTAAGAATAATCAGATAAAAGGTTATACTTTTCTGCAGCAATGGAATTCAATTTCTCAACATCTCACCTATAGTCCTCGAAAAGAAGAAGTTGCAGCAATGAACGAAGGAATCGACTGAGAATGCCTTCACGGAATTCTCCATCAGGGTCCTTATAACTGGTAGCATGAGATCCTAAACCAGCTTTACCAGCAATTCTTTCCTTGTAATGGTGTGATGCAATTGCTTTTAATGCTCTCAGACACAAATCAACAACTTCGATGTCCTAATCACCAAGCAAGGGAAAGATAACAAAATCTACCATCATAATGAAAAGGGTGACATCTTAGAAGACATTTGGAATCACAGATCCTCAATAGGAAATTTAACGAACTTTTACTCAATCATTCGTATAAAGAACCCAGTTCTACAAACAGATAAAATTATATAAGGATCCAGTATAGACTAGTATATAGCAACAGCACAAATTCTAAAGGCCATAATTACCTGATGATGTAGACCAAAATCAAGAGTTCCAAGTATGTGACTGAAGGCCTGAATGTCTATTTGTGCAATCACTTCGGGATAAACCTCCAGAAGGTGAGATAACAATGAGAAATACTGTCCAATAATAATAAGACAAAAGAATGAGTTTCCTTGGCAATCATGGATTCCTTCAAGTCAATAAGTAAAGGTCCTTACTCCATAACAAAGTTTAGGAAATTTCAGCAGGTCTAATGTTATAAGAGGAGTTACAATGTGAAGCCCCATATATACCACCTGCAATAAAAAGGGGGTGGGAACAATAACCAAGACATGCATTAAAAATAATTTTCAAGAGTCTTCAATTTCAATAAAGATCTTGCAGGAATATACCTGAGAAATATTTACACCATGAGCCTCAAGAGGTTCAGAAGCAAAGTCAACCTAGAAAACATCTTAATATCAGCCTTGCAAGCATCATAGAAAACCACATACAACAATGCCTTAATTGGCCTATACTAGCTAGAAAAGCACGGTTCTCAATGTCTCCTTGTCAGTCCAATAGAGAATTCTAAAATCATATAACTTTTCCTTATTGTTTATTTGTTATCTTACACAATAGAGACTAACCGTTTTCCTTTTGTAAGACCTAAGCTGCACGGACACGGATACGGGGACACGGGTATGACACGACACGGGGACACGAATTTTCAAAAATTACAGGACACGACACTTCTAGGATACGGCAATAATTTTTTATTTTTTATATATATTCTACATATCCATTATGTTCTAATATACTAAAATGCAAGAAAAATTTTAGTTATCAAATATTTGAATAATAAATTGAAAATGATGTCAAGTTGTAGACACTTCATTCACTAATTAAAGCATACAAAAAAAAGTTATAATTTTTTAAAGATTTTTGTAAAAAAAAAAAATTATAAATATTTTTAAAAAATTATTTTTTAAAAAAAATTATTTAAAAAATCATTTTCCGGTGTCCATGCCGTGTCCAAACATGTAGGAATTTTTTTTTTAAAAGATCCAAACGCGCCACGTGTCATGTCTGGCACCGTGTCGCACCCGTGTCCTGCCGTGTCCGTGTCCGCGGAGTGTCCGACACTGCATGGGGTGATTTTTTGGAGTGTCGGTACAACATAGTGTAAGACCTATGGTATAAAGGACCATAACCCTTGATGGACTCCTATAAGTTGCATAGCAATCATACCATCTTCAAAGGTCATGTCTTAATAGTCCATAGTCTAATAGATGGCTGACAAAATAAGGGTATTACTGAAGCAGCAAAATCATTCATTAACAGCACATTTTGAACATATAATTATCCGACATTGTTCGAAATCTATGCACTCAGTGATGCTACTAGATACAATGTATAATTGAATTATTTACAGTGTTGGTTGTTTAGAACTGTTGAGACTTTTTGAAGATGAGTAATTCCATTATTTATTTATAATAGACGCTAAGAAATCATTTGTCTGCGTTTTTGTTCTCGCTATTTTGGAGTTCAAGGTTTTATCTAGGCTGTATCATGATCAATCACCGACGTTTTCCAAACACCCCGAGTTATATAGCTAGGAGGAGCTTGAAAAGTTAACTAGCTTATTTGAATGTCTTGGAAAAGTTAACTAGCTTATTTGAATGTCTTGCCATAAAATGAACCACTGGGCCTAAAATGTTTTTAGCCAATTTTAGATAGAAAAAGTTGCAAAATATTTTTGAAGCAAGTCACACTTGTCCCACATTAATTGATGTGGGAGGGGATGCTACAAAAAAGTTCACGCAAATATGCGAGAATCTGAATGCTTTTATTAGCATCACATCACCAAGTCAAAGAAGTCCAAGACCAGATGAATGGAGGCACAATGAGGACAACTCTTGAACCATCTGTAATTCCTGGGAATGTTGGCTAAAGAAGAAGGTGATCCTACCTTCACTAATGCAAGTTGACATTGTATAGAAAGCACTAAAATTTTAGCTCGTGGGGGGCTGTATGGGGAATAAGACAGAAATGTATTCCAGGCGAATGATCAATATAAAGGGGTCACCAGATCCTTGGAACATAGATTTGAAAGAAGTTTCAGGAGCACACGTAAATCCTTGTGTTTCTCCGTATCTGCTTCAGCACGTAAGCTGTTTGAAAGGCCCACTGAAATCTAGGAGGCAGACAATTTGTCAGGGTGGGTGTGCAAATACAAAAAATAAAATCATTACGATAATATCAGAATCTACTCTCGTAAACAACTAGGTAATAAGGCAAGAATTATTTTTCTACGGCAACAATCAGTTAAAAAGAAAAGGAAATATCAACAGTGACCAACAAATCATCCAAGGTGTGGTAATATGTTAGGAACAAAAGAACACGCACAAACAGAATGGAATAAACGCTCAAACAAGATGAAATCACATAACCAGTACACGATGGAATTTCAAGTAAGATGACTATAATGATATGTGATACTCGAAATGAAATACAATGAAAGGAAAAACACTCCTACTCACACACACTCAAGGAAGGATTCTCCCTTGCCCCTAGCCTAGCTCGTACTCAATCACTCAACATAAAATCTGGAATACTCATTCTCTCCCTCCCCCCTTCCCACTGTACGTAACTAACTCCCCCCATATTCACGTGCTCCCTTCCCACTTTTATGATAGTTATTTTAAAGTAATGGGCTTCCCCACATGGGCCTTGTAAGTTATGACTACCCCACATGGGCCTTGTAAGTTATGACTACCCCACATGGGCCTTGCAAGTAATGGGCTGTTACTTCTTGGGCCGAGGTTACTATAACTCTGTAACAATATCTCCCTCGTCTGAACCAGTATTGTCCTCAAGGCTGAGACTTGAACCTAGATCATCCTTGAAATCATCATCTATCCACCCAGCATCAAATACAACTATCACAAACCCAATGGTGAAGAACACATTACCAAACTACGGCAAATCATATGGAAAGTATCCAATACATGTTGTAGACATCGGCAGCAACCTCCTTTCCTTCAATATCCACACCACAACCCAAACAAGCTTAACCAACAAACTGAGAACGATTGAAGTGAAGCCACACCAAAATTCACCTCCTTTTTACACTTTCCTAGCCTAACAAAAACAGAAACTGCCACTTCCTCCCTCATAAACCTCTTAATAACGTCAGTAGTCAAGATTTTTCAACACCCCACATGCCAAACCAACCAATTCATTTCCACCTACAACATTATTACCACAAATCTTCAATAGAGAAGTTATTCCGCCATGAACAGAAGCAGACAATACATTATCTGAATGTTCTGTCACCTTCCTTAAATACCTTACTCTAAATTCTTTGCTCACTTCATTCCCGCATACAAGAATTCTAACCAAGGGAGCAACTAACACAATACCAAAAGCACTAGCTGCTGTGATCGAATTCCCCTATTGCTCCCCGCTCCCTGTCCTCCACCGGCCCCCACACGTTGAACGATCTCCTCGACACTGCCGTCATCGTTGAATTCACGATTCCATTTTAAAAGCACAAAAAAATAATTGGGTCATGGACCCACTCTCCTGCCCCTTCAAAAATCCTAAGCCCATGGGCTCTCTTTCTGGATGAAACCACCCATCATCGGCCCCTCCATCACAGGATCCCCAGGCCGTCCTCCGGCAATTGATTCCCTGGCTCCATCGTCTTATAAATGGCAGCCCTTCCCAATTTCGGAAGTTTGACGAGGAGTTAACAGCACAATGAGTTGGCCTGTTTATTGGCTTATTTTGGGTCCAATTTTGCTTCTCAATGTCAGCCCAAAATCTCATTTGATCATTGCATGGCTGACATTTTCCTAACCAAACCCATAAAACACCAATTGAACCCAAAATTTCTCCAAAATCACATCGTTATTCCTCACGTCTTGCTTTCCGTCGGTGTGCGGAGCTGCGCCGCCTCCAACCCGGTTGACCGTGCCCTTCTTTTCCCCTTCCGATTTATGGGACACCCAAACCTCAATCAATCGACACAGCCCTCGTATGCACGATCTTCGCTCAACACTTCGAGAGCTGCCCATGGGGGCTTCCCCTTGTCTCGCTATTTCTTCGTAATCCATCGGAATCCTCGGGTCGTCGGCTCCTTCTTAAGTTCAGTCACAAATTTCCACCGGAGCAGTTGTAGCTCATCAAACTCAGATATATCTATACTTTTGAGAGCCTCTTTCTTCTCGTCCGGTGCGTTGTCCTCTGGTGGTTTCGTTCTTAAGTGCTTCTTCCATTCCCGATGCTAGATCTCATCTATGATTTCTTCTTCGATCAGCTTATTGCCAAGACGTTTGTCTCCCTCAAAAGCTTGGCCTAACTCATCCTCACCCTGCAACTGCTCTTCCATCAACGAGCCTTCCTCCTCTTCTTCTGTTACACACAACTCTGATTCTTCTTTGTCGTGAAGTGTTCACCAAAAGTTGTGTTGTTGTTGAGTTTATTGCCTTCAAACTGTTTCAATAACTCGAAAATAAATTGATCCCAAGCCAGATCGAGATTGATGTGTGAGCTGGTAAAACCAACGTTCCGCAGCTCCCTCCATAGTCCATACCAAGCCTGTGATGGCGCAAGTGCAAGATCTACAAGTGATTTTGAATGACATTTATGTGGAGGGAATGAGTCTAAGTGATTCATTCCAAGTCGCGGCTATGATTGAAAAATTGCCTCATATGTGGAAGGACTCCAAAAACTATCTCAAACACAAACAAAAGGAGACGAGTCTTGAAGATCTTGTGGTTCGACTAAGAATCGAGGAGGACAACAAGGTTTCCGATAGGAAGACGGGTAGGTTTCAAATGGAACCACGGGATAACCTAGTTGAACAAACAACTGGATCAAAGCGAAAGTTTGACGGTATGACCTCCAAAATTGGAAAGGCGAAGAAGTTCAAAGGTAAATGCTACAAGTGTGGAAAACCTAATCACATGGCAAAGGATTGTCGTAACAAAGACATTCGTGGAAAATCAAAAGATCAAGTCAATGTGATCGAACATGATCGAATCTCGGATGACTTGAATGATCTAATGTTAACCCCCTGTGATCTTTGAAGCGAACTTGATGGACAATCCTATGGAATGGTTCGTCGGGTGCAACCCGACATGTGTGCTCGGACAAAGCCATGCTCTCTACATACACTCCAATAAGTGGACGCCAACTCTACATTGGAAACTCCACTACATCTCTGGTAGTTGGACTGAGGAAGGTGGTTCTAAAGATGACTTCGGGAAAGGAATTGACTTTGATAGATGTCCTACATGTTCCCGACATCCGAAAGAACCTGATATCCGGATCGCCTCTAGTCAAGGCGGTTTTAGACTAGCTTTCGAATCTGAAAAATTGTACTCTCCAAAAATGGAGTTTATGTTGGAAAAGGGCTATATGGAGAAAAGCCTTTTCAAAATGAACGTAAAGACGGTTATACGTCAATTTGAAAGCAATAAAGTTAATGATTCTACTTATTTGATTGAGTCTTGTAATTTATGGCATGATCGTTTGGGTCATATGAATTATGGTTCACTTAACAAATTAATGAAGTTAAACTTATTGCCTCAAATGAATGTTAACTTGAAACATAGGTGTGAGACTTGAGCCGAGGCCAAGTTAACGAAACCGCCATTCCATTCAATTGAAAGAACTACGACACCTCTTGCTTTAATTCATACGGATCTATGTGATCTAAAGTTTTTGGAAACTAGAGGTAGGAAAAAGTACTTCATTACTTTCATTGATTATTGTACGAGATATTGTTACGTCTATTTGCTAATAAGCAAAGACGAGGCCTTGGAAATATTTAAACAATACAAGAATGAAGTTGAAAATCAACTTAGCAAAAAGATAAAGAATGTTCGAAGCGATAGAGGTGGGGAATATAGAACACCGTTTGAAATTTTTTGCACTGAGTATGACATTATTCACCAAACTACTGCCCCTATTCACCACAATCAAATGGTATTGCCGAGCGTAAAAATCGTACTAAAAGAGACGATGAATGCTATGTTGATAAGTTCTGGATTACCACAAAACTTTTGGGGGGAAGCAATCCTGTCGGCCAACTACATTCTAAACAAAATACCACACAAAAGTAAGGATGAAACTCCTTATGAGTTATGGAAAGGCCACAAACCTTCCTACAAATACTTGAAAGTGTGGGGGTGCTTGGCTAAGGTAGAAATACCAAAATCAAAGCAAGTGAAAATTGGGCCTAAAACAATAGATTTTGTATTTATTGGTTATGCTAATGATAGTAGTGCATATCGATTTTTAGTACATAAATCTGAAATAAGTGATGTGCATGAAGGTACAATCATGGAATCAAGAAATGTGGTATTTTTTGAAAAAATATTTCTCTACAAAACAAATAAGGAAATATATCCTAAGAAAAAGGACGTTTGAAGAAGCTATCGATGACTCAAAAGAAATTGAAGAGCCACGACGTAGGAAGAGGACCAAAGTGGCTAAGACTTATGGTCCTGACTTCATGACATATATGTTGGACAATGAAACAAGATCGGTTAGTGACGCATTATCTAGCCCTGATGCTGCTATGTGGAAAGAAGCTATTAATGGAGAAATAGAATCCATAATGCAAAACCACACGTGGGAATTAATAGACCTTCCAACTGGAAGTAAACCATTAGAGTGCAAATGGATTCTTAAAAGGAAATAGAAGTCTGATGATTCAATTGATAAGTACAAGGCGAGACTCGTGGCAAAGGGATAAAGACAAAAGGAAGGCCTTGATTACTTTGATACATATTCACCAGTCACGAGAATTACGGCCATTAGAGTGATCATTGCTATCGCTGCTCTAAACAATTTAGAGATACATCAAACGGATGTAAAATCAGCATTCCTCAATGGGGAACTTGAGGAGGAAATTTATATGAAACAACCCGAGGGATTTGTGGTTCCCGGACAAGAGAAAGATGTGTGTATACTCGTTACGTCATTGCATGGGCTTGAGCAAGCTCCGAAACAATGGCATGAAAAATTTGACAAAACAATGTTGTCAAATGGTTTCAAAATTAACGAGTGTGACAAATGCGTATATTTGAAAAACACGCCTAAAGCATATGCAATAGTATGCTTGCACGTTGATGATATGCTCATAGTGGGAAGCAACTTAGAAATCATCAACGCATCAAAGAAAATGTTAATAAAACATTTCGAAATGAAAGATATGGGTGAAGCTGATGTGATACTTGGAATTAAATTCTCCAAGATATCCGAAGGACGAGTGTTGTCAGTCTCATTATGTTGAGAAAAGACTCGAGAAATTTCTCGCCAATGACACGTCATCTGTAATTAAAAACAAAAGAGACCCTGTCATGCAATTAGAATACTCAAGGATAATTGGCAGTCTCATGTATCTCATGAACTGTACACGTCCTGATGTTGTATATGCGGTTGGCAAACTAAGTAGATTCGCGAGCAATCCAAACAATGATCATTGGAAGGCATTGATGAGGGTACTTAGATATTTAAGACACAACCTGAACTATGGATTGCACTATACAAGATATCCTATTGTATTGGAAGAATACAGTGCAAATTAGATATCGGACACGCAAGACTCCAAGTCGACAAGTGGTTATGTGTTTACCATTGGAAGGGCTACAGTATCGTTGAAATCTACCAAGCAAACTTGTATTGCTAGATCCACTATGAAATCTCTCATAGCCTTGGATAAAGCGGGAGAAGAAGCTGAATGACTTAGAAGTTTCTTGGAAGAAATTCCTTGTTGGGAAAAAACTGTGCCTGCAATTAAAAGACATTGTGATAGCCAATCTGCTATAGGAAGGGCACAAAGTAGCATATATAATGGTAAGTCTAGACATATACGTCGTAGACACAATACTATGAAACAGTTGATCTCAAATGTCATTATGTCCATTGACTACGTGAAGTCAAAGGAAAATATTGCGGATCCGCTTACAAAAGGCTTGCCTAGAGATCAAGTATATAGTTTATCGAGGGGAATGAGATTAAAACGCTAAAAATAAAATCTTGTAGTGGATACCCAACCTATGTGACTGGAGATCCCAAGATCTAGGTTCAAAAGGGACAACCAAACTATGAGATTGTATAAACACCTTGGAGAATTAAACCTCTGACCAATTCCTATGATAAGGGGTGTAGCTTGCAAAAAGGGTACGAGAATAAGCAAAATACATTTAATGATACATAATAGGATATGTTGGAGTATAGCGGGATACTCTTTTAGGAGATTACCTACGTAAGTGTGAAGTGTGGCCGCTTCAAAGAATGTAAAGCACTTGTGAAACCAAGCGTGGTCCATGGCCGAAACGGACACAACCGTATGAAACCTATACGAAGGTTAGAATTGCTATGGTGTGGGTTCAATTGTCTTGGTTTACACCAACGACTAAATAGTTCAAGATTATAAGTTCACTATTAAGTCAAGTAAATCCGATTGAATACTACTACGGAAGATTCAAAGCCGCAAGCTATCTCTCCAGATGTAATAATAGTTCGTCAAAGCACTCAATTGCATACATGCACTAATTTAATTCAAGTGGGGGATTGTTGGACTTTTTGGAAGTAAATTAAAGAGAGAAAAAAAATAGCACTCGATCGATCGATCGAGACCAAGGTCTCGATCGATCGAGCAAGGCAGTAAAATTCCGTTTGTTGGAAACAGGGGCTCGATCGATCGAGCACCAGGCGCCGCTCGATCGAGCCCTGTGTCTGTTGACAAGAATGGTGTGTCCATTCATGTTGGGTTGTATTTTTTCCTTGATAGGGTGTCTTTTGGACACATATATTTGGTTTACTATAAATAAAACATTCCCCACTTGTTTAAACAATATATATTTTTTAGATTTACATCAGAATTAAAGATCAAATAGAGAGCATTTTGTTTGTTCATCAAATTTTCTTCTTATTGATTGCTTTGAACCTTTGTGGTTTGAGGACTTGTGATTTGGAGTGAGTGCTCATATCACAAGTCATAGTCGTATCTTGGGAGACAAATTGCCAAAGCAAACCGTTAGCACCAAGGCGGGACAATATTGTCTTAAGGACGGAGATTACAAATCTCGCATCGACATAAACTTTGAAGCCATTGTTATTTTTGTTACTACATTCCTAAGATACACATTGCTAGAGAAATCCTACAACAGATACTTGATTCTTAGTTAGATCACGGCTTCTTGAAATAATCATAGAAAAGAATAATGAGATATCATATGACTCAAATAGATGAAATAAATGGAATTCAACATAAACAAAGCTTGATGGTTTTGACCAGAAGTTATCTACACTACTTTGCATATATCCATTCCCACATAGAACAAATACGTTCTCACTAATTATTGTAACTATCACATAAATTGAGTTCAAAATTCTGTACAGTTACATTCTACTGCGGTTCAGAAGGCATGTTACTGCCACCAGTAATCATGAAGCAACAAATTTACCTTCCCAATATTGTGAGACGAGTAAGTCTGAAGCAAACGCATGCAGAAGTTGACCACAACAGCAGTTTCTTGAGCCTCTAGATAGATAATTTGCCCATCCACCCAATTGACAACAAATTTGAGCAGAAGGTAGACGATTATGGGCTAAAACAACGGGAAAACCGGAAAAGGAACAAATAATTAACCCTTCTCCTAGCAAAAATATTAATTGACCAATGAAGAGATGCTGAAAAAATGGAGAAGAAGATGCTGAAAAAATGGAGTTAAAGTATCAACAAACCACAAAAAATAGATAGCCGTTCTAAAGTTCACAAAAAAGTTATATGAATCAGATAATGCATTATTAGTGGTGACGATACGTAAATCCAAATTACTCAATCTGGATACTTGGCTCTTCTTGCATTGTAGTGTATAAAAGGAACTGACATTTTCAAACTTTAGAATACAACCTCAAAATCAAGGGAGCATTGCATGGCTTGACAACTAACAGGCCCTGGATCAATATCAATGCCTCTTCTTACCATAACATCACATATTTTGAAATTTCAAACATGATTCAAAAGCAAGTAGCCCAAAAAAGAGAGATGATTATTATGCGGAATCAAATACCTCATCTTTGTATGCTTGAAGAAAAATCAAAACAGGGTTCAGAACTGAGAATCCCATGTCATAAATAGCCTTCTGTGTTCTAGGTTCTGAGGCGCTGGCAACTCCACGAAGTCGTTCCAATAAGCAACTAACCTATGGGATGTCATGATGATGTCATCTATCCGTATTATGCATATTTTACACACAGAATGCTTAAGTACAAACAAATTTTACCAACAAAATGATATCAGGTTGTTGAGCAATGGTTTTGAGATCCTTCTTGCTTGATAAGTCCACCAAATGGGCTGTCATATGACTTGTCAGATTTTTTACATACCTAAAATAGTTCAAATAAAAGAAAAGGTTATTTGAAACTCCATAATCAAATAGATTACCAGTACAAGTTGAAGCTTATGAAAAGAAATCACAATCCAAACTCACTGATTTGATTCCTCGGATGTTTTGAAGCCAGAAGCTGAAACAGCAAGTGCCTGAGCAAGTGAACGCTGAAATGGAAGAAACACATTATAATTATTTATTGAGAACTTCAAGAAAGATACTGTATGATAGAAGTGAACAGTGAAGGAAGGAAAACAAACAGTGGAGAATTAGGAAAAAAAGTAATCAAGAAAAAAACAGCCAACTTTTCATGCTTATGTCTAACAATAAATGGAAAATATAAATAAAGGCTGATTTATGCCACAGACTCCTCAATCTAAGAAATAAAGTTGTTCTTTGTACGACTGCAACAAATTTAGAATTGATTACCTGGTGAGAAGCATTTAATGTGAAAAAGGCGTTTTCATTAGCGAAAGCATTTGCAAAATCATGCCAAGATCCCTGCATAAATAACATCAGATATTCCACAAGACAAGACATGGAAAACCACGAACATGGTAGAAAAATGCCCACCACACTGAGTTGAAAATTAAACCAGTTAATGAATACCATTTTTTTTTTATCAGGCAAATAGTATTTAATATAATAATAAGTACCAAAAGTACTAGAATCTGTAGAAAAAATAAAAAACTAAAAACCAACGCTATCCTAGGAAATCTATAGTGTCAGCAAACATAATTTTGGTTCCTTTCTCCAGTAAACAAAAGAGTATAAAAATTTCTTATTTCCTCTATTGCTAATCCAGAACAAAAATATGTAAATGATTAATTCTAGTAAATCTTCCTCATTGTTTTCTCTTCCTCGGAAAATCAAATGGTTGCGATGAAGTCATATAGTCCAAACAACTGTGCTCCATACTGTCATCCAAGCCCGCCTTCCCTTTTTTGGAACCCATAACCCTCTGTGATGTAAGAGGTGTGTGACCGAATGTGAACTTAAAACTGTAGAGAATCTCAGCCAACGATAACATCTCATCCATAAGTCATAAGACTCTGAACAACAGAAAATCAAGTGTTGAGTTGTTTCCTCTTTTAAGTTACAAATAGCGCACCACGCAGATTCAGCTCCTAAAAGAATATTTCTCTTTAGTAAATTTGATCTTGTTGATACGCGGTCTCGAATCACCTTCCATGTAAAAGCAGAAACTTTGGAACGGATCATTTATTGATGTACATCAAGAACAATAGTAGTTAATGATGTTTTCCATACAAAATGCCTTTTCACAATGGCATGATACCTCTATCAAGTATGTAATTGACTAGGGTCCTACACAAAAATTTCCAAAACCATAAGCACTAGATATTTATAATCCCAAACATCCATAAAATTTCAAGGGAAACACATAAACCATTTGCATCAATTGCAACAACTGATGCCACTCCATGGAGCGCACCTCCTGACAATTATATGTTCCCCGCACATTCCCTGGCATTTTAACTCCAGCAACCCACTTCCAATTTAGCTATTTTCAGTGGAGTCCATTAACCGCCAGAACAACTTTTCAACACATTGGTCCATCACAAGCTAAAGGATACACCATTTATCATATGAATGAAGAAATCCAAAAGAGGATCAAAATTTCAGAGGAGAAGAAATATAAACCATAGCGTAAGATATGTTCTTAACTAATATAGCCCTGACCCATATCCAACTCCTCAAACTCCCAGACAATGGAACAAGTGATTACCAACATCATGTTTCAGTAGGTCTCTATCAAAACAGAGGCTTCCTATCCAGTACCATAGGGTAGCTATCAACAGCGGTGACCGCAAGCAAAGTAAGCAAACATGCACCACGAGAGTGCACAACCCAAATTGCAAAACAGAAATGCTGCAGAATTAAGATGGAAAATTGTGCAAAAAGAGAGGTGCAAAACTGACCAAGGTAACCAGGTGAGCAATAATATTCCTCCGACGAACAAGTCCATGAAGTAGCTGGTAACATGCAAGTGCCTATCATACCAAACAGCAAGTTAATAATTAACAACATCCATTTGTCAACATGTCAATCTCAAAACTGCACCATAAATTCTTGAGCGAGCACAGAGGCAACCACATTCAAAATCTAAAAATTGGATGTTAATTACAGTCATATGTCACATTCAGTCGGGTTATTAACATTTCAAAATAAAGTATCAAATAAGGCACATAACAAAGTAAGAATAGACCTGAAAACTATATGGATAAAAATGTCAAAAGCTGAAACCAGTAGTACCTGCAAGTCCTTCTCCCCAGGGTATGAAACAAGTGTTGTCAAAGAGATGCGAATAATAATATCAAGCACAACTTTTCCTTGATTGTTCTCATCACAAAAACTAAGCAATGCATCTGCGGGTTGCTCCGATAGAAGTTGGGCATTGTAATTATTTTTAGAACTGCTTTTGTTTCCACTAGTTTTTTCAGGTGGCATCAGGTAGGTTGAAGACCATCTTGCAAGGAACCATACAACTGCCTGAAAAGAAAAGCCACAAATGTTCACGACAAAAGCAAACCATGATGAATTAAGGGAATAACTGAGACTATTTTTTTCAACAACTGAGAAAGTTTTACTACTTTGCAGTAAGCAGGACTACATGCCTGGAAATGTTCCTGGAACTTTTTAAATCAGAAAACATGGTACAAAATGTTTATTTCTTACTTCTATTCCTAGTAGGGAAACAATTTCAAACAACTTATTCTCTAATAGATTGGATTAGGGAGCCTTTGTTTTGTTTGCTTAATTAGTCTACATTCTCTAGTTTGTTTAGGTGTATTTATTTTTTCATTTAATCTTTCTTTTGTAATCGTTGGAGTACTCCCGGTACTCTTTTTTATATTAATTTTATTTTGCCCGACCAAAAAAAAAAAACTTATTTTTGCAGTAGTTGGAATTCCAAATATTTTGACCCACTCCAACAGAAAAAAGAGGTTTTGTTTACTTTCATATATTTCAAGTTGCCATCTCTGGGAGGACGAGTGATTTTGATCAATGCTGTATTAACCTCCTTACCGATCTACTATTTCTCCTTTTACCGAGCTCCAAAGAAGGTACTAGCCAAATTACAGTCTATCCAAACCGCTTTCTTATGGGGGGGTGGGAAGAGTTGCCGGAAAATAGCCTGGGTCAAATGGTCTGAGATTTGCAAAGCAAAACAGAATGGGGGGTTGGGGGTTCGAAATTTGGATCTTTTCAATAAGGCTCTTTTGGGGAAGTGGGGGTGGGGGATTCTACAAAATGACAGTTCTTTGTGGTGGGGGGTTCTTAGGTCTAGATATGATTTTAATAAATGGAGTTTGATTGATGAAGGGAGGGAGGGCGGGAGGGTAGTGGTTCAGGCGTCGTCATGGTGGAGAGACATTTTGAAAAGTACGTTTCTTGATCAATCGGGGTGGTTTAATAGAGGGATTAAGAGAAAAGTTGGGAATGGGAGGGGGACTCGATTTTGGGGCGATGTTTGGGTGGGGGATAGGAGTTTGAAGGAGTCTTTTCCTAGATTAGCGTTGATAGCTAGGGATACAGATATTCTAATAGCACAGATGGGGGGATGGGTGGGTGGGTTATGGGAGTGGCGTTGGGATTGGATAAGGGAGTTATTGGATAGGGAAGTTGTTTTACATAATGAGTTAATTTCTTTGTTGGACAGGACGCTTTTGACACAGGCACAAGAGGATCTGTGGACGTGGACTTTGGAGGAATCCAAACTATACTCTGTTCAGACGGCATATGCAACACTGTTGGAGGACTCACCAATTGATGGACATATATCGGAGACATATATTTCGATTTGGAAAACTTTGGCACCTTCCAAGGTAGCAGCACTCACATGGAGGGTGATTCGAGATCGATTACCGACAAGATCAAACCTCAGCAAAAGAAACATTTTCATGGGGACCGAAGCTGGTAACTGTGCGATGTGCTTTCTCACAGAAGAGACTACAAAACATCTGTTTTTCTGCTGTACGGAGTCATATTCCTTATGGATGAAATGCTATCGTTGGCTGGGTTTCTATACGGTATTGTCGTCGGACACAATAGCCCATCATTGGCATCACCATGGACTGTGGACAAGAAAAAAAGGAAGAAAAGCTTGGATGACAATATGGAGCTCGGTGCTTTGGACGATATGGATACATAGAAATAATTTGTGTTTTAAGGGCAGCGATCACAAGGAGGATGATCTACTGGAGACAGTCATTCACAGATCTTGGTTTTGGATCACAAACAGAGGAAACAATAAATTTTTGTACTCGTTTGTTGATTGAAGACGGGAACCGTTGATTTGTTTGTTAGCTACTTAATTTCTAGTCAGTAGGATCTACTTTTTCTAGTTTAGCTACACCTTGTAGTAACTTTTTCGATGCTCTCGCATCTCATTTTATATTATATATATTTTGTCTGATCAAAAAAAAAAAGTTGCCATCTACTGTGCACAGTAGTCAAATTCTGCTACTACGTAATCCATCTCTTCCCTTTTGATAACTTTTTATTTCAAGAGTGTTCTCTTGAATAATAATTTTGGTGATTTCAGAGAGCTGATAGCAATCAAACACAGTGGTTGACTGACATTGGCATCATTTAAATTCTGGTAACCTCTTACAAAATAGAAATTTGAAGTACTCTCAATCAGAAATAATATATAACATAAATAATGTTTCTTTCATGTGATGAATCAAAGGATTTGATCATGCAAGCCCCTGGACAATACAATCGAGACTTGAAATTAACTAAATAGTCATGCCACATGATTGTCATTAGATTCATTGCTCTAATTACATATTATCTTTAAAATTGGACTGTAGAAGCAGCAAAGCCCAACACAAGTAAAGTAATGGAAATTGCTACAATCACGCAAAATTGAAGAAGTGATAGTAAATGAGCCACAGGCAACGGAACTTGCATGTGTGGTTTTAGCTGGACTTTTGGTTCTAAAAGCATTGTTCTGCAGAAGCCCAACCCTCTTAAAACGGTGTTTCAAGCTGCTTGGGGTAGGAAGCAAAGTCATGCTGAGATCAAAACAACATATTTGGTATGATGGGATGTAGTGAACGCAAACAATTTATATCTATGCTTACGCCAATCACTTGAAATGTAAAATTACATGCTGTGCCCTGCCTGGGAAAAGAGAAGGTTAAAGAAATTTGTAAAACAAAATTGTAACAGGAAAATGACCAAAATAACAGAAGACTATTAATACCTCCATGAGTCGAGGACTGAAGAATGACGCTCTAATTTCTGGATCTAAACTTTGCTCAGCAAACTTTATGATTGAACTACACATGTAAAAGAGTTGAATAAATTCTTTGGAGAATTGAACATGATTAAACATCAGCTTTAACAGAAAGAAACACAATTCAACTAGAATCTTAGAAGTTGCCTGATTGAGTGGGAAACCTCATATAGAGCAACTTCGACATTATCTGCATATCGGTTCATAATCCCAAAGTTGTGAACTTAATTATGCTATCAATACATGACCAAAATCAATTGTTCTTTGCATCCCCTTTTTCTTCAAATGGAACGAAAACATCGCTTTCAAGATATTTATGTAGAACGTACAATAGTACCAATATGCTGGTAATGATGTACACTATTTAACTTAAATTTATCTGCATTCAGCAAAACATGCGATTATATCAAATTATAGTTTAGCTGCATCCCTTGCCGTCTAAACAGACATCATTGACAGTTGATTACCCATCCTTGCATTCTTGTGGTCAATAAATATTAACAAATGAATATCCATGACCAATTTGCAAAATACACTTGTAATCAAATGAAACGATCCACAACATCCAGTTGTGCAATTAACAGCTTATATGTTTTTGTTAATGCAGAATGTGAGAATTCACTCTTACGACTGGACTAGCTACGCTGTTCAGCTGTGCCTTGAACACTTTCTTGGAAGTAAAATCACGGTGGAGAAGAATATTATGCCTAGCCAGTTAAGGAGGTTTTATCCACCAAGGTCTGCATTACTTATCTTTACCCGGTAGAGAAAAACAATTAAGGCAAGGTCAACGGCAATTAAGTTAAAACTATAGAATCATTAGCGACTCAAAGTAGGGCATTGTGAACCTTTGTCACAAGTCCCTTCAAAGCATGTTCTAACAATTTGTAAACATCAGCACGCCACACAACAGCTTTGACCCGTTATGCCCAGAATTCAAAGTCTTTACACCTTAGAGCAGTGTAAATAGTCTGGACAACAGTGATAAAATCCTTCAGCCATAAGGGAGTAGAGCCGTTCTTCATCAATTCGTTGAGCATCTGTTCTCCTCACACTAAAACTTAGTATTTTAAACTTCATATGAAGTTAGATATCAGGAGAAAGGATGGAATAAGTTCCGACGAAGTAAAATCAGAAACTAGCTATATTTCGTGAGAAATTCTCAATATATCATGATTTACATTCCTTAAAACTCCAAGTAAGTTATAAAGAGATCTTCTGAAATTTTTTTAATTAAAGGATGTTCTGTTTACAGTTGTTAATATTTCTCTCATCTCGACCGATCTAAAAAACATTTTTGTGAAATTCTGTGTTAAAACTACTATCATCAGCTCACAAAAAATTATGTTGAAAGAGTATATTCACAAACATTTGTTAAGTGAACCCGTATGAAAAGAGTTAAAACTGCCACAGAGTTAATTACGTCTAAATTGACATTGGGGATTAAAGCTGTGGTTCTGGTTTTATTCAGCGTGGAAAAAGCTGAGAAAGTTATACATTAGGAACATATCTCTATATAGCTGTCATGAACTATTTAGCTGTACAGTTGGAAATTTAACTGCGCTATTTTTCAAAGCAATCATTCAATCTTGAAATTCTGTCCATTCAAGCTTTATCTTCTACTGTTATATGCCTGAGGAACACCAAGTTGGTTTTATAAACTCACTGCTTTATATTCTTTTCATATAATTATGTTATTTAGGATGCGAGCACATGATTAGCAGCAGCTGGAGGCAATGTTAATTTTAGTGGCAGAGATAATCCAGCTAAGCTTATGTGATCCCTTATCCGACCATTTTAGCAACAGAGAATAAGATGTCCAGCAGCCCTACCAGGGTTGCGCAGCATTAGAACTGCATCTTATTATGGGATAAGGTACATTCATAATAAATGGTCTTTTATTTATATTTATCTTTCCAGAAAAAATTCTGATGATTAAGCTCATCCATCACCCAGCTATTTTGAATTATGTCACTCTCCATATGATAAAACAATGTAACTCATTGAGATTTGAACAACGTTAGGCAATTTGATGCATCCTAACTCAAGTCATCAGTGAGTAACATGGGCAATGGGAACAGGTACAAATGAAGAACTCTAGCATGCGTTATTATGGAATATAGCTTGTGAAAATGCTGAAGAATTGGCCTAAAGGCAACAACAGCTGCCTAATTACTGACATGATCCCTGGAATTTTTGTGTTTTTATATTCCAAAAATTGATCCATAATTCAAGGGATATCCAGCCAGATCCATAAGCTCTAAGTAATTACATGAAATGTAGTTGTCAAGGCTGACTTATATGTTCAGGTCGTTACCATTTATGAGTATCTAAATTCACAAACAATAGAATATTTGCTGCAGGGATAAATAAATTGCCCCTTCAATAAGAAGAACCATTAAACAAATTGGCATAATTTGATCAAATCGGATAACTTCTCACCAAATGTGTCAGAAGGAATCCTACCTATAAAGAACAACAACAGGGTGTTTATCTGCCTCCAAAATGTCTGTAAATTGGGTTTGAATCTCCTTTGGCACCTGAAAAGTTAATGTTAAACAATGAAAAGCTATAATATCATCATCGTTCTGTCGTAATCATCATCGTTCTGTCGTACAGAGAACCAGAGATGTGAAAGTGAATTCAGATGTAGCTTAAATAAATTAGCCAATTATCTCCAATGGAGAAGTGAATGTAATTGAGCAAAAGGATGGGATAGAGAGACAGAGAGATGGGAGGAGGAAACAAATCAGTATTTATGATCCAAAACAATAAATAATCAGTAAACATGAGGCACATGTCACTCGTGCAGATCAAATCAGATACTACATCTATTGTTAGAATACTTAAAATCAAGAGTTACTAGCAGACCTGAATGAAATATAATCTTATTTATACATTAAAAAATGGAATAAATAGCTTTCACTGAACAATTGTTAAGCCAAAACTAGCAATTCCAACTAAATAATTTCAAAGTTCAAAGGCCAAATATTCAACCTTAAACAAACACAACTATTGGATGTTGCATGTGGAACATTGCACCAGGCAATCTAGAATACGCTAAAGGTCAGGTAAAAAAGATGCACTATTATGTCGTCAGCTGCAGAAACTTCCTCAAGGACTTTCTCAAAAGAAAAACCAGTCACCAGAATGCGGTGATATTGGGCAATAAAAAAAAGTAAAACAAAAACCTTATTACCAAAGGTGTTTCACTCTGCCCTTCATCAGCCAAAACGTGTCCAGCTATGAGTAAAAGGGAATAAAGTTCTTCCAAATTTTCAGTTGGATCAATAATGCCTCTGCCCTACATTTGTGAGAAAACAGGAAGAAGAGATTTCTTATAAAACAGAAAGTAAATGCGAAAATGCTAGATAAGTGTCCAATAAATGGGCAAATTTAGATGATAAACAGTGGTTATGAAAAAGGAGTTAATAGCACATCAAATAAAAATAATAAGAAATGATACCCATAGAAAATATCAAAAGTTTCTATTAGTTCCATTTATGAAAGAAGGTGTCCTATTATTGATAAGTTTATATCTTTAAGATATGATTTATCAATATCTTTTTATTTAAATTAGATTAGATTTGATTAGATTAGATTAGATTAGATTGGTATCTTATCTTTTAGGTATAGAGTTATCTATAAATACTAGAACAATATCTTGTAGTTATTAGAGTTTTATCAATATTCAATAAACAGAAAAAGGTGATTTACCACCCCAATATTATTGTCTTTGATAACTTTCATGGTATCAGAGTTCAGGTTACTCAATTAAACCTGCATCATCGTGAATTTGGAGTGTCTCGTCCGATTTTTTTTTGTTCCTGGCAAGAACAGTAAATCACGTACAGTTTCGTTTCTGTCCAGAATTTTTTAACGTGCATATTTTCTTTTTTTTCCCCTGGCCAGAACCGACAATTACATTCAAAATTCGCTTCTGCTCAGATTTTTTTTCCGATCGTGCATCGTTTTTTTTTTCCTGGCCAGAACCGAACATCACGTACAGTTTTTTTTTTTTCCGATCGTGCTTTGTCACTCCACAACACCTTCACGAATTTTTTGGTTGTTGCTTCCGGAATCTCTGTCCAGTAGCGATCCAAGGCATCTTCGTTTCTGTTCGCCCGTTCCGTTCGTGATCCAGTTTTTCACGAAGTTTTTTGGTGTCGATCAGTTCGTTTATTTCCAGCAGCAACACATACAGTGTTTCGATGGCTTTTTCTGGTGTTAGTGGAGGAAACGATTCTACGGACTCCACACATAATCTTCCACCGGTTAAATCCATCACACCCCCTATTGGGTTTGAACCTTTCTCCCTTCAAATCACAAATCACAAATTGAACGGAAAAAATTTCCTTCAATGGTCCCGCTCTGTTCAAATGGTAATTCGTGGAAAAGGGAAAATTGGTTATATCGATGGGTCAATCTTACCACTCACTTCCACCGATCCAACTTATTCATCGTGGGACGTCCAGAACTCGATTGTGATGGCGTGGCTCATCAATTCTATGGAGGAATCTATTGGTGAAACATATCTGTTCCATTCCACAGCGAAGGAGATATGGGATGCGGTAAAATTGGCTTATTCCGATCTTGAGGACTCTTCACAAGTCTTTGAGTTGCGCAATCAGATTAGGAACTTGAAGCAGGGTGAGTATACCGTCACTCAATATTTCACAAATTTAAAAAGACTTTGGCAGGAATTGGATCTTTTCGTTTTTTGTGAATGGAAAGATGCTGCCGATGCTATTATATATCGGAACTTACTGGCTAAAGATCGGGTATATGACTTTCTGGCTGGCCTACATCGTGATTTGGACCCTGTTCGAGGGCGTATTCTAGGCATGAAGCCTCTGCCCTCCATCGATGAAGTATTTGCGGATGTTCGCAGGGAGGAAAGCCGCCTGAGGGTGATGCTTCCTGATAATTCATCACTTCCAGAAAATTCAGCTCTTATTGCTCGGACTCCCACTGCCAGGTCAGATTCCAAGATGAAGGATGGAAAACCGTGGTGTGAGCGATGCAACCGCCACTTTCACACAATTGATACATGCTGGAAAATACATGGAAAACCAGCAAACTGGACCCCAAGAGCCAAAACACGTGAAAAAAGGGGTTCCCAGACTGCTGAACCTGCTACTACTGTTTTTTCTGGTGACAAATCCAGTCCACCGGAGGCGTTATTTTCAAAGGCACAGATGGACCAGTTGCTGAATATTATATCCAGCACCTCTGTCTCATCTTCACATATTGCAGCCACAGGTACTCCTTTTACAGCCCTAGGTGACATATCTCGGACAGGTGAGTGTTGGATTATTGATTCAGGGGCTTCGGATCATATGTCTTCCAGTCGGAATTTTATCACCTACATGCCTAGCAGAGACCCTAAACGTGTCAAAATAGCAGATGGTTCTTATACTGATATTGTGGGTATCGGCGATATCGCTATCACATCCAACATTCTTCTTAAGAATGTGTTACATGTCCCTAATCTCTCTTGTAATTTGATCTCTATCAGCAAACTCACACGGGATTTAGCTTGCTCTGTATGTTTTACACAATTTTCGTGTGTGTTTCAGGACCAGACTTCGAAGAGGAGGATTGGCAGTGCTAAGGAAGTAGCTGGACTCTATTACTTTCAAGGTTCTTCTTTCCAAAGTCACCTTGTTCAGAGTCCTGTTGGTCACCCGTCATTATCTCGTTACCAACAAGTTTTGTTTCTTCATTATAGATTAGGTCATCCTAATTTTGGTTATCTTAGACGGTTATTTCCATTTATGTTTAGAAACAATGATGTTTTTCAATGTGAAATTTGTCAATTATCTAAACATACTCGGTGTTCCTTTCCATCTCAACCGTATCAACCGTCCAAACCTTTTGCGTTAATTCATAGCGATATTTGGGGACCTTCTCGTGTCTGTACTACATCAAATCATCGTTGGTTCATTACATTTATTGATGATCATACGCGTGTTTGTTGGGTGTATCTTTTAAAAGAGAAATCTGAAGCGGAAAAATTTTTTCGGAATTTTTATTCCATGATAAAAACACAATTCAATGCCATGATCAAAATTCTACGAACTGATAATGGCACCGAATATTTTAACTCAAACCTTCATGATTTTTTATTTAAACATGGGATCATTCATCAGAGTTCCTGTGTTAATACACCGCAACAAAATGGTATTTCAGAAAGAAAAAACAGACATCTTTTGGAAGTTGCCCGCTCACTCCTATTCACGACCAATGTTCCAAAACGTTTTTGGGGGGATGCAATTTTAACAGCTTGTTTTTTAATAAATAGGATGCCTTCAAAAATCCTAAATTACCAATCCCCGGTTGACTGCCTTCAGTCAGTTCATCCTGAGAATAGGATATTCTCTATCCTTCAGCCCAAAATTTTTGGTTGTATGGCTTTTGTCCATGTCCATGAACATTCTCGCAGTAAGTTGGATCCCCGCTCTCACAAATGCATTTTTCTGGGTTACTCATCCACTCAAAAAGGGTATCGGTGTTTTTCAATTGAAAAAAAGCAATACTTTGTGTCTCGGGATGTTACGTTCTTTGAGTCGGTACCATTCTTTCCTACATCATTGCCTAAGCCTTCGCTTGAGGGGGAGATGTCTGAGTCAACTATTTCACAACATGTTCTTCCCAATATTTGGGACCTAGAACCTTCCTACACACATGACCCTATGTCCATATCTCAAACCAATGTTGTCCCAACACCACCTTCGACGCATCCAACGGCAGGGGGAGATTTAATCCAGCCGTTTCCTTTGCACTTTTCAAGGAAAAAACAGCCAAAGAAAGTAATAGAACCAACACTCCTGGACAGTCACGTCTCTAATTCGAAATCTGCGTCCAAAGATGACATGGATATACCGCAGGGAGACATAAATGACTCTGCTTGTGATCTTGATGAACCAATTGCTTTGAGAAAAGGGACCAGGACATGCACACAACACCCACTGGCAAAATTTGTGGCATATGGACATCTATCTCAGTCTACTAAGGTATTAATCTCACTACTAAACTTCCAAGTACTATACAAGAGGCTTGGGATGATCCAAATTGGAAAAAGGCTGTTCAAGATGAAATGCGGGCACTTGAAACAAATAGAACTTGGGAAATTGTGTATAAACCCAAAGAAAAAATACCAGTGGGCTGTAAATGGGTTTTCACAATTAAATACAGAGCTGATGGATCGATTGAGAGATACAAGGCAAGATTGGTTGCAAAAGGATACACACAAACATATGGTGTAGATTATCAAGAAACTTTCTCACCTGTTGCAAAAATCAACACAATTAGAGTGTTGCTTTCCTTGGCCGCTAATTTAGATTGGCCACTCTACCAATTGGATGTAAAAAATGCCTTCTTAAATGGAGATCTTGAGGAGGAGGTTTACATGGAGTTGCCACCTGGATTCAATAAAGAAAGTGAACACGGAAAGGTTTGTAAGTTGAAAAAATCTTTGTATGGGTTGAAGCAGTCTCCAAGAGCCTGGTTTGATAAATTTACCAAAGCCATTCTGAGACTTGACTACCTTCAAGCCAGTACAGACCACACACTATTCTATAAACATAAGAATGAAAAAAAAACTATTCTTATTGTTTATGTTGATGATATTGTACTCACAGGCGATGATCAAGAAGAAATGAAGAGACTGAAAGAGAAATTGGCAACTGAATTTCAAATGAAAGATTTGGGGAAGCTAAGATATTTTCTTGGTATAGAAGTAGCAAGGAACAGAACAGGAATCTCTGTGTCTTAACGGAAATATGTGTTGGATCTTTTAAAGGAAACTGGAATGTTGGGATGTAAACCAACTGATACTCCCATGGATCCTAATATAAAGTTAGGAGGTACAACGAGCAGTAATCCTGTAGATAAAGGAAGATATCAACGCCTAGTTGGTAAACTGATCTATCTTTCTCATACAAGACCGGATATTGCCTTTCCTGTGAGCTGTGTAAGTCAGTTTATGCATACTCCTCTGGAAGAACATATGGTGGCTGTTTACAGAATCTTAAGGTACTTAAAGGGGACCCCGGGGAATGGTCTCTTCTTTAGGAAGACAGAAGCAAGAAACATAGAAATCTTTACTGATGCGGATTGGGCAGGATCAATAAATGATAGAAGGTCTACATCGGGTTATTGCTCCTTTATCTGGGGAAATTTGGTAACATGGAGAAGTAAGAAACAACCAGTTGTTGCAAGAAGCAGTGCTGAGGCAGAATTACGGTCAGTAGCTCATGGAGTATGTGAAGGATTATGGTTAAAAATGCTACTTGAAGAATTAAAGATGAATATCATAGTACCAATGGAATTACTGTGTGACAACAAGGCTGCAATTGATATTACTCACAATCCGGTGCATCATGATCGAACGAATCATGTTGAGGTTGACAGACATTTCATTAAAGAGAAGATTGATGAAGGAGTGTTCAACATTGTTCATATACCGACCTCAGAACAAACTGCTGACATTTTAACAAAAGGCTTGTTTAAGCCTACGTTTGAGAAATTTGTATGCAAGCTTGGAATGCACAATCTATATACTTCAGCTTGAGGGGGAGTATTGATAAGTTTATATCTTTAAGATATGATTTATCAATATCTTTTTATTTAAATTAGATTAGATTTGATTAGATTAGATTAGATTAGATTGGTATCTTATCTTTTAGGTATAGAGTTATCTATAAATACTAGAACAATATCTTGTAGTTATTAGAGTTTTATCAATATTCAATAAACAGAAAAAGGTGATTTACCACCCCAATATTATTGTCTTTGATAACTTTCACCTATAATTCAGTTAGTCCACCTATCACTCAACTAGAGGAAAACCCATCAACAATGTTGTGATGTCCCCGAAATGATTATGTGCAATTGAACATTAATTATGTTATATGAGGATTATGGTGTTGATTTAATAATAAGGGGATATGCTTAGTCATGCGGTGGTCATGACCTAGTAATGCATTTCAGGGTGCATGTGTATATGTTAGGAATTTGAGTTATGGCATGATTATTTGGGGTGGGTGTTGGTTGTTTTGGTAAAGCATATATAATTGGAGTTTGATGTATTTTATCGAATGAATGTTATAAAATATCATGTAGGGATATTTTAATACATCATGCTAATTACCGGGACACAATTAATTTATTCAGCATACTTCAACCACACATTTAACCACTACCCACTCACAACCACCCCCTCAACCCATACCCATCTCTGCACACAAGCATGCCCATACCCCCACTTGGACACTCCCACCACTCAACCTCTATCACTTCTTTTCCCCAACTTCCTCCTCCATTTTTTCGTCCAGCATTCAGCAAGTAAGTAGGAGGAAGAAGGCTGTCATTTCTTGGTGTAAAACCTTGCAAAAGTTGGAGCAAAAAGGGGTGAGGAACCATATCTTGTTTTGATTAATTTTTGGTTGAGTTTTGATAAGTTGTTGAGTAGAAATGGCATGTATAGTAGCTTTTTGTTGAGGTTATTGTTTTGTGTAGCTACATGGTAGTATATTGGTGTATTTTGTATGTTAAATTTTTGGGGTATAATGGCTTATGGTGTGTTTCATGGTAGCTTTTGGATGGTGCTCGAAAATGGAGATTGTTCGCGATTTGCAGACTTCAGCGATCGATCGGCGCTTTTTCCCGATCGATCGCGAGCACCAGAGTGCGAGGCAGAGGCAGAGGCATTCGGCGATCGATCGCGAGATTTGGGCGATCGATCGGCGAAGCCAGCGAACGATCGGCATGTCTTCAGCGATCGATCGCGGAATGCAGAATTTTGGGCATTGAGGCAGTAGCATCTCGCGATCGATCGGGGCCCATTGGCGATCGATCGCGAGAAGCCAAAACTTGTGTTTTTAATCATTTTTGTGGGATTTTTGGTGTTGGACTATTATTGGCATCTAATATTGGTTTGTGTGATTGTAGAACAATCCCAAGTGCCAACACAGCCAAGGAAGTAAAGTCCTACCATCCCCTACTTTTGGAAAGGTACGTAGAAGACGTACGGGCACCCAACGGTAACATACCATGTAATTTATATACTCATTGGAATATGCATTGTGGATGCAAGTGTATATTGAGTTGTGCATTGTAGTTGCAAATACATGTTGATCTATGCATTATGATTGCATATGTATATGTTGATTGATTGGTGCACATCCCATGAGTCATGGTTATATTCGAGTGATGATTTTAATGCTTTGCCGCTGTCACTTGAAGCGATGATAGAATACTTGCCGCTGTCATATTATAGCGAGGAATGAATATTTGCCGCCAAATGTTGAAGCGAGGGTATTGCCGCATGTCGCATTTGAGCGAGGTTATTCAATGCCGCTAATATGTCGAAGCGAGGGGTATTGGTGCCGCTGTCATGACATGCGAGGTGCATTAAAATGCACTGTTATAACAGACTAGGGATTGGTGATTGGTGATTGGTGATATGTGATGACATTTGTAAAACCATTGAATAATGCATTGATTATACTCATAAAAAGTGCCCTCTAGGTCCCAGGGCAACATTCTGCCTGGAAAACACTAGGACCTATTTTTCTGTTTCAGGTACCTGGCTCAAATTGTATGTTTCCTTGCACCTCAGAGTTACAAAGCAAAATGCAATTCACTTACTTATTTCCAAGGTTTTTCCAATCAAACTTTTGATTTTTCACATAATATTTCGACTTGGTGGTCAATATGACCCTATCAAACACCAACCTACAATTTATCACACTTGATGGGATTGATGTACACAAGTGTGCGATGGTTTAAGGACCGCTATCTGCCAACCCAGGGTTGTGAGGGTTGAGACAGACGTGTGTATAAAAAGAAAAGAGGCATGGTCAACAAGGTGGCTGGATTACCAACAGGGAGGAGAAGCCAGAAAGAACGAGGCTGTAGGGGCTAGCTGAAGCAGATAAAGATCCCTGAGTGGAGCTTCATCAATAGAGGCTGGCAAGGAGAGGTGGTCGGGTGGAAGGATGAAAGGTTGCCGCAGGTCCACAAAAAAGCAGAGGTGTTATATATATATATATATATATATATAGAGAGAGAGAGAGAGAGACAGGTTGGGCCAATGAGGAAGGGCAGTTATGCCTAGATTTAGAGGGGGTTGCCAACATGTGCTTAATTGGTTTTTTATATGATCATTGCTTTTTAAATAATCACGAAGCTGAACGATTTATTACATCAATCAATGTTTTGGCTTTTTTAAAACAAATTATCTTGATTCAGTTTCCACCTTTATGTTGATTGGTTATTACAAGTTAACCCAGAAATGCAAACAAATATATAAACACCTAGTTCAGCCAAGATGACGATATCAAGTAGATGAAAAATAAGCTAAAAATATACCATGTCCATACCACACCAAGCACTGAGTAAACAACTAAACGTCAACTGTAATATACCTGATGAAGCCTTATGACAAGATCTGAGAAAAGTTTGGTGAGAAAAGGGACTGTAACACCTATAGCTGATCGAGCAATAAGAGCATAAGAGTCTAATCTCTCATCCATAGCTACAAAGAGAACACATAAAGCATGATGAGAAAAACTCATTGAGATGCTAAAGATGGTAAAAATGATTATCACAATTATGGTTAATATTACTCAATAAATTCACTCATTCGGCTATTTACCGGTTATAGAAGCCTGAACGTAATCATATTCATTCTCATCACTGAAGGCGGATGTAGAAGCAGCTGGTAAGAAGAAGAAAAATGTCACTGAAAGCACAATATTACTAAAGCTGAAATGAGCACTATATCGTTGCAACCATATGAATTACCCTTCAATTCAGACTCTACTATCAGCTGAAAAAGATTGCCAGTTGCAATGATCCCTTCAGGTGAAAGCAATTCAAGATATCCACCACTATCCAACTGCTGTAAATTGAAAAATAAAGCCAGCAGGAGAATTATGCATTGACAAAAATTACTGAGTAGGATGGTCTAACAATGATACCCATGCAAAGAATTGATATGATCTATAAACAGATAAACAGATAAAAATTTGTAGTGGGTACAGAAGATCTAAATTAAAGACTCTCCTAAAGGGAAATTGTGGCACCCAACGCCATTAAGATTTTTTTTTTTTTGAGTCAATACCCTGATTACTTTGTGAACCCTATCTCAACTTTTCATTTTCCAACTTGTATCCCATAAATAAGAAAGCCCCTTCTCTATCAAGGGGAAGTACAAAGTGCCAGCCAACAACTGTTTCTTATGCAAAAATAATAACACTGACAATAGGTGTTCAGGCGCTGACAAACGTCAACATAATGCTTCAGAATCTCCATCCAAGAGAAATAATCTTGCGTAAACAAATGGAACCAGCACCCATTTCTGAACAAACCCCTATCAATTAAAATTATAGTAGGTGATGATGTTTAGTAGAGCCTTACCCACAACAAAGATGAAGACATACATATATAATGGTAAGATCATAGGGATGCAGTAGCTACAGTTTATGCAAGTGACATAAATTCAGGCTGCAATAGCATATACCATGAGAAGTGCTGTCCAAGTATCTAATAAAATATCACGGGCCACCCAACTCCAGGTCTCTTCCTCAGCGTGATTTCTCACAAGATCTTTAATGACTTCACATGTCAGGTCAGACAAAAGACCAATAGTACCATGGGGCCTGAGCATCAAGTAAATTACTCAACTAAGTTAAAAACACCGCACAAAATATTACTATCTGTCCAAGACTGATCGTCATATTTTTCATTGGGATGTCCATAAAGTATATTATTAACTTAAAAAACTTCCCAATACAAGCACACATACGAAAGGAACAAACTTCTAACTATTCGTGTTTAAGCCAAAAAATTAAGATGCTTACTATGCCCACTTTTTCAAAAAATGACTGACCTCACAGATTTCAAAAGTTCATCGAACACATGTGGTGCAGTCACAGTTGCAATGGACAACAGTGCACGGCAACCATCAATCAGTTCACTGGAAATTATTAAAGAAGTCATTCGTAAAACTTGTAACAAATCAAGAACGAGAGGGTGATCGCAATCACTACCTTTCACTTTTCCCACATTCTATCACTTTTGAAACAGCATCAGGTGGTTCCACCCATGGTAAAATTCCAGCTAGCAGCTGTTGAAGGAGTTGCCTTTGCATGTACCCATTGTCTAAATCATGAAAACGAAAAGAAAAAAAAATTATCAAGACAGACTAGCAACAATTGATTGGTAGTAAAAGTGTGCAACAGAAGTTGAATTAAAAAATCCTGAAAAAAGGGAGGTGATAAAAACCAAAGGAAAATATAAAACACCAGAAGTGGTAGTTAACACATCTGTCCTTGGTAAATTCTTAATGAAAAATTAATGAAAAGGAAATAATCTTCATTCTCTGCAGCAACGAAACACAGTAAAGGGTCAAAGTTTAAGAATTAAGATTCAACAAGAAGAGGTGACAAACTGCCAAGAGATAATTAACCAAGGGTAAGAGTCACCAAAAAAAAAAACAGCTCACTATTTCATCTAGGACTTCTTCCTGCTTCTGTAACACACAGTTTAAGAACATCAACAAAAGCTCAATGAAACAGAAAAGGCCCCAAACAAGGTAAAATGGTGAAGGTGGCACAAAGTATAAGCTCCTCCATTGAAACCAATAACTTCTTAGTACAAGCACACTCTATTGAAATAAGCAAATATTGGGAAAATTCCATTCACCTTCCCTAATATGTTCAAATTACACAAGTCTTTCCTCTGGCGGTCATTAATTGATCTGAACATTTTGATACATCTCGCTGTATTCACAATGAAGGTAGGAGTAAGTATTTCAAGGTCAGTGTATATGAAAGTGTGTTAACTTTAAAATCGGGGAAAGTAGATGCTGTTACAATTTTTGGAGGAGAGCTTTTGTATGATTTGAAGTATCTCAAGGTAAGTCGATGTGATAAACCCTTCTTTAATTTTCTCTTTTGAAATTGGGCTAGACACTTAACTACCTCATGACAAGTAGCTAATCAATGTTATTTCTTTAAAGTTATTTTTCATTGTTCTTAAAACCAAATACTTTTAATCTGCATTCACAAATAGATGCTTTCGCATCTATTTTATAATATATATATCTTGTCTGATCAAAAAAAAAAATCTGCATTCACAAAGAGTACTGCCTCATTCCACTGCCCTCCATATAGATCCATGTTCCTGTCTGTAGTATCCAGAAATAAAGTTGGCCTATAAAGAGCACCAAAGTACAGTGGATTGTTTACACCGAGCAAGAAGAACTATTGATGCAACATGTAAGAATTAACAAAGAAAAAAAAGGAAGTCAATAAGCATGCATTAACAAGAGGCAACCATCACATGTTATGCAAGATAAGTTAAAATGCATCACAATTAAAGGACATATAGAACATTCAGGCTTCAAAAAAAGATAGAAGGAATAAATTACCAGATGGAAATATGGTTCCCGATAAAGAGCAAAATTGCACTAAAAGTCTTCGAGCAGAAACTGCAAGAGGACAGTCAAGCCAGTAACCTTCACATGAAAACTTCTGTCTAAGCCCACCATACAAGTTCAGAAGCCACCCAACATGACCACTCGAAATCAACACATCACGCCAGGCAGTACCAGGCTACAGGCAGCACCGAATAAGAAACAATTACGTAAATCACATTCACAAGTGTCACAGACTAAAAAAAAGGAATTTTTTTTTTTTGATGACTCGGTATCCGGCCCGAAGACCGACTAATCCGGGGGACCAATCCCTCCACTAGCGGGGGGCCCAATTGAATCTGGGGCTTTACGCCACCGTATGGACTGGCCCCACAGGAATTGATAGCATCATAGAGGTGTCGAACCTGAGACCTAGAGAGGAGCAAGACTCCTAAGTCCCAGGCCTCTACCACCCGGCCAAAAAGAGAAAAAGTGGAACTTTAAGGATGCTATACAGAAACAAATCAATCTAAAATTTCAAAATAACTACAAAGAGTTTGATTACGTCGATCTAAATTATTAAAGAAAAAATCAACTTCCAAATCAAAATGATTTACTTTCCGAAACTCCACTTAAACCAAGGAATAAAATATCCTATACTTCAAACTCAAACAAGTGCCAAACAGTCGCTTATTTTTTTTACTTGGATGTTTGTAATCATACATACTTTGTACATTCTCCTGCGGGAATCAATCCCATTGGTTACTCCAAAACTCTCTACTATTAAATACCTAAGAAACTCAACAGTCATGATTCAACAAAAGAATGTCTGAATAGGGTTTAAGGCTCCGTACTCGGTCATGAAAAGAAGGTTTCTCTCCACTATCGATCGATACAATATGCCTCTAGTCGCATATGTTTATCGCTATTCCATTATGGATAGACATTATTTGTCACTATTCCATTATGGATTGACATTGCTCAGTACCAGATAGCTGTCATTCTTTTTGTGCATATCAACATTATTTGTTGCTCATATGGTATAATAGTCATTTTTCCACAATATAAATAGGCCTTTGACACTAATCTTGTAAAGAATGATGAGATCAAGTGGCCTAAATTTTTGCTGAACACAGAGCTGGTGAAAAAATGGAGCTGGATTTATGGTGGTGCATAACAGTGAATTCTTCCAAGCTACTGAACCAACCAAATTTTAACTGAATACTAAAATATTCACGTCAATTGTCGACTAGGTTGTTAGCAAGATTTTGAATTCTTACTGACTAGATAACTGACATGTTTTAACTAAAACCCAAATATCCGTTAACATTGAGTTTCCCAAGCTATTGAACTACTCAAATTTTAACTTGTTGATAGGATGATAAGATTAGAAGTGTTTGAATTATGTTGATAAGATTTGTTTTATTTAAATAAATATGATAAGATATCTAGGAGATTTACTTAGATATGATTCTGTTATTTGTTATATATACCACATGGATTGTAAACATGAATTATTCTGAATAAAAGGAAAATAACGTAGGTTTTACGTTCCATACCACAAAGCCTCTGATATTCTACATGGTATCAGTTTCTCAGGTTCTACCCATAACTTTTTAAAGCCTTAACCATGGCCGCCGCAGGGTCGTCTTCCGCTTCCAGTGGCCCAACCAGTGGTTCTGACTCGTCGGGCAGTACACCACCTCCAGTTATGGGACTTGGCATGTCCAATAGTTCCTTCCAAGTTTTGATCCAGAAATTCAATGGAAAAAACTACTTTGAATGGGCACAATCTATGCGCCTAGTCATAGATGGAAAAGGCAAATTGGGCTTTCTCACGGGAACCACAAAAGCCCCTACATCTGATGATCCGTGATACATCCAATGGCGATAGGAAAATTCACTCGTCATGGCCTGGGTGCTTAATTCGATGGACTCCGCCCTGGGTAAACCATTTCTTTTCCTGCGCACTGCCCATGCCATTCGGGAAGCGGTCCGTGAGACTTATTCGGATCTAGAGAATTTCTCACAATTATATGATTTAACAACTCGGATGTGGCAGATTAATCAGGGAACATGGGATGTCACCGCGTATTACAATGATTTAATGGTAATTTGGCAAGAATTGGAACTTCTAGACGTGGGTGAATGGGAGAGTGCGAAATATTGTGCTAGTTACAAGAAAAAGGTTCAGTGTAGCCGTGTATTTGTATTCCTTGCAGGGTTAAATAGGGAATTGGATGAAGTTCGTGGAGGAAATCATGGTCTCTCAACGAAAGTATATTCTATATCTTTTGAAAGAAACTGGAATGAGTGGTTGTAAACCTTCAGAAACTCCTATAGAAACTGGTGGTAAATTAGGAGACATCAAAGATGGAGTTCTCGTCGATACAGGAAGATATCAGAGATTAGTTACTAATCTATGTATCTCACACTCGACCAGACATTGGCTTCGCAGTAAGTATGGTGCGCCAGTTTATGCACTTACCATTTGCAGAGCACCTTGAAGCTTGTGTATCGAATTTTGAGATGTCTAAAAGAACCCCAGGGAAAGGACTTTCCTTCGGAAAAAATATAAAAAGAGAACTAGAAGTATATACAGATGCAGACTGGGCGGATCAAGCATTGACCGAAGATCTACCTCAGGGTATTGCACATTCTTATGGGGAATCTTGGTGACTTGGAAAAGTAAGAAACAAGATGTTGTTGCTAGAAGCAGTGCTGAAGCAGAGTATAAATCCATGGCTCAAGGAGTATGTGAAGTGTTGTGGCTAAAACGGGTTTCAGAAGAATTAAACAGAAAGGTGAACTTGCCACTGAAGCTATATTGTGATAACAAGGCAGCTATCAGTATTGTTCATAATTCCGTATTGCACGAAAGGACCAAACACATTGAAATTGACAAGCACTTCATTAAAGATAAATTGAAGGAGTAATGTGCATCCCATTTGTTCCTAGCTCATTACAAGTAGCAGATATCCTAACTAAGGGATTGTCAAAACAAAAGTTCGAAGACCAAGTTGGCAAGCTTGGAATGATAAACATATTCGTACCAACTTGAGGGGGAATGTTGATAGGATGATAAGATTAGAAGTATTTGAATTATGTTGATAAGATTTGTTTTATTTAAATAAATAGGATAAGAGATCTAGGAGATTTACTTAGATATCATTATGTTCTTTGTTATATATACCACATGGATTGTAAACATGAATTATTCTGATTAAAAGGAAAAGAACGTAGGTTTTACGTTCCATACCACAAAGCCTCTGATATTCTACATAACTGACAACTCAGATATTAACATCAACCGTTCACTAGGTTGTTCGCAAGATTTCGACTTCTTATTACTGAACAAACTGTCATGCTTTGTCTAGAACCAAAAATATCTGTATCGGTGTCCAAATACAGTTGGACCCAAATATCTAAATGGGCGGTCCAATTTAAAATAACTCTAATAAGGTCTTTGATAAAGCCTCATAAAAAAACTCATTTAATATAGTCTGGAAACAATCCCCCACCAGTTTTTCACAAAAACCCAAACCCAAACCCAAACCCAAACCCAAACAATGGACTTCAGTCCATAATAGAAAAGGAAACAAAATTAGTCCTTACCAAACACCATTTGTAACCCTACCTATTTGATACAGTGGAAACAAGGTAAGCAAGAGGTGAACTCAGAAGTAAGTGGCGCCCACTGGACAGAAGAGAGCGGCAATTTTGGGACAAGGTCTAGTCAATGGCGAGCCAATTTTCTTCTTAACCTACTAAACTTCAAAAAAATTTATTTGAATAAAAATCCTAGATTGACGATCACAGTGCCCCTGTTGCAACTCAAAGATGGTGGCAGTGCAACAGCTACGGTTCGGCTTTTTTTTCCTTCTTAGAACCTTTTGGTTTTGATGCCATGTAAAAAACAGAGAATTTATGGAAAGGTGCAACATTTCACATACCATCATAGGCTAAAATTTAATAAAGAAGGAAAAAATATCGGCATAATCAGAAGTATCTCCGCTAAGGCTAATTAAATTGAATAATATATTTAACAAATTATCTTCCCGGATAGTAGTAAGAAACCTAGAGATTACAAACTTACAAACCCAAACTCAATACTTTTGCATCCAAGCATACTCAAAGCTAAAGTTGTAGGTTTCAGTTAATCCTAAACCGTATGATAGCTTGCTCAGACTAGATTCAACTCCAATAATTTCTACCTGCTATCAATAATTTCTACCTGCTAAGCTATCCCATGTTCATTTTAACCATTGCATGGCACTCTTTGGAGAAAGGCATGTATAATGTCGCCACTCACCTGAACCAAGACACATTCAGACCTTCTAAACGAGTTACTTTCTGACTTCATTCTATCACAAAACACATCAATCCCTTTTATGGAACTCTCATCGGCACTCTTGTTGCCTTGAAAATCCCAAGTGAGGATTTGAAGCATCAATCGTAATGCAGCTGAACAGACTTTGGATTGAGGAACTGCGGCATCTGTTCCGATTATTCTGTTTGAGACATCAAAAGCAGCATCTTGCACCCAACAGTAGAATGCCTGTAAAGAGTGAAATACGAGGAATAAATACATGTGTTGAGAGTTGCCCCACATTGAGAATTTACAAGCTATGTTAACTCTTGCTAAGATACATAGGTTACTCCACTCATTACCAATTGGTTTTAAGTTGGAACCCCATACATTCTTAACATGGTATCAGAGCCTCTGGCTAACGCTGAGGTTCAAAACTCACAAACAACAACTCCACCCATGAAATATCCACTTGATGGGCCTCCAAAACAAAAAAAAAGAACCGGCCCACAAGTGGGGGGAGTGCACAAATAACAAATTTTTCAATCTCGGCAATTCAACAATATGAACACAAATGAAAATGAAGAAAGAGTCGAGTAAGATACGCTCCAATCTTCATAAGGACAAGCATTAGACAATGATTAACCTTCACGAAGGTTTGCTCTAAAGATGTTCGGCACTGCTCGTGGAATTCCCTGGGAAGACCCATAGCCGTTGTTGTAGATGGTGAAAATTCAGATACCTAACCAGGCATATATCATGTATGTACTAAATGAAAATGAATTTTGAATAAAACAATTATTGTAAGAGAAAAACGCAAGACTGATATACATACCAAAGATTCCAGAAAATTGATTGCAACAAACTGTGCATCAAGACCATGGCTACCGGTTATAGCCTGTTTCACCTGCAGGGTAAAATTATAAGACTTTTCAAGTATGAACGTCAAATAGGGACATTGGAATAACACATACTTCCTAATAAAATGAGTCCCAAACTTGATAGTGAGATTAAATAAAAGGCTTAAGAAATGATAAACTCACATGAATCTGAAGAAGAAACAGTGTGGAATGATCCAACACTAATGTGGTAAAATGAAGGTGAACAGAAAAATGTGAATGCCAAAAATTTAACTTCTCAAGCCTAATTGTGAGGCCATTGACACAAGATATTATCCCAGAAACATACACCCTTAGGCTTAGTTTGGTTTCTTGGACAAGTTAAAAATAAATTGCTTGCCCCTTATTACCCTTTGTTTTGCTCGATATCTTGAAGCTCAACGGTAAATAAAGATCCTGGCACAATTCGCTGTTCCTCAATTAGAAGCCATCCCTCCTTTGAGCAATAATCATGAATCTGTGCTTCGGTGTATTCTTGACAAATATGATAGTGTTACTTTTATGGCCTTTAGCTCGGCCTTTAATCAAGCAAGTATTGTAGCATCAAATCCGAAAAGAGGGTAAACCATGTAAGTAACAAAATCTGGTGAGGATCAGATAGAGAGAATGAAGAGCAGCAAATGGCTCATATCAAGGTGCACGAGCTTCGGCAGAAGAGCAGGGCAGATCTACTGGCGCAGCTGAAAGATCTGAAAGCAGAGCTTGCGCTTTTGGGAGTGGTGAAGGTGGCCGGAGGGGCTCCAAACAAGCTTTAAAATATCAAGGTGGTGAGGCTCTCAATTGCACAGGCGTTGGCCGTGATTTTGCAGAAGCAGAAGGCTCTGAGGGGAGTGTACAAGAACAAGATGTATTTGCTTCCTGATCTTCATCCTAAAAAAACACCTCCCATCGACCGCTGTCTCACCAAGCACCAGGCATCATTAAAAATGGAGGTATCATGTGATTGAGCAGTAAGAAACAGTGATGATATGAATCTTGTGGTTGTGGTGGGTTGAAGTTGGGGGAGTCCACTTCAAGCGGCAGGGAATATGGTGGTAGCGACTAATGAGCAGTATAGCATGAGAGATATTTTAGACAATTCGAAATAAACTATAAATTTAATCTGGGAAATAGCATTTAGCCCCCTGAGAAAACCCAAAAAAACACAACCCTTAATGATATTTTAAAACCCTATGTTTTTTGAAATCCGGCATAAAACCCCTGTAAATGGGGGAAATATACCTGATTTTTTTAAAAAAAAAGGGTTTAAAAACACCTTTAATTTTACATAGGGTTTTATGATTTTTCAATATTTCAGAGGGGTGATACATGCAATTTTCCCAATTTAATCTTTCACATATAAATCACATCAAGCACTACATATTTTATCACATCCTATTATTACATATTTTATTTTGTTATCACTCCGATATCTCATCCAGCAATTATCTCATTGTTCAAAACAAGCAGTACATTAGTGGATAAACAAGTATAACATAATATGAAAAACCAAGACAGATACATTCATTTCAAGCAACCTTCTTATGCCTCATATAGGTGAGTTTGGACTGTCTTTTTCTGCCGCTGAGTTCCAACTTCTTAGGTGGTTCGACTTACCACTAAGGATTTGTTGAGGTCCCAAAAGCTCACAACTCATCAAACTTCCACAAGTTGAAATTCATTGAGATCTCAACTGCTTACTGATTGTTGAGCTCCCATCTGCCCAACACTAAGCCTGCCGCATTTGTAATTCTGAGCCGCTAACTGTTCACATCCGACTGCTCTATGACCTCATTACCACCCAACACTTAAAATTTTATGGGCAGTATTTTCCGCTTCACTTAACTCTTCCTTTTAACCTACTGCTACCAATTGGCCTTGCTTTTTCCGCGTCTTGCATTGAAAAGTTCTGGTCCTTACAACGCTTTTCCTTATCATCTCTCTAGCCAGAGTCAAACTAGACCTCATGTATAAGCTTTGAGTTCATAGATAGGTCTAGGTCTTCCTTGAATCATGTTATCAGCCGTTTCTATTTAAAGGGAAAAAGTGTGATGTCTTTTGTTTCCTAGCATTGTCTTATTCTCTTTTTCCAAGCACTTTGCTAAGCGCTCTTTCCGGCTTCTTTAAGAAAGAAATTAACATTGTTGTCCAAACAAACAAACCATAATCAAAGAAAATAAACTAAAAACCGAAAAGCCATGGCAGCATAATAAGACAATAGACTATCTCGCTTCGTAGTTATTTAGGCAAGGAACTGAATCCCTCCTAGAGGTTTACTTATGAAAACATAATGGGAATCAAGCATACTCTAAAGGATAAAGAAACCATGTAAGTTTTTTTATTTATCATACCTCAAGGAAATATTTCTCCTTCTCTTCAGCTGCAAAATCCAACCTACAAAAAGAAAATAAAAGCAAAAAAATCACAATAGCTATTGTACAATTGGTGAATAAAAAATTTCCAGTCAACTAAAACTATAAGAAACTAACACTCAAATTAGAAGATTTTAAATTCTACAAAAGATTCCACACAAGAGTTGTTTCAGAATGTAACATTCATTAAGACCCAAATTGGCTGGAAAATTTTAAAATTTCATGTATTACATCCCAGCATCCTCCAAAAAAAAAAGCAATTATCTGAGAGATCCTGTGAAACGTTGCCTAACCTGTCAACAAAACTTTTTATGCTATGTTTACCAATTGCTTAACCCCATAGACAATCAAGCATAATGCTTAATTTTTTTTGTCAACCCACCACAAGTTCTATTCTATCCTTACAATTTATTAATTGACTGTACTATAATTTACCCTTATTTCTTAGTACTACAACCAATAGAAGGATGTAATGAACACATCATTACTCATTCATAGTGAATAGGAAGCTTCTTAACGAACATAGATGTCAGCAATGAGCATTACACTACATATTTGTCCCTTGGGTTTAAGAAACTTACCACCCCCTTTTGAGAAGTTGAGCAGCCACAGATGCAACTTTCACTAAAACATAACCCTCAGGTGAACTAGCGTGTTTCATGATAAACCACAAACAAAAACTGCAATAGAATGTAGCATTGGTCAACTAGGAATATCAACAATATGTGGTATCAAGATAAATACCTTTGGGAAGCTGAATATTTATCATCTCATATAAGCAGAGAACAATTTTAACTCAAAAACTGAGGCAAAGGGAATGGGAATCCCTAGGACTTAAGAACACAGTGAGGCAAGAGCTTCATCAAAGTCCGCAATATGTTACTACAACACAACTTTTTGTCCCATTCAAAAAAAGAATAAATGTACATCCTAAAAGAAAAGAAAAGAAGAAACTTACCAAGACAAAATAAAACCCAAAAACCTATTAAGGAGACTTATCTAGATAAAATTCAGCTTATAAACGAGTTCTCTCTCATATGCATACAAAACAAAATGTAAAAGCAGCATTAAAGACGGAGATTATTAGTTTCAGAAATGCTAAAGAAACTTTAGAAAAAAGGCCATTGTTATGAACTATTTTCCAGCAACCAAAAAACAAGTTAAATCAACAAGAAGTTAAACAAGAATCACAGAATTTTAGCAACAATATATTAGATAAAAGCATATTGATTTGATAAGAAACTTAGTAGTAATACCCTGCCCTAGCCTCTAGCACAAGTTAGCAATAACAAAACATACTTGAATGCCTTTCTCTAACAAACTCTGTCCTTATATATTCTTTCTTCCAAACACTTCCCTCCTCTCCGAGCAACTTTTCTAGTATGGTCTTGACAATTAGAAAGATGGTGCTGGCTTTGTAAGCCCGGTTTATTTGGACCCGTAACAGCCACACATTAATATGCCAATGAACTTCAATAAACTACAAGAAAATTCAGTGGATCCTGGTGGTGGCAGGAGGCTAAGCCATAGGAGGCACATAAAGATAATAATAGCAATTGACGATGATGGTGATGACTTGATGACATAGCAGGTGATGAACCATTGGTAGAACTGATGACCATTGGTAGAACTGATGTTGTGGGAAATTTGACTTGATTATAGACTAGGTGGTGAGGGAAAGCACCGAGGTTAGAACTGATGGTGTGGTAATCATCTATCAAATTTTTATACTTAGAAGTTCTTTGATTAGTGTTTACTTGAGCTAAGCAAGCTTCTGTTTAATTTTGAAGAAAATAAGAATGGTATCATGGTGGACTGAAACAATTCAATGACCAAGAATTTTATTAGATTGGTCAAATGTTGCAGCTTTGATTGATGATGCATCTTTGGATATGATAAAATGCACATTTAAGTAATATCCGCCAAAAAATGTAAAATGTGACTCTTGAAGTACTAATACTTGTAGATGATAAATGATGTACTATTACTACTAAAATTACCCAAGCTAGTATATCAAAATCACTTCTGAAGTTACCTGATCAACCCTCTCCTGTCATTAGCATCGAGGAATCCCCATTCTCGTAAAGCTGCATCTCTAATTGCTCCAGCAGCCTGAAATCTTGCATTTGCCAACTGGGAATTTTCTGGACAACCATGGGACTCTCAGTAAAATGATATTTCCTTAATTTGGCTAGATATGACACTCATTCAATTAGCATTTCCAAATGACCAAAAATGAAAGATAAAAAATTCTGCAAACATCACAAAAGGATGTAGTATGATCTTCAGCATCCGTGCACATTAATATTGATATAACAGGCTAAGACATTATTGAACCAGGACATGCCTTTAGCCAGATGAAAACTACCTTCTAGGAACTTAATAGAAAATCATATGAAGTCTAAAGTGTAAGTGACATAGGATCAAATTGAGAGACTCTATAGACTACTATGTTTCCCACACCAGTTTAAGTCCACATGGATATAAATACAATAAAGATCATGAGCATTTTTTATGCAAACATACCTAGAATAAATTTACATGCCTGGTATGGCCGAGAAGACTGGCTTAATGATAATATTGTGGCCTCGGCTGCAGCCGGATTGACATGCATCTGCTTAATCATTCCCATATATTTCCACAAGTTAATGTATCCCAATAAATGAAAAATTATTACACAAGCATCGCTGATGCACTTTAAAACTTACAAACAAAATATTAAGTAATGGGAATTTTTTATAGGAAACAATTTTTTTAATAAATAAATAGAAATGTATAAATGAAGCTTAAGGCATTCTCCTGACCCATTTTTCAAATAGATATGTTGACAACCCAATCAGAATATGTAGTTCTTGACAAATATCAGTTCGATGGAGAACAGGAGAAGTCATGGACATCATATCACCATCAACATATAGCTACCCTATTTCATGCCTATGCTTTTATAAGCTGACACCTTCAAGATCAGAAAAATGATGGTATTATGTCAAAAAATAACTCGTGGTACTAAATAAATTGTTTGAGCTGATAATTTTCATAGAATAACCAACTGGATGGATGCCAAAACCTGGATTGATGGATTACTACTTGTAATGGTTATTTCTTAAGCAATTACTGTCGTTAAACTAATACTCTTATATGTAACATCGTGTATATAATATCAATTTCTAACTTTAATACCCATTAAGACAATTATGTACTAGAAACAATCAAAATTCGTGTCACGAATTCTCGTCAACTGATTTCCCAATACCAAATTCATGCGAACACCGACTGTCAACCCCATTTATATTCAGCAAACATTCATGAACTTAGCAGCTGATGTATTCATGAATTAAATGTTTTCCCCAGAAACAGACCACGCACCAATTACATAATGAAGAGTTTCCTGGCGCTCTATTTAAAGACTTGATCCAAAGAAGAATTCAATCCAAACATTAATCTATTGAGTGCAGCGCCTCTAAAATTTAAGCACCATCCCTCGATAAGCTAGCTCCCATGAGAGTGGCCCTTCCTCCCTAAACCTTAATCCACCCTATGTCGTGGGACACGTAAAAACACTGGGCACCTTTTAGAAACCAAGCCCGTAGTGGTGTGTCTTGGAACCTTGGTACATATGCACCATAATCTAACCTATAATATACTAACATGAGGGTAACATCCCCTCTATGATGATAAAAAAACCAACCCATGTTTCGGAAGCCCAGAACAGTAAGCACGTAGAAAGTTCTCATCAAAATGTAAGCATTAATGTGTCATCAAGGCCAAGGGCCTAAGGAATTTACAGACAGAACAGGAAAACCTGAATTGAACTGCAGGCAATTTCAATAGCTTGCATGGTGGCCTGAAGCTGAGACAAATCAGCGGCTCCATAACCTTGATGCATCGTCGCCACAGACTGATGTAATTCGGATAGATAAAACACTGCCGAAACTAGTGAGCTACACTTAGCGTGTGCAATATTTCTTTGTGGGGGTTGCTTAGAATTCCAAAGGCTAGCAGGGAGTCAGTAGTCGTTCCGAGTGGACTTTGATCGGATTTGGTGACCGAGGGCTCGAGTGGAGATCTTATACAGCATTCAGAGTCTCTCTTCAAATCTGAAGGAACTGACGGTTTTTATCCAACCTAATTCATTGTAAATACCAATTGTAGCTTCGGATTATATATAAAAAATCAAATAAATCGTAATCAAATAGAACCCAATATCTCCGCCCTTACATCAAGGGATGGTGCCCATGCCACCAGAGCGAATGGACTCTTCGGATTTTAGAGTTATTATATACACCAATCCCTAATATACAATTGAAATTATAATCAATTTAATACCTTTTTTATACATGTGAAATAATTTCAATTAACTCAATCTGAAAGTTCAATAAAATTTTCGCTACAATGACCGCTATTCGTCTCCATTTCATGTATACATTTGCTCATTTGCACGAGTTACATATTTGCACATTCCATTATCGTGTAAATTGTTACGTGTTTGTGTAGTTACTTGCATCTAAATCATTTGTTGTATTATGATCATTTAGCATATTGGGGGGATTTGTGGTCTTTTTGTAATTGATTTTTTAAATTAGTTTTAGTTTTTTTGTGACACAAGGGCATTGTTGTCATTTCACTTGGCAATACCAACTTTTTTGGTCCATAACCCTCACATATCATATATAGTATAGTTAACAAATAACAAAAGGGATTGTATAAACAATGAATTAAACTGATCTTCAATCGAAATTGAAAGATTTGAAACTTTAATTGGCGAATTTAATCAAGATTTTTAGTTGGGGTGCCAAATTATACTTATTGTTTTTTTTTAATTTAGTAATTGTAGAGGACCTAGACGAAATCGGAATGAAATAATACAATATGTTATGGTCGACTGCGTAGAGTCTGAAGCCTTAGAGTTGAGGCTTGATTCGCCTACACATGGACTACTCAATGATTGAGTTCAAGATCAGAAACCTGGGCACATGGGGAACACTTATATAGTTATATACATCTTGTTTGGTTGGTCCATGGAACCTACATCGGGTTCATACAAGTATTTTCCAACACATGATAAGGCAGTTTTTGAAAGCCCACCAACGTAAATTTTTTTGTCGGAATTTAATAGTTTTTTGATAGTTCATAAGCCAAGTATCACTCTCTCTTTATAATATGACAACAATACTTATTCGAATGATAGTCGTCTTCCCGTTGCGTATAGGTAGATTAAGGTAATTCTTGTTGTGTATTTTTGTTCAACTACATAAAATTATTCGAAGTTTGTTTTAATAAGCTCGTGTTATGACAAAATAAATAAAGAAAACCCTCTGATGTCGGAGGTTCGAATCTCATGTGGGACAAATTCTCCACTGAAATATTGTGAGGGTTTGTCCTGTGTTCGGGTTATGTTGGTCCGCTCCTTTAGAAACCTGACATCCGTGCACATCCCTCGATTTACCTAGTAGCGTTCCTGAGAGATCGGAATCATCATCCAAGGATTAGTCAGACGCAAGCATATACCTTGTCGAACAATAAAAAAAAGAAAAGACCCAACTAGTTATTACCGGGAAGCCAAATATAAAGCAAAATCCTGCTGAAATTTACTCTTCCGGCTAATGAGCAAAAGATACATCAACACGCAGTTGTCTCAAAAATTCGAGGCTTGGTCCACGAATCACCAATATTATAAAACACTTTCTTCCGACCATCACCATCAAAAACTCATTTCTCTGTTACAATCATGCAAACAAACCTCTCAAACAGCTCAAATTCATGGCTCAATGATCAAAGCTGGTCTCGACCAAGTTCCATTTCCATTGAGCAAGCTTCTTGCACACTCTTCATTGCAAGACATTGACTACGCAAACTCCATTTTCAAGAATATAAAAAGCGCAAATATTTACATGTTTAATGTAATGCTTAGAGGGTATTCAATCAGCGATCAACCGAAGATGGGTATCGATTTATTCAATCGCATGAGGGTTCAGAGTCAGAGTCAAGATTTCTTGTTTGATCAGTTCACTTACGTTGCTGTTTTGAAATGTTGTGCTACTTTGATGGCGGGTTGGACTGGGTTTGGGGTTCATTCGGTTGCTCTGAAGTCTGGGTTCGATTTGTTTCTTAATGTTAAGAATACCCTTTTACATTTTTATTGTGTTTGTGGGGGGATTGAAGATGTCCATCGGGTGTTTGTTGAATTGGGTGACAGAAAAGATGTGGTATCATGGAACATTTTAATGGGTGGCTATCTTTGTGCTTCTAAATTTAATGTGATCATCGATTTGTTTATGAAATTGTATAGGGATGGTTTTGGTGTCACTGTTACTACAATTCTTGGTGTTTTATCAGCTATTGGTGAAACAAGAGATGTTTCCTTAGCAAAGTGCATGCATACGTTTTGCGTAAAAGTTGGGTTTTTGTTGGATTTAAATGTGGCCACTTCTTTGATTTCTACGTATGGGAAACATGGACTCATTGATTCGGCCAGACAAATCTTTGATGAAACCAATGTCAAGAATGACATCGTTTTATGGAACTGTTTAATCGATGGATACGTGAATACTGGTCTTTTAGAAGATGCCTTGGAATTGATTTGTTTGATGGAGCAGAGTGGGATGAAGCCTGATTCATCTACCCTGGTAGGTTTGCTTTCTGCTTGCTCTGAATCTGGGACCCTCGCTCTTGGTGAATATGTACATAATTATGTGCAAGAGCTACAGTTAGAATTTGATGTGGTTCTTGGGACGGCTCTAGTTGACATGTACACTAAAAGTGGATTGCTTGAGAAGGCAACCGAAGTTTTTGACAAGATGGAGAACAAAGACGTAAAAACTTGGACTGCCATGATTTTGGGTTTGGGGGTTCATGGCCAAGCAAAACGTGCAAATGTGTTATTTCACCAAATGGAGGAACGGTGTGTACCTAACGAGGTAACCTTCTTGGCCGTACTGAGTTCTTGTAGTCATGGAGGACTGGTAATGGAGGGGATGAGCTGTTTTAGGAGAATGGTTACGCGTTATGACCTGAAGCCAAAGACTGAACATTATGGGTGTCTGATCGATCTTTTGGGACGTGCTGGACTGCTGGAGGAAGCATATGATCTGATGATGGAGTTGACACTAGAGAGAGACGCCACCGCTTGGCGTGCGTTGCTTGGGGCGTGTAGAGTGTATGGGAAAGTTGATTTGGTGGGGCGTGTGAAGCAAGAATTGGACAAAATATCTGATGAACATCCTGCTGATCTGCTCAGTGTTGCCGGTACTTACACTGCGGTCGGGATGATACTACCGGATGGCAATGAGTGGGAGAGGGAAGAACATTTGATAAAAAAGGTGGATTCTAAGCAATCTGGGAACAAGGAAGCTGGATTCAGTGCAATTGAGTTGAGTAACTAGCCTGATGTTTTGGTGACACGAGACAACCTGTTGGTAAGCACGTTGAATCTTTTTGTGTCTGAGACACTTCTACTAGGTTGTGGTACATTTGAACATGTTCAGAACAAGGAGATGGCCAAGTGGTTGAAGATGATATTGTGACACCATTCAATGTCGAATCATTTCATGTTTAACTTATGAACTTATTCAGCTCAAGCATCTTTTATATTCGATGATTGTAACTTGAAAATTCGACTCCAACCACTGGATTAAATAACAAAACTTAGTGCAGAGATGACCATTGGTTGCATCTGAGTTTTCCTGCATGCAAGGATAAGCAAGAGAGACAGGAATTTGGATGATGAAGAAACAATTTAGTGAATTCCAGAAGGAAAAGAAGTACAAATTAAAATAACTATATATTATTGTCTCATATGAAGGAATTCCTCTGTATATAGTCACGTAAGAGTTTTACGGAAAATTTGATGCTGCTAGAGTAATGCTAGTGGTTTTCATTTGGTTCGATTTGAAATTTCAAAATCGAAAATCGAACCAAAATTGTTCGGTTTGGTTTCGGTTTTAACCGAACTTTTTCCGTTCTTTTTCGGTTTTAACCGTTTTTTTTTTTTAATTGGATGATTAGTTGATGAATTTCAACTTAAATACAAATATGTCATACATTGGATTCAAAAGAATTTTGAACCTTTTAGTTTTAGCTTCTAATATGAGTTTGAAGCTATTTATTCAAAAAAATCGAGTTTAAAAGAGACAACAAAATAAATTAAATTATACTTGAAAACATGTAGTTAATTTACGATTCTTTATTCATACGATCATGAGCGAAACCATTAAAAAAATTTAAACCATAAAAAAAAATTAAAAGATTTAATTTTTTTTTTTGAATTTTGGTTTTCGGTTCTGTTCGGTTAACCGGACCCTGTAACCAAAAATCGATTTTTTTAAAATAAACTAAACCGAAATTTTTTCGTTTCGGTCGGTTAACTGAACCGATGCACACCCCTACACAATGCCCTGATAGACAACTTCATCATTGATTGGACATCTTTCAAGTGTCATTAGGGTAGCATCAAATAAAATCCCATGTTCTCAAATGTCGGACATCATTTTAGGTAAACAAGAAACGATATTGTTTAATCTATTGCTTTTTTAACGAAAATTGCTAAAATAATTTAAATATTAAAAGTTTATAGGATTTTAATATTCGCATATCTCTGTAATATACATTAAAGAGAACAAGTTATGCATCAATTTTGATCTCTTCGGTAGTTCTCATTCTTTTGTTTTTTTTTTAAATTTTATGACTTGTCAACTTTGACCTATTAGACATATATTTTCTATTTTCTTAAACAAACGTTTATAAAAAAAACAATTTACTAAAATACACATTACTTTAACAATAACATAATGTATTAAGAATTAATATTTAAAAATAAAAATAATTTATATAATTGATTTATTTACAATATAAACATACTACAATATAACCTAACTTAAACTACACTAAATAAATAATCTTTGATAGCTCACTTTTTAAAATATTCTTATTTTAATATATGTATATTATTTCTTTTTAAAATAGTTATAGAATATTATCTGTTTCTGTTAAAAAATATTGTTAACTTGTAATTATCAAATTAAATTATTAATATAAATCATAAAAATTAAGATCTAATAATTTGTAACAAACTTGTCAATCTTGGAATCTGTCGTCTCTAATGAACAGCTATCTCTGTAGAAGCAGCAATGTGCAGATTCACATCACAGCTCTCTCTCTCTCTCTGTCTGTGGGTGGGTATGTATATATAACTCCACATTTTCAAACAATGTTCGTACGGAGAGAAGGGGATCTGAAGGTTGAATATAGATTTTAGATTGTTTCTCTCGAAAAATCAGCTCATTTTAAGGTTGAATATAGATTTTAGATTGTTCCTCTCGAAAGATCAACTCATTTTTTCACATCTGGACACCTCAATATCGTTTCCCGGGTAATTTTTACATTTTTTATATTTTTCGTATTTTGTGAAAGTTTGGTTTAAGTGGAAGTGTAACTGCAGCCCGGAGCTAGAATTGCAGTTAAATCGACCTACCGTATTAACTCGTTGCATTTCGGTTGCTTTTATTCGGTCGGTATTTCGATACGTTGAGGTTAAGAATTTCCCGGGCTTTTGTTTGTTGATGGATCCGGTTGAGTAGTTTTATTTGTTGGAGAGTATCTTTCGTGGAAAAAACTATACCTTTTCCCCCCTATTTTTAAACAAATTTCTTGTTTAATCTAATGTAGCAGTAGACGAAAAGGGAAATTATTTAAAGGAATTTTTAATGCATAATTTCTGAAAACTCGATTTCCAACTTTTTTTTTGGAAGATAGCCGGAGAAGTTGCGGCTTAAGAAGATTGATGTGAGGAAAAAAGGTGTTGAAGTGGAAATAAAACTCACAATGGATGATTTGTCAAAATATGTACATAGTCCTGCCCATTCTGCTGTGCTGAGGCGTGATCATGTGGCTTTGAAACGAATTGTTGCCGAACTCCCTCGGCTGGCGAAAGCCGGAGAGGTAAATACAGAGGCCGAGTCTTTGGCTGCTGAACAGGATGCAGATGGTGTATCTGCAGTGATTGACAGACGGGATGTTCCCGGCAGGGAAACTCCTTTGCACCTTGCGGTGCGTCTACGTGATGCCATTTCAGCTGAGATTTTAATGGTAGCAGGTGCTGACTGGAGTCTTCAGAATGAGAATGGATGGAGTGCGCTGCAAGAGGCAGTTTGTACTCGGGAGGAGAATATTGCCAAGGTCATTGCCCGGCACTACCAACCTCTTGCCTGGGCAAAATGGTGCCGCAGACTTCCTAGGATAGTGGCATCAACATCCCGAATTCCTGACTTTTATATGGAAATAACCTTCCATTTTGAGAGCTCAGTGATACCTTTTATCGGTAGAATTGCCCCATCAGACACTTACCGAATTTGGAAACGTGGTTCTAACCTCCGTGCAGATATGACCCTTGCTGGGTTTGATGGGCTTCGCATTCAACGGTCTAATCAAACTTTTCTCTTTCTCGGAGAGGGGCACTCTTCAGAAGATGGGACTGTATCTTTGCCTCCTGGCTCTTTGATTGTGCTAGCCCACAAGGAGAAAGAGATCACAAATGCTTTCGAAGGCGCTGGTGTTCAACCATCGGAAGCTGAAGTTAAGCATGAAGTGGCCTTGATGTCTCAAACTAATATGTACAGGCCAGGAATTGATGTTACTCAAGCTAAGCTTGTTTCCCATCTGAATTGGAGAAGACAGGAAAGGACTGAGATGGTTGGAACTTGGAAAGCCAAGGTTTATGATATGCTTCATGTGATGGTGAGTGTGAAGTCAAGGAGGGTCCCTGGTGCTATGACTGACGAGGATATTTTTTCAATTGATGACGATGATAGAATGGGTAATGCATGTGAACATGACAATTATGATGATGTAATGACAGCAGAAGAAAGAATGCAGTTAGACTCAGCACTTCGCATGGGGGATGGTTTTGGGGAGGATGTAGACACTGAAGTGCAGGATTGCCATAAAAACTGTGATGGTAGTTCATTTGAAAGTTTTGAATCCCACGGTGTTGCCAAAGAGAAGAGAAGTTGGTTAAATTTGAATAAGAAAGGTTCAAATACCACTGGAGATGTTCTTGAGGATTCAGAGATTTCAAAGAACTTCTCAAATTTGACGACTGATGATAGCAAGCATATGTACTCTGACAGTCACAGGTCTTCGTCTGAGTTTCATAGGGAAGATATGGGTTACATTAAAAAATCAAAAGATAAAAGCAGCAAGAAGAAAAAGAAGAAAGGGACTTCTAAAGATACAAAGAACGAAAATGAGTATAAGAAAGGTCTAAGACCAGTTTTATGGTTGACGCCTGATTTCCCTTTGAAAACAGAAGAACTATTGCCCTTGCTTGACATACTGGCGAACAAGGTCAAAGCTGTTAGACGACTGCGGGAGCTTTTGACTACTAAATTTCCTGTTGGCACATTTCCTGTCAAGGTACTAACTAATTCATTTATACACTTGATGATGATTTTTTTCTTTTAGTGAATTGGTTCGTTGGTGTATTTTGTTGTGTTATTTTCACAATGCATGTCTCTGGTAGGGAGAGTTAATTGCTTATTTTATTGGCAACTTGCTTAAATGTTGTTATACTTGTCAATATTGAACTATTCGTTGAGCTAAACGTATCTTTTGACAAACTGAGCTCTACTTAACATAGAAATGTGGCATCGCTCTGAATGCCAGTGGTAAGCCATCCCATATTCTGCACCATGTAATGAGACGCATAGTGGTGGTGATATCTTGGGCTTAAAGTATCTCTTCGAGTTCTTCCAAAATTATGATGCTAAAACAATAAAAGTTTTTTTAACGATTCATCACCTACTTCAGACGTTCGCGAGTTCTGAAAGAAGAATTTAGAATATTTTTTGAAAAGATAATCTTTGATGCTCAAGGCCCGTAAATGCTTTTGAACGATCATTGCACAATTTGGAACGGGTGTCTGTGTTTCTCTTCACTCAGAGTTTGACATTGTTATCTCGTATGATTTTTTGCTATGTCCACTGATGAATATGTTATTGTACAGATTGCCATCCCCATCGTCCCAACCATACGGGTGCTTGTGACATTTACTAAATTCGAGGAGCTTCACCCAGTGGAAGAGTTCTCGACCCCTCCTTCTAGCCCTGCACATTTCCAGGATTCCAAATCCAAGGAATCGGAGGGTTCTAAATCATGGATTACATGGATGAGGGGAAGCCGTGGTGTTCAATCGAATGATAATGAATGCCATAGCTTTCGTGATGAAGTCGACCCTTTCCGCATACCATCTGATTACACATGGGTCGATGCCGACGAGAAAAAACGCCGTATGAAGGCCAAGAGAAGGAAGAGCAAGAAACAAAAAAAGCATGGGATGAATCGAAATCCAGTCGGCTCGAGGGAGAGTACTTGAGAATATCTGAAGAGTAGCAGGGTTGAACTTTTGGGCTCTGGCTCTGGCTCTGGCTCTGGCTCGTTGTTGTATTTATTTATTCTTCTTTAGCGTTATATTGTTATTTGATCTGGAAATTGTAACCAAACATAACTGATGTCATGTTTTCTCCATAATGTTTCGAATGTATTTATATTCGGCTTTGCTTTATTGAATTATTTTCATCATTATTATAATTTGAATATCATAAATTTATCAAGATAGTAATAAAACAATACAAATATAATAATAAAATTGTAGGAAATAAATCGTAATTTTTTGTGAGAATTTTAAAATTTTAAGATAGTAAAAAAAAACGGGAAGGGATACTTGTGTTATTTTTGTTGCAAAGTGGGATTAGAACGTAATAAATATGGTGGGTTAATTTGTTTTTAAAAACGAAACAAACATGGGACCTTAAGGCTACAATAGCTATTTTGGTATATCATTACAGGGACATATGCATGTGGACGAAACTTTATTGCTGTTTTCGTTGGCCTGGTCATGTTTTTTAGTTTCGGTAGGATATCATTCTCTTAATATAATTCCAGTTTCTGTTAAAAAAAATGAGATAAATTAGTATAAAAAACTTTCACAAATTAGATTACCCATTAAAATTAAAAGCAATACTCAAGATAAAAAGAAGATCAATATCATATCACCACATTTCAGATATAGCCTCTGCTTTTTGTTGTGTGATCGAGCCTCTTTCAAGCCCAATTATTTGAACTCATACGGAGCCGGTTTTTGAAATCTATCCTCATTCTCTTCTCAGCACTATCATGCAAAACTTGCTGTTCGGCACTCGGCAGGAGGGAGAAACACAGTAACCCTCGACAGTGTAGGAAAATCATCACCGATAGTAAGAAGCTAGAACGTAGAGCATGAGTGTCGTTGATGCAGTTACAAGCAGTTCCTGAATAAGAGAGAACCGCAATTAATTTGCTGAATAATTATAGGCATGCCATTTTCCATAATACGCTAGGTTTTAGGCCATATTCTAAATGAAGAAAATTCATCTACACCCTCAGCTGAACTAATTATATTTCCCCACGTGCCCCATTCTTGAGACCCACGACGACCATCCAGTTAGTGTGTATAGAAGAACTTCCAATTAACTGATTCTGATTTGGCCATCTTCAAATATCTAATCCAAAGCTAGTCGGTGGTGGAGGGAAATGGTTACCTGGTTGTTGTACAAGAAAACTGGTATGTAGCCGAGTGAATATTCAATTACATTCAGAACACCAGTGTATCCCTGCAATTTAACATTAGAGAAACTGCCAATGATCAAACTGAACCAAAGAAGCCAAATTGAATACAATTAACTTTAACCATGAAAAAATGGATTTTAAAAATCATTAAATATTATCTGATTCAAGCAAGGATCGAGCCTGACGCAGTATCAGGACCATAATGATTTAGTAAACTGGTGATAATTCGAGAAATAGTTTATGGAAAAACAAAAGAATTAGCGAACCAAATACTTGCTTCCTGCTTAAACAGATCATGCTCACCTTTTCAACCTGATATAGAATTTTTTTGTCACAGATCAGATAATGGCCATCTGCCATTAGTATGGGGAAACAAGGAAAGAGAGAAACCTGAACTGTTATCAGAAACACCCACAATGAATCCATTGGTGCTACCACTACCACCTTTATAGAAAAGGTTTAGTCCCGTTGGGAACACTTGCTATTGATCAGAAATAATAATGCGCGAGGAAGAGGAGATTTCAAGGGTATTATAGTCGTTCCTGGCAACTGGATGTGACCTTTGTCAAGTTATATCCAACTAAGACAGTCATGAAAAGAACTCCCCGTAATACTATTGTCAATCCTCAATACATTCTCATTTTCGTTTTAATCTTGTGGGATAAGGAAGGTAAGGAGGTTCTCCACTTACGCAAAATGCAGGTTATGTAGCAAAGATGTTTGTAATACAATAATGAAACTTAAGTTTTCACCAATCAAACCTTTTGAACAAATAGATAACAGAGGAGAAAGATCATGTCAATCAGAGACCTGACCTCATTACAAATAAGATATATATGTTTCATCCGAACATGAACTCATAAATAGATCCAAGATGTTAAATTCAAGTATCTCAAGATGTTAAATTCAAGTATCTCACGTGCACATGGTGTCAATATTATCTTTAATTTTGACTTGTCAGGTCACAAAAATTAATTTTTAAGCTTACCAAAGAAGCAAAAGCTATGGTACCAAAAACCAGGGCCAGTGATCTGAGTATCCTTTTTCCCATTCGCAACATTCTACCTTCATCCTCACCTTCTTCCTGCATTAAAGATAAATTCTAAGAAATTGCCAATTGGAAATAATTCTAGGATGATCCTTCCCTAAAAAAGAAAAAAATAAGCCTTTTACGGACAAATCACTACACATGTACAAGCACATTCAAGAATTTTGTTTCACAACTTTACCGTAAACGAGGAAGATACCGGAGGTTCTAATGCCTTTAACTTCTCAAAAATCCGATAGACAAACACAAAGGCTATAAATTGCAAAGGTTTATACTCTGCATTACGCTTGATCAATATCCAAGCTGTCTGCAGAACAAGGTTTATTATTGCAAAGGCTATAAGAATACTTCCTTTTCCTCTTTTGCATGTAACTCAATGAAATCAGTCACATGATCAACAACTTCTTATTATTTCTGCACAAAGACCTCAAACCACAGTAAGATTGTTCGTTCAAGCCATAATCCTTTTGTTCATCAAAAGTTACTGTTTCTGCCAGGTCCATTACAACTTCTCATTCAATACCATTGAATTTAACAGATGAAAAAGAGCCTAAGGAAATCAATAGCATTTGATTTGTGGGTTCAATTCGCACCAGCTCCATCCATATGCGAGAGATTTTGAAAATGATATTTAAAAAAAAATAGCATTTGATGTATGGATCCGTAACTTCTTGTATCATTACCAAAATTTGGTAATCTCATTCAATCATTTCTCATGCATGTGATACAGATGGTCCAAGGAATTGATAAAGGACCACTAAAGAATGCCAGGGTCAATAACCCAGTAAAAGGCCAAATAACAGTCAATCTGTTCCACCCTTCGTCCTTAATTCCAGCCTGTAAAACAAAAGGAAACCAACAAAAAAGGTGAACCACAGCCAATTTCCTACTTACAAATACAGCTGATATTGCCATGTTAATTTGCATATCTTTAACCTCAGATTTGGCAAACCTGAAAAGTTCAAAAAAGGATAGACTATAGTCTCAGGACAAGGCAAGATACGGAGGACAGAAAAGATCAAATAGAACCATGAATTAGAAATTGCAAATTAAGAGTGCTATTTACAATTCACCGGAAAATCCACATATGATACAGATCCATGGAAAGGGTATACAAAAGCACAAAAGTAAGTGATGACAGACAATCTAGAGTAAAAATTATCTAATAACAGTTCTTGGCGCAAATAAAAGAATGAGATATGAAAGTTAAATTAATGCCTTTGATTTGTAGCACATAGATCATGTAGCAGTTGATGCTTATTGGAGTCTTGAAAAACAGAAGTCAGAAGTTATAAAGGCAACAAGCAGTTGTCTAACTTGCGATAGTATTAATTTCCATAGCTACATGTTGGCATTGCTTGACAGAAAGGCATACCTTGGGCCCCATGGAACAATTGGCTGCTTATCAGCAAACTTTATATCCTTTGAAACCTGAGCTTTGTTCAAAAACAAGATTTAAAAAAATAAAATACAAAATATATATCTGCTTGAAGGAATTATATATTAACAAAGAATTATAGGATCGCAAATTACAATGGTGCATAAGATTCTCATCGACCAAAAGATCTACTTGCCGATAGCCAACGATATTTGGCACCAGTCGTCTTAACGTTCCTTATTAAGTTTTTTTTTCCCAGAGAAAAGGTATACACTTTGAACTATTTTTCCATTAAACCATAAACTTATATTGCCCTAAACCACCAGAACATAAAGTTTGCACCTTTTAATTTCTCAAATTCATACTATAAATCCATTATGCATTTGAAATCCATATCAGAAATCTCTCCGGACAAATCAAATCTATCCATGCACACACAACCTTACAGATAAAAGAGTACTTGAAAGGAACTTGTTTAAATATGACTTTGATGATTAACCTTCGGTCGTTGAGTTATGTTAAGGAGGTAAATCAGTGACATTAATTCATGAGGCTGCTGATATTGATATTAAAATAATTTAGAACATGCGTAAACATACCAAAAAACCACACCTTAAATGGACCAAATGTCTCGCCCTTCTTCCTTTTTGTCAGCTGCGACATCATTATTGTGTCATAGGCCTTTTCCAACTGAGAAGTGACGAACTTACTTAGCAGAGGGAAACTAAAGGTTAGAACATAAAAAAATCTTCTGCCTACATTTAACAAAAGTATGATGGTAAAATAGTTTATGATTAACCTACTCGGGCGGCGGTGGCCTCATCACCTCTCCTATCAGCATCCTTTCGCGTTTTTGTATAAGCTGCCTTTACCATATCAAATCCCTCGAGCGGATTTACACCAAGTACCTGGATGAAACACAAGATTAGTCAAGCAATAGTACAGTGGTCGGATCTACTCTCCGGGGATCCCGGAGTAACCTAGAGATAAACATTTTCAAAGTTTAAATAACACAAATGAAACAAGCAAACAGGTAAATGTGTACACTAAATTACCTCATATGGATTAACATCACTATTAGTACCAGAGCTGCCGGCAGCTGAGAATGCAGCACACACAGCTCCTTTTCTGTTCACCGGATAACTTCTGGATATCCTGAAGAGATTAAAACCGGTATCCTCAATTCAAACGGAGTGGAAAAAACAAAATATATTCACGCGAATCTTCATGACACGACAAATGCTTTACCTGATAAATGGAGTGGGAAATTGACCTGACGGAGATGAACCACCTTTGAGGAAACATTTCCTGGGATTCAATTGTGAAGTGTTGGAGAATTGGATCAATGATAAAGCCATAAATTTGAGGAATTTGGTGTGTTGGAAATGTGATAAAAATTAGTACGTTGGGGATTCTGGGTAGGGTTTTATGCTGGGTTTTGTCCGCAATTTTTTAGAATTTCCAAATTCATTTACAAAGATCCCTTTTATTTGGTTTTCGGAAAATTACAAAAATTATCTTATAGTTTGGTCTAAATTTTATTTTGTAATTATTGTTTGAAAAATCATATTTTACATCCTCAACTTTCATAAATTGTAACATTTTGCATATTCTTGACTTGGTTTGATATTTTTATCGAAGATTTATATCCACATTTCATTATCGGTATACATCATCAAACTCCCTTAAGCTAGTTATTGCAAGTTTTAAAAAGATCAAAATAAATTTTTGGGGTGTCAAAATTCATTTTTTTCGAAATCAAACAACTAGATGATTTTGATACCCAATTTTTAGTTTTTTTTAAAATTTGCAATAGCTAGCTTAAGTGGTTTTATGTTTGAGAATGTAAAGTGATGATTGAATGTGGTGATAAATCTTCGATAAAAATATCAAACCAAGTCAAGAGGATGCAAAGTGTTACAATTTATGAAAGTTGATGATGTAAACGATAATTTTCAAAACAATGGTTGCAAAGTGAATTTAGACCAAAATATAGGATGTTTTTGTAATTTTACCTTTGGATTTTCTAGAACTAAATTTATTACAATTCGTAGATAATTTCTCTATAAATTTTCTTTTATGTAGTTTAATTTTAATTCTTTTTTTTTTTTGGTAATTTTTAAACTTACATCGTCCTCATGTTTGCTATCTACTGGATGGACGAATCATGGGTGAACTAACAAATTTTCCCTTAAATTGAAAGGTTGAACCAATTGATAAAATTTGGTGATTTGGTTTATAACTTGAGAAATTCAAAATTAATTTATAATATAGGTAGATAATTATTGCAAACGAATAATCAAGTATAAATAAAATTTAGTGCTAAATTTAACGGGATTGTTTGAAAAATAATTTTTATCAAACATTTTTTTATTGTTATCTTTCCTTTAAAAGTTTTTTGCAAAAACAATTCCAAACAGATACAGAAAATAAAGATCAAGCAAATGCCATAAATTAAAAAATATTATTTTCTAAAATCTTGGTCAAATATATGTTATTTTTTAAGATATCCTTATATGAAACTAAAAATATGTAAAATCTAATCTACTTTCAAAATGATCGTCACTTTTTTCTGTCGCATTTTATATCCATTTTTTTTCATTCCTAATCTACGAGATGCTCTTGAGTCTCTTATAAGCGGGGTTTGGGCGACAACCATTTAGATTATATTTTAATGTCATATTATACTCATTTTCTCCTCAAAATAGTAACTATAAATCTTCTATATTTTTAAAAAAATTAATTATATACATTTCATAGTTGGCTAGTTGAGCACTTTTTGGAGAAGAAGTAGAGAAATTCAAATATTGACTAATTAAGTGGAATTACATATTTGCCCTTAAAAGTAACCACAGAATTCGTTGAGACCTTCTCTTGTGGACCATTTGACCAAAAATGTTCTTAAAAGACTTGAGCCCACTTAATAATAACAATAATTTGAATTCTTTCTATTCTATCCAATATCCATACAAATAATAAAACTATTTTCCAAAAAAAAAAATCTAAAAGAAAAGAAATAGAGAAAACAACGTAGGAAATTACACCATGCAGAAATCAAATAAATATATATTTAATTTAATTTATATTTTATTAAAAGTATAAATTCTGTTTATTGAAACTAGATTGAGTGATCCCTGAATTCTCCGACAAACTAAGCAATTCCTCCAGGTATTCCGACCCCAAATCCTCCAAAACCAACATATTTTCGTCAATCCTCATTTCCCTTTGATATTTTTGTTTCTTATTATTATTTTTACATGTTTTTCTTCGCATGGAGTATCTCTTCTTCAATGCCAACACTGGTGAGCAGCCAACCTCAAAAATGCAACCCATTTCTTTGAGAGATTCAGACACCACCTCCGCTGGAAAATTCAGCACCGCCACCATGCCACGCAAAGCGAATGCCGCCTGGTCATAGGCCAAGGCCGCCTCTTCTGCTGTGTCGAACGTCCCTATCCATACCCTCACACTGTTCCTAGTCGAATCCCTTATCTCCGCCGCGTATTTCCCCCATGGCCTCATCCGGACGCCTCTATACATCGGTTCCTTAATGGGTTCCGGTTCCGGTTCGGGCTCGTCTTCAAATTGTGTGCTGGTAGAGTACTCATTGGTCTGATGATCATTGGATAAAACTCCATATAAAAGCATCTCTTCAGAGTCATTCACATTGAAAGGAAGGGAATGAGATTCGAGACAACGAGCCGGATCGAATGATGAAGATGAAGAGGAATCGGGTGAGAATGTGTAATTCAGGTAGGAGGAATCCATGAATGAATATGAATATTTGAAACTATAACTTTTTATATAAGATTGTTTATAAATAGCTGGCTAGTAGGGGTTTGAAAGTCTTGGTTTTGATTTGATTTTCGTTTTAATTAGAGTGAAGCCATTACTTGCACGTGGGTCAAAGCATATTTGACCATGGCGGCATTGATGATATCATCAGTGGAGAGAGGTTGTACTATCTTTAGTCTACTTGGCACTGGGGGTGAAATTGGTAGTTTGGCGATTAGTGGTGAAGTGGCCAAGATTTGAATTCATAAGCACTAATCCGAAAATAGTCCAGGTTCTTTTGATGCAGTTCTCAAGGATAGCTATGTTATTATTGTGACTACCCACGACATAAACCATTATCTACGTACTGTTAACATGTAATTTTAGTTAGAAAACAAAGTTGGAATTAGTGATATATTGTCGATGACTTATAATCCATCTAGCACCGGTCGTAATTGTGATCAAATGTCTTGTATTCTAGTCTCTGTCCCCCACCTCTAAATAGTTGATAATTAAAAAAAAAAATTAGTGCTATGTATTAACTGTCAAATTTTTCGATATATATCATGCGAGTCGAGTTCAATTATTTTTTGTCGTTATCTTCCAATTTAGCTGATTGTAACGGTGCTACTCAAATCTTTTAAATCATACAGCAGCACAAGCACCAAGTCTCGATCGATCACATATGGCAATTGTTGTACCCCAACAATCATCCTCCCAATAATTATACTCCTTGCAACTAATGAAAATCGAACACGTGAAATTGGCTTTGATACCAATTATAGTATCAAGCGCCTTTTCGCATTGCAAAACCCACAAAAATCTAAAATCTAACTCTGTTTAATATTGGTGGTGTTGTTGAAATGGGAAAATCAAAAGAAAAATTGTGGACAAGATTTTTGGGAAAAGCAGACATCATGGGTAATTAGGAATTAGAAAACTCTAAAATTATGACGATGAATTGACTAGTTGGGCTCACATGTACATGTACATTGTACATGCACATTAGTTTAGCTAATTGAATTTGTGAAGGGAAGTTTGACCATTTGATGGCCACACAATTGATAGTTGTGCATGGTCAAAAGTTATTTGGTGATGGTGATAAGTAAGTTTTGTAGCATTATATGTCTACTTGATCTCTTAGTTTTCCAAAATTTAATTATATTTTTAATTCATATGTTTTCCATAAAGATTGTAACAAGACATTAATGAAATGAATAATGTTTTTCCATTCAATTCAATCTCAGATTACATATGTATACAAGCCAATAATCCTACTAAAAGGAAACAAATCAATTACAATAAACAATAATCCTACTAAAAGGAAACAAATCAATTACAATAAACTATTCTAAATGAAAGATATAATACAGAATAAACCAAGAGATTTGGGTGAATAAACCAAGAGATTTGGGTGAATCCTGATAGGCCCCCTCAAGATGGAGGTTCCGAAGAAACACCAATCTTGATCATGAAGTCACGAAGTCGTGGGCCAGAGAGAGATTTGGTGAGAGCATCAGCAAGTTGATCAGCGGAAGAGACATGAGAGACACGTAGTTTTGAATGCTGAACTAAGTCACGCACAAAGTGATAGTCAATAGCAATATGCTTCATGCGAGAGTGAAAAACCGGGTTGGCACATAAATATGTAGCACCAATGTTGTCACTGTAAATCACAGGTGTAGAATGAAGTGGTACGTGGAGTTTGTGAAGGAGGGAATGAACCCATTGAACTTCAGCGGCAGCAGCCGCAACAGCTCGATACTCGGCTTCAGTAGAAGATCGGGCAACTGAACGTTGCTTCTTAGAGCTCCATACAATTGGATTAGGACCCAAAAACACTATATAGGCCCCCGTGGATGTGCGATCATCTGGATTGCCAGCCCAATCAGCATCCGAGAAGCAATGCAAGGAGAGAGAAGGGCTGGCGCTGAGTCGAATACCAAGATCTCGAGTGCCATTTAGGTAACGTAGGAGACGTTTGGCTGCACCCCAGTGTTGATCAGTTGGTGCATGCATAAATTGGGATAGCTTGTTGACAGCAAATGCGATATCTGGACGAGTGATAAGAAGATACTGAAGACTGCCAATCACCTGACGAAATCTCGTAGAATCCGTGGGAGAAGATCCATCATAAAGAGAGAGCGTGGTACCAGTAGCTAGTGGAGTTGGAACAGGCTTTGATGATGCCATATTGTGCTGAGCGAGAAGATCAGTAATATATTTTCTCTGAGAAAGAAGAAGCCCATGAGGTCGAGTGCATACTTCAATACCTAGAAAATATGAAAGTTTTCCAAGATCTTTAATTGAGAAGCGGGCTGCCAGTTGTGTGATAATTTGAGTCATGCAAGAGTCATCACTGCCTGTCAAAATGAGATCATCAACATAAACCAGAAAATATGCTCGGAACGTGTCTCGGTGGAGAACAAACAATGAGGAGTCTGACTGAGTGTTAACAAATTCAAGATCAAGTAAGAACCGTCGAAGCTCCTGAAACCAAGCACGGGGTGCTTGTTTGAGACCATAAATAGCTTTCTTTAGTTTGCAGACATAATTGGGAAAATTATTATCAATGAATCCTGGTGGTTGAACCATGTAGACATCTTCATTAAGGTGGCCATGAAGGAATGCATTATTGACATCTAACTGCCTAAGAGACCAACCACGAGAAAGGGCCAAACTGAGAACTAAACGAACAGTGGCAGGCTTGATGACAGGACTGAATGTATCAGAATAATCAATACCAGGGCGTTGATGAAAGCCCTTAGCAACTAGGCGAGCTTTATATTTATCCACGGAGCCATCAGGTTTATATTTGATACGGAACACCCATTTGTTGCCAACTAAGTTTTCAGAGCCAGTTGGAGGTATTAAATCCCAAGTACCATTTCGAAGGAGGGCATCAAATTCAGCAGACATGGCAGATCGCCAGCGAGGGTCTTTGAGAGCTTGGGAGATTGAACTTGGCTCAAGTTCTTGAGAAGCTGGTGAGGCAACAAGACAATATTTTGGGTTTGGTTGGCTTATGTTATGTTTAGAACGAGTGACCATGGGATGACGATTGTGAGGCATGTGAGGTAGAGATGGAGTACTTGGGACATCAGAGGGTGAGATTGGGTTCTGAGAAGGAGATGGTGAGGAGGCGTCATCAGGGGTGATTGTAGGACCCGTAGATGAAGATTGTTGGTGAAATGGATCTGTCTGCATAGGGCTACCATATGTGAGAAAGGGAAGAGGAAAAACAGGAGAAGAAGACTCACGGGATGATAGTGGCGTGGAAACAAAGGTGGAAAAGGGAAACTTATTTTCGACAAACTCAACATGTCGGGAAGTATAGAATTTGGAGGATGATTGGTCATAACAGATGTAAGCACTTTGGGTTAGGGAGTAGCCGAGGAACACACATGGACGTGATTTGGGATCAAGTTTGTGGACATTATAAGGACGTAACCATGGATAGCAGAGGCATCCAAAAACACGAAGTTTGAGAATATTAGGTTGGCGACCAAAGAGTTTGGTGAATGATGAGGTCATTGCGAGATTTGATTTAGGCATGCGATTAATGAGATATGTGGCAGCAGCAAAGGCAAAAGGCCAATAAGTGAGAGGAATAGATGCATGGTGGAGAAGAGTAAGGCCCGTTTCGACAATATGACGATGACGTCGTTCAGAAAAGCCATTATGTTCAGGTGTGTGTGGTGGGGTGGTAAGGTGTGATATGCCAGAGGAAGCAAGGAAAGATTTGAGGGCTATATATTCTCCGCCATTGTCAGTGTAGAGAGTGACAATTTTTGTGTGAAAGTAATTTTCAACAAGAGCTTTGAATTTAATAAACATATCAAGTACATCAGATTTTCGTCGTAAGGGATGTAACCAAATATACTTGGTAAAATGATCAACAAACACCACATAATATTTAAAACCATCAAGCGAAATGACTGGTGAGGTCCAAACATCAGAAAAAATTAATTCTAAAGGCGTGGAAGAAGTAAGAGTGGAATCATAAAATGGAAGTTTGTGACTTTTATTTATTTTGCAAGAATTACAAGAAAAATTTAATAAGTCATTGGATGATGAAACAAAACCATGAGAAGATACTAAATGACGAACAATTTTACTAGAAGGATGACCAAGACGCGAATGCCAAGTAGACAATGGAACAGAGACAGATGAGAAAACATGTGGTGAGTTCATGGACGCAGCAGTGGTCGGCCAAACATAAACCCCATTCTTACGTGGTCCTTGGAGACAAAGGACCCCTGTGTGACGATTCTTCACCTGAAAGTAAGAGGTGGTGAAAACAACATAGACATCATTAGTGGCACACAATTGAGTAACGGAAATAAGATTTTTGGACATGGTAGGAACACAAAGCACGTTAGTTAAGGACAATGATGAGAGAGTGAGGGAGCCAATATGAGAGATAGGCAAACCAATACCATTACCAATGACAACATCATCCAAACCATGATAGGGAGAGTGGAGATGTAGATTAGCAAGATCATTTGTCACATGGTGTGATGCGCCAGAGTCAAGAAGCCATTCAGTGGGTGTTGGGGAGGCTGATGGATGTGTCGCCGTGTGCACACTTGGAGGAGTATAGGCATGATGAGGGGGCTGGTTAGGTGTTTGCATTACAGAAGACCATGGTATGTGTTTGAAGGAGGTGCAACGTTTTGCAGAATGCCCAGTTTGGTTGCAGAGTTGACATTTACCGAGATATGGTTTGGATCCTTGAGTGGTGGGTTGGAATGGAGGGCGTGTTGTCCAGTTTGGAGCCGAGGGACGCTGGTTGGTGGTGCGGTGTTGGGTAGATTGACGATGGGGACCACGGGATGGCTGATAAGGTGGGCGAACAGCAGAAAAGGCACTCATCGGAGCAGGAGAGGGTGGGGTCATTTTGGTGGCCAAGTGCGCTTCAAGGTTGAGAAGTTTTTCGTGTAATTCATCAAAAGAGATGGCTGTTTCACGGGCCTGAATGGCATTACCCAGTTCTTTGTAATTGTCATCAAGACCATTAAGGATCTTGATTACAAGATCATCCATGTCAACTTGAATGTTCATGAGAGCTAAAGCATCGACATTGGTTTTGATTTCTTGCATGAATTCAGTGATAGATTGAGAACCCTTTATAGGATTACTTAGCTTTCCTTTGAGTTGGAGAATACGCCCACGAGTTGGTTTGGCGTATGTGTTGGCTAGAGTCATCCAAGCATCGTGAGATGATTTGGATGCGGCGATAAAAGGGATGAGTGTGGGTGTGAGAGATCCGATTAGAGCATTCAAAACTAATTGATCTTGACGGATCCAGTGAACATAAGCAGGATTTTGTGTGGAAACACCGGCTTGAAGGATGGTGGGTGGCGGGCATGGTTTTGTTCCATCGACAAAGCCAAGCAGGTCGTAACCAATGAACAAAGTCTGAAACTGTAAGCGACAAGCAGTGTAGTTAGATGATGTTAATTTTAGAGGGGCTTGAGCAGTTACGTTAAGGTTGATGAGTGATTGGGAGATGACAGAAGATGAGGGCTCGGTGATAGAGGCCATTTGGAAAAAAAAAATTGAAGATAGTAACAAGATGAGGAATGGCGTTAGCCTTTAGTGGCTCTTGATACCATGAAATGAATAATGTTTTTCCATTCAATTCAATCTCAGATTACATATGTATACAAGCCAATAATCCTACTAAAAGGAAACAAATCAATTACAATAAACAATAATCCTACTAAAAGGAAACAAATCAATTACAATAAACTATTCTAAATGAAAGATATAATACAGAATAAACCAAGAGATTTGGGTGAATAAACCAAGAGATTTGGGTGAATCCTGATAATTAAATGTGAAATCCATGGCCATTCTGATTAGGGTGTAGTCGAGCTCGAGCAGCACACTATTAGAGCTCAACTCAATAAAACATTAATTTAGAATCCTTGATTTTTTCAAATTAAATACTAAAATATACAATTTGTAATATAACAATGGGACAACTTTCGAAAGGTATAAACTTGTCAAAAAGATACGAAGACAGTTGTTCGAGATCTAGATCTAAAGTCTACAAAGAAGTGTACGATGACACCAATGAGGCAGATAAAGATATCTACGAGATTGCTCGAGCGAGCGAAATGAAGACAAGAGACTTATGTGCAATGAAATCCATAAAAATGAGAACCATAAAATCTTTGTTAGAGATGAAGACATCAAAACAAGATGGAAGAATTATTTTAACAGCTTGTTCAACGGTGACTTTAGCCAATATTTGGATGATATTAGCATTCATCAACATGATGTAAACCGTGAGTTTACTAGGCAGAATTAGAGAATCTGAGGTTAAAGCAGCCTTGAACAAAATGAAAGCACGAAGAGCAGTTAGTCCTGGTGGAATCCTGATTGAAGTATGGAAATGTCTAGGATCGACCGGGATAAATTGGCTAAAAGATTTATGTAACAAGATTTGAAGGAGTAACAATATTCCAAATGAATGGAGAAATAGTACTCTCATCCATAAGAACAAACGTGACATTCAAAGTTGCACTACCTATCGTTGTATAAAACTCATGTGCCACACAATGAAATTTTGAGAAAGGATAATTGAATGGCAGGTTAAGGATGGAGATTAAGAGCTCGGAGAACCAATTTGGGTTCATGCCCGGATGGTCAACTACGGAAGCTATCCATTTACTTCGTCAACTTGTTGAGCGCCATCATGAAATGAGTAACGATTTGTATATGATCTTTATAGGCTTGGATAAGGCATATGATAAAGTCTCAATGAAGCTATTATGGTGGGCTTTGGTGAAGAAAAAGAGTTCCCATCAAGTATGTCAATATAATCAAGAACATGTATGATGGAGTAGCATCCAATACGAGAACGTACAGTTGGGTGACAACTGAGTTCCCGATCACTATTTGTACCAAGGGTCTGCGTTGAGTCATTTTATGTTCGTCATATTGATGGATGAGATAGCAAAAGACATACAGACTGAATTACCTTGGACCATTCTTTTTTCTGACGATGTTATGTTAATCGAAAAGACCATGGCATGGGTAAATATCAAATTGGAGTATTGGAGAGAAACATTGGAATCAAAGGGTTTTAGATTAAGTAAGTCTAAAATGAAATATACGGAGTGCAAATTTAGGGGTCATACTAGTGTTGTGGCACTCAATGGTCAAGATGTATCGATGAGCACTAAGTTTCGATACCTAGGTTCTGTTATCCAAAAGGATGGGGAGATTGAGAGTGACGTTAACCACATGATTCAGGCGGGCTGATTGAATTGGAGAAACGATATCGATGTTCTATGCGATCGTAATATCCCACTGAAATTGAAGGGAAAGTTTTATAGAATAACCATTAGACATGCTATGTTGTACGGGATGGAATGTTGGGCGCCCAAGATGAATCATCTCCAAAAGATAAGTGTGCAGAGATGTGTATAATTTGTTGGATATGCGGTAAGACCAGAAGAGAGAAAATAAGGAACGAAGATATTTGAGTTGAAGTAGATATAGCTTGTCTAGAAGAGAAGATGCAAGAAAGTCGCGTACATCGGTTTGGTCACGTATGACGTAGGCCCAGCAATACAACTGTGCGTCAAGTGGAGTCCATGAATTTCGGCCATCTCACGAGGGTGAGAGGACGATCGAAGAAGACATTGCACGAAGTTCTACGCAAAGACTCGGAGTTCAATGGATTAAAGATGATATTATGTCCGATAGAAGCGCTTGGAGAAGACTGACGCACATGCCCGACCCGACTTGATTATCTCTATTGTTCATGTAGACTACCTCAATATATTAAGATTAAAGATTTAGTTGTCTTTGTCGTTGTCAAATTTTCGAACATGAAACATCAAATCTCGAGCTCGAGTAGCTTTTCGAGAGAATGCCCGAGCTACTCAAGCTCGACGTGAACTAGATCCAAACTGAGGTTGAGTTGAGCCTTAATCAAACCTTTTGCGAGCTTCAAAGCTCAGCTTGATAGCATCCTTGAATTTCGATTTTGTTGTTTCTCTAGTCATCTTATGTTGTATTTATGCAAGTATACTGACACTATGATATTTAATTTTCTTAATTAATAGCATTTATTTATACAAATCTAATAACAAGATTTGGAGTCACCCATGAGGTGCAAAACAATTAACAATTTATCAATAATCATATACGTATACATATGGAAGATGGAAACCAATATATGTATGAGAGTTTCACTCTGAAGTTTATTTTAATAAACAAAGTTATGGAATTTTTTTATAATATGTGGTCAACAAATTCCAGAAGGATTTGAAAGTCTTGAGAAGTTCAAAGATTTTGTGGTCAAAAGCTCCAAACGGGATAAAGATTAATTAAATAAATATTCAGAATTTGATGACTGAAAGGGTTTGGTTTATGTTGTTTTCCCCAAATAGAATAGGAAACAAGTGGTCTTAAAAGGGCTAATTTAATTAAATAATGCAAAATAAAAATAATAATTAAAAAATAATGTGAATTTTTTTTTACAAAAATAAGGTGAAACGCATTCTGCAGCTGCGTTTTAAAAAACGCAAGTAGCGTCTACACCTTTAAAAAGGCAGACCGAGTTTGCGTTTCTTCTCAAAAATAAATAAAAAAATTCAAACAACCAATGCTAATCATCCACCAACTCTTTCATTGGCCCACTGCATGCTATTTCGGTGACTTAGTTTCAAAGGCTATGTATGTTTTTATTTATTATAATAATTATGATATTATTAATAATAATTATGATATTAATAATAATAAGTTTAATAATTATAATATTAATAGCTATAATATCCGTGTAAATCCACGCTCATTATTCATCGTCAGTGCACTTCAATCATTCGTTCATTGAACCAATGATTGGGAAAAAAAATTACAAACATTATAAAAATTAAAAGAAAAAAATTCGTTCTTACGTGAATTCCTTCAAAATAATTGAGCCAACAGAAGAAACACACAAAAAATTTCCAACAAAATATATATTTTTTAAAAAGGTAATTAATTTTTTTGTTTCGCCACTCTATACAAAATCAGTGTCGAAATTAATCAGGATGATACCATACTCGTCCTAGCATGCATGGCGATTGCCCCGAATTAAAATATATATTTACCTTAGAAAACTTATTTGTTTTTAAAAAACTCAATTTTAACCTAAAAAGGTATAGTTTGCCACCTTCACAGCAAAAAAAAGTTTTTTTTATCTTAGAAATTTATTTTTTTTAAAAAAAATCTCAATTTACCCTAAAAAATTATAGTTTGCCATTTAAAAATTCATTTTGTTCATCATTAAATTATATTTTGACCCCCCTAAATTTAATTTGGCTAAAATTTTAAATTTTTTTTTGCCCCATTCTAAAAAATCATGTGTCCGCCATTGCCCGCTTGATCAAAATTGTTCCGTCATTTCGTATAAAATTAAGGTCGAGTATGACAACTCATTCCGAACATATGTATCCAGTGCAGAATGATAACATGCTCTCCCTTGCGTGGTAAAAATTGTTAGGTATGACCCGGACATAACAACTTGTCAACTCGAATGATTGAACGTGCACTAATGATGAATAATGAGCACGGATTTACACGGACATTAAAATTATAATATCATAATTATTATACTTAGTATTATTAATCATAATTATCATTAATAATATTATACTTATTATAATAAAAAAAAAAAACATACATAGCCTTTGAAATAAGTCACCGGTAGAGACAGATGTGGTCATATGAGCAGAGGCCCCGGTATCAAGATACCAGTCAGATGCGTCTGTAGGAGAGAGTGAGCAAGATGAGTTGAAAGCAGTGGCCAAGCGCGCAGATCCAGAAGCTTGGGAGTGTTCATAACGTTGACAACAACGGTCCGCTGTGTGTCCTTCAACGCGACAAATTTGACAACGAAGAACATAGGTGCGCCTTCCTCGTCCTCGACCACGTGAAGAACCACCACGGCCACGTCCGCGAGAAGAGGAAGAGAAAGCGCCTTGACGGACAGAATGAGAACCAGTTGCAGCACAGTTGCAGCAACGAAGGCCACGGATGGTTGTGGAGCACCATCAAGCGAGTGTTGAAAAATTTCAAAACTCTCCGCTTTGGGGACGAGATCAGTGAAGGATGGCAGTGGAGATAGAGCCATCTGTGCCGCAGCAAAACTTGAAAAAGAAGGTCCAAGACCACGCAAGAACCAGTGAGATTTGTCCGTATCATCAACGGAACGATTAATAGCGGCAAGTTGATCACAAAGAGTCTTGAATTGTCGGGCATAATCAGCAACCGAACGAGTTCCATTTTTCATGAGTTGAAGGTCGTCCTTAATACGCAACTCACGAGACTTGGAGCTATGGCTAAAAGCCGTCTCAAGGGCAAGCCAAACTGCACGAGAGGTAGTGCAGCCAAGAGCCTCGCCCATGGCTTCTTCGGAAAGAGAAGATAGGAGAAGGCTGAGAAGCCTTTGATCTTGCATGTGCCAATCAATGAATTTCGGATTGGCAGTGGACGAACCATCGGAGGCAGATGTGGTGGGCGAAGGTGGCATGACAGAACCATCAATAAAACCAATAAGGTTTTGGCATGTGAAGAGGGGAACAATCTGATTTTTCCACAGAAGATAATTAGTGGAAGAAAGCTTGATGGTGATCATATGGATCATGGTGGAAAAAGGAAGAAGAGAATCGGCGGGGGTGGTGGTGGCGGCTGCCATGAAGGATCGAGAAGAGTGGTGTTAGCCAAATGGTTAGGCTGATACCATGTGAAGATTTATCAAACCACCTTAAACATTGGTGGGATATTGTATTCAATATATAGAGTTTGAACAATATACATGATAAGGAATAAATCTTATTATACAAGGAAACAAATCAAACTAAATACATCCTAATCTTTAGAGGATTCCAAAGTATCCTTAGAGGATCCCAAAATATCCTCAACAGTGGGCCGGGCCAATGAAAGGGTTGGTCATGATGGATGGTAAGCATTGGTTTTTTGAATTTTTTTATATTTTTCACAAGAAACGCAGATGATGTCTGCATTTTTAAAGGTGCAGATGTAGTATGTGTTTTTAAAAACGCAGATACAATATGCGTTTCATTTTATTTTTGTCAAAAAAAAATTTCACATTATTTTTTTATTTTGCATTATTTAATTAAATTAGCCTTTTAAAAGCAATGTTTAAAAAAGTAGTCTTTTATTTCATGAGTATGTACATGAATATATATATATATATAAAAACAAAAAAAGAAGCTAGTGCAAGGTCTGTTGACTTAATGGCGGACCAAGTCGATGGTGACAATGAAAATTAAACATGGAGAGTGTTTTATGTAATTTACGAAATAATAATGTAATATATACACACATAAACCATAATATATTTGGAATTTAAAATCTGAAATAACTCTACGAAGGTTTAAGCTAAGTTCATCCTAAACACATGAATAATATTTCAAAATTACTCCCGACCAAAAAACAAATATATATTTCAAAATTAAAACTACTACAAAAAGTAACTTCGCTCTCTTAGGTTTTTCTGTAACTTCTTACATAGATAAGGGAAAAAAGTGTTATGTATAGATAAATTACGTCTGTTTTATTTCAGGAAATGTAATGTTTAATCTTTTGAATGCTGTTGTCATCTTGTATTTTTTGTAAGGTTATGTTTATGTCCCCTCGTTTTCATCTTTATAAAAAAATAAAAAAATTTAAAAAAAAAGATAAAAAAAAATATTTACGATTCTAGCGTGAATCACGATCCGGGTGGTGAGATACTTTAATATTTACGTTTCTCTCTGTATATCAGACTAGGTTCTTCAAAATGTGATAAATAAAGTTTAAAAATAAAGCTTTAAATCTAAACTTTATTTCCCACATTTTTATCTCACAACTCTGGACATTAACCACATGTCAATGCAATTTTAAAGTGGTAAATAAAGGTGGATGAGAGAAAAATATAAAAAGATGGATGAGAGAGAAATACTAAAAAATGGAGGAGAGAAAACATGAATCGTGATAGAGAAATCGAAAATAATAGATAAAAAATAAAAAATAGGAGAGAGAAATAGGAGAGAGAAAATTTCCCTCCCCTATTAAACTAACAAAAACTCTCTCCTGGTGCAGAATCGTGATTCCAGATCACGATTCACGCTAGAACCGTAAACAATTATTTTTAATCTTATTTTTTAATTTTTTATATTCTTTATTTAAATTTGACCAAATATGAGGTTGGCCGATAAAAAAAACTAACAATATTAAGATTGATTTTCTTAGGTTAGATTTAAAAGAATTCAAGCCTTCAATCTTAACCATTGGTATAATATCCCTTTATTGCTGAAATTCGATCGAGTATATATAGTTAGTGATGAGAAATGACGAAAAATGGGGATGATTTATTTAATTTTGAATATGTTAAGGTTGTGTTTGGATGAATATTTCATTTGATCTGATTTGAAATTAGTATTTGAAATTATATATATTTTAGATGTATTTCAAACCATCATAATTATCTTTAAATTTATATAAATTAATAAAAAATTAAATTTAAAATACATCTAAAATAAATCCATCAAAATAATTAAATAAATTTAAAATCGCGTACCTTAACATATCTAGAGCCTCTTATTTCATAAAAATAGTTCGACATACCAGATAACGTTCCCTATCCTTTCAATCACCATGCTCTTGCTCACCTCTAAACCCCTCTCTGTCTCCCTCGCCACCCCATTCCTCGCCGTTAGACCACCACCTCCGCTGTCACCAACCGCCTCTCCAACCCCTCATCCCAAATCCACTTCCATCTCCGCCATCATTATCCCTTCCTCTTCCTCCTCCGCCAGCTCTCAACAGCAGCGACTCTACCAACCTTACCGCCCACCCCCCTCCCCTGTGCCACCCAAATACCGCTCTCTCGACACCAACGCCCGCCTTGATATCCTTTCCAATAGATTAGGTCTCTGGTTCGAATACGCTCCTCTAATCGCCACTCTGTATCATGAAGGATTCATGTCCACCACTCTTGAAGATATCACCGGTATCCCTTCTCTCGAGCAGAACCGACTCGTTGTTTCCTCACAGGTTCGCGACTCTCTTATCCAGTCCTGTGATTCCGATACCGTGTCATTTTTTGACATTCCGGGATCCCCCGAAATTCTCTACGAGATTCGAATCTTGAACACCCCACAACGCGCTTCTTCCGCGAAGTTCATTATAAATAATGGTTTTGATGGGAAGAGAGCTGGGGAGTTGGCTAAGTCTATGAAAGATTTCCCGCGGAGGTATACAGAGAAAGGGTGGGAGAGTTTTGATTGGAATTTACCGGGGGATTGCTTGGGGTTCATGTATTTTAGGCAATCCCAAGAGCATAAATCGGCGTCTTTGCTGGAGCTGAGTAAGTCCATGTTGGAGAAGGCTTTGGAGGTGTCGGAATCAGAACGTGCCAAGCAGAGAGTTATGGTGGATTTAGAGGAGAAGGATGGAGTGGGAGGAGGAGATGGTGATGCTGTTGATGAAATGGTGAGGGTTCCGGTGGTGAGGATGTCTTTGGGGGAGGTGGCGGAGTCGAGCAAGGTAGTGGTTTTACCGGTTTGCAAGTCGGAGGGGAAGGGAATAGAGGTGGGGGAGGCGCCGTGGGAATGTGGGATGATGGGAGATTTCGGGGTCGTTGAGGCAGAGAAGGGGTGGGACCGGTGGGTGGTTTTGCCCGGATGGGAGCCGGTGGCAGTTTTGAAGAGAGGAGGGGTGGCGGTTGTGTTCAAAAGGGCTTCTGATGCTTTGCAGTGGAGAAGTAGGAAGAGGGATGCCAAGGAGCAAGTCTTGGTGGTGGCGGATCGAGGAAGGAGGGAGGTGGCGCAGGATGACGCGTTTTATCTGGTTGTGGGTGGTGGGAATGGGAGTGTGGAGGAGGGGTTGAGAGTTGAGAGAGGTGTGAAATTGAAGGAGATGGGGATGATGGAAAGCTTGGGGGTTGTGGTTTTGGTAGTTAGGCCACCAAGAGAAGACTATGAAGATCAATCGGGTTCCGATAATTGAGATTAGAAGGTCTCGATGCATCTTCTGCCCTGCATCATGTTAAATATTCGTTATGCATACTCGTATGAGATACATGGCGAATATTGGGTTGGTGTAGAAGATAATGAATCATGAAAATGCTAGGTGTTAAGTGGTAGAACATCGTGGGAGCAAATAGAGCACAAAGATTTGTAGCAAATTATTGTCACACTTGAGATTATACTTTGCATAAAATTTTGGTTTGAGGAATTTCACTTTGATGATACTTGTGGAAACATCTAAGGGTCGCTAATAAAAGATACGGATTTTGCTCATGTGCTTGTGTTAGACTTTGCTAAATTCTCCACCTTGTTTAGGAGGTTGCTGGATCTTGTATGGGAGTTATACTAAAGAACTTCTGTGTTCATTGCAAGCAGATTTTTTACATGAAATTTATTGTGTTTTGCCATAAATTTGGGTATACTCTCCGAGCTATTTAAGAATAGTTGAAAACTACATGAGAAAAAAAGCCATATAATCTAGCTTGAACTAGGTGCATCCAAATGTTATCAATACGAAATGTTTTAGCAATATATAAACCACGCTATAGAAAGAAAAAAAAACTTCTAAATATATATTTTACAGTTGAAACTTAATATCTCCGCAATCAACTAACAGAATCAGGGTAACGGAAAGATGGTAACGTGCTATGCCAATAACAATAGCTTTCTTCATTAATCATTAACAGAGTCATCGATTTCAATCGGGGACGACTGAGAACCAACCTTCTCCAGCCCATAGCCTTCCACAGCTTTCCCGAACACAGACATGTTTACCATCAAGCCAACTTGTCTTGACAGTGGTGATGAAGAATTGTGATCCATTCGTGTTCGGTCCAGAATTTGCCATTGATAGCAGCCCTGGCTCCATATGCTTTAGCTTTGAAATTCTCATCAGCAACTTTCATCCCATGAATAGAGTCTCCTCCAGTCCCAATAGAGTCTCCTCCAGTCCCATTACCTCTCGTGAAGTCACCTCCTTGACACATAAAACTTGGAATAATATGATGGAATTTACCGCCCTTGTAATGCAATGGCTTCCCAGAAGCTCCAATCAATCCCTTTCTCCCAAGTGCAATGAGCACGGAAGATATCAGCGGTTTTCGGCGTGGTCAGCAAACAGCTCCATCACAACTTGTCAAGCTTTTACCTTTCCAATCAAAATGTCCAAGAAAACCTTCGGGTTTTTCACTTCTTTGAAATCAGAGGTGCAGAAAAAAAGGCATTACAAGGTTGAGATACTTAGGCTCGAGCTCGTCTAAAATTGGATAGTATAGGCATCCCTTGAGTGTGTGCACGGTGATGTTCATCTTCCTCTTTTTCCTAATCATATCTCCCAAGTCCAAACCCCTCAATGCCACAGCTGCTCTTTTTTTAATAAAAAGAAGAAATCTCGGGGTTAATGCGTTAATATGGAGTAAAACTCCGATAAGATCATGCGAGATTCTGAAAAAAATTGAGACAGAAAACAAACAAAGATGAAATCTTTAACAGTTACAAGTAAAATTTTATTTTATGAGTTAACTTAGGGCAAATTCAAGAAAATAAGAATGAACATCAAACACATTAAAGTTAGACAAATCGTAGAAGTAATAACCTCGTCTACTTATTAACTTGTTCCTTTTCAAATTCATTAGAACACCTAAAAATTACAAAATTACGTGAGTGCCAATTTTTTTTTACAGATGCATAAAAATATCTTTCACATATTCAAACCACACATAACATTCGCATATTAACATCAAATCGCGAATTCATCTACAAATATGCATGGGAAAATTCAACTGAATTCCGGGAAAAGTTTGAAAAAAAAATTCACGAATCCAATTCATCAAATGAAAAAAATTTCATCCGATATTTAGTCCTCTTCGATAAATCAACATCTAACATCAAGAGGATTACAAAATATGGAAGATATAACAAATTTTAATATAGCACAATTTTTGAGCTCCACAAGCTTCTGTAATTTAAGACCCGTGAAGCCTTCGATATGTGCTGCCACACATACAAGTTGATTGAAACTCAAACTGTATGGAAAAATGAAGTTGGATTAGTGCAAACAATCAGCGTTATTAGAGGGACATTTACCTTACACCTTTGGTGAGTGATGCCATCTTAGGGTTTTAGCTTCTTTACTTTGCAATGGCTGCTGGTCTTGTAGGGTTTTTTCTAGGGTTTTAATATGTTGATTTTCCATATTGAACCCTTTTCAATGTATTTTCGTATTCCTCCCATTTTGTATAAGTATATTTTTTAGATGGAGCAGTATGTGTTTTATAGTAGTTGAGTCTGAGAGCTTGAGAGGTGAACAGTTAACAGTATATGGAGGAACCATATTTTGATTATGAAATTAGTCAACAAAATATCATGGACTAAAGGGTACAATAATATTTTTAAAGAAAATATTTAAAGGATAATAAATAATAGAAGTACAAACACAGTGCATAAAGTTCCCGCTATATGTGAGGTTAGGTAATATGACAGATCAATTTGGGCTTAATGTATGTACTCTTGTTCTCCAGGCTACATGATAACAGTTTTATCGTTATGCCAATGTTCAGGATAAACAATAAATACTACAAACGGAGAAAACTGTACAATTTACCAGAAGATTTTAAATAATGGATCTGCAAACACTAATATAATCTTGTACCCACCCCCAAAAATCTATAGTTGAAAACGATTCACGGATATGGACATGATTCCCATTGAACTTTTCTAACCAGAGACCATCACTTGGTCACCATTCTCAGGAGACTGGTGTGTTCCATGAGCTGCGCCGCCTTTCCATTTGCATGGTCATGTGTTGCACCATAAAAACGACTTCTACCGACTGTTTCATGACAAGAATCATCAGGCAATCAGAAGCTTAAAACGGGCACTGATGCACCCACAACCGAGATTACAACTTGCTGGATGCCGTATCACCTTGATACTTTTCTTGGAGTCCATGAGAAATGTACCAACAATTATCTGTAATGTCCATAGCCAATAACTTCAGTTAAATCATTTGTTCAGGGATGGTGACTTGGAACATCATCCAATCCAATTCTTGCCCAAGTGCCATATACCTGATGTTTTATTCATTAGTTCTGTTGATTCATTAACTGAACAAATATGTGAGAACAAAATAGGTGTTATTGATTAACTAAACCACCCAATCACTCACTTGTTTGCAAATTGGGGAAATTTGTCCTTGCAAAGGTAACTTACTTTCTTAACAACAAAAGTCGCCGTGGCAGTCATGTCAATCACTAACAATGAATATATCAAGTGGTCAAAAAGAATTAAATTGAACCCTTGGTTTTGGTTGAAAACACATTGTTCCTGACTTTCCTTTCTCGGTATCAGAATGGTTCTGTAATCCTATTCAGTGCTTGGGAACTAATTGATCTTTTGTTTGTTATGTTCTGTTTGGAACATATGTTCGATTCGACATTATATTACAGGCAAGGTTAGGATTTGAATTTTTGGGCCTAAAAAAAAGAAATGGGCTAAGAACTGAATAGAGAAACAATTTTGGGAAAATTTCGGGCCGGTACCAGATGGTAAAAGTTCTTTCGGCCCAGCCTACCATAATATTTTGTTTTCAACTAGGTCCATTTTAGATCAAAATTACAAAATTATCCATCATTTTATCTTCATGCAGACTTCATGTATCTGAAAGTATGCTTCAAACCTCGGAAAGATGGCGATGAAATATGACATCCTCCGGAAATGCAAAAGCGGCGGCGATGGATGTTCCTTAACGACATTGAGTCCGCAATCTGTTATTTTCAACTCCCAATTGTCGTCCAGCAACAAATTCTCGGGCTTTAAATCACGGAGATAAACGTCGTGCGAGTGGCAGTAACCGATATCGGATATCAGTTGCTGGAAATTTTTGTGGCTCAGATCCTCGTCGCCTCCTCTGGTGAATTCCATAACGAAGTACATCTTTGTTTTTTGGCTAATACTTCTAGGAGGCGCACGATGTGGGAAATCCATAAATATAAAGACAGAAAAAGTCGTTGAATGAAAAGTTTATATTTATTATGAATTTCAATTTTATTGTAATGATTGTTTGTAGAATTTAATGTCAAACTCAAAAGTATAATGTATTTGAGATGTTCGATCAATTGTTTGAATGAAAATTTGAGAATGTAATGATATTGAAACTATTGGTGTATGTAATTTACATGCACCGACAACTCATGAGTCTATCGGTGCATGTAATTTACATGCACAGATAGACTAAGTGGTGCATGTAATTTACATGCACCAACAATTCATGAGTCTATCGGTGCATGTAATTCATGCCCGGTTCGAAACCAGAACCAACTAACATGTTCCGAACCGGTCCGGAACCGGTAAGATACCAGGCCGGAACGACTCTACCGCTCCGGAGCCAGTATCTTACCGGTTCCAGACCAAACGTATCCAGTTCCGGGCTGAAGCAGATCCGTTATTTTTAAAAAAAAGTAAAATTTTTCTTTATTTAGATAAAAAATTTCGAGTTTAGTTTAAAAACACAAAGGCCATTGACTCAATTGATTAGAGCTGCAGAATAGAACGTGATGTCCGCATGTTCGAATCCTCCAAGCAACAATTTATTCGATTTTTTGAAAGAAAAAAAAAATAATAAAAAAAACGGTTCCGGGTTGGGCGCTCGATTTTTTGAAAGAAAAAAAATAATAATAAAAAAAACGGTTCCGGGTTGGAACCGGCCCAACCCGGAATCGATTACCGGACCGGACCAGTTTCGGAATTACCGGATCCAGAACCAGTCGGTTCGGGACCGGGCCGGATTGATCCGATAAGCAGCCCTAGGTTAGACATCAATAAAATGACTTTTCCGTTTTCTAATTTGTTTCACCATACCATTAGGTCATATCTTTATATTAGGAAAACTATTCATATCAACCCAGAGTAGTGCACCAAAATTTTCCCTAGAAAAGACAAATTTCAATGATCCATGTATTAATAAACATTCTTAAATCACAACTAAAGAAAAAATTACTTTAAAAAATAAAGAGATGGGAACAATGTCTGGAAAAACACTATACTACACTCAACTGAGGTAAAATTGTCAGTGCTGAATTAGGTTTCTTGGACGGTAAAAAACCTCAGAGTACATGCAGATTTTTTTAGCATGAGAGTACATTTGCAGTATCAAACTGCCTACAACAAATATAATAAAATAAATCTAAAATTGCAAAACCACAAACAAATTCATTCGTGGATTTACTGTGCAATATTTATGAATCTAGCAGTTTTCTCAATAACGGAACTCCTAAAATTCAACTGAATAAAAAATAACAGCAATTACCTTAGGTTAATTTCTTTATTACTTTGTGTGTGACTTTAAATCTGAAAAAAATTTCAAGTCATGTATCAAGAGCTAGTCACTTGATAAGAATTAATCCAATTACCTAATGCATATTTAACTAATTTTGGAGTATCACGAGTTACATAAAATTTCTCAAGAGTTGCCTATCCCTGAGATGACTGAAGAATTAATGATGTTAATGGAGCTTATGGTGAAACCAGTAAACAGGTTCATTCATAAATAAGTCTATATGATAGAACAATTAATCTTTGTATTACACCAAAAATATAGATTTGGATTATATCAAACTATATGCCTGATCATTTAGATGCAAATTATTTTACTAAGGATGTCCAAAGTCTAGTTGTCATAAAGCAAAATCAAAAGAACAATATGGGAAAATATGGAGCATATCATCAGCAAATTGCTATGCACATGAAAACTTAGCATTAGCTGATAAGCAGACCCATCTCCTCCAAAACAAAGGGGGAAACAAAAAAGGTTCTTAAATATCTGGTCAACAACCAAACTAAAATCCAGCACATATAAAAAATACATTTTCTTTCTGTGAGAGGTAACATTCTCTCTTGAAACTTTTTACATGCAAGGAAATCTTTATTATATCTATATTTGGATTTGTTACATTTATAGGGTGATAACAACAATCTACATCACATTCGTAAAGTAAAAATCACACACTATTCAATTATCTTAATTACATACAAGAGATACTTCTCAGTTTCTAGAGTTAATAATAATGCTGAAGTATCTAAGTATCTTTAAACGTCGAAAGGAGTTACTCAAAGGTACTTTGTCCAAGGAAGAAATAGAGTTTGTATTACCTCATTAGAGCCCTCTAAACTGTACGAAGAATAAGGGGGTATCTGGTACTTTCACCAGAAGTCTGTTGTCTTGTACGGTGCTTTTCAGTTAGAAGCTTTTGTGTTGTTTGGTATTTTTCAATGTGGAGCTTTATCAAATCTTGCAGCCGCGGATCTCTGCCAGTGTGGATCACGCAAAGGTTAATATCATCGACAATGTTTGGATCAGATCTTCTTGACTCAGAGTATCTGGGGTTCAAAAAGGAACCAGCAGAAAGTAGGGAAAAGTGCAGGTGGTTTTCCCAAATCTCGTCTATTTCAATCCAAAATGGCATATGATGGGACTCCTTGCAGTTAACCCCCACTTTGATTTTTCCCTTAGCCTGGGAAATATTTTAGACATGAAACCAGTTTGCGGCTTATTGTTCTTATAAACAGAAAGTCTAATTCATATACTGGAGGCATCGATGGCTTCAAAGCCATTGTCCCCTCTTTCCAAAAAAGAGACTTTTTACCAATCGAGCAACTTGTTCATTGATGTTCACTTATGTATGCAGCTGTAACATCTACCTGCATGCCAACAAATATCATATTGTCATGAAAACATATTCTCAAAAGGGAAAAAATCTAGCATGCAATTCTAGCTCAGGAAATCAATCATAATTGAAGATCATCAATCACAAGTTAGATGGGAAATATTTTCATCGATGGTCCCAGCCAGCTTTTTCAGTAATTAGAGGTAATGAAAAAACACAGTACATCATCAGCGACTTCAACCAAGTGCAGGAGTGTTAGCATATGCTAATTGAGCACTCAAAGTTCCAACCATTTAGCTAACCAGATAGATTGAACACCATACTAGTCAGACTAATCTCTTGCTTCAGATGGCTATGGCAATTCAGGATTTTCAAAAGGAGATCTACTTGTATCCAATAACGGATCATTTGTGCTAGAGACTAAAAATAACTAAAGGATATACAGACTGGGAATCTTATAAATCCAAAGAACTAGGGGATAGATGGGTATGGCCGCCAGAGAATTCAATCCTTCTGTTGCAAATATCTATTTTCCTAACCACGAATTCTTTCCACTAGAAATTCTTTCCTTCCATGTGGAAAGCATTTATTTCTGATAAGATACAAGAATCATTGAATTTAATAACTAACTAAACAGAACACTTGCTACGAATTTGTTTGCAACATATTTCAATATTATAGGGTTTAACAATGTTTTTTTTCCCAAGAATAATTTGAGAAGTCGAATTTTCTAGCCCATTATTGATCCAGAATTATTTACTTCACCAGGAAAGAGTGGATCAAGAGTTTAAAAAGGAACATGTTGCCATAGAAGGTAGTTCTTGACATCTTGTAAGTAATGCACATTTGGAACATTTAGGAAGAAAAATTAGGCATAACTGGAAGAGGAGGTTACCTGGTGAAAGGTGATCCAGTTATAAAAGACACGATAAAAGCAGTGAAAGATCCTTTCTATTATCATTCAATGATTTCTAGTTAATTTTTGTCATTGTTTAAAGTTTGAGAAGACATTTGCATTGAACAAATTTAAGAACCCAAAATCTTAGGGTCCTTAGATCTTGCTCAATTGTTCTATTACAAGTCAAGAAGTTAAAGAAATGATTCATGCACCAAGTACACGTCGCACACCTGCATTCAATGTTCTAAAAAACACATAAAAGTGATGATGATTAAGCACGAAAAAGCGACAAATTTTTAGATAAAATTTTAAATACTAAATATAATGATATAAAATTATTTGACCCAAAAAACTGATGGCTAAAGCCCTGTAGCCTCCACCAAAAAAATAGAACCCACACTTTCCTCACCCTTGTATCCCCAAAAGAGTTCATTCTTTGCGAATCAGATGCCACTTGAGACCGACGGCGGAGTGGCTTATAGGGTGACCGAAGTTAAAGTAGCTTGCCAAAATACTTTAGGGGGAAGGTTATAAGACTTGAAAATTTATGCATTTGTTCTTAAATTTATTATATTTACGTGTTATTTAATTTTAATCAACTTTAATATATTGATTGACTTGATATAATTAAAATTATAGTAAAAATTAGAAGCATTTTTTTACGCTTAAACTCGTACTAAACTCGATAAAGCTTTAAGTTTGACCACGACGCTTCCTCGCGTTTCTCAAGCGTCTTAGAACCTTTCCTGCATTACCTTCTCAAATTTCAAAGAACTAACTAAAAAGTATTACAAGATCTAAGACCTAAGTAGCATGTGTATATAGAGCTTGCAACGCGTCAAGAAATCATAATTTTCTCTTGTAATACCGAACATCATTTTGGTATAAAATTTGAGGGAACTCTGTTTTCACCAGGTTTAGACTATAAAACTAACACACACAATTATAGGGCCATACATATTCTTGTTTGTATATACAAATTTGGGTTTTACTTAAGTAACTGAATATTGAAGTGCTAGAATATTTTATGCTAAATATGTATATTATCAATATCTACAGATTTCATCTTGATTCTAGAGAATATTCGTTTCGATTCTTCCAAGGAATATAGCTTTTGAAACATAGACTTAAACGATAATTCTCTGTCAATCAACACTGCCGAAACATTTTTGGAAGTAACAATTACCGGCCTCAAAGCTGTTATCGCCCAAGACATCACTCTCAAGGGGGAACTGGTTCCACATTAGTAAGGGAAGGGAAGGCAGGGAAGCAAGTAGATAGCGAAGGACATTAGGGCACCTCCCGCCCAGATCGATGGAAAATGCTGCAAAGGCTTAAGGAGGAACTGAAACAGGTCTTTTCCGGGGACTTTCGTTTTGAAACATTCTCCTTTTTCTGGCTAGGCTAAGAGGCCACTGGCATCTGATGCCATCCGATAAGGGCACGAATCCAGCTTTCCCGCTTTGATCAGGTGACAGCTGTCGTCACCTCTGGCTTGGCTATCTCATATCTGCCTTTCCGACCATACAAGGGCACGTCGAGCCCACGCGAAGGGTTTGGTTAAGATATGCCAGATTCCGCCAAGAATGAGTTGTATAAGTTATTACCGTACCTGGTCTGGTATCGTTAAACTACATTTATTCATTAAACTCCTTATAGTACCACCAATGAGAAGAGATAACAAAATATGGTTTTCATAAGTGGTTACTACCCTTATAATCAATAACTCTCTCCATCAGTACCAAAACCCTATTCGACACAATTGTTAAAAAGAACAGAATACCATTACATTACTTAAGAAAGCACGTGATGTGGCATGTAATAAAAGTTGATCAACATTGTATTTGAATAGCAAATAAAAAAGGAAATGCAAGATCATGATAATTAATTTACACAAATAAACTAATGATTATTTGTTTCATAGTCATTTAATAGGTTGTAAAGTAAATATTGTCATGAAAATCTCATCGAAAACTTAGATTCGGGCACATAATACCTCTGGGCGATTTACTTCAATAAAATATGTGCCCTGCATTACACCTCGCGCCAAGGCTTGACAATACCTATGTGTCTTAATTCCCCATGCGGTTCTAATAACTACAACATAGTGGCATTCCATTAGACCTTATGAATCATTCCATCGATGTTAAAGTACCAGAGAATTACATGCAATCTAATGCAAACCAAATCATGAGATCTGTAAGGATGAAGCCAGTTAGTTATGGCTATATGAAATTCTGGTATTATCAACAAGTGTTAGTGATAGAATGAACAAAATGATAGTTCAAGCAATGTTTTACCTTGACATTGAAGCCTTATTTCACCCAAGATTTCCCCATTTATAGCTATTAAAGGTCAATATTAACCAATTCGTAAACACCTTTATATATTTTAATGCTGCCAGATATAAAAACATAAGCAAATCAAGACTCTCTACTTACCTACCAACAAAAAAAGCTTTTGTGCATTGAACTGGAAGCGAGCTTAACATGACCAATTTGCATCTAGTAACGTGCTAAATCCTACAAAAGGTAGGATAAGACAACACTCAATACTTATCAATGTTCCCAAACAAAAACTGTTATTAAAAATTTAAAATGCAATCTATTATGAATTTCTAGGTATCAGACGAAGATACTTGAAAATAAGAGGCATTATAGAGTTAAAAAAGTAAATAGCTGTGAAAAACCACCTCTTCAAAAAAATGATGACAACCCGCAATTCGCCCAGGCACCCTCTTTACGATTTTCTGCAAGTAGAGCGAACTAAGCCGGGCAAGGGGAAATCCCCTTAGATAAAAATTTTGGAATTTTATGTGTACTTTTTCTAAAAAACATTGTTTGATCTTTAAGCTTCCTTCTCTCAATCATACCCTTTACTGAATTCCGAACCGCGCGAACGGCGGCCGGTTGAAAATCAGCCATAGTTGAAACCATAAAGAGAACTAAATCAGAGCGAATCATTTACATCTTGTGGGACCATCTGCAGCAAAGCCCAGGAAGAAGAACAAATTAAATACAGAAAGATTCAAAATCGAATCCAGTTTTCCATTCACATCTCTGTTTTGAGGCAATAAAATGTTGAAGAAGAAAAAAGTTGTAATCTTCAAAAAATCTCAAGGTTTTTTTGTAATCAAAAGGGGGGAAACAGATCACATCAACGCCCCTGGGGCGGTTTGTTTGATGATGCTCTCGTCATTGGAATCTTTTTTTAAAAATAAAAAAAAAAGATTTTAAATGGATGGTGGATGAATACTATTATGAATCATTAAATGTACTCTTATATTCATGAATGAAATTTTCTAGATGTTTAATGAATCTAATTTATTACAAATTATATTTTTAATAGGGTAGAGTATTTTTAATTTTAAATTTAATGTCATATGCCTTTTCAATATTGAATTGTCAAGTTTTAGAAAAATTAAATATAATCCAATATTAACTTAACTTAATCTTTAAAATAATTTTTTATTGGGAGTTTATTATAATTTCTGTGACACATGCCAAAATTATTATTTTCTAAATATAATTTTATAATCCTTAAATTTTATTATGAACAATATTTACTAACTTTCCTGCATAGAATATAAAAAAAAATAAAACTGGTATTTTCGATAGTTGACAAAATTATCCTGTACGTTACCTTGAATTCAGTACGTAATATAACAAGAAAATTCCCTCTTCATATTTTATATCTACAATATCTGTTAATAAAAAAAATTCTCAAAATTTATTTCACCCGATTCACACTTAAAAAAATTATTTGTCAAACATCAATTTTTTCTTTAATTATACTTGAGTAATATTGTTTTCAAAATGGCAATTTATTATTAAAAATATATAAATTTGATTGAAGTGGACATATTCTTAATTCTTTTGAGATAAAATATTTTATTTTATGAGCCCATAATTATTTATTCTTTTCTAATTTTTTTCATGCACAAAATAAATAATTTAATTTTTCACTTCAAACCACGATTACATTAAATTAGTCGGAAAGTCGTACGTAGGTGGGCGGCATGCACATGCACGGTGTCTTCTCAATAGTAGCTGACTAGCTGGTTTCTGGTTTGGGCTGGTTTGGTACGATGGTGTCAATGTCGTTAGAGACTTATGAGCAGATCAACTATTAGATGTAATATTGTCAATGCCGTTAGAGGTTTTATTATTGCTGTCCTTAAAAGCACTGCCCTCATGGGCATCATCCATATGAAATCTTTTTTTTTCTTTTTTTAAAAAAGATTCCAAATGAATGGTGATGATGCCCCTAAAGGCACTACCCTTAAGGGCATCATCAAACAAACCGCCGTTAGATGAAAATATATTTATGGTTGTTATTCCTAACGAGAACTGACTACGGGATATCAACTACTCAACCATCGTTTCTCGTACATGGTTTATTGTATTTTTCCTTCATGGTTTATTATATTTTTCCTTCTAGAGAATGATTGACAGTATGATTATGTATTATTTTGAGTAAATCTTATTTATCTCTAACTTGGAGCGGGAATAAAGTAAAGAGGTATGATTAAAGTCCAAAATGAATTACTAAATAGGGTGTCGGTGCACTAGTTTAGTGTTTCTTCTGTTCTTTTACCAATACAAATGTAATATTTTTGAGATAATAAAAAAACATATTAGGAATAATTAGTTTTTATTTTCTTGTGTCGTTGAAGTTTGTAAATAGGTATATAATTATTTTCAAAAATCATGTTACAAAACCAACTAATTTAGACCAATCATATAGAATGACTCGTATAGCCCACATCATATTCATAAAAGCATTTTCCCCGGCCCTGTCGACGCAGATGGCTCCATTACTTCCCAAATCGATCCAAAATCGCACGTTGGCTTAAAACATCGTGCACGACATTACATCAACAAAAGTAGAGGGAGAATCCGACGTTTCCCCAAGTTTCACACCAAAATACAGTTCTACTAAAGAAGATTACAAGACCTTATAACAGCATTCCCAGTTTTAACATAAGGATCTTACTAGACCTAGTAGCATATTCTAAACCTTATTCGTCAACGTAGGAAAACCGATGTCTGACATTCTCTTACCTTAATTTCCATCGTCAGAACGTTTCAAGTAGAGGGTTTCACCCCCGTCTCCTCCACGCCCTTCAGCCGACGAATGACTCCCAATTTCTTGCTTGCTTCCAACAGAAAGTGCACGTCCAGTGGCTAGCAGGTTATCACCACCACTGCTGCGAGAGAAGTCCGGAAACCCTCCAGCAAGGCTGCCAAGGCCTCCGGTGGTGTGGGGCTCACCTTGGAGCATCAGTCCACTGCTTCCAGCAGAGCTCATCCCAAGTTGGTTGTGCAGGGCTTGCTGTTGAAGGGAGGAATATTGCTGTTGCCCGTAAAGTATGGAGGAGCGTGCAGCCATGAGGGCTTGTGGCGTCATTTGTTGAGATTGTTGTTGCTGCAAGTAATGTGCACCGGGCTGCATGATCCCACCACCAGAATACTGCAAAAGAGTGTAATAAAATAACTACTTAATACAATTCGCGGATAATGATCAATTCGAGAAGGCACGGAAACATGGCAATCACCTGAGAATGCATGGTCGGTGGTTGAGGTTGTGAATCAGCTATGGCGGCAAGATACATCAAGTTCCTCTGTAGTCGGGCTTGGTTCCTACATGGTTTATTTTAAAAATATGGAATCGAGCAGATGATCAATCATTTATATTATTTTGGCCGCAAAAGAGAACTCATTATTCGAAGTATAATAAATAAGAACACAACTAAAGGCTGTGTAACATAGAGAAGCAAGGAAGAAATAGAGAAGCGATGGGCCTGGTGCCAATTTCAGCTCTTAAAAAACACTTCCCACAGCCAAAGCAAGCTAAGCCATGTGAGTGATTATAGGTGAGATTACGGTAAGTGCCGATTGATACTAGCTAAGTATTGGAAAGTGCGATGAGGCCGAACTTCGAAATAAACTTTTCAAATTAAAAGTGCTTTACACAAGAACAATATCAAAAAACATTTACAAAATTTCAAACATTTCGAAAATTTCAAACATTTCGAAAGAAAAAAGTAAACCATGTGAGTCGACGAGAACTTTCAAGGGTGTAGTTTTAATCTACATCATATGTCAATCATACGTCTAGTGAGCCTTCAATAATACATTTTGGACTACACCCTCCAGAAACTGTCGGACAACAAATTTATATATCTACAAAGATCATGGCTGAGAGTAAAATATGTAATTTTAGATACATAGAACGAAAATAATGCATGTATAGGTGTGATCACCAATCCTTCATCTTGTTGAATTAGTGATCCATGTATAGGTGATTACCAAAATAATGTAAGCCTTCATCCTGGTGTACAGAAGAGAATCTTACACAAGTGATCACGAATGAGACTGCGGTGATTCAGCTACGATGATTCATGTCAACAGAATCATCGTGGATATTCCAACAACCATCCTTAAATATATGGACACCCATTTTTGTTCAAGATTTTATAAACGATGTTTCTGGCATTAATTAAAGGGGGCAAACCCAGTGCACAAAGCTCCGAGGATGCACGGGATTCGGGAGGGGTCGGACCCATTAGGCTAAATGTGCACAGCCTTCCCCTTACTCAAACCCGTGACCTCCAGGTCACATGGCAACAAATTTATTGTTGCGCCAAGGTTCACCCACTTATGTTTGTGGCGTGCATTCCTTCTATAAAATTTGTTGTGAACAAATTTTGAAAGTAATGCTATCAGAATGAAAGCAATGAAGACCACATCCCTATTTATAAACTTGACAAATATTTCTTTCTAAAAAAACGGAAAAAGAGAGTCCGTAAGAACATTTTTGCCAACTTGCACACTTTAAATAAAATCGGCGTAACGCCCTTGTCCAGGTGTAAAATTGAAAGTTCAAAATGGGTTATAATGGACTACTATAGCAATCGGGATTAACCATTTAGTAAAGCGATCATGGATACAAAATAGTTATAATAGGATCTCATTGTGCAATTGTGCTTAAACGGAGGCGGAGATAGACAATCCGCCTATTAACACGCTTTTTTTTTAAAACCATGCCAACACATACGCGAACCACACCGGTTAAGACTTGAGACAAGTAGGGAAGTAAAAAAAATATATTCTTAGAACCTTTTGAGTGATTTAGGTAAAATTTAATTGCAATATTAGAATCTTCTATTATATTTCAGACAAGATTCAACAAAGAAAATATTAATTTATCTTTATTTTGTGAGCAAAGAAACAATCGTAAAAAATAGTGATCTTGCACACTGATCTAACAAATCCCAGATGGCGTGAAAGAAAAAGAAGAGGATTGAGATTTGAGAGGTCATCCGAGACTAAGTATTTTAGAAACCATGCAAATCAAGCCAAATAATACAAAAAATATCAAGAAAATTAACTTTAAGTACTCATCTGCTTACTCGGCACACTCATTTAACTTTCCAGAATTTTGGCTCTCAACAATCTTCAGAATCAGTGACTTGTTTTCATCCAGATACTGCATAAAGTTACAGACAAATTTCTTGAGAAAAATAAAGTAAAATTACATATTCAACGAACACACTTGCATGCAAGTAAAATATTAGAAGGGTAATAAAAAGGGCTATGGGCTTCAACAGCTTTAAGAAAGAGGCAATGAGAAAATGAGGCAATATATATGGGGTAGCGTGTATTCACTATGCATCGAGAATATTATAATCGACAATATTATAATCGACGATACGAGATATTAATTAATAATAATAATAATAATCCATTACCAAGAAATGGTTATATATTCCCTATGACTATAATGGTTAGAAATTGGGAAATAAACCCACCTAGATTACCAAAAGCACAAATTGAAAAATCCATGGTAAAAAAAACAAGAATCGAATATGTACATAAAATCACTGTGTAGAGTTTATCAAAGGGATATCAAGAACAAAGCAAGAAGACAAAAGATGAACAAAAAGAATGCATAATAACTCTCTCCGAACCACCAAATCGAACCCCAAAAGTTGCATCAAAAAGATACCATCTTTTTAGCAAGATTTATTAAATTAAACCCTATCAAAAGCACTCACAAAGTATTTAGGTCAAACACAAAACCCTATCAGTACACACAGTAAATGTTAATCGAGAAAAATGGGAACCCCAGAGTAAAAATGGTACAAAAAAACCTCAGGATTGAATGATTTATATCATGAATATCTCAACCCAAAAAACCCCAAAAAAAAGTTATTATCTTTTCCAGCTAGCAAAATAGTACAAGCAATCAAACACCAATCCCTATCAGGAAAACACACACAAAAACAATAGCTGGCCATCTGTTATTGACTCGTCAACAAATTCGGACCCCATGAACCTAGAAAGGATACCATTCATCAAAAAATTTCTGCAATAAAAGTTAGTCAGAAATACCAAACAAAACAGATGTTTTTTTGCAGAAATGCCAAAAGTGAAATAAGAAACACAGAAAACACAGGAAGATCAGAGAAAATTGAGAGGAGGAAGATAAGAAATGCAAAAGAAAACCTGTTGAATATGATCAGTAGTGACGTTGCTGGGGTAATAGGCTGCCATCATGGGATGCATCTGCATCAGGTGCTGCTGCATACCCTCTCTCTTTATACTCACCCCCCCACCGCTAAAAAAACACCAAAAAATAAATAAATAAACAACAGTACCCTTCACAAACTGTAAAATTTATAAGTAACCTATATATGTACACATATACTTCTGCAAGTTTGACAATGAAAAATACGCGCCAACAAGTAAGAAGCTGGAAAGTAAAGAGACGGCCGGCCCCTCTTGTTTTTTTGGGCTTTTGGGTTTATTATCCGTTTATCCTTCTTTTCTTGCAAAAAACTTCACTCCTACGCTGACTGTTGTGTAATCGGTCACTGTACAAAAGACTGTTTAATATTATCATCGGTGTGTGTGAGAAATGTGTGGAGACTGTACTGCATAGCAACTTGCGCAGATAATTGCATTGTAGTACGTGAGATATGAGGACAAAAGATGTAAAAAGAGAGTGTCTGAGGGGTTAAAGAATCTGCAAAAGAAAGAGACAGAGCGCAGAGGTATTACTATAAAGTAATGAGTAAGAAAAAAAGAGATTTTACTTTGGGCTTTGGTCTGCTGCCGTGGCTAGGTCACGTGATTAGATGAAATATTTTTTTCATTTTAATTAAAAATTTAGTTGGGAGTGTCGGTATATTACCTGCACCATAAATATTCGATACTATATCGATTGATTTTTAGGAATATTCATACATCATAACTAATAATTAAAAAAAAGGATGACGGATGAGAGAAAATCGAATTTTTGGTAAATAAACATAAGATTGACCCTTATTAATAATCATATCTGTCCTTTATCAAAGCAAGTAAACAATACCTTAAAATAATTTGCTGAATTGATTAATGGTATAATAATTATATAGAAATGGTGTTTTTTCTTATACTGTACTGTCCTAGATACTTGCCTGCAAAATTATGTTATCATATTGAAAAAGTTTATTACTTATAAATTAACAATTAATAATATAAAGTGATAAAAGGAACCTGATGGCAGGGTTTTCTATTAAAATATTCGAAAAAAATTATTAATTTAACAAAATAATCGATATTTTAAAATATTTTAAAACAAACCTAAAACGCCATCTGAAGTGGCGACTTCAGTTAAAGTCGCCAGTTTAAGTGGCGTCTTCCACTCCGATAGAAAAAAAATTTATTGAATGCTCCATTAGATATTTTTTTAAAAAAATTATTGAAGGCATCATCTGAGATGGCGTATTCAGTAAAAAAAAAAAATTTATTGAAGCCGTTATCTGAGATTGCCCCTTCAATAATGTTTTTTTTCACCGATCCTTCTTTCTTTCTTCATTTCTTCTCGTCTTCCTCTCCGTTCTTTTCTCTCCTATTCCTCTTCCCCTTCCTCTTCCAGACGAGAATTTTCAAATCCTTCAACTTTTTTTTTCCAAATTTCCAAAATTGTCGTGGTTTGCAATTTGTGGAGCTTAGTTGTTTATCATTCTGGAAGCAGAGGTAATATTTTTTTCTGTAATATAAATTTCTGAAAGTTATAAAATTTACATTATTTTGTTGTTGTGTTTGACTTTTGTTGTTTGATAGTTTTTATTGAAAAGATACTTATTGTTTGGAGATGAATGGCGGAAACCGCCGGATGTTTTACGACCGTTGGTGGTGTCGGGAGGTGGCCGCCATGTTCCGGCGGTGGCCGGCGGTGGCTAGTGGCGGGTGGTGTTGGCCATGTTTATATTTTTGTTATATTGATATTTGTTGTGTAATATTTCAGGATGGATTTACAAAGAGCACCAGGCCTGATTGACAGTCATCTGTTATCATTGCAGTCATCTCCTCGATCTGAGAATGTTTGGGCAGGTGACATTGATACTACACTTTGAGGCAGAAACCATGATAAATATTTTTGGGATCTTTGTCCCCTCGGTACACGTGTTGTGAGTCTGTTGGACAGTATTGGTTTTTATGATGTTTATAGGTCAGGTAAAATTGCACTTGACTTTCACCTTATCACGACTTTAGTTGAGAGATGACGCCGTGAAACACATACTTTCTACTTTCGATCCGGGGAGGCAACCATCACACTGCAAGACATTGCAGTGATATGGGCATTGCCAGTAGATGTCATCGTATTATCTGGTGTTGATTACGTTAGGAGTATACCTGAGTGACAAGAATATTGTCATATGCTTTTGGGGTTTACACCGGATACTGCACACTTTAAAGGTGCAAAGTTGTACCTATATGCAATAAATCATCATTTGGTGAATAATGCTCTTAATGAGCACAGTACGGCAGAAGATGTAGTCAGATATACACGGGCTTGTGTATTATTAATGTTAGGTGAAATTTTGTTCCTGATTCCTCCGGCAATACTGAAAAGTTGCTTTTTTACAGAAGTTAGAGGATATTGATTTTGTTGGCAATTATAGTTGGGGTAGTACCGTGTTGACATATGTATACCGTGAGTTATACACTTCCTCAATGAGAGGAAAAAAGGTGATAGGTGGTGCATTACAGGTAGTACAGGTAAACTTTATGTTTGCGCTTTTCAAAAGTTTGAAATATTTTTTAAAAATTTTTGAAGGCGCCATCTCTTCAATAATCGATAATTCACACGACTGAAGACGCCACTTCAGATGGCGACTTCAGTTGAATGAATGAGATTAATTTGGAGGGCAAGAATTGTGGCACTTAATTTGGAGGACAGGAATTAGGGACACTTAATTGTGGAGGTGAATGAGATTACTTGTTATGAAATGGTTTGTCATGAAGTGGTGTATTTAAATGTGTGGGATTTTGGATGACAACCTTACCACTTTGGTCAAAAAATCCCAAAATGTTTTCGTATGATTGAGTAATGGCTTAATGGTGGTTGAGGTGTAATTAAGTTGATGGTCAAGGCATTGAACGATTTAACTATGCACTTTCAAAATTCTAGTATGTGAAAATGGAGCCTCATTAAGTGCCTTTTTTATGTAGGATTAGTGTATGAATTATAGTCCATAAATTTTACATATTCATTGCAAGATTTAAGATTTGTTATTATTATTATTATTATTTTCAATGATTCTTAATTACAAACTTTGAATTATTTAGAAGTCTACAAGCTAAAATCATATTACTTAGGTATTATCTCACACACCAACTCTAATAAGTTAAATAATAAGTTATTTGCTTAAATAGGTGATTTAAGTCCACAAGATTGAATAATACAATTTAATCCATCCATAATGTCAATCTACATTTATTTAGTTTTCAATATTATCTTGGTATCACGAATTTTGTTAGACCAAAATTTCGGGTCTTCACATTTAACAACAATGAAACAAAACCCAATAACCAATCACCAAGATCTAAAACCACACACCACCAAACAACACGAGCCAAATTTACAACACAACAGCGAAAGAAATAGACATTAGGAAGGAAAATAATAGCAACAAAAGGGTAGACATTGCGAATAACCTGGCAAATACAAAATAATTCGCAAGATGCTCCCAAATCCCACGGATACCTACAGAAGAGATTTATGGCACACGGTGAGGCTGCCGTTCAGCCATCGCCAAAAGAGGCCAGAGGAACCTAGCATTAACACCAAGTTCACTACCAGATAGGAGTGCTTATCGGACTGGGTCGATCCGAACCCGGTCCGAAATCGGAACGGTTAGTCCCGTCCGAAACCGGAACCGGACTAACCGGTTCCGGTCCGCCACGGAACCGATATCGAATCGATCCGGGGTGGTTTTTTAAATCCAAACCGTAGCACCACCGGTTTCGGTGCTACCGGTTTGGAACCGGTTCCAGAACTGGAACCGGTTACATTTAAAAAAAATAATCATTTTTTTTTATTTGTTCAGCATGGCAACGGCTTTAGCCGTTGCCATGCTGAACGTTGGCAAAGGCTATAAAGGGCGGTTTTTTTAAATCCAAACCGGTAGCACCACCGGCTCCGGTGCTACCGGTTCCAGAACTGGAACCGATTACATTTAAAAATAAAATAAAATAAATTTTTTTTATTTGTTCAGCATGGCAACGGCTATAAAGCCAATGCCAACGTTCAGTTTCTTTTTTTTTTAATTTTTAATTTTTTTTTTTTGAAATCTATAAATATGTGCATATTTTTCATTCTTTTCTTCACAATTCATTCTTCTCACAATTCTATACTTCAATCTCATATTTTCCTCTCAATTGTGTTATCTACAATTTATATATAATAATGGCATCTTCATCTAGCAGCGGCGCTGGTCGTAGCCGGGGTCGTAGTCGGGGTCTCGTCCCGGGTCGTCTATCACTGAGTTCATCTTCGGCAATGAATTTGCCCGTACCAATACCTGAGTTAAATGAAAGTTATGATTTTTTTGCTGACCTCAATGTTGGTGGTTCCTCTATGAATGTCGAACCGCAACAACCCGAGCAACCTGTCGAACCTCCTGCTGCCCAAGCCCAAGAGAGACAACAAGTGGAGTCATCTGGAGCCACTACAACAGCGAGTAGACAAACGACTCGTGCCAAAATAAGTAAGATATGGGATCACTTTGAACTCGGTCAAAAAGAAAGTACTAATGAATCTGTTGCAATATGTAAATTATGTAAAATACAATATTCATATAAAACTGGTGGTTCCAGTGGAGGCACTGGAACATTTAAAAAACACTTAGTAAAAAAACATAATTTTGATGAGACAACATTACAACCATTAGGTCGAGAAGCAACACACGCACAAATTAATGTTCTCACTGGCACAAATTTTATTTTAAGTGCTGAAATTAACCGTAGGCCACTTGTTAGATATGTGATTAGATGTGAACTACCTTTTATTAAAGCTGAACATGCTGGTTTTATTGAATTTGCTTCATCTATACAACCCATGTTTAAACATATTTCCAGGCACACACTAAAAAGAAATTGTATGGACGTATTTGTTGAATATAGAAATACATTGTTTCAACATCTTTCTAGTTTGCCTTGTAGGGTTAGCTTAACAACCGATATTTTGACAAATGTAAATTCAGATTCATATCTTGTTGTCACTTGTCATTGGATTGATGATAATTGGTGTATGCAAAAACGGATTTTGTCTTTAGATGAGTTAGATTGTACATATACTGGTTATGTAATTGCTAAATATGTATTCAACACTTGTAGACATTATGAAATGCAGGATAAGGTATTTTCGATCACATTAGACAATGCAGCGAATAACAATGCTGCGATGCGTGCTTTAAAGACCTATCTGAAACCAATGCTTGATGGTGTTTTTTTTCATGTTAGATGTGCATGTCATGTGATTAATTTGGCTGTTAAAGTTGGTTATGAGGACAATCACTCAGCATGCATTGACAAAATGAAATACTGCGCTAAATGGTTACGCACGAGCCGTGTAAATCGCGATTGGAAACAATTATGTTTATCTAATGGTTTAAAGCATTTTCTTTTTCCATTACCAATAGAAACTAGGTGGAATTCGTTGTACAATATGTTGAATGCTATGTTACCTTACAAAGATATTTTAACTCCATTTTATAATTCATATCAAATGCCTGATAGCGATGATAGTATTTATTTGACTAATGAGGATTGGGAATTTGTTGAAAATTGTGTATTATTGTTAGGTACTTTCAAAGAAGCGACGGAACGTTTCTCCGGTGCTACTTATCCAACTTTCGTTTATTTTCTTCCTTTAGTATTTAATATGTTTGATACGTTTATAGAATTTAGAGATGACTATGACTTGCATGCTTTTGTTAGTGCAATGAAAATTAAATTTATAAAATATTGGGAACAAATCTCACACGTGCACTGCATCGCAACATTGCTAGATCATAGTCAATGTTTATCTTCATTTGAGATATTTTTTGAATATTATGCTAAATTTTTGGGGAAGGTTGTTGACGATCAAAAGATGTCTACAATGCAATCTCTCCAAAATATGTTTCAATTGTATTATAATCAACAGACATGTGAATCATCGCAACAAAGGCCTGCTGAAGAACAACCCCAAGCTCAAACTAAAGGTGGGGGGCATCAATTTGCTTAGACTGCTGGGCAGGAAAAAACTTAAGGGAAAATGAGCTTCTACTAACACGTCGACTGAGTTGCAAATTTATCTGAATTATCAATTTGTAACGGAAGACAACTTCGACGTGTTACAATGGTGGAAGTCAAATGCGGCACAATTCCCCATGTAGCCAAAATGGCTAGAGACGTGTATGATGTACAAGCTTCAAGCGTCGCTTCTGAATCTGCATTCTTAACATGTGGCCGAATTATTGGAGAATACAGAAGTAGTCTTTCTGCTGATTCGTTATGCATGCTCACGTTACTTAAAGATTGGTTAGAAGCAGAATGTAAGAATAGAAGAGATGTGGCGGTTGACGAATTCGTAAACAATTATGACGAGCAAGAAGAAGAGAACGCAAAAACAATACTTATCAATTATGAAGAGTGCTAAACAACAATATTTTTTTATTTTGATGCACTGGCAGGCCCTCCACAATCGCCCTAACCTCCCCCAAGTCTGAGCCCATCCAGACCAACGCCAGCGCCGCCAAGGAACCAACAGCAGCGCCCAAGTCCACCACCAAGACCAAGGTCATCTGCGAAACGGCCGGCGCCACCTCGTCCATCATCATCACCACTAGCACCCCCCTCGGTGCCTCCACCACCCTCCTAATCACCACCATTCAGAGAACCAAGGGACCCTAAAGTAACACATTTAGAAAGAAAATCGAGAAAACATAAAAAAAAAACCCTCACCACACGGGCTTAACGTGGCGGAGAATGAAAAGTCCAAGGTGACGCTGCCGAGAATAGCAATCCAGGCCTACCAACATGTACAACCATCACAAGAGGATGGACCAACAACGAAACCCCAAAATATCTTCTACTGTTGATAGCTTGTGATAAATCTAATTTTTAAATGAAGTTACATAAGTTAATCAGTGAATTATTTAATAGGGGGAATACAAATAACCAAGTAAAAGACATGCAACTGCCTTCGGTTCTTGAGCCGCCACCTCGGTCCAAACACCAACGATTGGTCACTTGATTTATGACGTCATTAACCATTTAGATCTTCCCCGAGACCAATTCTCAATGAGAACCCACGCGCACTATCTGTATCGTTCATTAAACTCACTCCAGATCTCAAGATTCGTGTTTGCCGAGCGCTGTACGTTGACATGGTATTCCCTTCTTCAATTTTGTGCAAGAAGTTGTTGTTTCACGTTCAAAATTTAAAAATTATATTTACTTATTATAAATGAATCTTAGGTTATTTCTCTCCTAAAAATTGGTTATAAATAGTGTGATGTGGTAGGAGAATTAGACCACATCGGGTAAAATGGTTGCCGAACAGGAAAACGTTCGAACAGGAAAATACCCGAAGAAGTCGATACTCTGCTCGGTTCCACGTGGTCAAACATCGGCATAAGACCCGGTCATATCGGTTAATCAACCAGGATTTTTCGGACATGATTAGTGGGAGATAATGGCAATTAATGGGGGTTATGGGCCGATAATCATGCCATAAATAAGGGGCACTTAGTGGCTATGATGGGGCAGTTAATGGGATGATTAGTGGGAAGAAAGGAGCTAGAGTTAAGGGATGATATTTTTCCTATTTATTGATTATTTCTTTACATAAACGGGGGAGGCTCTCGGCTATAGGGAGAGGAGGGAGACATATTCTGATTGGAAGCATTTTACACATTTTCTTGTACAAACACTGTAAAATATCATCGTTTATAGTGGAATTTTACACTGGACTAGATCCCGTGATTTTTTTTCTTCGTTTTGGGGGGTTTTCCACGTAAAAATTGTGGTGTCTTTCTTTATTAAAATCGAATCACATCAAATAGCAACACCATGAATAGAACATAGTATCAAAACCATGTGTTTTATATGATTGGTTATTCCATCCATATGTTCAATATCTCCCGCATTATCAATCAAAGTGTTTGACTTGTATAATATCATATATAAGGGAACGTGCTGAGAAGTTTGTGTCTCACAAAACTTAAAATCTATATTTACTACTTATAAATCATTATTAGCCACTCCTTTCGTAATCCATTAGTTATGAGAGGAATCCCATAAATTTTAACAGTGTCTCGTAGCCCAAAGCGATGGTGAAGGGGGGACTCATTGCGGGTTAAAATGGGGGAAAATATTTGTATAGATATGGCTTAGATATCATTTGTAGACCAACTCAATATGATTAGTTTAAAAGTGTTACTGTGTTAGTTTATATTTTTTTTATTTAAAAATATGTTTTTTATTGAGTTGTTGTATAAGTGAGACACAAACATGATGCATATGTTGGTATATTAGTTTATATATTTTTTATTTGAAAGTTGTTATGTTGAGTTCATGTATAAGGGAGGCCAAACTGAGTGCATACAAATATTTCTCGTATAATGCAGGGTGAGCGGATCACAACATAATTAAATATTTGTTTTACTTGGTGTTTAAAATTTTCAATTTGCACATCTAAGTTCTCCTTCCATCACCTCCTGATATGTATTCTACACATTTTATTTTCTCAATTTCTCCATTAAATAAAATTCTAAAATTTTTCCTCTAGTTTTTATGCAATTCAAACATTTAGTTAATCTTCAATGTCTATGTAAATTAACACAAAGCATCCCTAGATTTTCTTAAATTATTTCTCCCAAATGTATTTGATTGATTCTATAGGTGAAGCAAGATTCTTGAATTCTATGATCATAAATGGATGGAATCTTTGTTAGTCAAAGCCTTGGCCGACCTCCTAAATCTGCCATTGATTTTCACCTAAAATAAAGTATCCACATTTTCACAAATTAGAGCTACATCCTGACGAACAATAGCCCACTTTTGCCCATAAGTATCATCTCCCGCTGGATCGGATCCAAATTCTTTGTTTTTTTGGTACAGTTTTACAATATTTGTGAGATAGGTTTAAATAAGACTCGAACTTGAGTTTCTATGTTATTGATAGTCACTTTTGACGTGCCAACTAAGCTACAATGGTGGCATATGGATCCCATATTCTATTAAATGTCGAGTTCAACTTAGCATAAATGCAATTATTCTCATATTAGGGTCTATTTTTTCTATTTAGACCAGTTTTTTTTAGATGAATCTCACAGAATATAATTTTAGTGATATTTGATACCCAGATGACGGCTAACATCTGTTTATATATTTATCTCACTATTTCCAAACATCTCGGATAGAACACGTAGTTCGATAATTCTTTGCTCAACTTTTGACAAGGATACAATAGTCTGACTACACGACTCGTCTGTTTGCACCTCTCAGATATCCAACATTCATTCAATTATATATGATGTAGCTCAGTAGATGTATAATACGAGTAATTAAAAAAATCTATAGATATATGTAATTTATATGATGTGATTAATCATATGATGTTTGCTGTATGGGTTGATTGTAGGTTGAACAATCAATGATCATCTTATCAACTATATCAAACGGTAGAGAGAGATCAATTCTTTAAAATTCGATATAATGGTTCATTAGCTAAACCTGTTTGATTTGCGGTATTAATATCCATGCACTAAAATAATTTCTCTAGTCCACCAGTGCTTAGGGTGTGTTTGTCATTGCTTATTCAAAGCACTTATATGTTGCTTTTGCTTAAAGTTGAAAAAAGTTGCTTTTAAGCAAAAGCATTGAGTGATTGTTATTAAATAAAAAAGTTACTTAATAAACTCCAATTAATTACAAAATTGCCACCAAACAACTTAAAGCAGTCAAAAGCATGTCATGACATGCTTCTGCTTATTTTTAGAGAAGCAATAGCATAAGCAATGAAATAAAATACTCAAAATCTATTTTTTTTAATCCGAAAAGCTGATAATCAGTTTGCAAAAGTATTTGGAAACACCCCATTAACATGGAGTATGTCCATATACAAATGCATATATGTATGATGAGGTCCTAAAAATCAATTTTTTTTAAAGGTCCTAAAAATCATTTTAGTTTCTGACTTTGAACACAAACTTCAAATTTTCAAAATCTATGTCCTTAAAAAGTTAGCTTTTACTCAATAAACATAAATTCTATTTGTAACTAACATGTGTAAGAATAGATTTACGTCAAATGAAATACATACTCACTTTCTTCCTTTCCGACCGCTAGAATGGCTTTGTTATCAATCATCGTAGGAAATAGCTAACGTAATTGCATATGTTTTAGCTTATAGAGCAGTGTCACATGTGTGTATTCCTGCTACTTCGGAACATTATCTTTTATTTTTGCAATTTGTTGTATCCAATGACTTGGCTAATTTAGTTTAATATATCCCGATCTTTCTCGTTCAAATATATATATATACACATAGGCTGAGAGACACATGAGTTTTGTAATACCCTTGTCCTATATTAGTTGTGGATGAAAATTTAAAGTGGTTTATAAAGGGTTATAATGGACTATTATAGCAACTTGGGTTAACCATTTTCGTAGAGCGAGGACAGATACGAAGTAGTTGCTATAGGAGCCCATTGTGCAGTCGCGCTTGAGCGGGCCTGGGCCCGGGGCATGACAGAATGGTATCAGAACCGGTCACCGGCAGAAAACACCAGGAGATAAGAAGTGCTACGTGCGTGGGAACCGCCTCTTGATCCTAAAGGGGCAAACTGCTACACGACGGGGGGCCACCTCTTGAACCTGCGGGGCAAAATGCCACGTGCGTGGAAGCCATCTCTTGAACCTGCGGGGCAAAGTGCTACATGACGGGAGCCACCTCTTGAATCTGTAGGAGCCACCTCTAGATTTCTGGTGCCGGTGGATCGATGAGTTAGGTCGCGACGAGGACGTCGCGTTCTAAAGGAGGGTAATTGTAACACCCTTGTCCCACATTGGTTGTGGATGAAAATTTAAAGTGGTTTATAAAAGGGTTACAATAGACTATTATAGCAACTTGAATTAACCATTTTGGTAGAGTGAGGACGGATACGAAGTAGTTGCTATATGAGCTCATTGTACAGTCACGCTTGCCCGGGCCTGAGCCCGAGGCATGACATGTTTTAAGTATAGTGGCGGACTTATTCAGGGGCGGGGAAAAAGTGGCCCCCTTCCTAAATTTTTTTTTATTACCTTAAATATATATACATATATATATATATATATATATATATATATTTTGTAATTTACCCTAAAAAGTTATAGTTGCCCTTTAAAATTTACTTTTACCCCACTTAAATTATATTTTCACCCCTAAAATCTGCATCCCGCCCCTATTTCAATATATATATATATATATATATATATATATATATATGCATCACATGTTCAAAGGTCCTACTAATAATAAAATCAGTGGTACGACACTGAAAGGAATCCTGGATGCCCTAAAACTTTTTCGCCAACTCATTAACTACATTTGTTGTTTTTCATAAAAAGACTCGAAAAATATATCAGCCGGTCAAAAGGGTTTGGTCAAAGCTCAAGAACATGATCTTGCATGGGCGTTGGGTGGTATTGATGATAGCTACGTTACTGAATCACTGATACAAAGTAGAAACCCTTTGTTTGGATTCCACATATAGATACATATACAGACACAAAAATAATTGTACTAATCATATATGGGGTCTTCCTCCTTCACAATAATTTAGTCTAAACATATTTTTTCTGCCGATGGTTTGTAGCTCATCTAGTATCAATCGGTCTCGTTGTCAAGTCTCCGTCCTCCACCCTCAAGTAATTGTAATAATTAAAAAAACATAATAATTTTCATGGATCGGGTTAGAAGACTTTTATATGAGGTCATCATGCAACATGCATGGATCATGTAAGCGCAACTGCACCAATTTTGTTTTTTTAAACGGGAAAACAAGATATATTAACTAATGGGTAGCCAACTTAACAATTACGATAAGAAGTGAAAATACCAAAAAATCCACAGAAACCTACAATATATAATCATTGAACCAACATAAAACAAACACATCCATCAAGTGAAAACAGGACTTCTAAGTGGAAAGCGTTAGTGAATCACTGTAAGAGCACATGACTATAACCAAATGTACTCCTCTAAAAAACATTTTTTACCCATTTTCATGAAAAATGGTCAACTCAAATTGATATAGAAATCCGTTATTTATAATCACTTGTAAACTACTACAAATGTTACTTTTAAGCCAATGTAGGATATCGGTATTGCACCTGTTCGATTTCGATTATATTTTTGTTTAGAATTTAAATTCCTTTCGATAAAGAATAAGACATATTTACAAGAAACTTTTATATCCGAGTATTTATTCTATGCTACTTCATGGGGTAGTGTCCCATAGGGTACATCCAATAATTCATTAGAAATATTCTCACTTAACATCATTGAGAATATTTTCAATGAATGGTTAGATGTATCCCATAAGACACTATCCCATGAGGTAGCATAGAATATTTCCCGAGATAAAAAAAAAGAGTCAAACTGTGGTTGAGGTGATGATTATTAATATTCGAATCGTGTCATGAAGATGTTGGTGCATGCAGGGTTTCTAGGGTGCGCCTCTTACATTTTGTTCCTTTGTGTTCAGCTGCTCTATTCTTCTATCTTCTCAACTCATTTCTTGTACTACATCAAGCAAAATATAATTTCAGAACAATCAATGAAGTGATGGGTTGTGCCTTTATCCAACATCGCACGGAAAAGGAAAATTGAGCAACACTTTTGCTATGAAAGAAGCTCGTTACTTTTATTTTAAGTGCACAAATCAATAGCTTGTGTGCGACTTTTTATTTTGAGGAAATCTATCTCTTGTTGTAGAATCTTGTAAAAAATTTGGTATGCTCTATGGTTGCAGTTTTGATTGAGTTTTCACATCAGAAAAGATTTTATTAATTGTCTCTCTGTAAAGGGGAGATGTGTGGGGTATAAAGTGTGGCTAGTGGGAAATGTTTGTGTGTTTGTGGTTGTAGTAATTTTTCATATAATGTATTTCCTTATGAGTTCATTGTGGTTTTTCTCCTGATTTGGGAGTTTTTCATGTTAAATCTTGTGTTATTTTTTATTTTGCTTTCTTTTCCCTCAAAAGATCCAGATCATTGGTGAATTTGGAGGGTTAAATTCCTAACATAAAGTATGTAATCAATATATGTCCACCGTTTGATATTGTTGATGAGATTGGATACATGAGGGATCGGTAGTTAAAACTTATAACTCATCTCATGTACATCAAATATATCAAACGGCGAATATAATTTCAGAACAATCGATGTCATATATTATTAAAACACATTCAAATTTGACAACTTTTTGTGTTTTACTTAAATGTACCGTTCAGTCGAATTCGTCAATTAATTACATAAATCATTATTTGGTTTAATTTATCATGCATTAACAGTTAAAGAAATTGAAGGTAAAGATAAGTTACTTTGAAGAGCATTTAATGATTTAAATGTATATTATCATTTTTATAGTGAAATGCATAAAATTATTATTTTTTGATAGGGAACATTTTTTTTCCACACACCGCGTTACTCGAACACGAGTTTATTCTAAAATGGGAGTGAACTTTTACCAAGCATGCTAGACCCGAAACGCTTTTAGGAAATTTAATGGTCTGGTTTGTCTTTATTTCAAAAATTTATTTAAAGAGTTAGAGCTCGAGGATTCCAGGAGTCGGGGTTAAAGGAATTGGATAATGCTCGAGAAATTCTATTAGTGAAATGTATAAAAAGATGTTTAGGGTTGAGTTTTGGAAGCGGAGGATACCCCTTTGATTTAGTCATTTGATGATAATTTACTATTTTGTTTATTCCTTTTCTATTCCATTTGTATTGTGTTTTTATGTCTTTGTTGTTTGGTCCTCGTACAAACGTTATTACGAATGAGTTGTTGCTGACATGAAGAATAAACGTTATTTAGGATGAGTTATTGATTCCATGAAAGACAATATCCTTAAGAGTGTCACAACCACATATCTGGGACATTTTTTGAAAACAAAATTCAGATATGTGGTCAAGATGCCCTGAATGGCATAATCAAAGTAACTCGTTATTCCGCATATCCGACCGTTACTGTTTATATTAAGTTATAAATAGTAATTAATTACTATTTTCAATTAATCATAATAACATGAAATTCCGATATTGGACTCATTTCGACTTGCATATAAACAATTACCAAAATTCGTGATCAATATATTGGTGACCATGGATACCAACTTTTACCCTCTAGAAATTCCGATACCGACTGGACACACCGATAAAGACTTAGTTGTAGTTGTTGTAAATGTTATTTTTAATATGTAATTATTGTTTCTGTATTTTTTATTTAATTATTATTAATATTATAATTAAATTTGACAATAACTAAATTTGGTAATATCACCATCAGGTTCCTTACCCATAATTTGGGGTATAAAGTGTGGCTAGTGGGAGATATTTGTGTATAGTGTATTTTCTTACGAGTTCATTGTGGTTTTTCTCCTGATTTGGGACTATTCCATGTTAAATCTTGTGTTGTTATTTTATTTTGCTTTCTTTCCCCTCAAAAGATCCAGATCATTGGTGAATTTGGAGGGTTAAATTCCTAACATGAAGTATGTAATCAATATATGTCCACCGTTTGATATTGTTGATGAGATTGGATACATGAGGGATCGGTAGTTAAAAATTATAACTCATCTCATGTACATCAAATATATCAAACGGTGAATATAATTTCAGAACAATCAATGTCATATATTATTAAAACACATTCAAATTTGACAACTTTTTGTGTTTTACTTAAACGTACCGTTCAATCGAATTCGTTAATTAATTACATAAAACATTATTTGGTTTAACGAATAATTAATTTATCATGCATTAGTTAGCAGTTAAAGAAATTGAAGGTAGAGATAAGTTACTTTTGAAGAGCATTTAATGATTTAAATGTAGGCAGTATCATTTGGGGCAATAAGACAAAGTAGCTTTTTAACAATAATGTACGTGTCCCTTAAATCTTTAGTAAATATTCGATTTGAGCTTCATTTATATACTAACTCAATATTAAAATATAATATTTTTAATAAAAAATACATAAATTAACGTACCAATTATTTTAGACAAATCACAGTGAGTTGGTCAATAGATAAAACTCAATATTAAAATATAACATTTTTTAATAAAAAATACATAAATTAACGTACCAATTGTTTTAGACAAATCACAGTGAGTTGGTCAATAGATAAAGCTCACATCGGGTCCACACTATCATTTTCTGTTACATTTATAACATCATTATGCATAGATCATCGAGAGAGGTTGTTGAACAATCTTTTAATGAAACACTCACCCTACCTCGTGTCCCTTTTCATAAATAAATATGTAAATAACAATCTTTGTTGCGTTTGCCTGATAACTTCGATGAACTAACAATTGGAACAAGAAAATGAAATATTGCATAATTTATGGAAATTAAGTTACATTATACGAGCTCATCCATCAATGAATTCACAAGTTTAAATATTGAAATAATTTACTTTGAATAAATAGTGGGTGTCGTTCACATACATACACCGGCTCTAGTCCCACATGTGCAACGATACAAAGAAAATGAAAATAAACCAAATATATCAACCAATGTTAATCAGAACATAATAAAGTCATTTTCTTTATATTGTCTATATTTGGAGCCCAAATTCGACCCATACACAAATTTTCATATATATAGACTCAGAAACTGATTAATGAGGTTATGTTTGGTTTATTTGATTCTACCCTTATGGGCATACATTTGGAATATGTCATTTGACATATTTTAAAATATTCCAAATATATGATAAGATATATTTTTAATGTTATTAAGGATAACATCAAATTTTCCGTTATATTTGATGTGGAATAGGCGACTGAGATATGAGTTAAACCACATTGAAATGGGTGCCTAAGATTATATGTGAATGGGGGTTCCCCAATTTGCTAACATATCCAAAATGACAGCTCATAACTATATGACAAATAAAGTTCACATGTCCAAAATTCTTTGTTTCAAAAAATATATATCGAAAGCCCCTTTCTATTATCGTGCATGATAAGGATGTGACATTACATTTTTTCCCCCCTCCCAAAAATCAAGCACTAATTTTGCAGCTTTTTATTTTGTCAAAGCACAACTTTGAAAGGGGACAATAGTACCCTAGTCATGACACAAACTTCATCATCAATCTAATTCTACCCTCAATCTGCATATTTTGGCATAATATGAATTTATATTATCATTTGAAATGCATAAAATTATTATTCTTTGATAGGGAACATTTTTTTCCGCACACCGCGTTACTCGAACACAAGTTTTCTCCAAAAGAGGAGTGAGCTTTTACCAAGCAGGCTAGACCCGAAACTCTTTTAGGAAATTTAATGGTCTTGTTTGTCTTTATTTCAAAAATTTATTTAAAGGGTTAGAGCTCGAGGATTCCAGGAGTCGGGATTAAAGTGTTGGGTTTTGGCACAATACCTTATTATTTTTAGCTGGGCTTTGGCCCTTCTTTGCTATGACAAAATCGAGCCCCTTTATGCCATTTCCTCTTCACCCTTTACTTTCCCCAAATTCGTCCAGAAGCTTCTTCTTCAGCGTCTCCTCGGCTTGCTCCTCCTACGCGTGTCTCTTCGGCTGGACTTCTTGGAATTTGCAGCCTCCTCTTCGTCTCCCTCTTGCCTTTATGTATGGTATGGTTTAATGATGAGTTAACACTCTGATTCGAAAATTCTTTGTGCAATTTCGTCCCCCTTTTTTGTCCCTGTTCCAGAGTGTTCGGACTTGTGTGGTGGAGTGAGTGTGGTGCTGTGTGCACCTTGTGCCTAGGGCGGTGCTGTGTGGTCACGGGCTTGTGCTGTGTGTGCGCCTCGTGCCTTGGTGCTGTGTGCACTGGTGTGGCCGTGGTTGGTGCTGTGTGTGCGCCTCGAGCCTTGTGAGTTGTGGTGCTCTGTGTGGCTGTGAGTGTGGTGCTGTGTTCACTGGTTGTGGCCGTGTGTGTGGTGCTATGTGCACTGGCAGTGGTGCTGTGTGCACTGGTTGTGGTCGTGTGCTTGGTGCTGTGTGCACTGTGTGGTGTGAGTCGAAACCAGTGTGGTTAACTGTCCGGTGAAGCTGTGTGCTTGGGCCGTGTGTATCGGGCAGTGATCTCGGGTTCGGGCAGGGTCTTCGGGTAGTGTCTTAGGGCAGTGTGTGTGTCTCCCCTTTTGGATACGATACCTTGGTTCCCCGGTGACGACGTTGGAAGGAAACCCAGCTCGACCTGAGCCCTAATTCCTTACTCTTGCTTTGCATTTTAGTTTATAGTTTTATTAGTTGAAATTGTATACTGTGATTGCTTTTGTTTCTTGATTGCAGGCATCAATCGGGATTGGAAAGCGGAACGAAATCCTTACAGTGGTATCAGAGCGTTCCGTGCCTGGTGGAGTGTTCGGTTGACCTCGGGCAGAGCTGTTTTGGTCTCGGGCAGTGCTCTTTTTGGACTCGGGCAGTGTCCGGCAGACTTTGGGCAGCGGCAGAGGACTTCGGGCAGCGGCAGAGGACTTCGGGCAGGAGCAGTAGGCTTCGGGCAGACCTCGGGCAACGACTGGAGTGCTCGGTGGTTTCGGGCAGTGCTTGGCAGGGCCTCGGGCAGCAGCAGCAGACCTCGGGCAGCAGCTGTTGGCTTCGGGCAGCGGGCAGGAGAGCTCGGGCAGCTACTGAAATCTCGGGCAGATTCCGGGCAGACGCTTCGGTGCTTCGGGCAGTGTGGTTTTCGTCACCCCAGAGCTTTGTCTCTGGGTTGTAAGTGATTTTTCAACCCTTAATCATTTTACTATCGTGTTTCTAGGTGTAATTGTGTCCCTTACCCGTAGGAAAAAATCCTATCTGAAGCCCCATGCTCGTACACCGTTGAGTGTATTGTGATCTTGTGGGTGATAGCGTTTTTTCCTTCCCATAGCTTGTTTAATTCTTTCATTGTGTTTTGTGTGCCTTTGTGGTCCTTGCTTCAGCTGTTTGGTTGTTGAAATTGTGTGTGCCTCTCTGCTTAGTGTGATGGCTTCAATTTCTGGATATAACCTTGAACCTTTTAATGGAAAATCTGATTTTTCTATTTGGCAACAAAAAATGAAAGGAATTTTAATACAACAAAAGGTATTTAAAGCTATTGATGGTAATTGGGCTGAGAACGTTACAACTGCTAAGAAACTGGAAGATGACGAATATGCTTATTCTTCTATTATCTTGAACTTGTCTGACTCTGTGCTCAGGAAGTGTGGTAAACTATCATCTGCTAGAGAACTTTGGGAAAAATTAGAAGAAATGTTTACTGAAAAATCTTTGCCTAGTAAACATTTCTTGTTAGAAAAATTTTTCAGATTCAAGCTAGACTTGAACAAAGACGTAGATGAGAATTTAGATGTGTTTACTAAGTTAATTCAAGATATTAAATTGACAGGAGATAAGAACATTGACGACTATTCACCTATTGTTCTTTTAAATGCTATTCCTGAGAATTATAGTGATGTAAAATCCGCCATTAAGTACGGTAGGGATTCTGTTACATTGGATACTGTAATTAACGGCCTTAAAAGCAAGGAATTAGATTTAAAAGTGAACAACGGCGGTAAGCAAGATTCAGGTGAAGTTATGCATGTTAGAGGTAGATCTCAACATAGGTATAACAACAATCATAGATCTGATAATAACCAAAATCAGAATAATGATAAGAACAAGTGGAAAAGATCTAAGTCTAGGCCTAAGAATAGGAGGTGCTTTAATTGTGGTGATCCTGATCATTTTATTAAAGACTGTCCTGAAAAGAAAAACAAGAATCAAAATAATAATAACCAATCTAATGAACAAGTGAATCATGCTTCTTTATCTGGTGAAGACTCTGGTGATGTCTTTATGGTGACTGACTTATGTGATTCTGTGATGTGCATTCATCTACTGTGTGTGAAAATGAATGGCTAATTGATTCTGGTTGCTCTTATCACATGCCACCTCTTAGAAATTTGTTTTCTAATTATAAAGAAGTTGAGAATGGTTCTGTTTCTATTGCTAATGAGAAACTTTGTAAAGTTGCTGGCATTGGTGATGTTTATTTGAAATTTGATTCTGGTTATTCTATGACTCTAAAAGATGTAAGACATGTTCCTACTTTGTGCAATAATTTGTTGTCTTGTTCTGGTTTAGAATCATGTGGTCTAGAGGGTAGATGGGGAAATGGTGTTATGAAAATCGTAAAGGGTTCTTTGGTTGTTTTTAAAGGTAAAAAGAAAAGACATCTTTATGTTTGCAAAACTGAATCTGTATATGATAATGTGAATTCTGTGACTGATGACTTGACTAATCTAAGGCATAGGAGATTAGGTCATTTAAGTTCTAAAGGTCTAGAGAATTTGCATGAAAAAGGTTGCGTTGGTAAAGACGTGTTGTCTTGCATGCCTTTCTGTGATTCGTGTGTTTTTGGCAAACAACAAAGAGTGAAATTCCCGGATTTCCCTTCCCCTAATGTGACTATGTGTCCTGTGCATGTTGACGAGTCTGTGTCCAGTGCTACTCCCTGCGAGGTGGAGCATTTAACTGGTTTACGTCATGTTAATGAACCTGAAATTCATGGAATGCCTGTAAATCATGGTAGTGTTGTTGAACATGAACATGTTGTGCATGATGAATTGGTTGCGAATGAACATGAAGATTGGCATGATATAGCTTATGCTATTAGTTGCTTAATGTATTTGCTGATTAGTACTTGGCATGATATAGCTTATGCTATTAGTTGCTTAATGTATTTGATGGTTAGTACTTGGCATGGTATAGCTTATGCTATTAGTTGCTTTAGTAGGTATATGACTAATCCTAGCATGATACATTGGAATGTTGTTCAATGGTTGTTATCTGTAGGTGATAATCTAAGTGATTATGTGTTTAATCCTGCCGATATGTGTACTAAGTGTTTGTCCCTTAGTAAATTTCAATCATGTTTAAATTTTTTAAAATTTTATACTGATGATTGATGCATGTTTGGTCCCTTGGTTAGTGTTTTGTAACCTGCTGTGTGCTCGTTATAAAACTGTTACTCTGGTTACTTTCCCACTTTAACTTGCTGTGTGCTTGTTATTGTTTTTTCCTTTGTCTGTGCTGTGTGCTATGACAGGAACTTGGTCCACACAATACTGTGTGTGTTGTGGGGACCCTTTGGGCGATGATGAGTCATCTATTGGGTTATCCTTACGTCGAGGTGGAGCCGGTATTGTGCCAAGGTGGAGATTTGTTGGGTTTTGGCCGAATACCTTATTATTTTTAGCTGGGCTTTGGCCCTTCTTTGCTATGACAAAATCGAGCCCCTTTATGCCATTTCCTCTTCACCCTTTACTTTCCCCAAATTCGTCCAGAAGCTTCTTCTTCAGCGTCTCCTCGGCTTGCTCCTCCTACGCGTGTCTCTTCGGCTGGACTTCTTGGAATTTGCAGCCTCCTCTTCGTCTCCCTCTTGCCTTTATGTATGGTATGGTTTAATGATGAGTTAACACTCTGATTCGAAATTTCTTTGTGCAATTTCGTCCCCCTTTTTTGTCCCTGTTCCAGAGTGTTCGGACTTGTGTGGTGGAGTGAGTGTGGTGGTGTGTGCACCTTGTGCCTAGGGCGGTGCTGTGTGGTCACGGGCTTGTGCTGTGTGTGCGCCTCGTGCCTTGGTGCTGTGTGCACTGGTGTGGCCGTGGTTGGTGCTGTGTGTGCGCCTCGAGCCTTGTGAGTTGTGGTGCTCTGTGTGGCTGTGAGTGTGGTGCTGTGTTCACTGGTTGTGGCCGTGTGTGTGGTGCTATGTGCACTGGCAGTGGTGCTGTGTGCACTGGTTGTGGTCGTGTGCTTGGTGCTGTGTGCACTGTGTGGTGTGAGTCGAAACCAGTGTGGTTAGCTGTCCGGTGAAGCTGTGTGCTTGGGCCGTGTGTATCGGGCAGTGCTCTCGGGTTCGGGCAGGGTCTTCGGGTAGTGTCTTAGGGCAGTGTGTGTGTCTCCCCTTTTGGATACGATACCTTGGTTCCCCGGTGACGACGTTGGAAGGAAACCCAGCTCGACCTGAGCCCTAATTCCTTACTCTTGCTTTGCATTTCAGTTTATAGTTTTATTAGTTGAAATTGTATACTGTGATTGCTTTTGTTTCTTGATTGCAGGCATCAATCGGGATTGGAAAGCGGAACGAAATCCTTACATAAAGGAATTGGATAATGCTCGAGAAATTCTGTTAGTGAAATGTATAAAAAGATGTCTAGATTTGAGTTTTGGAAGCGGTGAGGATACCCCTTTGATTTAGTCATTTAATGATAGTTTAATTCCATTTTGAAATTTACTATTTTGTTTATTCATTTTCTATGCCATTTGTATTGTGTTTTTATGTCTTTGTTGTTTGGTCGTCGTACATACGTTATTACGAATGAGTTGTTGCTGACATGGAGAATAAACGTTATTTAGGATGAGTTGTTGATTCTATGAAGGGCAATATCCTTAAAGATATCACAACATATCTGGGACATTTTTAAAAAAAATTAGACATGTGGTCAAGATGCCCTAAATGGCATAATTAAAGTAACTCGTTATTCCGCATATCCGACCGTTACTGTTTATATTAAGTTATAAATAGTAATTAATTATTATTTTCAATTATAATAATAACATGAAATTCCGATATTGGACTCATTTCGACTTGCATATAAACAATTACAAAATTCGTGATCAATATATTGGTGACCGTGGATACCAACTTTTACCCTCTAGAAATTCCGATACCGATTGGTAGGGGTGCTTAACCGATCGGACCGGTCCGATCCAAAACCAGCCGATTTCGAATCCGTTAAGCACAGATCTGGTTCCAACCGATTTCGGATCGATCCGGTCCGATTCGTTAATTTAATTTAATTTTTTTGTTAATAAAAAATATCGGTTCCGGTTCAGGAACCGGTGGTGCTACCGGTTCCAAAGCATGGAACCGCTCCGGACAGATTTTTTACCGGTTCCAGAGCGGGTTGGAATCGGTTAGCCCGGTTCGAACGGGCTAACCGGTTCGGTTCCGTGTCGGGTCCGATTGAACCGGCCCGATAAGTACCCCAACCGACTGGATACACCGATAAAGACTTAGTTGTAGTTGCTGTAAATGTTATTTTATTTTTTTATTTAATTATTATTCATATTATAATTAAATTTGACAATAACTAAATTTGGTAATATCACCACCACGTTCCTTACCCATAACAAACGGGCCATATAGTTTGTTCTTTTAGCTGCTTTGGATTTGAGACTAGAGGAGTTTCGTTTATAGTCTATTTACTAAAATCGCTGTTATATAAATAATTTATTGAAAAACCTGATTAATAAAATAAAATGGCAATTTAGTAATATAAATCATGTGTATGAATAAAATAATAATAATACAAAATTATTAATGGAGCTATAAAATGAGTTTTGGGGTCTGAGGCAATAAATTTTGAGCTCAACTTGAGAGGGCTTTCGAGCTATTTGAGCTAAGACCGAGTTAAGATCGAGGAGTCAGGCGTTGGTCAAGTACTCATCAGGAACTTCTTCCCAGCAACTTAGTGGTTTGCTTGCAAATCTAGTCGAGTTATTCATACATAAATACATGATACGCCTAAATCTATACTATATAAGATGAAAAAATTAGACGAAACTTTATAAGATCGAACCACTACTGCTCATTAATGTACACGGTTTTCACACGGTTTTCAATTTGTCAATTTTGACAAATTGATTGCAGACATTTATCCAACTTTGAGATTTGATTGAGAAGCAAACACATCTTCATATATCCTTTCAATTTCGTCACACCATGCTGCTTACGTTTCTGCAGTTTTGAAACTCAGCTTACTGTTCCCCATGCAAGTGTAAACACATAACCAGTAGTAGATTTTATTTTATCTGGATCACCTGCGTAATCTGAATCCACATAGCCCTAGTGTAAAATCGGATCCTCCATAACATAATGCAGCATTAAATGTATCCTTAATGTAACTAAGGATCATCTTAACTGTACTTCAATGCTCTCGTCCAGGATTCGCCATGTACATGCTGACTGCTCAAACTGCTTGTGCAATGTCTGGTCTTGTACAGATCATGACGAACATTAAACTTTCCACCGCTGATGCATACGGTACTCGAGAAATTTCCATCATCTCTGCTTCACTGCTAAGACACATCTCGGATGATAACTTGAAGTTAAGAGGAATAGGGGTAGAAATTGGCTTACAATCTTACATGTTGAAACGTTGCAGATTTTCTTCAAATAATTTATCTGGGAAAGCCAAATCTTTATGTTATTTATTTCTCAGTGAACTTGCATCCCTAGACTTTTGTTTGCTAATCTCAAGTTCTTAATATCAAATTCCCTAGCCAACCGTGGCTTCAATTCTTGGCTCAAACTTTGTTGGGCCTGCGACCAACATGTCTTCAATGTACAACAACAAAGATATTGAAGTATGTGTGATTTGTATAGAAGAGAAGATGCAAGAAAGTCGCTTATACTGGTTTGGTAACGTATAACGTAGGACATGTAATGCACATGTGTGTCAAGTAGAGTTCATGAATTTCGAGACTTTCATGAGATGAATTGGAAAATCAAAGAAGACTTGACTTGAAGTTATATACAGAGATTTGGAGTCAAAAGGGATCAACAAAGATATTTGACCAAAATAAGCTATTGGATAGGACTTGCGCACGTGCATGACCGACTTAATTCCTTCTATGGTTCAAGTGGTCTACCTCACTCCATTAAATTAAATACTTAGTACTTGTTTTTGGTTATATGTTAGGTTAATGTGTATATGTGTATGTATATAAGCGGGGCAAAGCAACTAAAAGTAGAGCTGTCAAAATGGGTTGGCCCAACCCGATCCGTCAATAGATGAGTTGGGCCAAGTGTTTTTAGGCCCGCCTCTAAACAGGCTAAACGGGCTAGCCTGTCTGGGTTGGCAGATTTGGCCTCGGATTGGATCAGTTAATAATAAAATTTGAATTTTTTAGGCCATGAATATACCAAATTGAGTTATAAATATAACTAAAATAGAATTTCGGCTTTCAGTTAATTATTTACCGATAAAAAAAATTCCTAGAATTTATTATGCAAGTCTTTAACTTAATTTTTAATCGAATATTAGCTCCAATTAATCAAGGGAAAGCAGCAATGGTGAATTGAGGATTACGTTCTTCATATTTTCTTAAGCCACCTATTTCAATTGCCGAAGAATTCATCATGCTTTTATTTTGAATATAAAAATAAATATTCGACTTTATGTAAATGAACTTTTTTTCTCTTTTTTATTGATCATAACTACAACTTGAAGAACAAAGAATTATGCTGGAAACAAACTTATGAAAAAAGGAAATAAATAATTAATTTAACGCCGCTGGAAACAATAAATTTACATCCAAGAGCTTGCTAAAAGAATAAATTTCTTCAATCCCACAACTCCAAAATGATCGAGGATCATCAACTTGGATCTTTATTTCGGGATTCATCAAGAAATTTCCTTGGAAAATGAACCTGAGCATGTTGCAGCACCGGCGGTGCACCAGTGGCTGCATGGCCTTCATTTGCAGCTAACGTACACCGGCCACGGCTCTTCCCACCAGGAATATACGTGCATGGGTTGCTGCGGGAGGCTGGGACAGGACCCCTCGGAAGCGATTGAATCACTAGTCTTTTCTGTCGCCAATGTTCGCCTTCCATTGGCCTCGTGGCAAAAATTTCTTGGCAAAACAGTGTCAAGAAAACTAATATTATCTCAAATTTATTGCTAAATTTAAAGCTATTGCTATGGTTAGCCATCATTTGTATCATTAAATAAATACCAGAAACACAGGGGAAAAGGGTCTTTCCAAGATTTGATTTTTTGGTAGATAAAATAGGAATCTTGAATACTTCGTGTGTTTTCTTGACGAGGGTAACTATTTGATTTGAATTGAGTTACTTTTTTTCAGTTAGGAACACGTATTTATATAGTGTTTGCTATGTAGAATGTTAGGCGTACAATGTTTGACTTTGTAATAAGATTAAAAAGCTGGGCGCTGACCAAATAACCGCGCTTTAAAGTTTGACTCGATGAGTTTTAAACATAGAATATTGGAATATTGCCAAACATTTCAATTAATAAGCGGTTGAATGAGTATTGGGTTTGCCTTGGGATCAGGGGAGGGGCGGAGCCATACCCAAGACACTCACACTTAAGACTATTTGATTTTTCAAAAAAAATATTTAGAGTAAATTTTTAAATTTGATCTTGTAGATCAACCATATATTACTTATTCAAGTCTATATTTTGATATGCATTCTAACCAGACTCAGCTAATCTCAAATGCTGACTTCGGCCCTTCTTTGGATCATGTGTTTGACTATATCTAAATTTTATATTTACCTTAATTATCAAAATAAACATTATTTTTATATTTAGGTTTATATAAATATTACTAAATATCCGTACCGCTATATATTCTATGATTCAAATAAATCTTGATGAAAATTATAAGTGGAAATTCCAAGTGTAATTTAAGTGATATTTATAATAAATAGGGTTATACATTTTTTTATACTAATTAAAATAATGTGTAGGATCAAGAGAGAATGTACTTCAAGAGGCGGGGCAGCTGCCTCCTAAAAACAATGCACCCTAATTTTTTTTTTCTTTTTGAAATTTGCAACCCTTATATAAATTTACCCCAATAAAACTCATATTCTGCAACAGTATTTCATGACATCTATTTATAATCAAATAAGAAGTATATTAATAATTTTCTTAAATGAATGCACATTCAAATGTAGTAATGGTCTTTTTTGGGTCTAATATCTATAATAATTACACTTCATATGGATCGAAATGAAAAATATACATATCGGGACCACTTTAACAATAAATGATACTGAACACAAACACTACGTGTATTTCTAAACAAAAATATTAAATTCGCTGTTTTGTATGATGTATGGGTGACGTTTTATGAAACGACAGGAAAGTTACACTTCTAATTAAAAATTACTTAAAAAGTCCATGTTTTTTATTAGTAATGTAATAACTTTACATTTGCAATTCACACGGATGCATGAAAAATGAGACCAAAACATTTCAAATATGATGCTATCCCATTTCATATTAAGTAAGTAATTATTGACAACAATAATAATTACTCTGAAAATATCATAATATTTTATTTTATTATATACTACAGATATAATTTAAAAATTTAAACTAAGAAATCTATATTTATTTCTCAAAATGGTATTTTATCATAAAATCAGTTAAATATTGCATCCATTGTTAACTTTAATATATATAAATATATAATATCTATAATTAGACATAGTCGGGGATTTAAACCGACCTTCCTAATTACATGCATGTGCTTTGAGCTTCATGCCCACAATGTCCTTTGTCGGTAACTTCAAACAAAATGGATTTACACGACAAATGCATTCAAAATTCTTACATTTGGTTTTCATTATTTTATATATGTTCGATATTTTATTTGAATGTAATTTTATTTTTATAAATTGAACACTTTTATTTATATTTAGTGTATCAAACCAACTAATTCAAATTTCTTCTATTTTGATAATTCGATTCGAGTGTACACAGATCTTACACGAGAAATGAGATGCTAGCATATGAACACTACCATAACAATAGATCTGATAATCCAGAATTGATTTAGGTATGTGGACATATTTATGTGGATCTCACACACCCAAATAAATTCTTAATTTTTGGATCTAGTATTAGGGTAGTGTCCATATACTAACAAGGAATAACTCATCTTACAAATAGGCGGCAGCTGTTGAATTTTCAAGTTTTATGACATTGTACCCACAGTAGTCAAACAAATCCTACAAAATTTGAAATCTGTGCATTTTGCGTGAGCATTAAAATTAAATATAAATTAAAATAAAAGTACAGATATATGTTGGGCCTTTTTTCTTCTCTTCTTTCCCTGTTTATTGAGCCTGCCAAAGAGTTCCATTCAATTCAAGTTTACGAAATTTTAAATATTTTGGGCCTTAAAAAGAGATTCTTATTCTAAATACCAGCCCATGATAAATTGTATTTTTTAGAAGGAAAAATTACATGGAAGTCCACTTTAGTGACACAAAATCTACTTAAGTCTTGAGAAAAAATCTTAGTGCATAAAAAGTCAAATTGGAAACAATTTTGTTAAAATAAGTCCACTTTTCAAATTTTCAAATCAATTGAGTGTTTAATGATGACTATTTTACCCCTCAATAGTTTGATATATCGCATTCTATCATTTAGGCTTTGGTTTAAATTACAAAGAAGTCCATATATAATATTTAATTATCTTTTATATCCTTATATTTATAAAAAGCAACATTTAACATCGTCTTTTACCAATAGCGTCAAAAAACATGAAAGAACATCTTAAACATCTGGAAATCTTTTCAGACGTTTGTTAAAAGGAAGGATTGGTGCTTTCCGAACAGAAAGCAGTAATTGCTACAAGACAGATCGAGTTCCTTGGAATCGAGATCGACGAATCTGGAATCATCATGCAAAATCATATTGTTGAAAAAGTACAAGGATATCCGGATGACCTCAAGGATTTAAAACAACTTCAGAGTTTTTAGGAGTTGTTAATTTTGCTGGGATGTTTATCAACAATCTAGCAAACCACTGGAAGGTGTTCAGTCCACTACTCAAAAAAGATGTTAAGTTTGAGTGGAATGAAGATCACAGACAAGCTGTCAAACAGTCGAAGGAGGTTTGCAGGCAACTACCAAAGCTTGCAATACCAAACGACGATGATGAACTGGTATTATACACAGATGCCAGTGATCATTGGTGGGCGGCAGTTCTCATGATTTCAAATAGTATACACAAATATATATGTATATATATATATAAATTATTATATTAATAATATAATTATAATAATAATTTTTATTATTATTATTACATAATAATAATATAGTATATAATAATATTAATAAAATAAAATAAATAAATAATAATAATAAAATAAACAATACCAATATAATAATAAAATTGTAATTTTGGCGAAAATTTCAAATTTTGAGATAGTGAAAAAGGCGGGAATGAGTATTTATATCATTTTGTTATAAAATGGGATAAATATTGTGTGATAATTTTTATTAAAAATCGAAAAAAATATGGGATATGTAAAGTAATCTAAAACTTTCCATATCCATAACCCCAAACAAGGCTTAAGTGCGTGGCAATCATATTTTTCTTTTATATGATAAGCATTGAAGGTTATTAACATCTTCTCAAATTTTAGATGATGAACTGGTATTATACACAGATGCCAGTGATCATTGGTGGGCGGCAGTTCTCATGAAAATTACAACAGAAGGAGAAGTGTCATGCAGATATTGCAGTGGGCAATTTGATAACAACGAAGTTATCAGATGGCACATCAACGAAAATGAGTTCTTTGCTGTTCGAAAGGCTTTTAAGAAATGGCCATTTTTCCTACTTGCAAAGAAATTTATCTTGAAAATAGATAATACGAGTGTCAAAGCCTTTTTTAAAAAATAAAATTGAATCAAAACCAGAAAAGGCTAGACTTTTAAGATGGCAAGCTGAATGTCAATATTATGATTATGATATTGTCATTATAAAATCTGATAAAAATATTCTTGCAGATTTTTTGACGAGAGATGGAAGCGAGTGAAGCTAATTCCATCATCACGAGATCAAAGCACCTCCGTGAAAATCTGGAGGAGCTAGACAAGAAGATCAACGGCCTGGTGATTAATTCTCAGGTTGCGGGTCAAGTACAGGAACTGGATCTCACGAAGGTCCAACAGGCTATGAAGGCTACCATGCAGGCTCACACCTGTTTATGGGACAGTCTTTATATTCCCCTCCGACGGGATGCTTCAGCAGTGAAGCTAAAGTCGTGTTTCAGAGAGCTGGGCTCATCAACCGGTGTGGAGGATTCAAGTACCACCACTACAGGTCCTAGTATTGATCCTTTCGGGGAAGATACAGAAGAAAAAATTGATTCCAAGGTATCTGGGATATCTGAAGAATCAAGCCAACCCAGCACCTCAGGGGTTAAAGAGGGAGAGATTAATCTTAGGCCATCGGCGGGCAAATCTAAGATTAATACTAACGAGAATATTGTTTCCCCAACTTTCCCTTTGCAGGAATATCAAAGATCATGGGAGAAACTTTGTACAAGTGGGTATAATTCCTGGAAAAATTACAGCAGATTGGTCAGGAAAATACCCAAGAATGTGGATGCATCCTGGTGTCAAACCAGAAAGTGTTCGTGAGTGGTTTGATTTTGGCTGCCTAGCCTCAGTCTTTACCACAGCACCAAGTTTTTCGGAGATCACAAAATTACCGGACTGGATCTATGAAGGAGTGTATGACACATGGCAAAATAATCATACACTAGGACGATGAGATGTTTTGGAGCTGAAATTCATAACTGCAGCCCCAGAAATTACAGGAAAATGCCTTCACCCTAGCTTTCATTTTGTAAAGTTACAGAAACCTAACTGGAAGGCGATGGATCAAATAAAACAACCGCCTGAAGGAACAACACTAGTTTCCCCGCTACCGAAGATGACATTACAACCAGAAGAGCTTGGGGATTATGGGTCTGTCTCACGGAGATGGACAAAGTCAAGTATCCGTTCAAAATGTTCCAGAAAACAGCGAACGGATCATTCATGGTTAACTCCATGACAAGCCATACTACAAAATTTTCCGAGGACATCTTTTAAAAGAAGAGGCAAATATTATGGGAAAACAAGATTCCGGCAACCAAAGAAACTAGCCGGAAGTTCTGTAACATGGCTCATGTGGGAAGATGGCTGGACTACATCTTCCCGAGCTGCCCAGAGTAGAAAGAGCCACTATTCGGGAAAGGATTCCCTGTCAAACGGGACCAAAAGAAAGAGGACAAAGCAGGACCAGGCAAACGTGGAAAATTCCCACGCGGACTACAAAGGCCAAATTTTTAGGGACCACAGAGACAAGAATAATGTGACTCTGACGAGGACCACTACCATTTGCAAAAGAAAACAAAATGGTAGGACAGCTTTTCGGCCGAAAGTCGAAGGGACCACAAGATACCAAACAAGAAAGAAGACGCATGCAATGACGTCTGATTATTAACAAGAATTGAAGTCCGGATTTCGCATCCACCTCCAGACTTCTATAAATACCAAGGCATTCAGGAAGCTAAGGACATCGAAAAAATTCTCCATAGTTTTCTGAAAATAAATATTGTAGTCTCCAAGCTTTGTAATCTTCATCTTTCTTAGCTTGGTAATATTTCTTTTATTTCTTTCAATTCATAAGTGTCTGTAATATTGCTCTGTTTGTTTAAAGTTTATGTGTTCTTGAGTCAAGCATCATCTATATGAGAGGCTAAACAAGTCCGTCTCCTCCCAAAAGGAGACGTTTTAATGTAATAGATGTTATAAGTATTCCAGAATAAAAATAAGGTTGTTGCCCACCTATCTCCCAGATTTCTTTAAATCTTTTTTATATCTTGAATATACCTTACGCCCTAAGATAGAAAACGAATTAGGGCTGTGCTGTGCGGTTTCTGAAGGAGTCGAATAACTGGCAGACTAACCTCGCCCGTGTGCTGAGGTTGGACGGTGAGGAGCCATTCGTAAAACAGTCTGGAGACAGTAAGTTTTCGACTGGTGGAAGTTGCGACCCACCTCACCCGGTGCCGTTATGGTGAAAATGGTATTTTTAAGTTTGTTAAAATTTTATTGTAATACGGAAGCATGTTGGGCCTTTTATTTATTTTTAACATGATCTTCAAATCGGGTTGAATTATAATTAGACGAATGTTATATAAACCGTGAGTCCTTTGCAAAAGTATGCTATTGGGATTCATCTCGAGATGACATAAACTGAAGGATCTCATGTTCATATAATGTTTCTATTTGGTAAATATTAGGATTAAATCGATGATGAATAGTATATTGTGGCATATTTGTTCTTTAAACATTTTCTAGGGGCTAAAAATGCAAATTTATTAAAGATTGGTTGGGCCGCGTGGACCGCTTGGACCACAATGGACCACATGGGGTTATTATGGTCATTTCAACCCAGAATGGACTTATGTCAACTAATGTTTTTTCGCTGGACTAGGATAGATTATGTTTCACGAAAGTGTACTAGCCCGTAATTTTCCCTTTTTAGAATGACGAACTTCATATAGATCCTCTAAAATAATTATCATTTTAATCTATCTAGTTTGAATAATAGCATCTACCTTCCATATAGTGTACTTTTATGTCAAATCACAGGTATGTAAGTTGTAATGTTTCTTATATATTTACAAACCAGAATGTGTGTTGTTGTAATACAGCTATTCTACAAGTGATGCAGATGTAATTGTCCAAACTAGAGGGGGGAATTTGTAAAATAACTATTCTACAAAGGAGACATATGTAATTATCCATTTTTAAAAACAACACTTCAATTCCAACTATTTTTTATGTCTAAATCACGAGTTACCTAAAATGCATTTGGCAATGGTTTTTTAAAAAAATAAAAATTTATATTATACATTTAGCAATGTCTGTATAATAGAAAGATTTTGGGACTAATCTTAAAAAAATTAATTAAAGTAAGACCATCCCCAGTGTTAACACAGCGGAGGGTCATGCTTAAAATTTATTTTTTGTTAAGGTTATTTTCTTAACTATCCCTGTATACTATATCTTTATAAAAATCTCATCCATTTTTCACAAATTTAAACTTCTTTGAGATGTAGTTTTTTAACTTACAAATTTATTTAGCATATAATGTTGTTCTAATTTTAAAACCATTTATCGAGAAGTTATTAGAATTCTTTTTATGTAAAATTTTCTTAAAACATTTTCGCAAACCATGTACCCTATTGCTTGTGTAGGTATTATGGACTACAAGACAATGCCTTGGAGAAGGATGCAACACATACCCTAAGCTCCAAAAGTCCGAATGCCGGACAAAAGTTTGAAGAACTTACAGATTTTGGCTAAAAAGTCCAAGGATACAATTTGACATTCAATTTTAATATATATATATATATATATATATATATATATATATATATTAGAATTTTAAATCAGATGCCAATAGTGTTGGCGAAATGTTATTGTCAACATAGTAGTTGTTGCTGTCAGAGCAATTTTTATGAATTTAACATAAAAATCATTCTGAGAGCAGTATATTATAACACTTAGTATCCACTGTTATTGTTTGTCCCACTTTGATTATATGAGCACGTGTATTAATATATATATATATATATATATATATATATATATATATATATATATATATATATATATATATATATATATATATATTAATGGGAAGATGTGGATTGTTAATGACACAATTAAGGTCTTAAACATCTGAATTTAATACTCAAATTAGTACACAAAAAAGACAATTTAAATAATCCCATTATTGAATTCCAATTTCAATTTAAAAATAATATAATTCAGCACGCTGAAACAAAAAATCGGAACTTAGCTGAAGCAGATAAAGGAGTCAGTACACTTATTAGGTCTTCATTTCAAGTTCCCTTATATATTATATTATATATATATATACATATACATAGACATTCGTTTATATAGTCTGTATCGTTTATATAGTCTGTACATACTTCTATATTATATTAAATTTCAAAGAGGAGGGTTTACTACTTATAAAAAAATAATAAATTTTCTTTATTATTTTTTTAGTGGAGGGGGAGGACTCGAACCCGAGAACTTTTAAATTAGAAAATAGATGACAACCACTAGACTAAAACCTTGTTGCCATCATTTTCTTAATTATCAAGGTTAATTTATTTCTAATCTATGATTTTTGACTTGGAATATCATTGAAAATTTTATTTTACGCACCCAATATATGTGTGAAGTGATAATACTGATTACTTCGTTGTGGGCCAGTCTCAATGGATTTTATTTCGGAATACTTCTTGGTTATCCCATAAGGTTAATAGATCAATGATTAGATTTATCAATGGATTGAGTCCCAAATAAAAAAGTGGGACATTGATATAAATCTAAGTCTTTGATGTATTACCCGTGGAATAGCCAAGAATTAATCTTTATTACGAGCTTAACCAATTTTTTGAGTAGACCCGAAACCCGTACCATTAGACGTGTCTGTTTTAAACCCCCTAATAAATGTGTCCATGATATCATGTGCTCTTGTATTTTATAACTTTCTATCTTGGAGATAATTTCATTTCTCAACTTATGGGAGTAGTTGATATAGTTGAGTTTCATTTATTTTGCTCACATGGCTTTCCATCTAAACATATGTTGACATTTCTCGAAAAATCCATTTGCAAGACATACATATATTCAAGTTTACATGCCACTTTATAGTAAGGTTTGGTTGATGCTGTCCTAAGTGCACTGTTCTTAGAGACATATCAATAATCCATTCCCCATACGGATAACAACTATTCAATATGCTGTTAGGATGGAAGATGTGTGTACTTTTAAGGATACTTTAGTATTTATTTAAATACATGTAATTACTTTGTTTAGCAGCAAACACTGTAACATCAACTGGTTAAAAAGATCACTTTGAACAAGAACAATCTGGATTTTTTGTAAGTTTTCTATTTGATTGGACAAGACCATGCTAAGTACTAACTCAACCAATTTCATACAAGGACAATGAAACAACACATGTATCAAAGTTTCTTCTTTAACAACAACTATTACGACTAATTGGAAAGGGAGATGAAAACTCGAAATGAAACATCGAGTCATAATTGTGATCGGTACCGATGGCTAGATGGATTATAAGCCATCGGCGACAACTTACCTTCTTGTAATAGGTGTGGAAATTAGTTTAACTATATCATTTTCTTATTCCTAAAGATCATATATGGTAAAATGACTTAGCTTTCTTTGTTTTTCCCATCATTAAACAATCTTACCTGCCTATCAACTGTCCAATTAAATACAAATATAACTTCCAGCATTATATTTGCTGTAGTTTTTTATTTTTAGTGGTCCTTAATTCACCCCCCTTCGCAACTATTTCACACACATCTCTCCCATTAAATTCCCAACCATAGCTTTACATACATATATATATATATATATATATATATATATATATATATGGCTACACCTTGTTCCTGTTCTTATGAGCATCCAAAGTATTACAAAACTATAACAATGTCTCCACATTACAGTATTCTTTTAGCCTTCTTTTTAGCAGCATTGCTCGTAGTCAAGCGAGTTGAGGCTCGAGCTTTTTTCGTATTTGGAGATTCACTTGTCGACAGTGGGAACAATAATTACTTAGCTACCACCGCTCGCGCAGATGCACCGCCCTATGGCATCGACTATCCGACACGACGGGCCACCGGACGTTTCTCCAATGGTTTTAATATCCCAGATCTTATCAGTTGAGTATCCACATTTTGTTCATTTGTCTCTTTTGGGTATTTGGGTTATGCATATGTAGTTCAAATTTTCAAATGTTAAAGAGTAATTTGTGTGTGCTATCTGCATGACACTGTGATGAATTTGAGTTACCTACATTTTTTAACTTTAGACCTTACTTTTGCGGGTTATTGGTTGCTACCTACGGGCTCATCCAATGGTTTGAGATACCATTAAATGTAACGTCCAACCAACCTATTTTCGCCGTTATTCGAAAATCCTCACTATGCATGTGTTCCACAAATTCCTAAATTTTCTGTTATACCTGTTGAATAAATACTCCCTTCCTTCCAAAATTTAATGCCATATTATTTACTGTAATGAACCAATTTGACAAATTTTAAGGTATAAAATAAGATTTGGAAATTTAGTTAGTAACATAAGTAGAAAAATCTATTGTGTATTATAGATAAAATAACGTTGTACCACATTTGTTATTTAAATAGAAACTAAATTTTAAAAACATTCTAATCACCACGTGTTTGTTGACTTAATCCTCTATGGATGAGTATTAATTAGTGTTTGTACAAAGAAATTGAAGCTTTTTTAGTATTGATGTGCTAAAACAATTTTTTGCCCCAAACGTAATTCGAACTTGAGTATGTCCAAAAGACATGTATTTTTATCCATCCCGGCAAAATCGGGGAAGCTCAACCCGGGAATTTAATTTTTATAAAAAAAATTTATTTGGGGTTATTTAATTTTATGATTGTTGGGTTGTTTTAGGTCAGAGAATCGGTGGTGCAGAATCACCTTTGCCGTACCTAAGTCCGGCGCTCAACGGGGAAAGGCTATTGGTGGGAGCCAACTTTGCGTCGGCAGGGGTTGGGATTCTTAATGACACTGGCGTACAATTTGTGAGTTTATTAAATAATAATAATATACTCAAATAATTATGTCTTCTCACAAATATATTATTTAAACCAACCAAGTACTTAAGTAGTTCGATTGGTACATACAACAAGCAATTAAATTACAATTATGGCTAAGAATTCAATGCTTAATATATGTTATGAATGATAGTTATAATAATATCAGGTATTGTTTGAAGTTAATGATATCATAAATATGAGAGCGAATAAAATTATAAGAACTGAAAAATAATATAGTGTGACAAGTATATGATGCTTGATATGATTTAAAACGACTGATTAATTTTTATTGTTTGTTGTGATGACTAAAATACCCTCAATAACTAGTGAAGTGAATTCAAATTTTTTGGAATTAAGTTATATGAAGAAAGTTAAATTTTTGGTGAGAATTTCAAATTTTATAATAGCAAAATATGACAAAATCAATATACACATAATTGATGCACGTAAGTGTAATAGAAGTCTAAACGAAGGGGCCCATCCCCTATTACCAAATTCATCAAATATGATAGACGTAATAGTGGACCTGTCTTGTCAGCTCCATGTAGATTGCATAAAATCATGGAAAAACTCACCGATACGTTTTGGTGATTTTTGTAACCCTGGACAGATCCATTTTGAGAATTTTATTATTACGTACTTTATATTTGATGAATTTGATAATAAGGGATGGATCCCCCTTCTTTTAGACTTCTATGACACTTTTGTGAATTATGTTAATTTTTTTATTTTAAAATAACATATATGCCATTTTTTTTATAAAGTTGCAATAAAATGTGATAAAGATGATATATAATTTTATGACAAAAAAACAAACTAAATATTAGATTAAAATAATTACCAAAATCGTGATACTCTTATGATTGTAAAAATATATAGACGGATTATAATTTAAAAGCGTAGTTTAGATAAATAATATGTACTTTGTGCATATATAGATTATGTAGCACTTCAATTCCTAGTTAGTAATCATTTAACAATCATTTCTTGATTTAGTTATTCCAAAATATTATCGCACATTCGCGGGTAATATATTTGTGGATATTCGTGATTGTTTTTCAAAACTAATCATCCGTTTTTTCAGATTAAAAAAACATATTTTAAGTGTATTATTTCATTACTTCTGTTATTGCTTTCTAAAAATAAGCATGTAAAAGAAGAAGCGGAGAATCAATGAGATGATTTTCACTGCTTTTACTTGTGTGGTGACAATTTTATAATAAATTAAAGCTCATTAAACTAATTTTTTATTTTAATAGCAAAAACTCAATACTTTTACTAAAATCAACTTCAAACAAAAACAACGTAAAAATAATTTCAATAAACAATTGCAAGCATCCCGTAGCAACATGATAGTTGTTAAAATGGATAACAAAATATATTTTCTGAACATAAATTAAATAAATCTGATAAATAAATGATGATGCAGGTGAACATAATAAGAATTGGTCAACAGTTAGCATATTTCCGACAATATCAAGAGAGAGTGGCTGCGTTGATCGGAGAATTTGAGACCGAAAGACTCGTAAATCAAGCACTGGTTCTCATCACATTGGGAGGCAATGATTTTGTCAACAATTACTATTTAGTCCCTTTCTCTGCAAGGTCTCGACAATATGCTATTCAAGATTATGTCCCCTACCTCATCTCCGAATACCAAAAGATTTTGGAGGTAATTCTTTCTTCCATTAAAAATTAATTAGTACCCAATGCACTAAACCCTCGTTATCGTTATGATTTTATATTGATTTTACAATCCCGTCAAAATTATATCTAGAGTCGAGTACCCTTTGTAATCTCATTAAGATAAACTTTTTTCGGATAAAAAAAAAACTCTCTTATGAGTAGCGGGATCCAGTAATGGGTCGGGCCACTTAAAATACTTTTTTTTTGTTTATCTTTTTTATATGAATGAAGGAGGATTATTAGGTACATAATTGCATATCTTTCATGTAACATTGAAATTATGGATTATTTATTACATATACATATTATTAAAGTAGGTGGTGTTACACGAACTTATGGAAGCAATAAATCATATATTCTTTTTATATTATTATATAAATTAATGGTGCATCGATGGGAGGAATGGTGTGTAGGTGGATGCAATTACTAGCATTTAATTTAATTTAAATAAAATAGTACACAAGCATGTGATAATAATGTAACACCCTGTCCGTGGGGTATATTACATTTTTTATTTAAAAAAATAATTGATTTCCCTATAAGGTTATCCTCTTCGATCAAATAAATGCATTAATGGACCATTTTTTTTAAAAAATATTTGTATTTCTTTTTACATATGCATGTCTTATAATATTATATAGTACATAGTAATATATATAATAATATATATTTCTTTTTTGTTTGCAGAGACTTTACAATTTAGGAGCTCGACGAGTACTCGTGACCGGGACAGGACCAATAGGTTGCGTGCCGGCGGAACTAGCGCAGCGAGGTAGAAATGGTGAATGTTCGGTTGAACTCCAACAAGCAGAATCACTGTTTAATCCACAGCTCACCCAAATGATACAAAGGGTGAATAGTGAAATTGGTGCAACTGTCTTCATTGCTGCTAATACACAAGCCACTCACTATAATTTCATCAGCAATCCTCAAGCATTTGGTATGTTTATCTTCCTTGTCATTTATTTTTTGAGTCAGTGACAATTTAACCATCGTGGTTTGTAAATAAGCATTTTACCCCATATTGTATCCTTAATATTAACTTTACCTCCTATGATTTGTATATAGGAGGGTGTTTTGCATATATTTTCAAACCACATGGGGTAACTGTCTATTTTCAAACCATACAGGGGTTCGATGCCAATAAATTTATTCGTCATATATTCTAGTTTTTTCCCAAGATACATTTTTGAAAAAAATTAATTTAAAATTGTATTCCTAATTATGCAAACCTTAATATACATCAAAATTTGTAGGATTTGTTACCTCAAAGGTAGCATGTTGTGGACAAGGGCCTTTCAATGGGATAGGACTATGCACTCCAATATCCAACTTGTGCCCCAACAGAGACATTTATGCTTTCTGGGATCCATTCCACCCATCCGAAAGAGCTAACCGAATGATCGTGGATAATATATTTTCTGGCACAGTCGAATACATGAACCCTATGAATCTCAGCATGATTATGGCTCTCGATTCTCAGACATAGTACATATAAGATACAGTCATCAAGTTCATGCGTGTATGTGTTGAATTTATGTCATTTTTGTGATTGATATCCGGCGTTAACAAGCCGTTGAATGTGATCGACGTTTGTTCTAATATTTTTCGAAGTTTCTTAGAGTTGGTATTGCTAGAAAAAATAATGATTTGGTGTACGAGTCCAATTCATTTAAAGAAATCAAATATTGTTTATGCTTACATATTTTTGGAATTTTCATAATATGTGATTCATACAGCTCATAATATGTGGTACATTTATAAAGATATGATGAACCATGGTTTTTAATTATTCATCTCTCACTTATTACATCTCATCTATTGTACCAAACGATGCCGCCTAAGTATATTTATCTATAGTCTAGAAAACATATGGAATCAAAGACTTGACATTCTTGGGGAAGCTCTCAAATTTGGAAACGTACCATTTTCTAGTTGCATAGCTCCTCCCAGCCAAATACAATGCTGATCCAAAAGCCCAAGAAGCATGTAACCTTGTTAAAAAGACCACCTTGTGGACCTTCTCAGTATTTTCTCTAAGCTTGGAAAGTAGGTAATGGTGATAAAAATTGCCACAAATTCCGACCAAAAACGCCACTAGACCGATGTACTTTAGATCGGTCGATGGCTCGGGGAAGCCTTGAGTTTCGTGTTCGAAATAAAGCATAGCAGCAGACGAGGTGAGGTAGATGAGTGAAATTATGATTGTGGCATGCTGATAAATCCACTGAATTTGTGAAGGAATAACACCTGAAAAATAGAATGTTATATAAATATTGGACAAAAATGTTTAAGTTAACATCAAACTTAAACATTTTCTTCAGATGTTCTGCTGATTTTTAATTTTACATTTCGAATGATAGTTGTTAAATGCAAGAATAGCTCATCATTATTATTTTCTCTATTTTTTTGTGAAATTTATACATTTACACTGACTGTATTTGGGGAATAAGTATCGGCTAACTATGTGCCAACAACCGCTAGCTACCTCATAGTCGTCTACAATCTTTGGACGGGAAAACAGAAATTCGAACCAAAATAGACATTTATTTATGTCAAGTTGGCTACTGGCTCACCGGTCACTCTAAGTTATAAACATTCAAAAATTTCTTTCAACTTAGAATCGATCAAGTTATAACGAATCTAAATATCTAACATTATAATTTTTTGGTAATTCAGATGAGGCAAGAATATACCTCAAATCGATTCCTAAGTTGATGAGTGAACAAATACAATGATAAAATGCATTTAGCCCCATTGTGTTATAGATAAATAGCTAGAAAATTCTTCAAAATAAACTAAAAACCCATTATTGTTTTTAAAAAAAATGGAAAATTCATATCCCCCAATAATATGCATACATGCACATCTTTTTATACCGTTATAATTTGAAACGTCAGTACTCCGACGAAAAGACACGAAAAAAAATCCAATTTAATGGGCTCAGACCAAACTTTGACTACTTGCATGAGTTTATTCTTCGTTAATTTGTATATACAGAAGAAAAAAATATTAAAAGTGTAGGATCAAGCGATTGCCGCTTTACCAAAAGTTATAGCTGATGGTAACGGTGCAACTCAAATATTTTAAATCGTACAGCAGCACAAGCACCACGTTTCGATCGATCACACAGCAAGGGTAATTGTTGTACTCCAACAAAAAGTTACTTTTAGTAGATATATGAGTTTTTCTGTTGTATTTAATTAATATACGAAAAAATAAATTTATATGGGAGGAGAGGCTAAAGATTTTTTCCGGACAGTGGGGGTCGAACACAAGTCTTCACCAAAGAGAGTGCATTTTTACCAAGTGAGATATGCCCGAGGCTCTCAATTTTAATGTTTTAAGTATGTCTTTGAATCATTAAAAACGAGTAAAAGAGTAAAAACTAAATAATAATAATATACAAAAATAATACATATCTACATGCGTATTATTGGAAATATGAAGTATTGGCAACCTTGTAAATTTTGATTTTTTTTCTGGAGGTTTTTATTACTAGTATATTTTACATATAAAAAATAAAAACAAATCTGAAACCGAATCCTATTATTTTATACCTGCGTTTTGCTTTCAAATCAAAACTGAAAAATGTGAATTTAGACTTATAATTCATATTTCAACCTAAAAACACGAACACACACATATATATATATATATATGTGTGTGTGTGTTTTTTTTTATATTTGATTTGGTTCGTTGTATCCATACTCTAATCGGTTTCTACTCATACAAATACTAGTTACAAATAGCATACAATCATAGATCTTAGATAGAAATATTTTACAGGTCTCATAGTTATGAGTTTTTAATATTAGTCCTAAATTTTTAGAGCTAATCAATAAAGTTTCACGGAAATCTTTTGATAAAATATAATTTTGTGAGACTATATTTGGTTTTTCCTAACAGTTTGGTACTAGTATTGATTGAAACATTTCTTTGGGACTATATTTGTTTAATTCTAAAAATTTAGAACTAAACACCTCTATTATACGAGACCAATTTTGGAATTTACCTTATATTACAAATCAAATAAAGGCGGTCTATCCAAACCAATTTAATTAAATTTTAAAATATGAAGCGCGCATCTAGTAGGGAAATTCTTGTGTGGATCATGTTTGGTTCCTGACACATGCACCGACACAGATATAAATTCTAGTCCATCAAGTTTTGATGTGATGATGAATGGACTCGGACACACACCCTGTCCATATAAAAATTTACCCATCCATAACGCTTTTTCATTTGAATCTCCAACGTAATAATAATAATAATAATTAATAGGGTTGCTTAATGGATTGAACCGATCGGGCAGGTCCGGAACCGATTCGATCTGTTAAGGAATCAGATCGGATCCGGTTTCGATCCCAGCGGGCTACCGGTTCATACCGGGAAACCGCTCAGGGTCGGTATATTACCGGTTCCGGAGCATTTCGGAATCGGTTAGTCCGATTCCAATCTGGCTAACCGGTTTGGTTTTGGGTCGGGTTCAGATTGACCCGGCCCGTTAATCAGCCCTAAATAATAATAATATATGTGGTGTGAAAAAAGAAGGGAAAATTGCAAATATGTGTTGTTTACAGAAACTTATTACAAATAAATCTGCAAAAAAAAACTTCTTACACTTAGGAGAAAATTATATTCACATAAGTCCAATTTTTTAACTATTGGTTTGAAAAGGCATTTTTTAGTTACCAAAATACCCTTCAGTTGAAAACATCATAAACCTAATTTCAGATCATTATTTTCTTCCTCATCCCGTCGCCCCACACCTTAAATTTTCTGCTGAAATTTTCCGGCGATTCTCAGATCATTATTTATCATCATCTCGTCACCTTATATAGTCGCTTCATCCATAAAAAGTATTTGCTAAAATGTTCTGTACATGAAATATGTTTGAATCGAATCATCTAAATTTTCGTAGCATTTGGAATCTTTTTGAATCGAAGGAGATCTCGGACTAGTCTGCAATATAATTTTCGGATCTGCTATGTGCATTTCATCGTGTGTGTGTATAATGTGTGTATGCGAATTATAAATTTGAATACCGATGCTAAATTATAGATATCGAAAGTCTGTTGGTATGTTTTTTGTTTTTACTGATGCATATGGATGAAGAAGTAAGGTATGCATTAGTGTCCGTGCTTGTTTGCTCATTTTCAAAATTTACAATTTGACAGCAAGATGTTGCAACGAAGAAGATGACCCAGAGAAAAAATAACTGGTGCATAAAAATTATAAAAAGTAACTGGTGCACGAAAATATAACCTTGGTGCACGAAAATCATAAAAAGTAATTGGTGCACGAAAATCATAAAATGTAACTGGTGCACGAAAATATAACCTTGGTGCACGAAAATCATAAAAAATAACTGGTGCACGAAAATGATTAAAAAGTAATTGGTGCACGAAAATTATAAAACAATAATTGGTGCACGAAAATGATAAAAAGTAACTGGTGCACGAAAATATAACCTTGGTGCACTAAAATATAACACTGATGCACGAAAATACAACACTGGTGCACGAAAATATAACATTGGTGCACTAAAATATATCACTGATGCACGAACATACAACATTGGTGCACTAAAATATAACACTGATGCACGAAAGTACAACACTATTGCACGAAAATATAACCATTGTGCACTAAAATATAACACTGATGCACGAAAATACAACACTGGTGCACTAACTTTGTGTAAATTTTCGTGCATCAGTAGCTGATTTTAATTTCGTGCATCAGTTACTAATTTTTCGTGCATCAGTTACTGATTTTCAATCTTTTCGTGCACCAGTTACTTTAAAAAATTTCGTGCATCAGTTATTTTTTATAATTTTCGTGCACCAATTAATTTTTCGATGGGTCATCTTCTTCGTTGCAAGTTTCAGACTGTAAATTCTGAAAATGAGCAAAGAAGCATAGACATCAATGCATAATAACTAAAAAATCATAAATATATATATATATATATATATATATATATATATATATATATATATATTTATATTTATACACTCTTACTCACATACACACAAACACACACATACTGGAATTGAAAAAAAAATCTGGAACATAATGATGAAACGAAAAATCGAAGAGATGAAGAGAAAAAACTGTAAGAAACCGTAATTGACGAGAGGGATTTACGAGGAGATTTGAATCGCAGTGGTGAAAGAGATTGAACGAAATGCTGAAAGTACGATGCCGTATTTTCTTATTAAGAGCACTTTTGTCATTTTAACCTAAAGTTGACTTAAATGATTGCAAGTTTTTTTCCTGGACTAGGATGAATAAAGTTTTATCATTGAGTACCGGCCTGAACTTTCCCCAAAAAAGAAATCAATACCTCAAGAACCCTTTTGGAAAAATGGATGGTCACGACTGATTTGAGCATCAGAAACCTAATTTCATCATTTGAAAAAATCCCAAATGATGAAATTCCTGCAACCAATGCTGGTGTATACAGAACAAGCATACCGGTTCTACTGCGCAACAAAATATGCTTATTTTCATGGTATCCCACATTCCAGAATTTGGAGTACTGAAGATGCTTCGTTCCTGTTGCTTCGGAGATCCCCAGGTAAATTGTCGTAAAAAGTTAAGCACAGACATCGCTGTCATGTAAATCGAAGAGGGTTCTTCGTATACATAATCTTTCAACAACATTATTGTAATCATTTTCTGTGTATTCTGTAGGATATTTTTTTTTTAAACACAAAACATGCAATTTATTAGAATATCAACAAATACAAGCCGATACAACTGATAATCGTGCCAAAAGCTAAAGAGACACCAGAATAAGCAACCGACATGGCTTCACAGTGGACGTGCGAGAACTGGACCGAGAAATGACATGGACTGTCGATTAAATTCGTTATTGAACTTCTTATGGAGAAATAAACATTGCGAAGCTAAGGATACCCTTAAAGTTAAATCATAAGGCTTTTTTCTCAGATATTCGATATGTTATTTTCTTGTTCACAATCCCTTTTAGATTTTGAGGGAGGTGCTATAAAATTATCGAAAAAACAATAGAGAGACATACCGCATGTTGGGTGCTCTTCGTTAATGTGGTAGGACTCTCAGGTCTTGAAACCATCAATCAAATTATTCAAAAGCGCGTGTTAATAGATAAAAATACTTACACGCTTCCCTCAATTTCCAATTGCCATTATTATTTAATTACACGCTTTCTCCAAGTATAAAATAATGTCTACATTACATTCACGTGACAATCCACATTGACGTACACAAATTTGAAACCATTACTGTTATACACGTCTCATTTGCATGCTTAATTATACATACATGATGACATTCCATCCCATTTCGAACATTAGTTTTCGTCTCTCATCACCTTGTACGTGTACCTTCAATATTTGAAAGTTAGTTTTCATATTCGGTCGTCTCCCGAGACATGATTTGAGAGGACTTGGTTCAGCTCTGACATGCCTTGCTTTCTCTTGGACATATCCTTGTATTTGTGTTGTGCAACTTTGTTCATTTAGCCATCTTTCTTCGCATCTGACTAAGCGAGTTATTTTAGTTGGCAGCGAAAGCCAGTTGTATCTTTTGTACCAATGTTTTGCTTAATATAATCTCTTTTATACTTAAAAAAAAAAAGTTCTTAGGTGGAGGATCAATATTTGTACTTTACCATCCACTCTTTCTGTATGAGTTCTAATTCTATTCCACTATAATTTGTACTCTAGGCAACAAATAAATACGCACATATTGATAGAGAGGGAGGGGGAAGAGAAGGGAATACACTTCATCCACCGAAAAACCACCGGAAAACTTGTAGAGAAACACATTAATTCATTAGTATTGATTGTGAAAATTTGAAATATTCTTGAACTGGGCTATGTCTCGTGTTTTTTCCTTTCGTTTTGTGAGGTTTTCCACGTAAAAATTATGGTGTTGCGTTTTTATTTGGACATCAACAAATACCAAAGAATATATATATATATATATATATATATATATATATATATATATATATATATATATATATATATATATATATTACACCATTTGACTTGGTGATTGTTTTGGACCTTTGGTCAGTTCGAATATGGATTTTGTTCACAGTTATAAATTCCCCAGCATCTGCTGTTCATTATTGTTGAATCTGAATTTAATGAAATGGACTTTGTTGTGGTATATCTTGTGGCTCTGTGCTATGTTTGTTGGTGCAAAAATGTCAAATACTTTAATGGAAGAGACTCTAATAATATTTGATATTTATTTAAATTAATAACAAAGTCACACATATGCTAAAATGTATTTTGAGTCATGATTCGAGCATACGATGATGAATTGAGCTTGAATTCAAGCTCGACTTAGCGAACCACGTTCAAGTTTAAATCCTGATTCCTAAATTGGGTTGAATTTGATTTCAAAATTAATTTTTTATGGAGTTTTAAATTGAATTGAGTAGACTTAATCAAATTTGAACACAAACATAAAACAACGAGTGATCATTGTGGGGAATGAGATCCTAGTATGATGGTATTATCCTCATTTTAGATCCAATGATGGGCACATATTAAAAAATTGACCTCATATGTATAAATTAAATTTGTACCATATGCTCTTATGTTAGGTTGAGCATAGTGTGAGGTCGAGAAAGGGAACTGTCTTCCAATATAAATGAAGGTAAATGTATGGATAGACGAGAGACATAAACTGAGAGAAGACCAATAAACGAGCAATATCTTGTATCCAAATACCATACTGAAAAACATTGACCAAAGAACACCATTGGTTGGTGCACGAAACCGATAATCTCATTAGTCAAAGCCACGCGATGTCCTATAAGTGACTCAGAACCAAAAAACCACCACCAACAAAATATGCCAGGAGCAACAGAAAATAAAGGCCGTCGAGACCATCTAATGACAGAGCAAATATGTGATGGTGCATTGTAACAAGAGTATGGGCCATATGTGGTCTAATAACATGATATTGTCGAGTTTCAGTTGGGAATGATATATGGTGTGGAGCCACTATGGGCTTGATTGCATGGTCATAGCAAAGTCATTGCCTTGAACGATAATGTAATCATTTTGGCATTTATGTCAGAGACATTGTACGGATTCATCGCGACCATTGTGAAGTCTTATTCTGTTACTCCACAAGCATTGTTGAAAGTTATATCCATAGCATAGATAGATGTGTTAATGGTTTGATATGATAGTGTCATGAATGGACTATCATGAGGTCGTTTTGGATATCATGGTTCAAGGATACATTTGGACAGTAATGTGTTGATTATTCGAACAATGGTTCGGGTTTGGAAGTTGTATATGCATGATGCTTTCCTTGTACGAAAAGAAGCATTGAAATCCCTGTTTGGAATCTTTAACTGATTCGGTGAGGATTTGTGGTATGAAATTCGTATGTGCATGAATACTCATGTGATGGATAGTTTGATCACAGGCGTGAGGGAATTCTTGGAACTATCTACTTCGAGTGTGTACATAGTACACTCGTGACGTTCGTGATATTGATGTGTCTTAAAGATGTATGAACTAGCATCTGTATGCTTGTTGATCACCTGACAGTGTATATGGATGGGTGAACTTCATGGAGGAGATTGTGTTATCCTCGTGTGAATGGCAGTCTTGAGAGAGTAGTTGATGTAAAGGGATTTTATTCTAGAATTGGTTAATTCTCGTTCGAGGAGAGAATGACATCCCTGGGTAATGTGATATCTAATCATGCAAATTGTGTGGCTAATTTTATGTAAGAGTGATCATTGTGTTTGAATCGATGAATCACATAGATCAATGAGAAATGACCAGAACTCGATATCAGTTTATAATTGATTGTGATATATGTGGTGAGTAGGCAACGGATGATCGTGAATGGCTTATGATGGCAAATACATGTTTGGTGCAACGTGTTGATAGTGTGACGGTAGAAAGTGGGAATCACGATATAATGTCTTGGACTACCTAGTAATGACATTTGAGTCGAAATGTATTTGTGTTGTTTGGTTCTTGAGGGTTGCTCGATTTAGTTAGCAACCGATGTACCTTATATCTTGATGTTTCCATTAGTTGTTATGGAATTGGAGATGTATGACTGTGTGCAGGTTGACATGCTGCGATAGATGGAAATATTTTGTTTGAGACGTTGTGTAATTGCATTGTAAAGCGCAAGTTGTTGAGATGTTATAACGGTGATAGCTATGTTCACACCTGTTTTGATGATATAGTAGTTTGAAAGTAATGAGTTACTTGAATTTGGTGCGCTCAAGATGTGTTCACATAATTGTTGGTTTGGGAGAATCTCTTCATATACGAGATTGGTGTGAGAGTGAAATCCTCGGAGTTGATGTTTTGTTTATGATATATATGTGACGCGATACCGTGTATTGGTGTACAATTAAGTGGTTTACGTTGCACGTTGAGTACATGTGTGCATGATTAAAACTGAGATAAATGGTCAATTTGTGACATATCAATGGCACTATGTACGATGGTGGTGTATGGTCAAGGATGTCAGTCATTCTTGTCTTGGAATATTGTTGATCCGTGTACGAGAAATGGGAGAAAATGTTGTTTCTATATATACACAGTGTTGATCTCATGCATATTCATTACTGTGACAATGTATTATGGGACATCGTCTTGTGACAAAGTCTGGTCCAGTCTGGTAGATTGTTTACCTTGCTTGAAGAAGATCAGGTATAAAACTCGCTTGAGAGGACAAATATTGTTAAGAGCTATGGACTGCATGTTGTGGTACAATATGTTGGTACAATGGCATACCATTGGATATTGTCACTTTCAGTGATTGATATATGTGCTGTGTTTTATGACAGACGTATGCATCTTAATGTACAAGATACAGAGAGTTTGGATCTTGACGGTAGCAGAATGTCTGTTACAAAGTACAGTGGTACTTATGATAAAAAGTCAGTGTGATAAGTGGAATGTTGGAACGATGATATGCACGACAGAGTAAGTATATGATACACCCATATCCGGAGCTCGTTTTTGGTATGTTTATTTTCTCTATTATTCTTGCAATGCTGATAAATTGCAGTGCTGGTAAGTAGATGCTTCAGATTGAATATATGCGTAAATAATGCGTATGCGATTATTGTTGCTATTTTGTTGCCTAAGTGGTTCAATTTCGAGGACGAAATTCAATGAGTATGTGAGAATTGTCATGCCTAAACATGAAGTATGCATGTTTTATTTGAGTATTGTGTAATTATGCAACACTATCTCAAGGTAATTTATCTATGTGATGTGACGTATGGTGGTCGTGATATGATTTTGGACTCGGGTTCGGATTGAACCGATTAGGAATGACGAAATGAAGTAATTGATAGATGATGAAAGGCATAATGTGTATGGTGAAATGACCTACACAGAGTTGGACATAGATAGATGGGAACAACTATAACATCTTGATTATACAATTGGTATTGTTGTGTTATATGATTAGTGTGAAATGTTATGAACATGGTTTAGTAGTGCCTCTACATGAAAGAGATGGATTTGATCCATGATATACCACATGGAATCAACTTGACATGAGTTATTCATAACTATAAATATATGCAAAACAGATTGGAAACACATAATTCACCCCACTTTACCTACAAAATCTCTACACAAGCTCCTCATCAGCTCCTTGATTGTCCTTGCTTATTTTCTTGGATTTCAACTTGGAAATCAAAATACAAAGTTGTGTCAAGTGAATTCATAGCTTCTTGGTAATGATTATGTGCTTTGTATACTTGTTTTATGTTGGTGTATGATGAGTTGGAGTTGAAGCATGTAAATTTGTATTGATTTGATATGAGTTATAATGTAGAAAACTTGAGGTGATGAAAACATGTTCATATGATGCTAGATTATGAATATATCAAGTTTTGATGTTGATTTTGGAGGTGTAGGAGATGAACCGTGAAGATAGACATGAAATTCGCCATTGGTTGTAACTTCTGCTGTCTCGCGATAGATCGCTAGGAGCGTACCGATCGATTGCTAAGACAGGGGAAATTATAAGGTGGTTGAAACTCGTAGCGATCGATCGCGAGCTTTGGCGATTGATCACTGAAGGATTACCGATAGGGTCAAAACATTATGTGAAAAATTGACTTATATAGCGATCGATCTCCACATCAATACCTATCGATTGCTAGGTTAGATTGTTGACAAAATGTGATATTTTGTGGACCGGTTGATAGTGAAGTAGATTTTAACTTGGTAATTGTTGATGTTGATGTTAATGTAGCATCATCACAAGGGACGGGTCATAGATGAGGTTACATATAACTTCTGCTTTTCCCATTTTGTACAGCACGACAGGTACGTGTTGACGTACGAGTATTGCTATTCCATTTATGATCATTATATGCGGTGATGGTGTATTGTTGATTGAAATATGAGATTATTGTGAATATCATATGTGATTGGTGCTGTGAGACACAATGTTGTTGAGTCATATAGTTTATGACATAAGGAGTATGCCATTTTTGGGCATATTGTATATTGATGTTGTTAAGGCATATAGTTAATGCCATAAGGAGTATGCCGTGTTGGACATATTGTATATTGAAGTTGTCGAGGCATATAGTTGATGCCATGAGAAGTATGCCATTGTTGGGCATACAATATAGCTATTATAACGTGTGAGGACGATAATATGATATGTGTTGCTAATATGGGACGTGAAGGCTGAGCCACTGACATAATAAGCTGAGAGACATATCATATCGGGCCCGTTATAACAAGATGTTAAATCAGATAATTGTATCATGATGTATTTTGTGTTTTGAGGTATGTGCAGGAACAACCAGAGAGTGGTATTGCAAATGCATGAATTATGGAATGTTGTTTATATAATATTTATGAACATCATTTATATACTCATGTTTTGCGTGGTTGTTCTTTAGGGACTCATAGCTGGGGGAAAGCTGGGAGTGTGAGTCTACCTTCTGCTGCTAGGAGTTAAACTGATCGAGATTAAATGAATTGTGATGTGTAAATGATATGCAAGATGTGATGTATATGAACTATGTAAGCGAACGACATAATGAAAATACTGATCAGTAGTAATAGTATCTTAATCCTGATAAGTAAAGATATGTGATTTACTTAATTTAGTGTATAATTGAAGATTAAGACTGAGGAGGCCCACACTACCGCTTAATTTTAAGCATGTCTGTTAATTGAATGCAATAATTTTTTTCTTTTGAAAAGATTGAATGTAATCATTTTGCATATAATCAAAAAGTTGTGCAAGCTTATACAAATTATTTGTCATAGAAAAATAAAATCTATAAATATTGATTTAGAACTCCATAACACTATAACACATGATCTTAAAATATTTATATACAATACTAAAAATTAAATCAAAATAGCTTAATTACCCCACTAAATTAGTTAACCGAAATGAAATTATATTTTATAGTAACTAAATCAATTTTTGCTCAAAGCGCGACTCATTCAAAGTGGGTATGAGTTTTTATCTATCCCGATAAGGCCAAAGAGCTCATATGGTTTTATATAATTGGATAAAAAGCGGATACCCCCTAACATTTTACTCCCTTTAGCACTTCACACCCATAACCTTTCAAAACATGTATTGAACCCACTGAACAATTTTAAGTAATGCACTCAACCACCTAAACAATATTCGGAAATAATTTTTTTGAATATTCTGTCAGCAAATTCAGTCACGTGCGTCTCACATGCCACGATCGAGGTATTGTGTCTTTTCATGTGTTTTTTACAAGATTTTACGGGTAAAATCCATCGACAGTTATATAATTGTAAAATTCTTTTTTATGTATTTTAAAAGATAGGGTAAAGAAATGTTAAGGTGTATTATAATACATAGATTAATTTTCGACAATCGCTTTCAATGACCAAAATAAAAACCCTAAATTTCTCCCTCCGTTTCTGTTTCGCTTCTCCTCCCACTCATATTCAATTGCTTTCCCGAACTCGAACTATTAAATGGCGACGGCGAGCGAAGGCGGAGCCTCAGCCACCACATATGGTGGAGGTGGAGCAGGAGGTAAGTTCCGTAAGAAGCCCTTCCGCAGAACACAACTCCCGGCGACGCCGTACGATCGTCCCCTCACTGCTCGAATCAGCAATCCTAACAATGGTAGTTGTAACGGCCCTGGTTTATTTACGAAGCTCGTGGTGGAGCCTGCCTCCAAGCTTATATCCTATGGGGCCCACCGCTTCTTTGCATCAGTTTTTCGCAAACGCCTACCCGCACCTTCTCCGCAGGCACCAGGTTACAAAGTTGATTGCTTTCATTTTTTCGAGCGAATGATTCTTCTTTCAAGTTTGTTCATGTTGTGGTGTAGTGGTTGCTTGGTTTCGATGTGTGTTGATTTTATATTTTAAGTATATAATTCGAAAACTTGGAATCTCTTTTGTGTGGTTGCGTGGTGAATGGCTCTATCTCGTTGAAAAATATGGCATTGTCTTGGGAATATGCTTAAAGATTAAAGTTTTAAACCTGTCAATGTATCAACTGTTATATTGGACTTAGATGTATATTATATGCATTGTCACGGGAGATTTTTTCCCCGATTTGTGATTAGTTTACAAACATCGAAACGTTTTTGCTGGACCTTCCAAAGGTTTTCATATCTTTTATTCATGACTTCTGTAGTTAGTTTTACGAGCAATATTGGATTCACGAAGTCCCATTTTCAATTACCTACATCTGTCTGCTTCAGAAGCAATATGGAATGTTTTTGCTGGACCTCCCTAAAAATAGCTCTTTTTTTAAAAAAAACAAGTGTGGAATATTACCATATCTGCTTTTTTGGGCTATTCTATGTGCTGCTGGCATATACTGTAGTTTCTTAACATGCTCACGGAATTCAAGCACTGTTAGCGACTCAGTGGTAGTATATTCTACAATTGCCATGTGGGTAATAGGGATGAGCTATATTTCATGTGGGGTGGTGCCCTTTCCATGTTACGGTCTTACGGAAATCTCTTTTGCTCCACATGTCTATCCCTCAAAAGTGCTTTTTTCAATCTTGATCGTTAAGGCAGAACAAAAATAGCCCTCCCTGCAGTTGATCTCTATGGACAGGAATACAGAATAGACGCTATACTAGCTTATGCTTCATTTATCTAAATTTTGATGTCGAAAAGAATTTCTGTTTCTGACTGAGGACATTATTTGGGACTTGTATTCTTAGTAATTGCCGGAAATTTCCCATCCATTAATTGATAAAGCCTTCATGAATCTTGATTTATTTTTTTCACCGACTTTTATGAAAATAAACCAGCAGTGCAATTATATCTACTCTACATCCGTCACTTATGTGGGTTCTGTTTTTTCTAATTAATTTTTCAAAATTTATTCGCCATTTATTTCAGAATGATATATCTTTTAGTTCTCTGATTACAAATTTCAGTAGTTGCTTTAGATATCTACATTGTTCAATCATATGGACTGACAATAATATTGCACAAACTACAAAGGCTCTTACTCAACCAACGATGTGCAATACGCTAATCTAATTCACAACAAACACTTATAAACAATTGTGTTGCTGTTCTTTATTGAACTGCAAAAAGATTCAGTTATTTTATATAGTTTTTTTGAATGGTGTTAAAACTAAGCAAAATTTTATCATGTTAAATTGTTGAAAATAATTATCGTGAATGAGTCAAATGATTATTTCGTTTAACTAATAAGAAACAAACTCATTGATAAGTATCATGAAGTATGTAAGATAACATATCCTCCCATACAAACATACAAAAATTTAAAAGGACAACCTGTCTTTTCTTCTCTACTCCTTCTACTTTTCTCATTTGCCGCCGTTCGTATGTCTTACATGATGTAGGCAATAATTGACTGATGACACGTGTCTTCTGATGTGAACAGAGGTAAATTGTGATTTGAGTGATGACCTTCAGGTGGCAGTTTCTGATGTAAGTTTATGTATTTCTTCGTTTTAAGCTTTATTTTCAGTGGCATTTCTTTGCATCATCGATCAAAATTTGTGCAATTTTTCCTAATTCACTCGGGAGATTTTCTGTTTTACTGGTGTATTCACCTTGTTATGAATTAATTGTCAATATTGCCATGTGTTTTTTACTTGTTGCAAATGCTGGATAACTCTGCTAGGGTAAAAGGAATTCATTTGAAACTATGGGAGCGATTATTATAATTGAACTGGTAACTGTGTATTTCTGGAAACTTCATCATGTAAAGCATCTAATTAGCAAGTCAAGAAAATAGAGTTGTCGATGTCGTTGAAGCATCGAGTGCTTGGTGAGTTTGAACGGATCCACTCAGTGAGAATGTGCTTGTAGGAAGTGACCTCTGTACTTTTCCATAGGACTGCATGGTAAGAACTTGACTAAGTGAGTATCTTTGAACCAATATAAAAAGATGTAATATTCCTATGAATTAATGCATAACATGTAAGTGAAGCAATCCATATTGGATCTTTAGTTGTACTTTGTTTGTAAGGCGAGCAAATTAGATTCTAACACTGAAACTTTTAGTACTTTTAGTTCTCCCATGCACATTTTAGTTCCATTTACCCTATATCTGTGGATTTTATATTTGGCCTAAATCATTTAATTAGTGTGATGCACCGAAGCTCGGAGGTGGTACTAGTAGCCAGCCATTACATAGTTCAGCTGATGATGTTATCTCTGAGCTCGAGCAATTGCTGAAGCAGAAGACTTTCAGCAGGTAAAGTCTTAAAAGAATTTTTTGTCATTCATCAACATTTATTTCTGTTCTTATGATTGACGTTTATCTTACTTGCCAGCTGTCCCAAAATTTTCCTGTGTTCTAATTGTGATTCTTCATGGTGGAATTGTTGAACTAATTTTTACAGGACTGGGGAGCATACTGAGACTCATACTTCTTGGTTACAGTCTTATTGATGGAAATTGTTTTATCCTTACATATAATATATGTATTTACTTTTATTTAGTTTCTCATCTTCCTACACAAATAATCCTATGCACCTTGCCCTTCAATCTCTCTTACTGGATTTTTTTCAATTTGTCTTAGTTTGTTGGTTATGTTGTATCTGTAAACATTAATCTTGTCGAAGAGATGGCGTGAATTTTATATACCGAGTTCCTATTTAAGTCATTGAAAATTGTCTTGAAATCCCAATACTGCTATATATGCCGCCAACATTGACCAGGTGGGAATTATCTGCCTTGGTGCATTAAAATGAAATGGCTGCTGCTCTTGTGGGATGTTAGCATATGTATGACGTGCAGCTTCACTGTTCAAGATTTGATATGTAACCCCAAGCCATTGGGATTAAATGTTTAGTTATTGTTGTTAATTGTTACAGTGCAATGTTCCTGAGGATTAACTTTTGTTTGTGATTTGAAAACTTAATGTTACATTTCTGTCTATGAAGCTGTAAGGGTTATTTTCTTTAAATGTACAGTTGCTTAAGTTATTCTTTTACGCATAGTTTGCATATTATTTTTTTAAATTGACTTCTTGAAAAGCATACCTTTGCTTATCCAGCTCAGAGATCGACCACCTGACAGGGCTATTGCAGTCAAGAGCTGCTGTAGAATTTTTACCCAGTGTTGGTCCCAAAAGAGGTGGAGAAATGACAGAATTTGAAAGGCATCAACCATTTGCTAGTAGTCCATTGGAAGAACATATGAAAGAGGGGGATAGACTGCATAGTGTCATGCCATCTCCTATTATAAATTCAAGAGTAAGATAAATTCCGCATCATTCATATACTCCATTAGCCACATGCACACACATGCCGATCTTGTGCTTGTGTTGATGAAATTTATAGCTACGTGCCTACGTTGTATTATCTTTGAGTTTTCAAGATAGCAGAATGAAAAAAGAAAAAATCTCTCCAGGTCAAGGATGAGATGGTTTCTCCAGCTGAACTTGCAAAAGGTTACATGGGCAGTAGACCTTATAAAGTATCACCATCGAACTTAGGGACTTACAATCAAGTTTGTAGAGAAGATACAGGATTGCTTGCTAATACACCTTTTGCTTCAAACTCTCCTAGCATGTCATTGAAAAGGACAACCTCTATTGGCCTTGGTGGTCCAAAAAATGGTTTTATAACCCCGAAATCTCGAGGCAGATCAGCGATTTACAACATGGCTCGTACCCCAAATTCTAGACTTCATCCACTTTCAATTCAGAAGGTTCGTATGCCTAGTTGTTTTCATCTGCAAAATAAAAAGTGTATAATATTGGAGCCAAATTTTCTCATTTGGTCAATTTTAGGAAATTGGATTAGCCAATAATGGCTACGGTGGACTGGCAATGTTCCCATCTCCTTCTCTAGTCGAGCAAAGTGAAAAATTTGAGGCCAAGTCGATGGTATATGTTATTTTCAATATTTCGAACTTTAGAGCTTGGTTCTCTCTTGTTCTAATTTTCTCATTTATTATTGCCCCAATTTGTGTATCAGACCTTGAAACGCAGGAGTTCTGTCTTAGAAGATGATCCTGGGTCTCTTGGTCCCATAAGGAGACTCAGGCAGAAACATAATCTATTAGCTTCTAAAATTCCTGTAATTGCTCATGGTTTGGAAAGTGGTTCTGATCATGCGCTGGTCTCTTCAAAGCAGAAGCTTCCTTTAGTTGTTGAACAGAAAAATAGGGCCTCAAAAATTGTTGGGAAGAATGAGGTTGACACCATTCCAAGTGCCAGTTATACTCCCGTCTCTTCCAAATCCAGCGAGGTTGCTGCAAGAATTTTGCAGAATCTTGAAAAGTTGACCCAAAAGGAAAAGTCATCTGAGTCCAAGATGGCTACTGTGCGGGAGAAATCCACTTTTAGATTGACACCAAGTATGCTTCGTGGACAAGCTCTCAGGAGCATGGAAGATTTGGATTCTTCAAAGTTGCTGCTGGCTGTTCAAGATGATCACAAGTTGGAGGATAGGTCTGCTGTCGCTTTATCTGATGACCAAGATTCTACTTTTCAAAAGCCTGGAAAGGTTGAAGAAAATGGGCCTAAAGAATCTGTAGTAGTCTCTGACTTGTTGAATCCTGTAGTGAAGAATGATTTTGTTGAGTCCTCTAAAGCGCCTGGCCCCAGTAATGAAACTGCTGATTCTGCAGTAAAAAATGGTGCAACTGAACATCCTCAAGCTAAGAGAGCATTTAGGATGAGTGCACAAGAGGTAGGTGTTGCTTCAGCTTGTGTAGAAAGGATTCTTTCTTCTGCATTTGTCTCTTTAAGTTTCATTCAGCTTGTGTAGAAATGATTCTTTCTTCTGCATTTGTCTCTTTAAGTTTCATTTGAAGTGCTTGCTGTTAACATTTTGAAGTTCATTTACAATGAAATATTGGTTTACGTTTGTGCTATTGGGCTTTTTGGCTAGATGGTGAATTGTGTATATTTATCTGCCCCGATCAACATCTAATATCTATCTTGTTCCAAGGGCTGAAACAAAAAACAGTTTTCAATTTTTTTATATCATCCAAGCATCGACATAAATTTTGTTGCTGTGTTTATAGGATTTTTTGGAGCTGGATGATGATGAACATTGTTGTGGGCTTGCAACTAGAACTTTGGCGGAAGGGAGAGAACCACCTGAGGCTCGTACTTTGGGAAAAAAACACTCTCTTGATGAAGAACCCGAACTTAAGAAAACTACTACTCAGCCAGAAGTGAAATTGCCTGTTTTCTCGAGTAAAACAAGTGAAAGCGGTAATCCTAGTGCTCTCGTGATTGGAACAGGAAATGGTGGCTTTTCTCTCTCATCCTCAGAGGAAGCAAATATAGCAATCCAATCAGATGTTCTTTCTCAGTCCGTGATTTCATTCGACAATCCAAATGGAACTAATGATTCAGTTCCCTTTATCAGATTTGGATCTAAAACTGCTGACAATACTTCTCCCTCTCCCTTGCCTTCTGAATCAGTCGTTGAAAAGCCAGAATCTAAATCAGAAAACTCCATCAGGTTAGTATTTACTACCCGCTACTTATCTGGCTGGGAACTGGTATTTAGTTCCAACAGTTCAATTGCCTGTTCTTTCACCCTGTCTCCATGCCATGCAGTTTTTTTTATAAAGAAGTTGAGCGTGTTCAGTTTTTAATATTAACCATGTATTAAGGTTTTGGCGACTGAATTGTGTTACCCCAACTTAGTTCATTGCCGGAACTATAAATTGTTCTACAGCGTCTACTTTATCCAGTGTTATCCCCACATTATCTTGGTCTTGAAGTGTGCTGACTGCTTGTGCAGCTTATTGGATGCTGTTTCTACTGCTAATGGCTGTAAGACAGAAACTTCCGAGTCAGATCAAGGTGTTCACCTGAGTCTTTTAAAGGCAAGAGATGCAAATGGAAAGCCTGATATTGAGCCATTTGCATCAAATGGGTCCCTTGTTTATAGGGCTCCTGCAGCATCATTTACCAAAACTTCCCATGAAGCAAATCAGATATCGACAGCTATCTCCAGTCCTTTTACCTCTTCAATTAGCGTTGCAAGCTTTGGCTCAATTGCAACCAGCACCAATACTACCTCTTCGACCAGCATTGCAAGCTTCGGCTTAACTGGCTTCGGCAAGAGCTCTTCCTCCGCTTCGAATGGCAGCGGTTACCGGTCAAATGCAGCTGGCCCTGTTTTCAATTTTGGTGCCTCTGTGGACTCATCCAGTGTATTATCTGCAGCATCAACTACTAGTATCTTGGGTGTAGCTGATCTAAAAACCAAAGCTGAGAAAGAACCAAATCCTGGCAGTTCGAGTGGAATACATTCAGCTCTTTCATCATTTGTGGCTAAAAGTAGCCCTTTGGGGCAAAGTACTTCCATCAATAATTCGTCTTCAAATAATTCTCAAGGTTCTCTTCCTGCTGCTGCCAATAAATCTTCGGTGTCTGATGTTGGACCTTTCTCGCAGAGTACGTCCATTCAAATAGGTTCATCTGCATCATTGCCATCCTTAAATGTGACCAGCAGCATGCCTTTAACCACTTCCATGTCCCGTTCCCAGTTTAATACAAACCAAAATTTTGGTTTTAGTTCTTCAGCTTCCTCATCAGAGACTAGCGCAGTTAACGCTGGTAGTGGATCAACATCAAGTGTTGGCAAATTTGGCTCAAGCTCTTCTCTTTCAGGTGACAATGCAGTCAGTTTAAGCGCTCGTGCTACTCCTGGCATATTTGGTTTTGGTTTAAGTTCCTCTACTTCAGCCAGTGCAATTGCCTCCACTCCTCCAGTAGTCAATTACGGTGGTAGTTCTGTGGCTGCTTCAGTAACTAACAATGCTAGCTCTTCAAGCACTGACACATCCAGTGTATTTTGTTTTGGTGCCACTTCTTTGGCTTCCACATCAGCAGCTTCAAACATTCTTGGTTCTACTTGGGAAAGTCCCAAGCCTTCGGTCTTTAGTTCAACGTTTACTACTTCCTATCCATCCAGTGTCTTTTCATTTGGCGCATCGTCTTCTACCTTTGCTTCTACAAATGCTAAATCCACATTTGATTCACAGTCTGGTACCTCATCCAGCCCCATTTTTCCATTTTCCGGAGCTTCTTCTCACACTTTCTCTTCACCCTCTGTGTCCCTCAACCAGCCGATGTTTGGTAATGGACCTAGTTTTGCAGCATCTCCAAGTAACGGTGACCAAATGAATGCAGAAGACAGCATGGCCGAGGATCCAGTGCAGTCCTCTGCACCTTCTATTCCTATATTTGGTCAGCCTACCGTATCTCCTTCCCCTCCTGGCTTTATGTTTGGATCAACAGCTCCACCCTTATCGAATCCTTTCCAATTTAGTGGCCAGCAAAATCAAATTGCTCCACAGAATACGTCTCCCTTTCAGGCTTCAGGTAGCCTAGAATTCAATGCCGGTGGTAGCTTCTCATTGGGAAGTGGTGGTGGTGCTGACAAGTCGAATCGAAAGTTTGTCAAAGTAAATAGAAATAAGAACAGGAAGAAGTGAGGCCTACGAATGGTATAGCTGTTGTACTTTTAAAGAAGTCACGACGACTAAGATTTGTTGGCGCATATTAGCAGCTCTTGTTTGATTGATCTTTTAAGTCCCAATATTGGTGATTGTGGTGCCTGGGATTTGGAAGTTAGGGTAATCTGCTTTAAATTTTTTTTTTCCAATTTAGCAAAATTTTGGTTGACAAGAGAGTTTTGCACTTTTGAATGTTTCTGTTGATCTCAAGAATGATCGCTTTGTATTAGTAAGGAGTGATACTTCAAATTTCAGGTTGTGTAATTGACCCTTTATTTTATGTATTGCTGTGTGTAACATAAAAGAAAATGCTTGCAAGCGTTCTTGGGAAAAAAAAGTCTGCTGATATCTGGATCATATTTTTAATCTCCTGTTTTACTTTTTGCTGTTTCATGTAACTCTAGAAGATTATTTTGAATGCCAGTTGATGTCTCAGGGTCATTAAATGGGACAAAAAATAATTTTTCTCTGGACGTTCAATGATTATTGACTCAAATCATAATGATTGTTGTTCGTTATGACAAGTTTCACCAACAGTGACTGTAATAATCTCTTTTTTTATTTTTTTATCATTATGGTACTACTAACTGAACTTGTAGATTTATTTTCAGCTGAACTGGTAAATTTATATTCGCTCAGAAAATGTATTAAAAAGCATGGGTTGGTGTTTGTGTTTTCGACTACTATTTCAGTGTTGCTAATTTTAAAATTCATTAATTTTAAATCCAGCATCTTCAATTTTAAGGCTTACTAAGTCATTTCAAATCCAAAAATAAAAACTTTCCATCCAAATATAACATTAATGCTATCATCATTTGACGTGTGGTTGATTTAATTTTAAAAGCGAATGAGAAAATTATCAGTCCATTGTCATACACGGTCTCGCCGCTTCAAATAAGGTACTAAGAATTATAATTTCGGATTATCAGACGTATCTCTCACAGAAGTTTAATAAGCCATCTGGGTAGTTGCTGAAAAAAGCTGGTATAGCAGAGAGACAGGTGAACTTAGTCGGAGAACAAAGGTTTTAGCAGTCATCCGATAAAAAAGTTTAATTAATTAGAAAAGATAGATATCAATCACCCATCGATTGAATTCCTAGCGCCAAGTGTTATTGCTACAATCTCTAACCATTTGTTTTCAAAACAAACATCTTACATATGATAGAAGTGACCTGTAACAAGGTAGATTTTCATCTGACCATGAACCATAGCATGAGACAGTTGATGAAGTGCAATACCGGATTAATAATATTTCAAGAGGCATCATACAAGAATCTCTCATTCTCGAACTGCCAATAAGTCAAGACAGAAATGCCTAATCTACACGAGAGTAGCATATCTGTAAGCAAGTAAAGTCTGGCTTCCTTATAATACAAGTCCACTAATACCGAGCACCAGTTTGGTCGTAGTCTCGTCCCTGAGGGAAGGGTACCCTTCCTTCAGCATCTTGGCTCCTCCTAGGAAATGATGTCCTCTCTCTGTGAGAGTCCAAATGACCAGCGTGAGCACTATGATAATATCCAGCATATCCATGGGGATCGTTTAGGGTATGTCTGATCAAAGGGTTGCCAGTTCCAGCTTGCCGGTACTGTTGCAGTCTTCCCTCTGATTCCTTGCCAAGAAACTCTTCTCTTCGACTACCTTGTAGTGCTCGAAGTGAAGATAGTTTCTCTTGGTACTTGCCATTGATTTCGATCAACTTCTGAAAAATGTAGACAGAATTAGACGTCAGTTAGCTATATATCCTTTCAAAATTAAGGATACCAGTACACATTTTATTCATATTTTTTAATCATTAAAGTTAATAATCAAATTGTGACAAAATTCTAACATGGGAAGGTACCACACAAGTTTTCAAAAGTTAAGGTGATTAGTTTACCAGGAACATACCTCTTTGTGCCTTGTATTTTCGGCATCTTCTGCATCAGCTTGTTCCTTTATTAGACTAAATATTTCATCTTGAAATCTTCTTTCCAAGCCTTCAAAAGTTAAAAGCTGGGGTTTATCCTCGTACCCAATTTCCATGTCTTGTTCATGGGACTGTGTTCCAGCCTCTCTGCTGACTATCTTTGCAAAATCAGCATTTGAATCTGATGCCGGCCTTTGATTACGTGAAATTGAATTGCTTCCTGGTCCTGTTCTTTAAACAAGAAAGGAAGGTAACTAAGAAGATCAAGCAACATATTAGAAAAAGAAAGAATAGAAACCTATGCGAATAAGGAACACCTGAATGAACATTATCATGGGTGTGATTACAATTCAACAGAATTGAGGTATACCGTAGACCTCTACCTGTGTACGGCATATAAATATAAAAACAAAGACATGATGGTACAGGCTGACCTGGGGCAAAGCAAAGTGTGAGTGTAACACCTTTGATTTCATCTGATGTGATATAAAACCAACAAGGAATATAAATTTATTGGCCTCTTCCAGAAAAAAAGTTACATATATTCGAGCGTTGTGTAAGTTACAAACTCTGCCATTTATTCCACATGCAAGCAAATGCTGCACTACCAATCCTTAAATTCTATGCCGCGACAACTTTTCTATCCCTCCATTGGTTTTTTACTACACAATTTCAACAATGTGTCATCATTAGCCTCCAAATATTTAGAACATAGTCCAACCCCAATCCTGAGTATGAAATCTCTGAAACAGATTTCATAACTTAAAACTAGGAAAAATTACATTGACACACTAAGTCCCAAGGTTACACCCCTTATAACAAGGAGTACACATGTATAGTGTTATAAAGTGAAGAAATTTGTAGAAGTTATTTAATTATTCCAACCTCTATGGTGTTTATGAAATCAGACTAAACTTAGAGAGGGCTGATATAGTTTACCAAAAACTCTAATATTGCATTCTACAGAATTATATACAGTTAACCCAGGGGCTCTTTCTAAATTTGAGTCTTCAAAGAATTCATGGCTTTAAACCTTCTCAAGAGCGCCTCATTTACAGACACCGCATATTGTTCACCATTCTCACACTTGGATAGCACCATATCCCATATTTTGGCTCGTGTTACTTAGCTACTCATCTCATAAACCCTCTTTAACATGTACATCATTTTTCTCAAAATTCAGGTCTTAATTCCTTTGTGCCAACATGAAATAATGGCCTGTTTCAACTATTTTCCTCGGAAACATTTAAATATGTAATGCAAAATTAACTTCAATAGATAATTCGAAAACAAGAGAATCTAAGCATTAAGAATCAGACAAAAGACCAATCGTCACTCCACAGTGAATGTTGAGGATTTGTTCAACTCTGCCAACCTTCGGATCCTCATGTCTCCACCACAGACGAAGGTCGAACTTCTCCAGAAACAAAACTTTTTGCACTTTGTGAATTGGGGATTGTGTTATGATTTTTACCTACATCTTTATGATATGACGGAGAATATGAAATACTGTCAGAAAGTATAATCTTAGTCCCCACCGTAGGAATATCAACCCACTAAATCCCGGAAGTGAAGGAATAGATTACTGCTTCAAAAAATCAAAGTTTGCTTGTTCATTGATAGCATATCTAAGTTTGATTTGAAATTAAGATCTGGCCCATAAGCCTAAAACTATAAGCATAAATAAAAAGAACTTCGACAACCCGTGCTTTTAACTATCACATATCTAAAATCCTATCCAGTAAGTTTCCAACTTTAGCATGTAAATTCCGTATATTGACTTCATAAGGTGACAAGACAAGAAAGATCAATCTAACACAACATTCTACATCAAAATGCAGTCAATACGTGTGTGTGCAGACTGCATATTATGTGAGATGAATAGTCAATATTTTGTAATGTGACAGCCAACCAAGGTTTATTTCGCACTAAATGGAGAAAGGTGCCTAAGAAAAGTACTTGCATCAGGGTATACTTGAGTCAGCAATTGATTTTGTGTTGGTATTCTTGGTACATCTCTATCCTCCTTAGACAAAATATAAGAATTTATTCCTGGTCCTGCAGGTAAGTCGTTAGTCAGTCCCAGAAAAGTATTCATTGCAGGATTTTCTTGTATGTCATGCGCAGCTATCTGCTGCATCCGAGAAGAAGCATATGAAGTGGCAGCGGCATCAGGATAAGGCACCCTCCTATTCATCATGTTGTTTAATAGCACGCCACAATTTGCTCAACCTAACAATAAAAAATACAATGTAATAAGAAAAGAAAAAAAGAAAAACATACATCAGCTATATTCTTGATGAAATTGATTCACATGCAGGGTAAAGATAACAAGCGGAACCATGAAATTAAACATGAGAAAGAGAGTTAGCATATTAATAAAGGGCTACACTTACATCTTCAGAAAAAATTAAATTCGAAATTCGAATTCTCTCATTTGAGTGAATGATCAACCAACTAGCCTCCACTAATCCACCCCACTCAAAACACTAACTTAACAAATGAAAGTTAGCTAAATTAGTCTCAGGACTAGCACTAGACTTCTTCGCGCATCTCTATATTCCCTATCTCCATTTCACTTCCAGTTCCACCAGGCAATTCATTCTGTATTATAGTCCTGAGAAGGAATTTATTTTGCACTTGCTTCCGCAGCACAATAAGCATCAATAACATCTTTCATTCCTTGCAAGCTCTATAGGAATATTGGGATATAAAATTTCTAGATACTTTATGCCGTACGTCTAATAAATCATGAAAGTGCCAATCACCCTTTCTTAAAACAAATGAAAACAACTCGTATATTAGCCAACTCGTGCATACATTAACACATGCATACCGAAAGTGTACCACAGTAGCTCCGCCAAGAAATATTACAAATTGTAAAGTGGTAACACACACACATAATACTGCTATTGTTAAGCATCTCTAGCACGGAAATGCAATCACCAAGAATTCTTCAAACTAAAAGATTCTTGATAAGAGGACATTATGAGATGAATCTAAACACGAAACCCAGTGATTACAATGCAATTGCACAACTAGTCGAGAACCGACGGTAATCGATGAACTATAACAGAACCCACACAAGAAAACAAGAAAGGAAATAAATGCACCCAACAATTGAATCGTGCCGATATCTTCTTTATTCCCTGATGCATCTGGCAAAAGATTGAATAAAAGGGGTTCCTTTTCTCCTTCCAATGTTAGCTGCTGCTTGATTTTCACGGTGGATTTGGATTTAGCTACGCTATGAAGGAATAGGGTAGGGTTGATTTCATTTGGCACACTTCGGAAAGTTCTCAATTTTTTTTATTTTTGTTTTACTAATGAATTAACTTAATTTTAAAATAAATCAATAAATACATATTAAATTTAGGAATTTGAAAATTACACAAAACATCCTATAGTTTATCCAAATTTCAATTTGCAACTATTGTTTGAAAAATTACAGTTTGCATCCTCAACTTTCATTAATTGTAACACTTTGCATCATCTTGACTCAATTTTGTATTTTTATCGAAGATTTATATCCGCATTTTATCATTGCCTTACATACTCAAACTTAGATCAATTTAAGCTAGTTATTCCAAATATTTTAAAAAAAACAAAAATAATATTTTTAATATCGAAATTCTCTAGTTAATGATTACGAAAAATGAAATTTTAATAACCCAATTATTTATTTTGATTTTTTAAAAAGTTGTAATTGCTAGTTTAAGTGGTTATAAGTTTGAATATATAAGGTGATGATGAAATGAGCGATAATTTTTTAATAAAAACACAAAATCGAGTCAAGATGATGCAAAGTGTTACAATTCAGGAAAGTTGTGGATGTAAACTGTAATTGTTCAAACAATGGTTGCAAAGTGAAATTTGGATCAAACTATATGATATTTTTAGTAATTTTTCCTTAAGAATTTTAAGCACCAAAAGCGGGATAATACATAAAATAGTCCCCAAAGTTTGCTAAATGACCCGGTTCAGTCCCTAGTATTTTCGGTTACCCCATTTAGTCCATAATGTTTTAAAATTTTCCCTGATTAGTCAAACGGCCGACTTAACGTCAGGGACTGAACTGGGAAAATTTTAAAACATTAGGACTAAACCGAGTCACCGAAAAATATTAGGGAATGAATTGAGTCACTTAGCAAACTTTGGGGACTACTTTATGTATTATCCCACAAAAAGCTACACAATACATTAGTCGAAAATTACCATTAACAACTATAAACTATAAAAAAACCAAGACAATATTTGTGCTGGCGATACAATACACAAATTTGAACTGGGGAAAAAAGATTTGTAGTTCCCTCCACCACTCGGTCATGCCACCAAAACGATACAAAAATCTTTCTGGATTACTATTTTTTTTTTTTACTTGTATGTTGAGTCCCGTCTTCCTTCATCCTAATATTTCTGACTTGCCCATATGGAACTAAGGTCGAAAGGATTGGAAAAATCACAATCATAAATATTAATATATTATCATTAGGAGTCTGTTACGACTAATGGTGAACCAAATTTGGGCTTAGCTAAAATAACACAACAAACCAATTTAAGCCCTTGCTTCACTTTGATAAATCTAATATTATTTTAATGAAGTTATTGGCCAAAGTTTAATTTAATATATATATAGTTCAGTTGGTTTAATATTTAGTAAACTAATTTGATTAAGTTTAATTTTATGTTGAATTTAATAATTACTGTAATTATATAGTCGTATCTCATCTGATTGGTTTGATAATTCATTTCTTGTTGCGAATTTTACACTTAGATCTGTCTCATATTCGTTTTATGTGCTTTTTAAATGTGGTATGAGATTGATAGAGACGTGAACCACGAGAACTCGAGAACATAATCGATGTTAAAATCTTGTTGGATTTGCCGAATTTTGTCGTCCGAGAGTGATAAGTACACCACGAGCATTCATAAAGATCATCTAAAACGGAAAGCATAATTTTTAAATGTTTTGTTTATCTTTATATTGATATTGGAATAAATTAACTCATAATTTCAGTTTCATGTATTTATTAATTGATTGTTCTATAAAGGCAACGAAAAGTGTGTCCGATTAACATTTTGATAGAGATTGGTCAGATAAACAGGTCAAAAAGACTATGGAGCATTAGCAATTAAATCGGAAAATTTGGTTTTGCTTTTTTCTTCTTTTTAATTCAGATGTTTTCCTCACTCATTTTTGTCTTTGGATTGATGCTTTTGAGTTTTATAAACAACTAACCATTTAATCCCAATAAATTAGGGTACGCTAAAGAACAATGAACTATAGAGATAATCAAGTCGGGTGCGTCAGCTTTCTCCAAGCACTTTTATCGGTCAGAATATCATCTTTAATCACCTAGAACTCCTAGTCTTAGCCTATTACTTTGAGACATGTCTTCTTCGATTGCCCTCTCGCTCTCGTGAAATGGCCGAAATTCATGAACTCCACTCTACACACATGTGCAGTGCTTTTGGGTTTTGTAAATATAAATTTAAAATTTGTTATCAGTTCATAATAGATACAAAAAAAAGGATTGGACCCAAAAATATGTACAAATTCCTCTCCCCAATATCATGAAAAAAATATTTCATTTGATATTCAAATTATTGTATTCAAATTTAATTGTCTAATGTTTTGATAAATTACATTGATGAATGGATTTGATACATTACTTCATTTTACATGAGGAATCTGAAATCCATCGATTTCAATTTAACCAATTCGTAAGAAATTTAAAATGTGATTCCAAATTTATTATTTTCACCCATACCAAATTAACGTGGTATGAGATTATCGAAACATTGACGTATAATATGAGAGATAAAAATTGATAGATAACTAATTTATATATTTTAATTAATTATTATATGATGTTTTGTGTGTGAGTTGGACAATCCATAAACCTTAACAACCATACAAAATACCATCCTGAATAATACAACAAAGTGATTACTATAACGGCTCGTTTCGTACGAGGGGTTAAAATTTCATAAAAGAACTAAGAATCTTTTCAAAAAAAAAAAAATTTAACTATGGAATAAAATATTATTTTGAAAAATTCACTCTGTTGGGATAAAATAATTGCACTTGCTTTGTGATCGATGGAAACATTGTGTTTGTGCTGATGTACGATTTAAAAGATTTGAGTTGGACCGTTACCATCATTTATAGCTTTTGGTAAAACAGCAAACGTTTGATCCTATAATTAGTATCAGAATCAACCAATGAGTTGCAATGAGTGTAACTATTGGGATAGAGATTGTTGGGGTACAATAATTGCTCTTGCTTTGTGATCTATCGAAACGTGTTGATTATGCTGCTGTACAATTTAACATATTTGAGTTACACTGTTACCATCAGCTATAGCTTTTGGTAAAGTGACAATCCTTTGATCATACACACTCCACTATATAAAACACCCTTGTGATAAAATCAAATATTGTCTTCCTAAACTATAATTGATTAATATGAGCAAAAATTACCGTTTTGTGAGTAAAAATATAGTTGTCTGATTAAAGTTTCTAACATTAATTACAATAAAAAGAATGTAAGCATATTCTCAAACTATTAATAAATATAAAACTTTTAATCTAAAGTTAATATAATGACATAAACTTTAGTTAAATCAATTCAAATTTAGTTTGAAAATAATATAAGTTTTTTTAATTATATTTTATTTTTAATTGAAATATTTAAGAACCTAATTTAAAATATTTAAAATAAAAAAATATGTAACACGAATAATTATTTATTTTATGAGTGTGTGTGTACGTGTATAATCATCCAACATTTTATTATGATGATGATTAAACAGTGAATTGAAACATGCGAGTGGCCAAGGGTTTTTCAAGAAATTATTATATATTTACTATATAAAAATAAAATTCTAAAAATTTATATTTATATATTTATGAATAGATTGTAGTATCAGATAAAAGATAAATTAATATGTCTAGAATCGAGTCCCACAAAAGAGGCCAAGGGTTGGTTTATATTGGTAAAATATAATATTTAAAAGGCTCCAATTATTTGATGCTATTTCCTCATCGTTGACTAAACACGATAAATTTTGGGCTATTGACAAATTAAAGTGCTGATTATCTAGAAAGTTTAAATCATATTTGCATATCATTATTATATATTTTTACATTAGGCAAATATACATACACAAATATGTAACTGGCGGTGCGGGGCGGCGGCCGCATCCCGGAGATTTTTTTTTAGTGTTATTCATAGTGGTGATAAAATTTTTTAAAAGAATTATGTTTATTTTTTTTTTATTTTTTAAAAAAGTTTCGCTTATATTCATGCGTATTATACCATATATATAAGTGGGGAAGAGGTTATTGTTCCAATGAACAGTAACCTCTTCCCCTTTTTCCCTTTTTTTTTTCTTTTTTTTTTGTTATTTTCTTTTTTTTTGTTATTTATTATTTATTCAATAGGTTATTGCCCTTCCCTTTTTTTTGTTATTTACTTTTTTTTTGTTATTTATTATTATTTGTTCAATAGGTTATTGTTCCTGTGATATTCGGCCGTCGCTTTTTTATTTTTTAAAATTATTTTATTTCCTTTTTCTTTTAGTTTTCATTTATTTTTGTATTTTTATAAAATATTCGGCATGATAAATTTCTGATAGATTGCAGGTCGTCGATTTTGCTTGTTTATATACATTTTGATTTTTTGCTTACCTACAACCTATTGTTGATATATGGTATTACCTTTGTTCAAATATTCCCTTAATGTATAAGGAGATTATATCAAAACCCTTAACCCAATAGTGCATCCCTCTTATCTCAATTTTTAAAATTTAAAATGTTTTCTTTTTTTTATTTAGAAAAAGCCTTGTTGATTTTGTCAAGTATGAATTAAAAAAAACAGATAGTTTAAAATAGATTTTTGTCGTGGCAAACTTTAATAATACTTTTTTATGTGAACTTATTTAAAAAAAAAAAAGAGTTAAAAATAAGTTTTCGTTGTGGCAAACTTTAATAATAATTTTTTATAAAATATTCGGCATAATGAATTTTTGGTAGATTACAGGTCGTCAGTTTTGCTTGTTTGTATACATTTTGAGTTTTAGCTTACCTACGACCCGTTGTTAATATGTGATTGTTCTCGGTTACCTTTGTTATGATGTTTGGCATCAAAATTTCCCTTAATGTACAAGGAGATTATATCAAAAAAATTAGAAAATATTAAATTATGATGATTATATATTACTTGTTTGATAATAATTTGGGACGTCACATTTACATTCATTTTGTCAGAAAGTATATAAATAATTATAAAAGTAAGATGATTAATTAATCATGAGGCCATAGCAAGTAATATAAGAGCAATATCCTAAAATAACAATGCAACTACAATAATGAATATAAACTATAATTCCTCTTATGAGATGCTCGCTACTGCTATGAGAAACCGAACACATATCTGCATTATGAAATGAACCATCGTCATTTTGAAAACTGTTGCGATCAACTTTTGATTGTTTTTTTGGAGTTCATTGAGATTTACTTTTATTGTGATATCTGATGTCATCTAATACTGTTTCGTAGATGACTTTTGTTTAGAGAGTCTATTAGGCCTTACAAGGATATCATATGACCACTCTTGCTATGGTGTGCTGTTGGGGAAGACTTTTGTTTACTCCAACCTATTTGATTTTATACACGTACGATTTTGTATGTTCAATGCTTATGAACCATCTTTTTATTCTCTAGAACTGTTTGTTGAACTTGTGTCGACGCTTTATTGGACATATATACCAAATTATAAGCTCACTGGCACCACGCCTTGCGTGGTGCCAAATTAACTAGTATATATATATTTGGATGTTTGAAAACTTGGATCAATTCACAAGTTTTTTGTGCTGGTTTGAATATTATTTGCTTTATTTATAAAATTATTAAATTTATGCTTTATACATAAACTATCTTTTTTTTTGGTTTTAAGTAAACCGGAAATATAAACTTGAGTATTAATATGTATATTTAGATCGACTTGGTTTATTCGATTTGTTAATAATAAAAATTAAATTTTATGCGTTTAAGTTAAATAATTGTTTGCTTTTTTATAAGAAATAAGAAGCGAGATTCATTCCAAGTTTCCCAATTCCTTTTCGCAAAGTCAAAAAGAAGATGTTACATCAATGGCTTTATATATATATATATATATATATATATATATATATATGAGCGACTTACCCAATAATCCATAAACTCCATTTAATGTTTAGGTTCAGTTTCTATATCAAAATTGTTTTAATTGTTTTTATTACACATTTTATATAAACTTGAGTTAAGTTTCCACTCGCTAGTATCATCAATAGACATAATTCCCTTATTTTTTGCACATGATTTTCACATGATCTTCTTGTTCCCAAAATGTTTCCACCCATGTTCAGGATATTGCATTCTGTTTTTTTTGCTCGCTGGTTTACTTTCTCTCCTATGGTCGATGTTTGCCATCCTTGTCTTCGTGATGAGTTTCATAATTTCCTGGTTTAGAACGTTATCGCTTCTTGAAACGGGGAAAAAATTATGGGAACGATATTCTTCTTTCCATCTAAGTCTATGGTTTGTGATCCTTTGACTTTTTCCAGCAATTTTATTTCTCTTTGTTTTCTTTGGGTGATTAATTGTTTTTAATGGTGCGATAATGATAAGGATCACTCGTTTCGTTTGTTTTGTTTTGTTTTCTTTGGGTGATTAATTGTTTTTAATGGTGCGATAATGATAAGGATCACTCGTTTCGTTTGTTTTGTTTTTGGGAGTGGAGAAGACGAATATCAGAACCATGAGTAGTTTGCAGCCTATGAAGGCTCCCTTGAAGCATGAAAATGTAATGGAAATATGATTTTTTTTAATCATTTTGTGGATTAGAGTTTGCAAAGTTGTGATATGATATTAGATTCTATCACAAGATTACTATATTTTTGGTGTAATATAACAGAGTTTGAAATATGATTTTGTTGAATGTTGTTTCAAATTGTATATTAAGTATCATAGATTATGTTATATAGTATCACAAATTATAATATTTAGTACCGCTAAACAATATATTTAGTATCACATATTAGCTTATATAGTACCACAAATCATTATTGTTGAGCCTTAAACGCATAGTTGAGTTTAATGCTTAAATTTATCTTCGGATTATTTATGAGTTTTGATGATCAACAAAACTTGTGTTTGTTATACTAATGTGTCTACTTAGTGTACATGTTTATTGGTTGAAAAGTGGATTGATTGGAGAAAATCAAATGTGTAAAATCTGGGCTGGATCGCCCCAGGCGATGGTGACCATCGCCCCAGGCGATGGCAGCCAGGAGGACTTCGCCACGCACATCCACTGGAGCGACGCCGAGGCTCGCGCGCAGGGAGAGTTCGCCTGTGGCGATGGCTTGATCACCTGAGGCGATGAAAGTTTTTGAGCAACCGAGGCTACGTCATTGATTTTTGGTATTGATCGCCTGAGGCGATGTGTGCTAGATTGTGACCGTTGGGGCGCGGCGATGGTGATCGCCCAAGACGATCTTGGAGTGATTCAAGCCTTGAGTGTAGCAACGGCTAGTAGGAGCCTTGGGGGCCTCCTACACTATAAATATGGATGTTTTGGAGCATTTTGAAGACAAGAAACAAGTCTATAAACTTCAAGAAAGCTTTGCTTATTCAAATTCTACCTAGCATTGCAAACTCCATACATTTGTGTTGTATTGGAGTTTGTGATTAATTTCTTGTGTGAGAGTCTTGTGTTCTTCGTGTTGTTACACCGTGAAGGTGTTTTTGATTTATTGTAAGGTCCTCCAACACCGACGCAAGTTGGAAATTGTAAAAGTCATCAACAAGTAAAGTTGGTGCATGTGTTGTAGCTATCCTTGGAGCCCTTAAGGCCAAGAAGACTCGTGAAGAGTGTGGGTAACTCGGGAAGAGTTTTGTGTGGCTATCCTTGGAGCCCTTAAGACCAAGAAGACTCGTGAAGAGTGTGGTGCTCGTGAAGAGCTGTTTTTACTCGGGAAGAGTGTGTTGTGGCTAACTTGGAGCCCTTAAGGCCAATAAAATTTTGTTCTAGTGGAACCTCGGTTAAACGTTTTCTAACCGGGAAGAGGACACGTAGGCGATTCATCGCCGGACTTCTATAACAAATTCTCGTGTTCTTTATCTTTATTTAAATTACGCATTTATTTACTTCTTTATTTTATTTATTTATCGATTGACTTAAGTCTTCCGCAGCGTAAACTCGTTTATTTTGCAAACTCATTTTAAAATGCTAAAGTAGCCAAGGAGCCTCATTCACCCCCCCCTCCAATCTTCGGTTCCAACAGGTGGTATCCGAGCCATTTGATTTTTGTTTTAAATCAAAAATTTTCTATGGCTAATCTAGCAAATGAGTTTACTCAAGGTCAATCGACAAATCGCCCTCCGCTCTTCACGAGTGATAATTACGGCTATTGGAAGAATAGAATTTCTCTATACATCCAATCCGTAGATTATGACCTCTGGAAGATTATTGTGAAAGGTCCACATATTCCTTTAAAGGAAGTTGGGGGAATAAGTATTCCCAAAGAAATGGACGATTTTACAAGAGCGGATGTGATTTTAATTTCGCAAAATGCTAAAGCTATTAATATTTTACATTGTGCTTTAGATATGAAAGAGTACAACCGGATCTCGATGTGCTCAACCGCAAAGGAAATATGTGACAAATTGCAAATTTGTCATGATGGCACAAATCAAGTGAAGGAGACAAAGATAGATCTATTGCAACTCAAGTATGAGACATTTGAGATGGAATTCGGAGAAGACGTTGACTCGATGTTTAGAAGGCTCACCCAAATCATAAGAGCTTGCACAACTTGGAGAGAAGTATCCTCCAAAGCAAATATGGAGAAGAGCACTAAGAGCCTTGCCAAAGGAATGAGATGCAAAGAGGACGGCCATCATCGAATCCAACAAAGGAGAAAGTGCATCTTATGATCTTGATGAACTTCATGGTACATTGGTGACCCGTGAGCTTGAAGTGTCAACAAGGAAGAGAATAAAGGAGGATGATAGATCCATAAGAAAAGGGATCGCCTTGGTCGGGAGGAAAGATCATTCCGATGATGATGATGATGAAGAGATGATCTTGTTCACTAGAAAGTTCAAGAAATTCTTCAACAAACACAACAAGCCAAATGCCTCCGGTGCTACCAAACATGATTCAAAACAAGAGGTAACTTGCTATAATTGTCAAGATAAAGGTCATTATGCTAATAAATGCCCTAGGAAGAAGAATGAGGACAAAGGGAAGAAGAAAGCCCTTATAGCCACATGGAGTGATAGTGACTCCGATGAAGAAGCAACAAATCTTTGTCTCATGGCCAAAGATGACGCAAATGACGAATATTATGAAAGCGACGATAAGGTACCATCTTTTGATGAATTATTAGATTCTTATCATGAGCTTATTGATGTTCTTGGCAAAACCAAGATGAGTAACAAATTACTCAAACTTGAGGTAGCCAAGAGAGATTAAGAAAACAATTCATTGAAAAATGAATTAAGTTCTTTGAAACAATCTTTTTGCAAATTTAGTGATAGTAGTTTAAAGATGAATGAATTGCTTGGCTTGCAACGTTGTAGCTTCGATAAAGCCGGACTAGGCTTTTCAAGCAAATCTAAAAAAATTTCAAGCTTGTTGGCTAAAGCTAAGCATAATTCTGCCACTTGCACTTATTGTTGTATAAATGGTCATATAATGATTAAATGTAGGTTTGCTAAAATCCAATACCAACCTAACAAGAGGGGGGAATGGATTCCAAAGGCGTCAATGAAAGTTAACCCTCAAGGACCCAAAAATCAAATGGGTACCAAAGAATCCCAAATCAAAAATTTGTTTTGTAGAGACAACAAATGGATGGATGATGAAGGCACAAGCACCTCAAGGGAGGAAATCATAATATGCAACTCAATAGAAGAAGCGCGATGTATAGGACCAATGACAAGAACGTACTCTTGTCATCAAATGTAAATTTATTTTGTGCATTTAAAGAGCAATTCAAAATTTCATTGGCACAAATTAATTGTGACCAATAAATAATGAAGCTCAATATTCATTGATAGTAAAATGCATTTCCCCTTAGCATGTGCACATATAAAGTGTTTTAATGCATGATTATGTTTATCTTTTTATAGTAAGTATCTTGATATGCCTTGAGTTCAAATTTGAATAATGTTATGTGAAAATGTGAAATTATGTGATTAAGCATGCTATAAGTGTTTGGATGCTCAATCTTTGATATAATGCTATCATCACCTTAATAATTTTATCAAATGATGCTTTGAGAATTTTAATGTCTAGTGGGCATGAGTGCATGAACATATACACACTTTGCAATATTTAGAATTCATTGTTGATTGCTTTAAACGAATGTTTATATTCCTCTAAATGATTTAATCTTATGCTTGTTATGGCTATTACATGCTTGATGAAGAACATGTGTAAATTGTTAAATATGGCTATGTGTCAACATATACTTATGCTATGATTATTTGAATTTTGTGCGTTTTGATTATCACAAAAAGGGGGAGAGTTTTGTGATAAACTTGAAACTTAATACATGCATAGTTTGAGGGGGAGAGTTTTTGTATGCATGGTTTGAGGGGGAGAATTATGCATGATTTGAGGGGGAGAGCTTTTTATGCTTTACTTGGTAATCTTGTATGTGCTATGCAATTGTTAAGGGGGAGTCATGTTTACTCACATTTTATGCATATTACATATTCAAGTTTATCAAGTTTTGTGATCATCAAAAAGGGGGAGATTGTTAAGCCTTAAACGCATAGTTGAATTTACTGCTTAAATTTATCTCCGGATTATTTATGAGTTTTGATGATCAACAAAACTTGTGTTTGTTATACTAATGTGTCTACTTAGTGTACAGGTTTATTGGTTGAAAAGTGGATTGATTGGAGAAAATCAAATGTGCAAAATCTGGGCTGGATCGCTAAAGTAGCCAATAAACCTCATTCACCCCCTTCTTCAGTTCCAACAAGTGATTGTAGGATCGAGCGCTTACCGATTTACCAATAACTATAGTTAAGGGTAATGACACAACATCAATCTTTTCAACCATACACTGGCACAAGCGACACGTGTCCGATCGATCACAAAGCAGAGGCAATTGTTGAATCCCAACAACTATATTTGGTACCACAAATCTGTATATTTAGTACCACATAGTAACTTATATAGTGACATAAATTATGTTATTTAGTACCAAAAATATATTATTTAGTGTCACATACTAGCTTATATGGTACCACAAATCAGTATATTTGATACCACAAATCAGTATATTTAGTACCACGGAGTAGCTTACATACCACAAATTATGTTATTTAGTACCAAAATACGTTATTTAGTACCACAAAATCAGTATATTTGGTACCACAAATTAGTATATTTAGTACTACATGATAGATTATATAGTACTACAAATTATGTTATTTAGTACCAACTTAAAATACCATCTCCTCTAATAATGGTATGGAATAAATATATTGTATATTATGCATATATATTATGTGTGTATAATTATTAAATATCAAAATATAACATATATTATTACTAGTATTATTAAAATGATAGATATTTTAGAAAACATTAAGATACTGATATTCTATAGCATGTCATTGCTAAATATATCCATTTATATAAATAAACAACAAATTAATCAAAATTATTAGTTTGACACGAATCTCATTATAATAATAATAATTATTATTATCTTACTATATTATAATGCCTAAACCCCTTATACTAACTACCTTGGTATGACAAATTTGAATTTACCAAACTACCCCCTCCAATGGTTTGTTGTGATTCTTTGTTGCATAATGCCTAAGCCCCTTATACTAACTACCTTGGTATGACAAATTTGAATTTACCAAACTACCCCCTCCAATGGTTTGTTGTAGTTCTTTGTTGCATCTTTTGAATTGTAATATTAATCAATGTATATGTCTCATTTATTTTGTATGCATTATATATTACGTTACACACGCAACGCGTGTGCGTCACCTGCTAGTTATTATTATGCCCGCGCGTGTATATAAATGTATCATCTGTTGGTGGACAGCAAGCCCCACTAGAATCCACAAAAAAGCAACTCTTGAAAAATTTCCTAGCAAAAGGCGTTGGTTCTTATGATGTAGGCCGGCCTTTCTATTTTCTCGTTTCAAAGTGGTTGTGTACATCAACATGCTTACACACTTCGTATATATCTCCTTCCGTGATATCCAAACTAACGTTCAAATACCCTGTTTAGATCAAGTCCCATCTCCTAAAAACCAACTTTCTTGATCATCCAGATTTCAATTTAGCAAAAAACTCCGTAAAAATTCGAGTGTCTTCCATTTACTTTTTTGGTAATATCTATTGTCAAAGTCAAAGGAGTTCATCACCAGAAGAGAGAAAATAGTGGTGAAGATGATGAACTGGAGGGCCTCATCCAAGAAATTTGCTGCCAATATTACAGTTCATCAACTCAAAGGCCTGAAATCGTCACCACAACTCCAAATTCTTCCAAGATTTTCAGTTGAAATAAAGTGGAAAGGTTCAAAGGCAAATGCTTTGACTTCATTCAGAAGAAGTGTGAGGAGGAACTTCACAAAAGAGGAGTTTTTAAGAGAGGAAGATGGGATTGTTGAGTGGAATGAGGAGTTTCAAAGTGTTTGCAATTTGTCTGTTTACAAAGATGGCCTGTTTCATCCATGGGAGGTTTCATTTACAGTTTTCAATGTGAGTTGAGTAATTATAATTATTTTTTTCCTGGTTATTTTGATTATTGAAATTGTTATGAGCAGTATAATTTCTTGTATATGGAAATTGAGCCGAATTATTAACCTTAGTTCTAATGCAATCAAGAAATGGTGCATTTTTTTCAAGTTTTCACAGTTAGAGAGGAAAAGGTGGTTGGTTTTTCTACCTATGCTTTAGGCCTGAAGAATTACCTGTTTTGGGATTGAAAAGGTGATATCTGGTGAAAATTGTATTGTGTTTTTTTTTTTTTTTTGATATAATATGTTGCGTTATAGATATGGCTTTATCTACATATAACTGATCCAAACTTCTCAGATTTTTTTTTATCACTCTTTTTTAAGATTTACTTTTCACATCTTAGGTAGCTGATTATGAAAAAGGTTGACATATATTAACACATTTGAAAAACTCATATCTTTCTTTGCATTCTTCCCGTTTGCGTAAAATTATTTTATGTTGAGTTTTGCTATTTTTTTCTGGTTAAGAATTTTGTTTTAACTAACGAGTAGAACAAAGAAGTTTACATAATCAATGAATCAATGATGAAAAGCTACGCAACAAGTTTTATTTTCTTCCCTCTGAGTGTGTATATGATAAATGATCTGTATGAATTATGCCATGAATCAGGGTTCAAAACAGGATCCAAATAACAAGGCCCCTATTTTCGCCACTGCATCCTTGAACCTTGCTGATTTTGCCACCACAGCTGCAAAACATAGCACTGAACTTAACGTTCATCTGGCTATATGCGGAGAGACCGTCTGCAGTATTACATCTCTTTCGGTAAGCAACTAGCCATATTTCATTTATTTTTTGGTAAATGGCTCTTTTTGTACTGTAATTTTGGCATTAATACTTTGTTCATTTACATTGCAGCTGTCTGTTTTCCTTCTAGAATTGAAAAATCTCGAGGAAACTTCTGAATCAACATCAAAATCCATGTTTTCTTTCCCACGATCCCCTTGTTATGGAGAGGTCATTTCACAGGACAAAGAGGAGCCACCTAATCTTAGGACAGGTTCAAAAAAAGTAAATACGTTTAACGGGATTTCTGCACAAATAGGTAGAAGGACTGGTCATGAAGATGAAGTCAGTGATGGAAGGAGCTCGGTTAAAAGCGAGGACACCGAGTTTAGTTTCCCACTTGAAACTGAAGCGTTCGATGAGTCTGATGGAAGGGAGTCGAAGGAAGTAAAGGATGTCTCGTTTGCTCGAAAATCATTCAGTTATGGAACATTGGCCTATGCAAACTATGCTGGGGTTTCGATATACTCGAATACGAGCAGTAGTGAGGATGAGGACTGGATCTACTTTAGCCATTGTAATTCAGATGTGGGGCAGTTGTATTCTGGGGATACTGATGCATCAAAGCAAGATAAGTCATCCCCACAAGGTTTGAAGAGCAGGCTTCTACCCTGGAGGAAGAGGAAATTAAGCTTCAGATCCCCTAAAGTTGAAGGAGAGCCATTGTTGAAAAATTATTACGGAGAGGAAGGAGGAGATGATATTGATTTTGATCGTCGGCAACTTGGCTCTTCAGATGAAACCACTTGTGAGGTTTGTTTTAATTTCCTTGCTCTTTCTTACTCATGCGTGTGATTATCTTGACGGATGTCTTTTCAGTTTTTTTTCCATGATTCATTTAATTTATCTTGATTGCTCTTATCAACAGATAACAACTTTGAAAAGCTTGACAATTTCATGTTTTTAATGTTTTCTTTTTGTTCTTTCTTCCTTTTTTTTCTTTTTTTGACGGGGGAGGGGGATTGGGGATTGCCCAGTCTCGAACGTGAGGCGTCCCTTTCGGGACAATTGGCGACAACCAACCGGAAAACCCGGGGTGCCTAATGTTGTCTATTAATGTGACAGAATCTGAAACCCGAAGAAGATTCAGTTGCGAATCAGGCATCATCATCTGTATTTGGAGATGACAATTTTGCAGTTGGTGTGTGGGAGGATAAGGAGATTGTTAGCCGCGATGGACTAAAGAAGTTGAAAACTCAAGTTTTTTTTGCTTCAATCGACCAGAGGAGCGAACGAGCAGCTGGTGAAAGTGCGTGCACAGTACTCGTAGCAGTGATTGCCGATTGGTTACAGTCCAACCAAAATGAAATGCCGATCAAATCCCAACTCGACAGCCTGATCCGTGAAGGTTCACTCGAGTGGAGGAATCTCTGTGAGAACGACACCTATCGAGAAAGGTTCCCCGACAAGCATTTTGACCTTGAGACAGTCCTCGAGGCTAAAGTTCGCCCACTTTCTGTCGTACCCGAAAAATCCTTTGTCGGCTTTTTCCACCCAGACGGACTAGAGGACAAAGGGTTTGATTTCCTCCAAGGTGCAATGTCGTTCGACAGCATATGGGATGAGATATGCCTCTGTGCCTCAAAAAACGACCTTTCCTCCAACAGCCCCTTGCTCTATATCATCAGTTGGAACGACCATTTCTTTGTACTGAAGATTGAACACGATTCTTGTTACATCATCGACACTCTGGGAGAGAGAATTTTCGAGGGCTGCAACCAAGCCTTCATCTTGAAGTTTGATAAAGATACAACCATACAGCAGATTGAAAGCGAGGCTCGGAAATCGGATGAAAGATCCGAAAAAGATTATGGTTCTCCAAGAAATGGCGAGGAGGAATCATCGGTGTTGTGTATGGGTAAAGATTCGTGCAAGGAGTACATCAAGAGCTTCTTGGCTGCTATTCCGATCAGGGAGTTGGAAGATGATCTGAAAAAGGGATTGGTCGCATCGACGAGCATTCTTCACCGGCTGCAAATCGAATTCCATTTCACTAGGTGCTTGCCAATACATAAAACAGAATCACCAGTTATTTTATCAGTAGCACCAACTGGACCTGATGAATGATAAAGTTGCATTGTAATCTAATGAATCAATAAAGTCGATTAATCTATACTCCTATAAAAGCGTGGATCAAAGGGCAAAGTTTTTCATTGTGATTTAACAACTTTGCCCTTTTTTCCTATACTTTCTTACACAAATAAAAATTCCATAGGGATATAATTGTAAACTCATAATATTAACAAGGGACATAAAAGGAAAATGAATAGTATAGTTATTAACATTCATTTAGTTATTAATTAATAATGTATTAAAATCTATAATATAAATTCTCACCTCTTCATTTTCCACATGAATTTACAAGATTATTTTCTTAATTAGTACATCATAATTACTAATTATTAAAAATATTAATAATAGTAAAAATAATTAAATAAAATATACTAAGTGCTAACAATAATGCATAATAATTAGATATATTAAGTAAGTTAAGACAATCCAAATTGTGCCTCCTAAATAATAATAATAACAACAACAACAGTAGCATTAGTAGTAAAAGAAAGTAAGGGCAAAGTTTTTCATTGTGATTTAACAACTTTGCCCTTTTTTCCTATACTTTCTTACACAAATAAAAATTTCATAGGGATATAATTGTAAACTCATAATATTAACAAGGGACATAAAAGGAAAATGAATAGTATAGTTATTAACATTCATTTAGTTATTAATTAATAATGTATTAAAATCTATAATATAAATTCTCACCTCTTCATTTTTCACATGAATTTACAAGATTATTTTCTTAATTAGTACATCATAATTACTAATTATTAAAAATATTAATAATAGTAAAAATAATTAAATAAAATATACTAAGTGCTAACAATAATGCATAATAATTAGATATATTAAGTAAGTTAAGACAATCCAAATTGTGCCTCCTAAATAATAATAATAATAACAACAACAACAACAGTAGCATTAGTAGTAAAAGAAAGTAAAAATAATAGTAGTAAAAAATATAACAATAAACATAATAATTAAAAAATATTATAATAAAATAATATTAAAACTTAAATATAATTATTATTCTACTTATATAACAAGAAGTATTAGAACAACTATTATAACACAATGAAGAATTAAAACAAGCTAAAAAACGCATAATTTATTGTCATAACTCATTGTACAGTTCTACTAATTAATATATAAATATAATAATTGAATAAGTATTCATGATAAACCAAAACAATGAATATTTAAATTACTAAAAAATTTGAATTTTCCAAAATATTCAATTTTTTATATAATATTTTTGAAATCAATTATTCATTTGATAGTACGATTCACTTGACATGGAAAATTTATACAATAATCATCAAACAAATTCACATAAACAATTATATTATTCAAATAAAATCATACAAATACTATTAAATACAATTTTGTAACTACTGGTATAATTCGCACCATAAATATCTGAATGTCTAAGTAACTTTTAACATACAAAAATGAAAATTGTTTTAGCATCACCACCACTTAAAATAAGAAATAACTAATAATTTCAAATATTAATAATTTCTACGTTTATTTTAATAAATAGAAATATTTAATTAACGTATCAGAAAAATCAATATTATATTTTTATCTTTTGAATTTATAATTATATATAATCTAACGAATATACACGTGCGTCGCACGTGCTTTGTACTAGTAATTAAAAAAGTTGACTAATTACAATTTTTTCCCCAAAATCAATGCAAATTTTGAGAAAACAATTAAGTGTAAACTTTTTTCTCAATGAATGGAATTAGATATTTTGACTTGTCAAATTTAAAACTGAAATTTCTGATTTTATTAGTATGCAATAAATGAACCAGAAAGTGCAATATATCTTCCTATAGATGTCAAACGGACCGTGCCGTGCCTCGTGTTGTTCGCTCCGTTTGACATCTCTATATCTTTCCAAATCCAACTCAATTAGACAAAGCATCTAAATCAACAATTCAATCATGACTGAATGATGATCACTGCATCTAAGGTATGAAATAATAAGCTGTGATTTATTGAATCCTAAATTGAAGCCAATTTTATAGTATATAGCAAATATAAGGCTGAAGCCAGAAATCAGTACCAATGACAATAAGTCATCGATCGAAATAGCCAACATGACGATGCTTGTTATTCGACCAAGCAAGCTCCGTTTTAGTAATTTCACTTCAGAAACTAGGGAACAAACGAGAACACGTTATTTTGCAAGGGACCAGTAACTCTCAATCACTTACAAGTGAGCACAGCTGAGAGACCAGCTTCACCACTCCCCACATTGGCTCATCATTCTGCAACACAAACCACTATAAAAACTCAAAACTCTTTCTAATTATCTATAAACATAAGCAAGTGCATAATTTAAATCTGTAGCTGTGCTGCTAAATCCTCCGCTGCAATGGTTCAAAACCAAAGAGTCTCATGCACTTAGATGCTTGATACATATAAATATAGCAGAAAAAAATACATGTGCATCAAGTGCGTAAGTGAGAACTAAATCACACCATCAGCTTCTCTAATATTTTTTACCAAAAACTATTTTCCTTGGAGACACCGAGTGCATTGATAACCATTTCTCCATATTACACCGAGCACATATCTCAAGAGATCAAATTACAATCAGTGCATCTGGTGTAGTATAAAGAAATCCCGCAGACCAACCTTTCTGTGTGGCTTTGAAATATGCTAAGTAAACTGCATCGAACAACACAAACTTTTTTGCCTGGCTCCGAAAATATGCTAATTAAACTGCATTGAACAACAGCTCAAGTCCATTGCATAAGGCTAAGGTGAATTATTCTTTCTGACAATAAGCAGATTTTTTTTCGTTTTACACCAGTACATAGATAAGACACATAAGCTTGATTCTAACATTTGAAATGTGAGATCCAAGGAGACAAGCTCAGCATGTGCACGTGTCTCTGGCTAAAACAATAGATACCAACTAAGCTGAAATATTATATTTCCCGGCGGTGGAAATAGCAGCCACCGTTTTAATTTGATAAAACATATGATGTTTTATTGCTGCGGTAGGGATCACCATTTTGTAATATTTGCTTCAGAGAAGGGAAAAGGGCAAGTTATCAGAAGCTTTGTACTCACCATATACACCACATGAAATGATTTGAAGTAAGTATCAAGAGAACTCTCAATGTTGTCATTCCTGCAACAAGTACTTGATAAGGTCATGTGTCCAAAATTGTTTGACTAATGCATTTCAGAATTGCAGTTATATATCTTTCATTACTGAATATAACAAATGACCTACAAAATAAGTTAGAATTACAGGGAATTTCTCATCAAACAACTGATCCTGGAGTATCATTGGCAATGAAAAATTTTGTATGCCATTACAAGTGCACATATTTTTATAGGACAGTGATTAGAGTCCTAAGAGCAAAGGGTTGGGCCGGTTGGCAATCACAAATTCGAGAAAAAACTGCACATTCTCGTGATTTCTATCCACGAGTCACTTATAAATTTCAAAGTTGTATCATGACTATATTGGAGTCCGCCTTTCAACAAGTCTTAATCTCTCAATGATATACAGAAGCATTAATTACAAAACATATATAGAGTCCTGTTTATAAGGTTCAAGTGAAGAAGTTTAAAATGAAAAATGAGATCATATAGGAACATAACTTATCGACCGATGATTTTGTCAGTAATTCACCCTTAAGTAATAAAATATGAACTTTCAATTCTTTTAAAAGATATTAATAAATTAAAATGAAAAGCTTAATAAGAACAAAAATCGAAAGCACTGGTGTCAACTAAATGCTCACAACACATTCTCCTGTGAACGACAATTGAATTTAAGATGCAATATACCCATGAAAATTTTCAAGGAAAACTTGATACTCACAGAGAAATCCCACAGATATTCGTGTATTGTAATTCAATCCATCAGGCATTCCCAAATCTCCAATATGATCACCCAGAAGTAGCACATCCGTTCTCAATCTCACAGAGGATGCATCATCGGTCATTCCATCCGAGTCACCTAGCTGACCATGGACAGGTCCAGCCATAACAATTGCATGCTCATTCTTATTTTTACATGGATAGTTTTCCCTGTACCAAATAGGAGCATCTTTGGTGATATTTTCCTAAGCAAGGAAGAAGAAAGAAATGGATAGTCCATTCACATTCCTTGACTTCCAATGATTTGTCATTCAGCACACGTCCAAACACGGCACTATTATAGTACTAGAAAAATCATCACAGGTATTCTGGCAGCACAAATTATTTCAACTGATACTTTTAGTGAAAAAAAGTACCTTTAAATGCTACAAGATTGCCGTTCTCATCGATAACCATTCGGTTGGATACAATTCTAACATTATCAAAAGATATGCGAAGTTTCTGCCTCAGCACCTGAATAGAAAGCCACCAAATATAAGCCTCAAAATATAGATGTTTTCTACCTCCACTTTCCCAAGCATATAACTTAGTCAGAACTAGTACATAACTCGAGAGAAATTTAGAATCAAGAAAAACAACTACAATTCAGACAGCCAACCTCTTCAATTATATCAGCAAGACCGGCAGAAAATATGAGGACAGGAACATTGCTCTTCTGCAAGAAACATGATGGTATAAGCTGCTTCAGAAAATTACTATAGTATGTGCATGAAGCATTTGATGCTCTGCCACCATCGTCATGATATGTTTTAGCCAAAAATTGAAATCTTATGATGCATAATGTTGCATATTTTCATGGTAGCACAGCCCATTTAATTTAACTCTCATTTTATTGCATGGACAAATAGAAGTCCAATAAGTAACATTAAAGTTTACCTCCAAAAGTTCAATAACGCCCTCTCTTAAAGCAATCTTGGAATTGGCCACAGAGCTCTTTATTGAATCATATGTGAGTCCTCCCTCGATAAGAAGACCGTGGGTTTTCTCCCATCTAATAAATAGAGTCAAATCTAAGAAACTCTAATCTTTTATAGAAGATAACATGATAAATTCTGCAATATTGCAGTACGGATCTATCTGACATCCTGTATGAATTTCAAATTATGAAACTTACATACCACTCTTCCATGAGTTTGGCTTTCTCATCAAGGGGAATCGTGGGGTCAATTTCTAAAGGATGATAGTAATCATTAGTTTCAGCCTCTTGAGATCATATTCAGGATTCCCCTGTCGCAAAATTCCATTACTACCTACGCAGTTTAAGTCCAAAAGTCAATAATTTAGATCCAAAAAGAGGATAGGAAACTGTTTCACAAGTGTTTCTCGTTTGTAGCTGCATTAATGTTTCTGAATATATAATCAGAATGATATAAAAGTATAAAACAAGGAAATTGAACGAAAAACTTGAAGGTGCATACTTTGCCCCCGCTGACCGTCGATCCTGTATTTTGTTAGAGTAGCATCAAAATCTGCAATAACCTATTACATTGAAATACAATATATGTGATCGGTTCATAATGACCAAAAGGAAAACTATCAGAAATTTAAATTGGAAACCACGAATCATATGGAATGGACAGTATCTTTGATAATGCCAGGCAACAAGACGAGATGAGATCACTAATGAAGATCTATGCATTTCCAAAGATTTCAGTGTGTCAAAGACTCTGAATAAAACACATTAGCAAACATGCACAAATGGTTGATGCAGATTTTCCCACACTATTTATTATTGAAACTATAAGCCGTTCGGCAAGTTTGTTCCCAGATGATCTAACTTTCTTAGAAACAATTTACAAGTGGGGTTGACATTAAATTTTTCACTTGAAAATTAAGGAATTTTTTGAACGCAACACTTAATGCACATCCGTTTTTGGTTAAGGAGACTCTGATTTATAAGGCTTTAGGTAGCTCGGACTTGTAAACATGACTTTATCATTTTTGAAAAAGCTGGAAGCCTGACTTAGACTCTCAGACAAAACATGTGAATAATCACCGCAACAGAATATCTCTCTATCAGCCGCCTTAAGGAAAAAAAGTAAACTTTCATGCATAATTATTCTAAAAATGCATTTCACGCCGATAAATAAATTGCCTCTCTCACGAACTTCCGCCCCAGGCTCATCTAATAACAGCCATGACTTGTAGGTTGTGGTTGAACCATCAAGTCTTAAAATAAGAACCAAAAGTACCAGCACAACTCATCAAAAACAAAAATCAAACAATGTAAAATATGAGCTTCACCTCAAGCTGCAATTTATAATACAAACCATAAGGGACCAAAAACAAAACCTGAAGCTTTGCAGGGCCCTCAAATCGGACAGCGGACATTTTTCTCTGAAGAAGCTGAGAGTCACCCACCATCACTTCAGCGCCAACAAACGCAACATGCTCCATAATTTCACCTTGATTTTTTCCACTCTTGGTGTATCTGCTGCACCACACTCTGTTCTGTCATGAAGTGTATCAAATCACCAAAATAACGACAACCCATTAATGAAATAAGCGAGAAAATAAATTAGCAGCGATGGATACCAAAGAAATGCTGTAAAATTGTGTATGAAGTCCATGCATTTTTTCATGTGATGCTCCTAATGTGGATAACAAAATGAGATGCACCTGAATTGGAAGGGGATAGGAATAAATCGAGGCAGCGGATTGAAAATTGGTGTGGAGTAAATCGGAAGAATGGAAGTGAAGCAGATTTCTCATGAGAGAGGAAGGAAGAAGAATTGTGGATGATAAAATATTATTGATTTCACAAACTGTCAGTAATTTTGAAGCTATGGGCTACTCTTAATATTATTAACTGTGCTAGCTATTTATATATTTTTAATTACCGTTTTGTAAAAGAAAAAACATAAATTATTTTGAATAAATAGACAATTTAGACATCCTGTACTTGAATTAAGATGATATTTAAATCATTAATATTTGCTGTCACAATAATTTTAAATTTTTATTTAATAGAAGTGTGAATAATTATATTTTTACTCGGGTTTTTAGTATTACCTCATATAAAACCGATCATTTTGCCATTACTTTCATACGAAGAAGCTTCATAAAATGTAAACGAAACCGTCACGAAGAGATTGGTTAATTGCATCATGCATTCATGAAGAGAAGATGATATTCTCATCAAATAATTGTGAACCATCGGGATAGTATTCTCCGGGGTAGCAACCACCAACCCACAATCACCACTCCTAACAAGTCAATCAATGTTTCATCCCTTTATTAGAAACTTTTATTTTGAACTAAAATTATCCCAAAATTAGCTATTTGTCGATTTAAATCAATATTTCTAACACTTATTTAAAATGAGTTAAAGAACTTTCATAAATATTTTGGACAAATGAGAAAAATACACACCACCACAATGGAAGTCCAATCTCCGATGTCAACACTCAACACTATCCCCCTTCATTAACATAACAAATGAAAGAATATATCATCCCTACACACAGTAACATTTTGAATAATAATTCAACAACAAAATGGACATATAATTAGCCCATTTTCATTACATTCTGAGCAAGTTATTGCCTCAAAACCTCCTTCAACCATTATTTTATGGCTACCATTGCAATTAAAACAAACAATAAACCTTATCCCACCACACCCTTCACAAGGCCCTTCACTCCTATCAATTGGAATCCCTTCAAAAAGTGGCCTAAGTTTCCCTAATTCATGCAATGACAACACTTCTTCTGCTCCACCAATGTATCTTCCCTTTATAAACAATCTTGGTGGAACCTCTTTAGCACCCAAAATCACCCATAGTTCTTCCTTAAACTCCGAATGCATTGATATGTCTCTCTCGAAGAAAATGATTCTAAGATTTTCTAACAAAGATCTGATTCTATGGCAGTCCTCAAACGTTTTCCGTATCCCTCTAAGGCCGGTTGTGTAAAGAACGACTGAATCGCTCCCCCCTGGTGGGCATTTATCTTCAAATTCATGTAGGGGATCGGTGGTTTCCTCAATTTTTCGGGATTTTATAGGGGGCTGTTGAAGACCACCATTTTCTTGGAAGATCTTTACCATATTTCTTGATCTCCTCTCTTCCTCTATGGCCTTAACTTCCATGACCGCCTGCTCGAAAGCTGCAAGGAGTTTGGGATCGAAAAGGGTCCTCGAATTCAAATCCGGCCGCCTGAAAGATGACACATCAATCTCAGATAAAGGGACAATTTCCCTCTCCACTTCCCCAAGTTCTTTACCTTCCAAGATTTCATCTTTGGACCTCCATGTACCAATTAACCCCAAATTTTCTTTCGAATCATTTGGGTTTTTCTCCTTCATTTCGGGCCTTATATTTTCTTTATCATCACTATCACCTGCAAACTCGAATTCTTGATCATCAAGGCCTTTCATCAGCTCTGGTACATCAATGATATCAGGTTCTTGAACTTGAAAATTGTAGTCAAACAGCTCGTTCACAGGTTCCTTTTTAATGTCCATCAAAGGCCCGAGAGTTACAGGACCCTTAATCAAATTCGACGTATATAAACCATAATCAAACACATTTACCTGAAGGATTCTTTCAGTTTTCAAGTACCCAATTGTCTTGATCGTCTGCAATTTCTTCATCAGCTTTCCTTTCACTCCTTTCATTTTTTTTTTCACCGCTACTGATTCAGATCCACGAATTCTGAGGTGGGATTCAAGATTCTGTGCTAATGAGAAGAAGGATCCGAGGGAGGATCAAGACTTTGAAATCGGTTTTACAGGTTTGAGGATTTACAAAAAGAAACAAAAATTTGTTGCCTGTGGATGAAAGAGAGTAGATAATGACGAAGGGGTTAACGGCTAGTAAGATTGGTGCGCCTTTTTTAATTTGAAAACGATTCGGTGGGAGACGGTGCATTGCAGCTGGTGTACCAACATTTTTCGTTTTCTTCTGGTCAAATTTTCAATATGGTTACGTAATTACGTAAATTTCAAAATTAGTCTTATAGGATATTAGTTTAATCAACAATAGTCATAAATATTTAGGACTAATCGAAATCGGTTATATATGAAATGAGTTTAATCAATAGGTAGTCCCAAAAGTTTAAGACTAATCAAAATTGATCCTACATAAATTGTGTTTATCAAAAAGTGATCTCATAATTGAAAGAGTCTTTGAGACCACTTTTGATTAAACATATATCTTATGAGACTCAATTTTGATTAATTTTAAATATTTGAGACTACTATTGATTAAATTCATATTATATATGACTAATTTTGATTAATCGTAAATATTTTGGAACTACTATTGATTAAACTCATATCCTATGAGACTACTTTTAAAATTTCTCCTCATAATTATTTGGTCTCAATTAGAAATTTATGTATTATAAGTTCTTATGCAGGTGGTATATTTAAGGCAAGTGAAATATACATTTCATATAAGCGATTTAGCTGTTCACATCATCACATGTACTTCATTAAAGTTAAAAATGAGATTTAACATAATTCGAATTATTAAAATTTTCAATTTTAAAGAAAGAAAAATCTAAGGGAAAGCATCTAATTTAGGCTTAAATTAATATAATATTGTAAAAATATAAAAAAATATAAAAAATAGTGCAAAAAAAAAAAACACTTTACCTTTCTAATGTGATTCACGAAAATGGATCGCGTTTGTTGAAAAAACACGAACACAGTTCACGAATATTCAACCATTTCTTTTTAAAAAAATGAGGATAGAGGGCGTGATGTTTATGCGAGTGGCTGAGTGGGCCAATTTTTTAAAAAAAATTAATATGTAAGAAACATTAACTTAGTAGTAATAATAATTCTTATTAATAATAATAATAATTCTTATTAATAATAATACTAATACTAATATTATAATTATATAATAATAAATAATAATAATAAATCAACATGGCATGATCTGTCCACGATCATGGCCCGATGAGTTGGTAACGTGCCCGGCAACGATACACGGCGACACTAACACGACACGACACGGACGACACTAACACGACACGACAAAGGCGACACAAATTTTCAAAATTTTCAGGATACGATATGGCTGGGACACACCTGCATATTTTTGTATTTTTTTTATATATTATACATTTACTATAATACAAAATATTAAAATTCATATTTCTTAAATTCTAAAATAATGTAAAAATTAACAAAAATATTCTTACAAAATTCAAGAAGCATATAAATAAATTCATATCACTAAAATCATCATAGTATCGCTCATACTAACAGACCAAATACATATTACTTCAATTAACAAAAAATTTAACAAACAAGTGCAAATAAAAGGACAACATCATAAAATATTTTTATCAAATTTTGAAAATAAATAAATAAACGTATGTCACTGAAACCATCATACTAATACCAAATGTATATTACTCCAATTAACATAAAGTTTAACTAACTCGTCCAAATTTTATTTTACCAAAAAAACTTTTTAAATTGCACAATTAACCCCCAAAACTTTTTAAATTGCGATACATGTGTCCGATTTTGAGGGAAGCGTCTGACACGGGTGTCCGATGTTATTTTTAAAAAAATTAAGGGCACGTCATGTTTGTCCTGCTCGGAATGGGCTGTCCTGCTGAAAAATAATAATATAGTTATTTGTTTATATATTTATTTTTTCAGCAGGACTACTCATTCCAAGCAAGACAACCATTCCTAACATGTGTAAGACTCGGACATAACAGCTTGTCAATCCGGATGATTGAATGTGCATTAGTGGTGCATTTATTTATATGCTTCTTGAATTTGGTAAGAATTTTTTTGTTGCTTTTTACATGGTTTTAAAATTTAAGAAATATGAATTTTTAATATTTTGTATTATAATAAATGTATAATATATAAAAAAAATACAAAATATGCAAGGCGTGTCACAACCATTTCGTATCCTGAAAATTTTGAAAATTCGTGCCTGCCGTATCAATGTCTGTGTATCGTTGCCGAGCACGTCATCTACTCGTCGGACCATGATCATGGACAGACCTGTTGATTTATTATTATTATTATTATTATTATTATTATTATTTATTATTATAATAATATTGGTATTAGTATTATTATTAGTAAGAATTGATTATTACTATTATAATTGTATTAAAAATTCAAAAAAAATTCATTATTTATTTAATCGACGACTTAATGATTTTTATGAGGCTTCATTAATTGTCGTATATTGTTTTCTTATTGACTGAAGTTCTCAAAGAATTCACAATTCAATGTTAAAAAATGCCTTCTTCTGTTTATATATACGTATAGAAGTAGATATAAACTAATTAGTTTTGAAAGTTGAAAATGAAACTTTATGAAACTTCTCTTCAACAGTCACACATCCTACAAATGAACTTGTAACTGCCATCTATAAAATCCCTTTTTCTTCTTCAAAAAAAAAAAAAAAAAAAGGAATGGCAAAACAAAGGGTGATTTTACTTACAGTCACAGTACTGTTGCTTGTGTTAATGGATGGTTCAGATAGTTCACAATACATCGTTGGAGATTTAATTTGGTCCATCCCTCCAACAAATGGCTTCTATACCAATTGGTCCTCCTCTCAATCCTTTCACATTGGCGACACATTATGTAATTCTTGATTTTTCTTGAATTTTTACATTCATTATGATGAAAAGAAAAGATATCATATTTCATGGGTTTTTTTTTTTTTTTTGTAAATAAGTTTTGTAAAATTTAATTTCGATCTGTGTAAAAAGATCTAATTTTTTAAAATTGTAAAAGGCTTCTTTGGTAGATTGGCATTTCATTTTCGCAAAACAATGAATTTGCTACTCGAACTTTTAAGGGCTAAAAACATGAAAAATTTATTGTTCAAAATGGAATGACAAGCCTGATGCTTCTCTCGATCTTATTTTAATGTCAATATAGATTTCGACTTCGATTCGGGGCTCTACGATGTGGTCGAAGTGTCGAGAGGGGAATATGATGAATGCAGTACAGATCAGCCCTTCAAGGACATTCATGGAAGGTCCAACGGTAATTGATCTTATTGAAAAGGGGGTGTTTTATTTTATATGTAATGTTTCAAATTACTGCAAATTAGGACAAAAGGTTAGTGTTATAGTTGAAGAAAAGGTCACAGATATTTCACCCAATTTAAGTCCCTCTCCCTCTCCCTCTCCCTCTCCCTCACCCAATTTAAGTCCCTCTCCCTCTCCTGATAGTCCAAGCACATAATGTTACACTAGGTTGAGTGCAAAATGTCGGTGACCTTTAGTATAATGAAGAACTTGATTACTACGTTTTTTATGTATCGTTTTAATGCTCATGTTGGTTCTGTAGTGAAATGAAGGTAAGCTTTTAGTGGTGCTGGTGCTTTTTGTTTCAAATAGTATTCGTCGTTTGTGAATTATATGCCACGGTTCTTATTTCGTTTCGTCCATTATTCAATTTCTGATTTTAAACTTATATTGAAAATTGGCTTGGATTCCCATTTAATTGATACAATTTCGAATTCAACCTAGTGTTCAAATCAAACCATGGTCAGATTTCAACTGAGAGTTCAAATCGAACCATGGTCCGCCACAGTTTGCACAAAGATAAACCAACGAGATTGAAAACCCACAATAAGTTAACATACCAAAAACAAGAAAAAGACTCGCTCGATTTAGATGTTAACATGTTTTTTCTTCAAACTGTTTTTCGTTTTATCGGGAGTTATATGTATTGCACATCATCCAATACCAGTCAACTATGATGTCAAACAAATAAGAAAATTCAGAACGTTTCATATTTAACAAAGGTCTTGAACTCGATCTGTAACCTCGGAGTGATGCTCGGGGAACAGCAGGCAATCCTAGTTCATCCACAGCCTGTCAAGCAGAAAGGATAGGATAGAGATTGGCCATAATGAAAAATACAGTAACAAGCTGGTAGAAACGAGCCTAATTGTAGGCCTATATATGGAAAAACGCCTGAATTGATAAATTTATGACAGTGAAACTTCATTTTTCAGAGCAACAGCACTTCTGTATGGATAGATGAAAATGAAGGGAACAATCTGCTAAGTTCTGAACTTACCCCAATGCAAGAAAAATTAGGCAAGCAAATGATATTTAAACTTGCAACAGATCAAACAACCATTCAAACAACGTAAAAGTCAATAAGTAACACTATTTTAATCCAGACATGGCCTCGCTCACATGATTTTTGTGAACCAAGCATTGAGTTTGAAAATTTGAGCAAATGAGGGGCAAATGAGGTAGGCCAAAACAAATTTAAAAAAAAAATGCAATGCACATTAATTTTTGAACAAAAATAACCTCTTTTGATGATGGATGAATCATACTTGACAAGAAATTTGAATTTCTTGACAAAACTCAAGAATGTTCATTTCATCTTTCTGCGGTGGCAGCACACTTGAGTATACTTTGCAGAATAAACTGCTTTTCCTCGTTAAGAATTATGCTGCAAGACCTTATACCGTTGCGATTCTCTATGAGTCTAATATGTTGGTGAAGAAAGAAGACGATAGGAAGAAATGATAAGTAATCTTATAGAAAATAAGGTTAAATACAATGTTTCCAGTTCTCTCAAAAATTAGTGAAGATCTTTTCATTTATGCAAAGTGAGATAATTAAAACTACTGCAAACCTGCATCCAGCGTAAATGAAAAAAAACATTGCCTGTTGGTGCTGATGGCAAATCGAGTTCTTCTTCCATATCAGATAAGGGACTCCATCACTTTCAGTCTCGAACACATGTCTGCTTCTAGAACATCAAGCTTTGAATAACCATACAAAAAATGTTAATTCAAGGAATGCAGAATCTCCGAAGCATCCAAAGACACCAGATAGCCTGGACCCTAACATAGAAGATGCCAGCGAGAATTGGGAAGAAATTCTAGCTCTCCCCGTGCACTAAGATATTGGGCTCAAGATCCCCTGTTTCAGTTTAATATTCCTTCATCTTTTAAAGGCTCAGATGTGTGATCCGTGTTTCATTTAATAGAAGAATATGATACTTGCACTTGAATGCACAAAGAAGCAAGAGTGACATCATTGATCCACTCGTCTAAAGAGAGTTTAAAGTTCTACTCTTTTTGGGGATTCGATGATCACCAAAAAACTAAGAGACAAACATCTCACTAAAGTTTTATGGAACACATACAATTCAAAGCAAGTACTTCAATATGTGTCACTCAACATCAACATCAAAACTGTGCTTAAAAAACTATTACCACCATCGATTGATTAGAGGGTATAAAAGCATCTGTTTGCACATTTACAAAGCAAGACAGATAAAAACTTATTAAAATATGAATGAACCCCTCTCGACAGAAATTTGAGGACGGGTTAATATCTTAATACAGCACAAAGCTGGAAAACTTAAATGCGAGTGACATTCTTTTCCAATTGCCTATATTTTCCTACCAATACTTTTTGAGGACCTCCCCATTATCCAGGCACAACTAAGCTCATTCTATCTCTGCCTCTTTAGTACATGAAACCATCATCATGATATTTAGAGGCCCTTGATTTCGATCAATAAAGGGCGTTAATGTTCAATCTGACCACCCATGAGTTCATCCTCATCAATGTCATTGGGTACATTATAGCTTCTACCAAGAGACTCTTGGATTTCATTGCTCACATCCATGAGGCCGAACATTTCATCTTGTAAGTTCTACAAGCAATCAAACTCCACTAGGAAATGTAGGAAAATATAAAACAAAAAAATCCACCAGTTAAAAGAAAGAGGTTTTCGGAGTGAGGCACAAACATCTATATCTTGAATTTTCACAGTTCATCATTTCTTCGAGCTCTTTATTCGGCAACTTCAAGGCAGACATCTTGAAAACATGTGACATGATAATTTATAAATACCACAAGTGATAAACACATGTATCTGAGTTTCTGAAAGTGCCAGCCAACCAAGAATCCATTTGCAACTTTGATAGGCACATATTAGGATATGAGAATAGAGGAGGATCAGTCACAAAATATCACATCAGAAGTTCCCTTCCTCGTGACAAATGGGTGATCCCCCTACCTCTAAGGAGGTAAGCAGCAGTTTCCAAGTCACGTTGCAAAATAAGCTCCGCCTCACAAGTCTTGAACTTTTCCCTGTGGGGAACTGACAAGGACAAAACATTGTACTGTGAATTTGATGAACCCAGAATAGTGATACTCGAAGACAGGATCACAAATTGTCTATAACGCATTCATCACAAAACTCAAGAATCGACGGATTAAAAGAAATGATTTAACAAACATAAAGAAACAAATTTTCTTTAGATCACAACCAAACAAATGTCTTCAGGACTGTGGGCACGTAAACACCATAATCTATGATTACAGATATTTAAGACATTCCACTTCTGCAAGACGCATATCCAAAAAATCAGCAGTAATTATTTAATTCTCTTGGAAAACACCATGGGAACGGGGAATGGACTGGATGTGGATTTTGACATGGAGGCATTAAGGAGAATATAGCAAACGGAAGGTCTCTAAAACATACAGTTTGTTGGGCATCTTTAATTCCATCTGAAGCAAAGGCAACTTCATCTAGGTTGAATGTCTGATTATATAGCATATCACGTTGACCTTCATACCTGTTCGGATATATTTCAAAAAACTGTTAATCTTATCCAAATGCGATTGGGGACAATATTTGTATGTTGCAATTCAGGCAATATGTGATGCATTCTAAAAATCAAGCTTGTTTTCATTCTCACATATTTATTTTCATAAATTTCTGGCTCAAAAAATTGAAAAGAGGCCCCAACACTCAAGTCCCACACTTTCACTTTCCTACCCTACAGTTCATAAGAGAAATAAAGGGTTATGTTTACTCAAGCAGCTTTTGAGCCAAGTAAAAGGGCAATAGACTGGGTGACGGGACAAATAGTGGTATCTGAGCTGGATTTCTAATCATCAATGCAGATAACTTTGGAATGGATCCCAGCTTCCAACACAAAACCAAAGCTACCAACATATAAAAATCAAATCCAAAGAAACCCAACATTCCCCTATCAACTTTCTTTAAGAATTCCCAGATTTCACCTCAAGTACAAAAAAAAAATACCAGTCTAAATCATTAGCAAGAAGAATAATTCCATTACCAAAATGTGTATAAAGTAGCAATGGTAACTAATAACCAATCACTGCAGAGGAAATAACTCACGTTCTCTTTTGCTTGAGAACCCTCATGGCTCTAGCTTTGACACCTTCATGTGCCGGACCTGGTCGGGTCTTCTTGATCTGATCTTTGTATCTAGCAAGTTCAGCATCAAGTTTTTTTATTTTCTCATCAATGGTGTCACCTCTTTTATTTATCTGAAATCAGAATCATCTGCAGATGTTTATTGATCCAACAGAATAATCACTGATGTCGCAGGGATGATCAAGTGTAAAACTACACAATAAAATCACACAAATTGGATAAAAACATGGAAACCCAAACAAGTTCAATAGCTTACCAACTTCCCACCATGTTTCGGCGAAGCGTGGAAGACTAAGGGTTCCAGAATGCATGGGATTTTTAACATGTCATAGATCTTAAATATAAATGATTCGGAAGAAAGCTTACTCGCAACAAAGTTGATTCAGATGGATAAATGATTCTAAAAAAAAGTTTGCTAACAAGAACAGATGGGTAAATGGAATTTTTAATAATGTCATGATCTGAAATATTAACATAGGAAATATCCAACCAAAAACGTCAATCAGTTATGAAAGGATTCAAGATAGAAAAAGGTCAAAAAAATAATAAGTGCACAATTTTATTAGTGAAAGCACAAGCCCTGGATAAGGACAAAATAAAGAAGAAAACAGGAGACAGAAGAGAAATATAGAAATGACGAGTCCACAAAGAGAAACACATGTACAGCTAGAGCAGTAAGTTAATCTCTCCGCTGTTAAAGAGGAAAATATGTACTTGCTACCCACTTGTTGTACCTGACTTTTGGAAGGATTTTGGGATAACGAATAGTAAAAGACATGTAACAAATCATTCGATTAATTAATTACTCTCAATTCACAGAATTATTTTGAGTGTGTCAACTGACTCAACTCTAGCTAAATATCGATCACCTGAATCAAATCTTCAGAGAATTCCTAGTGAATTTTCCAGCGGATAACTTCAGAACTCGCAACAAGATGAATTATCTGGAATTTCTCTTCCTACTTAAACAAATTAACTGTTACGAGCGCAAATTTTATTAACTAGGACTAAATTAAACCATCAATACTAATACCACAGGAATACACAGACTGTCATATATATGCTAATGCACCAAACAGAGATCGTCACATAAAATTCGACAAAAATTTAAAGAGAACCAAAATAATCCAGAGAATCCTACAAATTTGAGAAAATTAAAACTGGAATCAGCTCAAAACGCTTGAAGATTAACACACATTGAATCCGAATTTACTAAAACTACATACCCGATCGGAGGATTCCTGAAGTGATGGAGGTGGTTCTTTCTCTTTCTTTGCCCCAAAAACTCGCCTCATCTTCTTTCTAAATCAACTCAAATCCGTGAATGAATGAAAATAAATTTCAAAGAAAAGCAATGCAGAACTCGCTAGTTTGAGGAGCAATTTGATCTTAAGAGAAGGGAAAGGTGTATATGAAAATTCCAACTGAAATATTTTCGTCAAATATAATTTTTGATTGTTTGATTTCATCCAAATGTGTCGGACTGTTTTCAATTGGACTCGTCAATATGAATTTGAACCGGTAGGACCCGGAATCTATTAAAACAAAAAAAAAAGTTGGTATACTCTCGTGAAACTTAATTCATCCTAATCAGGAAAAATGTTCTTCAATCATTTAAGTCCATTTGAAGTTAAAATGACAATAATACATTTAATCTCTCGAACTCATATTTTCAGATTTCACTCATGTTTGAAAACCCAACAGCCACCAAATTGCATAACATAGGGTTTCAGACTACTGAAGATAAGATGGGCGGTGGCCGGCCTCAAACGTTCGGCCATGGTGAAGGGAGGCTAACCAGTTTATGGGCTTGGACCAATACATGGATGGATCGAAGAAATCGAACCCAAAAACTGAAACCTTAGGTCATGCGATTTCGCCCCTTCCAGATCAAATTCCAGCGATTCCACGGCGACTCACAGTGGCAATTGAATTGTGAACATTTTTGTATATTGGGCTCGTTGAAAGGAGGTCGGACGGCGACGAATGGAACAATTTTCTGTGTGGTGGTCCAGTGCATGTTTTCGCACCTTCAATGTGTGTTCGCGCTTTTGTCAAAATTTGAAATCAGTAGTGATGCATAAAAATTGAAAATCAGCAACTGATGCACGAAAAATAAAAATCAGTCACTGATGCACGAAAACTAAAATCAATAATTGATGCACGAAACATAGAAAAAGTATATGATGCACGAACCATAATCGCAAGTGGGTGATGCACGAAACATAGAAAAAGTAGGTGACACACAAATCATGAAAAAGGTAGGTGATGCACGAAACATACAACATAAGTAGGTGGTGCATGAAACATACAAAATAAAAATGTGATGCACGAAACATACCAAAATAAGAAGGTGATGTATGCAACATACAAACATTCAAACAAAAGTAGGTGATGCACGAGAACATAAAAATAAAAGTAACTGGTGCACGAACTTATAAAAGTACTTGATGCGCGAACATATACAAGTAACTTGTGCACTGACTTAGAAAATTAACTGGTGCAAAAACCTTAAACTAATTGGTGTACGAACATAACTGATGCACGAACAAACCAGGTGCACATATTTTTCCAGATTATGCACAACAGTTAATTTTACAAGTTCGTGCACCAATTACTTTTTATATGATCGTGTACCAATTACTTTTTTAAGTACATGCAACAGTTAGTTTATATAAGTCTTGAGTACCAGTTACTTTTTATAGGTTTTGTGCACCAGTTAAAACTTATAAACCAGTTCATTTTTTCTTATTTTCGTATACCACTACTATGTTTTTCGTTACCATCACCTTCCCCAATTACTTTTTATAAGTTTCATGCACCAATTACTTTTTATAAGTTTCTTGTACCAGTTACTTTTTATAATTTTCGTGCACCTGTTACTTTTTATAATTTTCATGCACCAATTATTTTTTTATAATTTTCGTGCACCAATTACTTTTTATGTGGGTCATCTTCTTCTTTCCAATATCTTGCTTTCAAGCTGTAAATTTGAAATGAGCAAACACGCGCGAACACCAATAAATCACAACTAAAAAACCTCAAAAAGCAACAAACATAGTGTGTACATATACACATACACACACATATATACACACATAATATATACACACACATATTGTTCAATTTTTATGAAATATAAAAACAATTAAATTAACTCAATAAAAAGAAAGGTTATATTTATATAGTTCATTATATTAATTTTCATATAAAAAAACTCATGATATCGGAAATATTATTGTCATACTTTCTTTTATCGAATATTTGAGTCTTTCATATATTATCATATTTTTTTATGAGATCATTACATAATAATGTGTACTATATATCTAGTTACCATAAAATAAAATTTTCATATCAAACCAAAAAGTCTCCAAAAAGTAAAAATAAAAATAAAAAAAGAATTAAGTGGGAGAACTAAGAAAGTTTAACAATAGTGCATGACTTAGTAAAATTAAGTGTGTGACTTAGTAAAACTTAGCGTGTAAATTAGTAAAACTTAGTTCGTCTTAATGTGCTATATGCGCACCCAATTCGTCAGATCGCGATCAAAACGCCAATGCTTGAGAAGGATAAGATGATCATATGACTTACGATACAACCATCAAAGTTGGAGCCTCAGCTTGACATTGGTAAAGACTAAATACAATCCACGGGCTAAATTGGATATGTCAGGATCGATTCCGGGGGTGGGTTGCCATTCCATACCCAAGTTCAATCAACTTGAGCTTCAATAGCTCGTGTTCTTGAAATGATGCACCGAGAGATTATATCGAGTTCGGTTACAAAACCGAGCGGAAGACACTCGACATAACCCACTCTAAACTGATTACTCATTTGAAAGACATTTTAAAGATATGCAATTAAAGTAAATAAACAAGCATTGTTTATGGAAGTTCGAAGGTGGTGTAATGCTTCTACGTCTCCCCTTCTTCCACCTCATGGAAGGATTCCACTAGAAGACTTTGATTTATACAATCCCATTAGGGATGGCAATGGGGCGGGTCCAAACCCGGACCCGTATTGAACCCGACCCGCCGGGGCGGGTCCAAACCCGCTTCAACCGGGTTTGGAAGCGGGGCGGGGCGGGTCCTGGGATTGGCCGAACCCGCCCCGCACTCGCCCCGCTATGCATTTTTAATTTTTTTTTAAAAAAAAAAATTAATATTGAATATACATTTCACTTCTTTGATTGTACAATAATGTGTTATTGTTTAATTTCATATCAAAATTCATGTGTTTATGGTAAAGAAGTTGAACATTTTGAATGGAATAAAAACTAAATAATAAATATTTGATAGTTAAAGATAGTTTTACGATGCTTATTATAAATATTTACTAGAGGAAAACATTAAATCCAATCTCAAAACTCAATTTTTGTGTTTCAAAATTAATTTCTACCAAATTTTTTTTTTTTATAAAAAAAAAAAATTGTTTGCGGGGCGGGGCGGGTATGGGTTTTATGTGTAGCGGGGCGGGTCCTGGGATTGGCCAAACCCGTCCCAAACCCGCCCCGTTGCCATCCCTAAATCCCATTGTACAAACCCGATCCAGTTGGGAATTCTCCATCCAACTAGAACTCTTAGCAACTCAACTATGTATGTTCTTTAATGTCTCACATACAAAGACCTCTCATCGGTTGTAATAAATCATCAACCGTTACAATGGTATCCACTCTTCTATTTTAGCTCACAAATACAATGAATAGAGTGAATACAAAGGCACAAATGATTCCATAATGAATCTGATATAGCAAGGTAAGAGGTGTCAAAGGTTTGAGGAGTGCTCTTCATTTAGCAGCTTTTGTCTTTTAAGTTCCTCAATTGAATCCCAAGTGGGTTTGCTTTGGAAGGCTTGGATTGATCTTCAATCAGCTGTTATTGAGCTTCCAAATCATGTATATATAGCCTCAAGTAATGATATATACGTTAGACACAAGAATATGCCCGTTGGAGAAGGTTCTGCACCATTCCCGAGCTTGCAACGGTCATATTCTGGTTTCTGGGCTCTTTGTATTTCGGACCGGACTGGTCTGGTCTGCTGGTCTGGTCTGCTGGTCTGGTTAGCTGGTCTGCTCAGCTGGTCTGGTTCAGTCTGGTCTGCTCAGCTGGTCTGCTTAGCTGGTCTGGTTCAGTCTGGCCTGGTCAGCTGGTCTGGTTCAGTCTGGTCTGCTCAGCTGGTCTGGTTCAGTCTGATGCAAGATAAGCTTGATACAAAAACAGCTTGACAAACTTGCTCTTCTGATCTGTTGCTTGTAGCTCTTGATTCTTTGATTTTTGGGCAAAGTAATCTACATAAAAGTTGTAGCCCTTTCTCTTAGCTTTCCATGGAATCAAGAATCGCTCAATTTCGAGTTCGTATGAGAGAGTTATGCTTGAAATACGAGGTGATGCTCCTGCTGTCTGTTTGTTGGATGCAGCAGCACATGGCGTGACTTGCAGAAGCTTTTTGGCCATCTTAAAATCCGCTTCAGTCTTTGACTTTCAAAGATGACTTGTAGATATTTGTCTTAGCCTTCCAACCCATACTGAATCGTCTCGTTCCGATAAGCGAGCTAAACGTTATGCCCAACAGACCGACAGTTGCTTGCTGTAACAGCTTGCTGTTTCTTCGCAGTACAGCTCGATCTTGCAGACGTCTTTTCTCATTGATAACATTCGAACTAGCCGATTTGTTGTGAAATATGACTTTAGTATTTTGAGTTGGCTGTTCAACCTCTTTGGAAGCACGCCATTTCGATATCCGAGCTATGAGATATGATCGAAACAATCCGCTCTGCCAGTATTTCAGTTTTGGTCCAGCTTGATATTTTTAAGCTAATTCTTTGTAATTCATCAAGGTCCTAATTATGATCTATGAACTGCACACTTAATGAAATATGTTAGCAACACAATAACAAGTTTTGTTAACATCAAAACCAAGATTATTCGGGTTTCCAAAACCCAACAATCTCCCCCTTTTTGATGATCACAAAACTTGAATAAAAATACGAACATTAAAGCACAATGTTGCATTACAAGAAAAACCATATTTTTTAAACAACATATTTCTCCCCCGTTTTGTGTGAATCAAAAAGGAAGACAAATAAAATTTACTCCCCTTCAAGGATTGAGATTAAACTCTCCCCCTTAATTTTAAAATATTTGAAAATTTGAGCAAGTGAGGGACAAATGGGGTAGGCTAAAATAAATTAAAAAAATGCAATGAACATTAAATTTTTCAACAAAAATAACATATTTTGATGATGGATGAAGCATACTTGGCAACAAATTTGAATTTATTGACAAAACTCAACAATGTCCATTTCATCTTTCTGCGGTGGCAGCACATGAGTCAACTTTGCAGAATAAACTGCTTTTCCTCGTGAAGAATTAGGCTGAAAGACCTATACCGATGTGATCCTCTATGAGTCTAGTTTGCAACGCAAAAAATGGTTTGTCATTTGGACATCCGAGCAAGAAGTTATGCCAATTTTCCCAAAGTCGCTGCAAGCTGCCAGAAAAACTAAAATGCTTCGAAAATTGTTAGATAAAATCTCAAAATAAAAATTTTAAACTAAAAAACTAGTTAAGAACAGATTGAATGAAAATTAAACCTTTAAAATTGATTTTAAAATTATTTTCGTGCAAAATAAATGCAATGAAATTGATTTTTATGCTAAAAAATTTCATACACCAAGTTTTGAAAAAATATGCTATGAAAATATTTCATGCTCATGAGAAAAATTTTGAAAATGATTTTAAAGATATCCGCTAAAAAAATCGGTTAAATGCTTTCTAAGAACAACCTGGCTCTGATACCACTTGTCAGGATCGATTCAGGGGGTGGGTTGCCATTCCACACTCGAGTTCAACCAACTTGAGCTTCAATAGCTTATGTTCTTGAAATGATGCACCGAGAGATTATATCGAGTTCGGTTACAAAACCGAGCGGAAGACACTCGACATAACCCGCTCTAAATCGATTACTCATTTGAAAGACATTTTAAAGATATGCAATTAAAGTAAATAAACAATCATTTGTTTGTGGAAGTTCGAATGTGGTGTAATCCTTCTACGTCTCCCCTTCTTCCACCTCATAGAAGGATTCCACTAGAAGAATTTGATTTATACAATCCCGTTGTACAAACCCGATCCAGTTGGAAATTCCCCATCCAACTAGAACTCCTAGCAACTCAACTATGTATGTTCTTTAATGTCTCACATACAAAGACCTCTCATCGGTTGTGATAAATCATCAACCGTTACAATGGTATTCACTCTTCTATTTTAGCTCACAAATACAATGAATAGAGTGAATACAAAGGCACAAATGATTCCATAATGAATCTGATATAGCAAGGTAAGAGGTGCCAAATGTTTGAGGAGTGCGCTTCATTTAGCAGCTTTTTTCTTTTAAGTTCCTCAATTGAATCCCAAATGGGTTTGCTTTGGAAGGCTTGGATTGATCTTCAATCAGCTGTTATTGAGCTTCCAAATCATATATATATAGCCCCAAGTAATGATATATACGTTAGACACAAGAATATGCCCGTTGGAGAAGGTTCTGCACCATTCCCGAGCTTGCAACGGTCATATTCTGGTTTCTGGGCTCTTTGTATTTTGGACCGGACTGGTCTGGTTAGCTGGTCTGGTCAGCTGGTCTGGTTCAGTGTGGTCTGGTCAGCTGGTTTGGTTCAGCCATCCCATATTCGAGCATATTGACCCAGAAATTGAGCGAACCTGTCTTAGGAGATTACGGGAAGCTCGAGCGATGGCAGACAACAATCGAGATGGAGGCGGAAATATTGAAGAACGGAATGAGGACCAAGCACCGAATCAAACATCTATGATGAACTTTGCACAACCCGCTTTCCATGACGAGGCCAAGTATTCAAGCTAATAACTTTGAGATAAAGCCTGCAATAACTCAAATGATCCAGCATTCAATATAGTTTGGGGGAGCTGCCACTGATGACCCAAATGCTCACATCTCCAACTTTTTGATGATTTGTGACATGTTCAAACACAATGGCGTTTCTGATGTCGCCATCAGGTTACGTTTATTACCATTTTCATTGAAAGATAAAGCTAAAGCTTGGTTAAATTCTTTACCTGAAGGATCCATTACTACTTGGGAGGGGATGACACAAGATTTCTTGTCTAAATATTTCTCACTTTCCAAAACTGTGAACATGCAAAACGATATCACCACGTTTGGGCAATATGATCATGAAACTTTACATGAGGCGTGGGAACATTTCAATGACTTACTTAGGAGATGCCCACATCATGGTCTTCATGTTTGGCTCCAGGTACAAACTTTTTATAGCGGTTTACTTTCTGTTAACCGTTCTATGATTGATGCATCTTATGAACTTTTGGAGGAGATGTCTTCTAATAGCTATCAATGGCAATCAGAGAGGAATGTGCCAAAGAAACCAAGTGGAGTTCTTCAGATCGATGACATCACTGCAATTTCGGCCCAGCTAGATGCATTGAACAAAAAGTTGGATAGCATGAGCGTGATAGCAATGCAAGCTCAAGTTATCATTTGTGAATTATGTGGAAGCAATCATCCAAGCATTGAATGTCAGGCAGGTAATCCATTTACCCAGCCTAATGAATCTGCTAATTTTGTAGGACACATGCAACCCAATAATCCTTACTCAAACATTTACAACCCGGGAAGGAGGAATCGTCCAAATCTGTCATAGTCCAACAAAAAGAACGTGTTGAACCCCACAACCACCACAGGGATATGTACCTAAGCCGATTATGGAGTAGCTTATGACCAAGTTCATATCATCAACAGAAACTAGGATGCAAAACCAAGATGCATCTATAAAGAACTTGGAAGTACAAGTGGGGCAACTTGCAACATTGATTTCCGGACAAACTCAAGGTATACTACCAAGTGATACAGTGAAGAATCCGAAGGAGCAAGCAAATGCCATAGCACTGAGGAATGGAAAAGAGCTAAGACCACAGACTGAAGAAAAGGAAAGTCTTGGAAACACATAAGAAGACAAGGGTAAGACCGAGGAAAAGGAAACCGATAAATGTAAGAATTCTAATACCTCACCGATCACACACACTAATAAGGTAGTAATTCCTCCCCCATTTCCCGCCGCATTAAAAAGAGCTAAGATGGACGCTGAATTTGGTAAGTTTCTTGAGGTTTTTAAGAAATTGCATATTAATATACCATTCGCCGATGCTATACTTCAAATGCCTAGTTATGCTAAGTTTTCGAAGGAAATTCTTTCTAACAAGTGGAAGTTGGGCGAGTATGAAACCGTAAGTTTAACAGAGGAGTGCTCAGCAATTGTACAAAACAAAATGCCTCCAAAGTTAAAGGACCCAGGGAGTTTTACTATACCTTGCACTATATGATCAATTTTATTTACTAAATCATTGTGTGATTTGGGTGCGGGTATTAATCTGATGCCATTTTCTATTTTCAGGAGGTTGGGACTAGGAGAGCCAAAACCTACTAAGGTTTCATTACAATTGGCAGATAGATCTATCACGTACCCCCGGGGGATCATTGAAGATGTACTAGTCAAAGTGGACAAATTCATATTCCCAGTTGATTTTCTTGTGCTAGACAATGAAAAGGACACGGAGACACCACTGATATTTGGCTGACCGTTCCTAGCAACGGGCAAGGAAATCATAGATGTTCAACAAGGGAAGTTGATTCTCCGAATAAGGGAGGATCAAGTAGTATTTAATGTCTTTAAAGCACTTCAACATCCACACGACGAGCACATGTGTTTTACTATTGATATTATTGATGCGTTGACTGTTGATGTATTGCAAGGTACATTCAAGAATAAATTGGAAGCATGCCTTGTGGAAGCCGATAAACAACATGATAAGGAGGAAACTGAGAGTATTACTTATTTGAACAACACCATTCCTTACATGAAAAGAGCTACTGAAAATATTGGAGAATTGAGATAAAGGGACATTAAGCCTCAAAGACCATCCATCGAAGAACCACCCATTCTTGAACTCAAGCCTCTCCCATCACATCTCAAGTATATATTTTTAGATGCGAAAAATTATTTGCCAATCATTATTTCTTCATCTTTGACAGGTGAAAACGAGGATAAGCTTCTTAAAGTCCTCAGGGTGCACAAGAAGGCGTTTGGATGGAAGATAGCTGACATTAAAGGAATTGGTCCATCGGCGTGCATGCCTAAAATTATGATGGAGGACACATTCAAGCCCGTGGTACAACCACAACACCGTTTCAATCCAAAAATGCAAGAGATAGTCAAAACCGAGGTCATTAAGCTAATGGATGCATGTATTATCTACCCTATATCCGATCGTTCATGGGTAAGACCTATCCAATGTGTGCCAAAGAAGGGAGGTATTACTATTATCCCGAATTAGAACAATGAATTAATACCTACTAGAATAGTCACGGGGTGGAGAGTTTGCATTGATTATAGGAGGTTAAACGAGTCTACTCGTAAAGATCACTTTCCCCCTCCCTTCATTGATCAAATGGTAGAGAGATTAGCAGGTTATGACTTTTATTGCTTCTTAGATGGGTATTCGGAGTATAATCAAATTGCTATTACACCTGAGGACCAAGAGAATACTACATTCACTTGCCCCTATGGTACATTTGCCTTTAGACGAATGCCATTTGGATTATGTAATGCACATGCTACTTTTCAAAGATGCATGGTGGCCATATTTCATGACATGATAGAGAAATTCTTAGAACTTTATGGATGACTTTTCTATTTTTGGATCTTCATTTGATATCTGCTTATATAACTTGGCTTTGGTTTTGACGAGGTGCGAAGAGACGAATCTTGTGTTGAATTGGGAGAAGTGTCATTTCATGGTCCAAGAAGGTATAGTCTTGGGACAGAAGATATCCGAGAAGGGTATTGAAGTGGATCGAGCAAGCAAAAATCCAAGTGACACAACAATTGCCATCACCAACAACAGTGAAAGGAATCCGAAGCTTCTTAAGCCATGAGGAATTTTATCATCGTTTTATTCAGGATTTTCAATGTTGGGAATATATCAGAGTAATCCAGGTAAATACCACTAGAAAGCTGCAAAGAAAGTAATGAGGTACTTTACGGGGACCAAAGATTACATGCTTATATATATAAACAAACTACTAATGTATTTCCACTATGGAGGTTATGTTCGTAGTTGTTTTGAGGCTATCATGCGTGGTGTATGGATGAAGAGTTTCATTTCTGGACTTAGAGTCGTAGATTCGATTTCTAGGCCATTGAGAATATATTGTGACAATTCAGCTGCAGTCTTTATGGCTAAGAACAATATAAGTGGTAGTCGAAGCTAGCATATCGACATCAAGTATCTGGCCATAAGAGAACGTGTTAAAGATGGAACAGTGGTTTAAACACGTTAGTACTGAATTGATGATTGTTGATCCTTGTCAAAAGGCATGCCACTATTAAAATTTAAGGATCATGTGAAAGAATGTGACTTGGTTCCTTTATGTGATTTCGTTGTAAGAACGAATGTTTGTGAAACTATGTTTGTGATATTGTCTCATATTTGGACTTGTTTATACATTTATTTTCAGAAATATCATTGACGTTTGGACCTTGAATAAACATATGGTTTATTCATTAAGTAAATAAGTTAGTATTTGAGGAACATGATGCATTGTGATACATGGAAGATAATACTCGTATTAAGAGAACCTATCGCCAAGCTTGATACAAAAACAGCTTGACAAACTTGCTCTTCTGATATATTGCTTGTAGCTCTTGATTCTTTGATTTCTGGGCAAAGTAATCTACATGAAAGTTGTAGCCCTTTCTCTTAGCTTTCCACGGAATCACGAATCGCTCGATTTCGAGTCCATATGAGAGAGTTATTGTTAGTTCCGGACCCTATCGATGAGATTTTAAAGATGACAAAACATTTCAGACCGGATCGAGTGAAATCAGACTGACCAGATCGATCGCCCAAAACAGATCAAGCTGATAAGATGACAAAGCATATCAGCCCGGATCGATGGATTTCAGACTGACTTTATCAAAGCTTCAGATCGATCTCAATCTTTATCAGATCAGAGCAGTCAAGGATACATAAAGAATGGCTTCTCAGTACGAATCATTAACGGCTATTTATTGTAGCATTTAATGTCGTAATTAACGCTACAAAGGACCAAAGACTGAAGATTGCCATAAGAGGTAAGAAGACAAAGAAGAGCCTATCTGACAGTCGCCGAAAGTATGAACCAGAACGGCAAGTATCCTGAAGAAGAAGACTGTAGCTTACTCAGAGCTCAAGCAGAGTCAAAGTTGCACATTAAGGGAAATAATGTCGTTGGTACTTACAACTATAAAAGGATGCAACAAAAGGAATATAGAAGACTCTCGCTGATCAATTAAAAAACGCACAAAAAAGCAAAACAACACAAGCTTACAAGCTCAGAAGCTCTCGAGCTGAAATTATTCTTAAGCACGATTACTTTGTAACATTTGATCATTTAGGATCACTGTGCGCATCTTGTATATTCTGTGTTGAAAAATAGAAGTGAGAAACATATTGTAACTGTCAGAAAGAGTGTGTCTGAGCAGATCGAGTGACTAGGAGTTTCAGACTGGTAGTGAGGTAAATCCAGCCTGAATCGGGTTTGTACAACAGGATTGTATAAATCAAAGTCTTCTAGTATAAACCTTCCTTAATTGGAAGAAGGGGAGACGTAGAAGGATTACACCACCTTCGAACTTCCAGAAACATATCCTGTGTATTATCTTTCTGCACTTGTTCTTTCATACTAGCCATCGAGCCGTTCTTACATATACAAGAACAGACCGTTCCGCACTTATACTTTCAGTGGTCTGTTCTGTACAAGAGTTGATTAAGAAACAGATTTCTTTCACTAATCCGAAAGAAATCACAAGGGATTAATTTTTGCAAGGAGTGTTCATTCACCCCCCCCCCCCCCCTCTAAAAACTCCGGACCGATCCTAACAAGTGGTATCAGAGCAGGTCATCTTAATCAGCAAAATCACTCGAGCTGATGGCATCATTCAACAAAATTCCTATGTTCTCAAAAGAAGACTATGATGACTGGAGAATCAGAATGCAAGCTCATCTGGCAGCTCAGGATGACGATATGTGGTTCGTCATCACTGATGGACCAATGAAGATTCTAAAAATAAATACAGCAGTCGCCATTACTGGTGGTGAACCACAAATGGTAGAGAAAGACAGATCCCTCTGGACGAATGAGGAAAGAAAGAAGGCAAATCTCGACAACGTTGCCAAAGACATCTTGTTCGAGACATTGGACAAGAACATGTTCAGCAAAATCAAAATGTGCTCTACTGCCAAAGAAATTTGGGAGAAGATAGCACAACTATGCAAAGCCAACGACCAGACCAAAGAAAACAAGCTGACTGTTGCTCTTCAAAGATTTGATGGCATAAAGATGAAGAGTGGAAAAACTCTAAATGAGTTTGATGAAAGAGTCACTGGCATCATAAATGAACTGAATGGTCTGGGGAAGGAATATTCTAACAGAGAGATCGCTCTGAAAGTTATGAGAGCTCTGCCAAAGGAATGGGATGTTAAGACCATTGCCATGAGGGAATCAAAAGATCTTAACAAGGTTGAACTTCATGATCTGTTTGCAGATCTTAAGGCCTATGAGTTTGAACTGATAAGCAGAGGTGAAGCAGAGCCATTCATCTCTCAACCAAACAAGGCCCTGGCAGCCATTCCAGACCAGATCGCCTCAACATCAGACCGATCCGCTGAACAGATAAGTAATGATGCTATGTCAATATTTATCAAGAAATTCGGTAAATTCATGTCTAAGAATAAGAGGAACTTCAAACCCTCTCATCATTATAAATCAAGAAAAGATGATGCTGTTAACGATCAGGCTTGCTACAATTGTGGTAAGACCGGACATTTTATTGCAGATTGCACCAGACCGAAGAAAGAAGAACGGAAAGAGAAGCATCGTGATGATCGGAAGAAGAAGCACTACAAAGACCGCAAGAATCATGGAAAATCCCAAAAAGTCCTAGTAGCTGAAGAGGGAAACAGCAAATGGGCTCAGACAGACTCAGACTCGGAAAGCTCTGAATATTCTTCTAGCGAAAGCGAAGAAGATATTCAATGTCTTATGGCAGACGAAGAGATGAGTCAGACAGACGAGGTATATGATCTTGACTCAAATGAATTTACACGAGAAGAGCTCATGTCCGCACTGCATGTGACATCCCCGAAATGGTTAATTGCTTTTTGGTGCATTAATTGTGTTTACATGATTAATTATGTGGTAATTGATTATGTGTTGGGATTTATTTACCTTATGTAGAAATGCATGGTCATGTGGATAGGATGACCCGGGGTTGCATTTTAGGGTGCATGTGGTGCATGTTGGGTAAATATTATGGGAAGCATGATTTATTTGCCTTGGTTAGCAATTTATGAGGAATCATGTGTTAATTGATATTATGGTGCATTTTGAGTAAATGCTTTGAAAAATATCATGTTGGGGGTGTTTTATACACCATGGAATTCTTTTGGTATCATTTTAATAAACTCACATTTTAATACCCAACCCCACTCTTTCAACCTCACTCTTACTTTACCAAATATCACACCCAAACCCTTCCCTTCCCCTTAATTTTCGAGTTCCACCTTTGAGGTGAAGAGGAGTCCTTACAAACTTTGATTTGTGGAAGATTGTTGGGTGATTTGAGATCCCCAAGAGGTATGGGTACCTCATGGTTTATTTTGTAAGGTTTTGTTTAAGTTTGGGTTGGTTTTGAAGGGTTTAAAATGGGTTTGTGTTGGGTGTTGTGATTTTGGTAGTGTTTTAGTTGGATGTTGTTTATATGAGTTTGTTATGATGTTTATGGGTGGTTTTGAGTTGTTGGGTTTGATTAATGTTGGTATTGGTGGGTTTGTTTGTGTTTGGGAAGGAGATGGGTGAATAGTGCCCGAATCTCGCTTTCCCGCAGCTCGGCGATCGATCGGCGTCCGCTCGCGATCGATCGCGAGCAACAGCGCTGAGGCAGTGCACTTCAGCGATCGATCGCGAGATGAGCGCGATCGATCGGCGAGTCCGTGATCGATCGGCACGAGCTCCGCGATCGATCGCGGATTGTTGAAATTTGTTGGCTGAGACAGTGTAGTCTCGCGATCGATCGGGGCTTGTTGGAGATCGATCGCGAGACACCAAAAATGGTGTTTTTGGGTGTTTTTGTGGGATTTTTGGTATTGGACTATTATTGGGTTCTAATATTGGTATTTGTGAATATGTAGAACCAACCCAGGTGGCAACGCAGCCAAGGAATTGAGGTCCAACCACATTCCACTTTTTGGAAAGGTACGTAGTGGACGTACGGGCACCCAACGGTAACATGTATTTTATATACTCATTGATTATGCATTGTGGATGCGGGTATATATGTGGTATTGCATTGTGGATGCATATACATGTTGATTTATGCCATATGTGGTATTGCATTGTGGATGCATATACATGGTAATTGATGCATATTGATGATAGATGCATATTATGATTATTGGATGCACATCCCATGAGTCGTGGTCATCCTTTGATGATTTTAATGCTTGCCGCTTTTTGTATTGGTTCCGCTAAATGTGAAGCGAGGGGTGGGAGCGCCGCATGTCACATTTGAGCGTGGTTGTCATATGGGGCGAGGAAAGGGTATTTGCCGCTCTCAGTGAAGCGAGGGGTGGGAGTACCGCATGTCCATTGTAGCGAGGTTATCCTATGCCGCCCATATGAAAATAAGCGAGGGGCATTAAAATACACTGTGATTGACAGACTAGGGAATGGTGACCAATATTTGGTACTGTTGAGATGGTATATGATGTCATGACATGTTTTGGCCATTAAAAATAATCTGTTGATTATACTCATGAGTTATGGTACAGGGACAACCAAACGGGAAGCGTTTGAAATGCATGGAAAACAGGAAGTGTTTTATATTGATTATGCATTTACGCTTTATCTTCATATTGTGTTGAATATGAATGATTATTATTGCTCATGTTTGGGGGTTGTCCTTGTAGGTACCTTTTTGGCATGATAGCAAGCTTTGAACGGGTTGAGGTGGTGAGCTTGTGAAGCATTCTTTTGAGGATTAAAGGACAGGATTATTTTGTCTAGTGTCTACTCTAGGAGTAGTGTAAAACTAGTTGATAGCATTCATTGATGATGAATGTAATTAATCCATTCTTTTTGGAAGTCCTTATTATTATGGCATGTAATGCTTAAGCTCATAGACTCAACATGTTCTTTTCTCACTCTGATCATTATATTAGCTCTATTATGCCTTATTTTTCCGCACTTAAGGATTAGGGTCCTTACATTAGTGGTATCAGAGCAGTGGTTAGAGAACCCGGGAACGAGTGAAGGGTAGCCTTAGCATGATAGGCTAGGTGCTTCCATTTGAAGCATGGTTATGCATGTGGTGCATATTTTGTATATCTTGTTATACTAACATGCTTATATCACTCCTGTTATATAACGACATGATGTATATTGCTTTGGATTGTTGTTAACATTTGTGTTACAGCATGGCTGCTAATGAGGAAGTCGGAGATGTTGGGAGTGTAAATGCGAGGATTGGACAGTCTAATCCTCTGCCTCCACCGGCTGTAGGGATGGAACCAGTAGTTCAGTTATTGCTACCGGGTGAGATTAGCTTGACGCAGTTTCTGTCTTATCATCCGCCCCGGTTTGAGGGGACAGAGTCCGGAGAAGAAGCGGAAGAGTGGCTGGAAAGACTTGAGCAGATCTTTGTATCGGCTCCTTGTGCTGTTACTGCTTGGATGAGGCTGGCGGAGTTTCAATTAGCCAAGAAACCTCTAATGTGGTGGAGGAGCACAGTAATGGAAATGAGAGCACTGGGTGCTGTGATTGACTGGACACTCTTCAGGACTAGGTTTTTGACCGGTACTTCTCCGCAGCAGCAAGACAGACAAAGGAGGATGAATTTACAAGTTTGAGGCAGGGGAACATGACAGTGGCAGACTATGCCACACGGTACTCTTCGTTGTTGAGATACGTTCCCCACATTGCCACCAGTGGACACGCTAAGATGAGGAACTTCATGAAAGGGTTGCGACCGGAGCTCTATGATCGGGTTATCACCAATAACCCAACTTCTTTTGATGATGCTCTCACAAGAGCGGAGCTTGCTGAGCTAGGAGTGGGAGCTTATGCTATGCCACCACCGGTACCGCAACAGAGGCAGGCTAGTGACAGCTTGAGGCCTCGGGGTGAGCCATTTAAACCCCGTGGTGCCTCTTCATCTTCAAGGTATGGTGGAAAGAAACACTTTGGACAGAAGCAGGATAACAAGAAGGGTAATTGGTCGGCCAATAGAGGATCTTCACAAGGGGATAGGCCGGGAGAGCCGAGGTGCAATAATTGTGGAGGGCCACATTCTTCAAACAAGTGTCCTGCATGTTATGTCTGTGGCAAGATGGGCCACATTGCTCGGTATTGCCCCACACGGGGAGGACAGTCAGAGTATCAGGGCAGCAGGCCAAGGTTTGAAGACAGGACAGTGCAGCAGAGGCAGCAGTTTGGGCCTCGTCCATCGGGAGGTCAGACAGTGGGACCACCCCAGGGACAGGTGTACGCACTGACCAGGGAGCAGGCTCAGGCAGCTCCAGAGGAGGTGATTGCCGGTACGTGTCATTTATTTACGTACCCTGCTTTTGTTTTGATAGATACAGGTGCCTCCCATTCTTTTGTGTCTGTGGGATTCGTGGAGAGACACCATATGCGCACGTCTCCTTTGCCCACGCCTCTTTTGGTCTCGACACCCGCTGGAAGAAACATCGTTGCTGATCAGTTCTTGGCAGATAGCCTCATTTATTTTGAGGGCAACGAATTGAGGTCAGACTTGATTGTGCTGGGTATGTTAGACTTCGACTGCATCTTGGGTATAGATGTTCTGAACAGATATCAGGCAGTGGTAGATTGCCGACAGAGGACAGTGAAGTTCAGACCTGAGTTGGGCAGTCAGTGGACCTTCTATGGCAACGGTTCTCGTGCGAAGATTCCGTTGATCTCAGCGATCAAGATGACTCAGTTGTTGGAACGTGGCCACACGGGCTATCTCATTTATGCCGTGGACACGTCAGGGATGGGTAAAGAATTGAAAGTTGAGGATGTGCCAGTGGTAGCAGAGTTTGCTGATGTATTTCCAGAAGAGATCCCAGGATTCCCACCGGCTAGGGAAGTTGAGTTTGGGATCGAGCTGTTGCCAGGGACATCCGCTATCTCTCGTGCACCTTATAGGATGGCACCGGCTGAGCTGAGAGAGTTGAAAGAACAGTTGCAGGATCTCCTGGACAAGGGGTATATACGCCCGAGCGTGTCGCCATGGGGCGCACCAGTTCTCTTTGTGAAGAAGAATGACGGTTCGATGCGGCTGTGCATCGATTACCGGCAACTGAATAAGGCTACAGTGAAGAACAAGTATCCTCTCCCAAGGATTGACGATTTGTTTGATCAGTTGCAAGGTACCAGGGTGTATAGCAAGATTGATTTGAGGTCCGGGTATCATCAGATTCGGGTCAGAGAGGATGATGTGCAGAAGACAGCATTCCGGACATGATACGGGCATTATGAGTTCTTAGTGATGCCGTTCGGTGTGACGAATGCTCCAGCAGTCTTCATGAGTCTGATGAACAGAGTGTTTCAGCAGTATCTTGATCAATTCGTCATCGTGTTTATTGACGACATTCTTATCTACTCCCGGAGCGAGGAAGATCATGTGAAACACTTGAGGACAGTGCTTCAGATTCTCAGAGAGCATCAGTTGTATGCTAAGCTCAGTAAGTGCGAGTTTTGGCTGAGCAGTGTAGTGTTTCTGGGGCATGTTATATCGAGCAGCGGAATATCTGTAGATCCCAAGAAGATTGAGGCCGTGATGGAGTGGGCTGCCCCCACTTCTGTGCCTGAGATCCGGAGTTTTCTTGGTTTGGCCGGGTATTATCGGCGCTTTGTTGAGGGCTTTTCGAAGATTGCCAAGCCGCTGACTCAGTTGACTCAGAAGGGTGTGCCTTTCTTTTGGTCAGAAGCTTGTGAGGAGAGCTTCCAGGAGTTGAAGCACCGGTTGACGACGGCGCCAGTGTTAGTGATCCCGACGGAGAACTCCAGATTTGTTCTGTATACTGATGCATCACTGCAGGGCCTTGGATGTGTTCTGATGCAAGATAAGCATGTGGTAGCTTATGCATCGAGGCAGTTGAAGCCGCATGAGACCAGATATCCAGTTCATGACTTGGAATTGGCGGCTATCATCTTCGCCCTGAAGATCTGGAGGCATTACTTATATGGTACGTCGTTTACCATTTACACGGATCACAAGAGCCTCAAGTTTCTATTCACTCAGGCGGAGCTGAACATGAGACAGAGGAGATGGATGGACCTACTCAAGGACTATGACTGTCAGATAGAGTACCATCCCGGGAAAGCCAATTTGACAGCGGACGCCTTGAGCCGGAAAGTGAGGAGTTCTGCTGAGGACGTCATCCATTTGTCGGCTATGATGACCTCCTATTGCCATCTCGGCTATGATTTTGATATAGATGCATCACCAGTGTATGTCTCTACCTTATTAGCTGAGCCAGATATTTATGAGAACATCAGGAGAGCTCAGAGATCAGATGCTGAGGTTCAGAGATGGTTGTCTATAGTGCATCTTGGTCAGCCGACGAAGTTCAGAGTGGCCGACGGCGGATCTTTGAGATTAGGTAACTGCTGGGTAGTTCCGAGTACGCCGGAATTGCGTAAGGGAATTTTGGAGCGAGCTCACAGTAGCAGACTTAGCATCCACCCGGGCGGGAAGAAGATGTACAGAGATCTGCGTGGTCAGTTCTGGTGGAAGAGAATGAAGAGTGATGTCGTCGCTTTCGTGAAGAGGTGTTTGATCTGCCAGCAGGTCAAGGCAGAGAGACAGAGACCTGGCGGCGAGTTGAGAAGCTTGGAGATACCGAAGTGGAAATGGGAACACATTTCCATGGACTTCGTGACTCATTTGCCGAGGAGTGCTTCAGGCTTTGACGCTATTTGGGTGATTGTTGACAGATTGACTAAGGTAGCCCATTTTATCCCCTATAGCATGACATTTACATTCTTGAGGATGGCGCAGTTATATATTAGAGATGTGGTGAGATTGCACGGGATCCCCGTTTCCATTGTGTCAGATCGAGATCCGCGATTCACATCTCATTTTTGGGAAGGTCTTCAGTCAGCTTTGGGAACTGAGGTCAGATTGAGCACTGCTTATCATCCTCAGACGGATGGCCAGACCGAGCGCACGATTCAGACGCTCGAGGACATGTTGAGAGCTTGCGTTTTGGAGTTCGATGCCTCTTGGCAGGATTCAGTGCCTTTGGTAGAGTTTTTGTATAACAATAGCTACCAGGCAAGTATTCAGATGGCTCCGTTTGAAGCTCTTTATGGCAGACGATGTAGATCACCCTTATGTTGGGATGATTTGGACAGTAGACCAGTCGGAGGGCCTGAGTTGATCCGGGAAATGGAAGAGAAGATAAAGATTATAAGGCAGAAAATGAAAGCGGCCCAGGACAGACAGGCAGCTTATGCAAATAAATGGCGGAGACCGTTGGAATTTCAGTTGGGAGATAAGGTCTTTTTGAAGATCTCGCCTTTCAGGGGCGTTGTGCGATTTGGGATGCGCGGGAAACTGTCTCCGAGGTATGTTGGACCGTACGAGATCTTACAGCGCATTGGCACCTTAGCTTACCGACTGGCTTTACCGCCTTCTTTATCTGATATACATGATGTGTTTCATGTATCGATGCTGCGGAAGTATGAGCCGGATCCGTCTCACGTGTTGCAGCCTTCCGAAGTTCAGTTGGAATCAGATGTATCTTATGTGGAACGGCCTGTCAGAATTCTAGATCGAGCAGACCGTAGGCTTCGGAACAAAGTGATACCGATGATCAAAGTTCAGTAGGATCGCAGGGGTGTCGAGGAGGCTACGTGGGAGACGGAGCAGCATATGGTGCAGCACTACCCGGAACAATTCTCTGGTATGAGTTTATGTTTAGTTTCTTTTGGGGTAAGTGCATGTGATTTCGAGGACGAAATCTTATAAGTAGGGGAGTATTGTGACATCCCCGAAATGGTTAATTGCTTTTTGGTGCATTAATTGTGTTTACATGATTAATTATGTGGTAATTGATTATGTGTTGGGATTTATTTACCTTATGTAGAAATGCATGGTCATGTGGATAGGATGACCCGGGGTTGCATTTTAGGGTGCATGTGGTGCATGTTGGGTAAATATTATGGGAAGCATGATTTATTTGCCTTGGTTAGCAATTTATGAGGAATCATGTGTTAATTGATATTATGGTGCATTTTGAGTAAATGCTTTGAAAAATATCATGTTGGGGGTGTTTTATACACCATGGAATTCTTTTGGTATCATTTTAATAAACTCACATTTTAATACCCAACCCCACTCTTTCAACCTCACTCTTACTTTACCAAATATCACACCCAAACCCTTCCCTTCCCCTTAATTTTCGAGTTCCACCTTTGAGGTGAAGAGGAGTCCTTACAAACTTTGATTTGTGGAAGATTGTTGGGTGATTTGAGATCCCCAAGAGGTATGGGTACCTCATGGTTTATTTTGTAAGGTTTTGTTTAAGTTTGGGTTGGTTTTGAAGGGTTTAAAATGGGTTTGTGTTGGGTGTTGTGATTTTGGTAGTGTTTTAGTTGGATGTTGTTATGAGTTTGTTATGATGTTTATGGGTGGTTTTGAGTTGTTGGGTTTGATTAATGTTGGTATTGGTGGGTTTGTTTGTGTTTGGGAAGGAGATGGGTGAATAGTGCCCGAATCTCGCTTTCCCGCAGCTCGGCGATCGATCGGCGTCCGCTCGCGATCGATCGCGAGCAACAGCGCTGAGGCAGTGCACTTCAGCGATCGATCGCGAGATGAGCGCGATCGATCGGCGAGTCCGCGATCGATCGGCACGAGCTCCGCGATCGATCGCGGATTGTTGAAATTTGTTGGCTGAGACAGTGTAGTCTCGCGATCGATCGGGGCTTGTTGGAGATCGATCGCGAGACACCAAAAATGGTGTTTTTGGGTGTTTTTGTGGGATTTTTGGTATTGGACTATTATTGGGTTCTAATATTGGTATTTGTGAATATGTAGAACCAACCCAGGTGGCAACGCAGCCAAGGAATTGAGGTCCAACCACATTCCACTTTTTGGAAAGGTACGTAGTGGACGTACGGGCACCCAACGGTAACATGTATTTTATATACTCATTGATTATGCATTGTGGATGCGGGTATATATGTGGTATTGCATTGTGGATGCATATACATGTTGATTTATGCCATATGTGGTATTGCATTGTGGATGCATATACATGGTAATTGATGCATATTGATGATAGATGCATATTATGATTATTGGATGCACATCCCATGAGTCGTGGTCATCCTTTGATGATTTTAATGCTTGCCGCTTTTTGTATTGGTTCCGCTAAATGTGAAGCGAGGGGTGGGAGCGCCGCATGTCACATTTGAGCGTGGTTGTCATATGGGGCGAGGAAAGGGTATTTGCCGCTCTCAGTGAAGCGAGGGGTGGGAGTACCGCATGTCCATTGTAGCGAGGTTATCCTATGCCGCCCATATGAAAATAAGCGAGGGGCATTAAAATACACTGTGATGGACAGACTAGGGAATGGTGACCAATATTTGGTACTGTTGAGATGGTATATGATGTCATGACATGTTTTGGCCATTAAAAATAATCTGTTGATTATACTCATGAGTTATGGTACAGGGACAACCAAACGGGAAGCGTTTGAAATGCATGAAAAACAGGAAGTGTTTTATATTGATTATGCATTTACGCTTTATCTTCATATTGTGTTGAATATGAATGATTATTATTGCTCATGTTTGGGGGTTGTCCTTGTAGGTACCTTTTTGGCATGATAGCAAGCTTTGAACGGGTTGAGGTGGTGAGCTTGTGAAGCATTCTTTTGAGGATTAAAGGACAGGATTATTTTGTCTAGTGTCTACTCTAGGAGTAGTGTAAAACTAGTTGATAGCATTCATTGATGAGGAATGTAATTAATCCATTCTTTTTGGAAGTCCTTATTATTATGGCATGTAATGCTTAAGCTCATAGACTCAACATGTTCTTTTCTCACTCTGATCATTATATTAGCTCTATTATGCCTTATTTTTCCGCACTTAAGGATTAGGGTCCTTACACTGCAAGACATGGCTAATGATTATAGGATCTTAGCTGAATCATTTGAGAAAAATAAAGCTAAAGCCAGTAATCAAATAGATGAGCACAATAAACCAAGCTGCTCTGAGCAGGGTGAGTGCAATAATCTAAAGATCGAACTGAATAAGCTGAAAATCTCCTATGATCAGCTCCATGAAGAAAATAAGAGAATTAGCACACAAAATGCTAAGCTCTCTCATATATTCAAAACATGGACAAAATCCAGAATATCTTTGGAAGAATTACAAGAGGTTCAAAGAAACGTCGGTGATTTCACCGGCATAGGCTTTGACACCAAAGAATGCACCAAAGATGAATCTGAGCTGCTGCTGGTAAAGAACCAAGTCAAACAAATGACATTTGTTAAATCCAGCACAGTATATGAGACTGAAGCACCTAAAATTCAAACGGGAGTCTCTTACGTGAATCAAAATCTGAGAAAAGGAATTGGTTATGTTGACCAAGCCAAAGAAAAGGCACCAGCAAGATTTGTGTCTATCAGACCAAATCCAAAGGTGCAAGATCTGAGGCAAGGAAGACAATACAATTACTATAATTCAAAACCGATTCAACGAAGATATAGACTACCTTATGAGAATCAAAGGCTTCCACAGCGCACACATTATCACACACAACATCGAAACAGACCAGCACACAGCACACCTTACACACACAAGCCATTGAAGCTGATACAGGTGTGGGTTCTCAAAGGGCTAATCCGTTCTGGACCCAAATAGGATTGGGTACCAACAATAATTATATTTGATGACAGGTACCGAAAAAACTCGCATCAGACTGGTATTTGGACAGTGGGTGTTCTCGTCACATGACTGGAAACATCGAGCTGCTGTCTGAAGTCACAGAATGTACTGGACCCAAGATTATCTTCGGAGATAACTCAAAGGGTAAGACCGTGGGCAAGGGTAAGATTGTACATGGTAATATTATTATCAATGATGTGCTGTTAGTTGAAAATCTGTGTTATAATCTGATTAGTATAAGTCAACTCTGTGATAATGGTTATGCTGTAGAATTTCACAAACACACTTGCACTGTTAAATCATCAGACGGTATAACCATGCTTGTAGGAATCAGGAATGGAAATACATAAAAGATTAACTGTAATCATGCTCAACCTGATAATCCTACTTGCTTCATCGCTAACAATGATAATAAACATTGGCTGTGGCATAAGCGCTTGAATCATATAAACTTTAAGACTATTTCCAGCCTGTGTAAATATGATTTAGTTATCGGTCTACCCAAGATCGATTTTGCTAAGGATAAGATCCGCGAAGCTTGCCAAATGGGCAAACAGATCATATCATCCTTCAAAAACAAGAATGCCAAATCCTCCTCCCGTTGTTTAGAACTACTGCACATGGACTTGTTTGGTCCTATACCAATAACAAGTTTAGGGGGAATGCGGTATACTCTTGTTGTTATTGATGATTACTCACGCTTTACATGGACTATATTTTTAAGCAGTAAAGATCAGACCGGTCCGAAGTTGATCAAGCTGCTGAAACGCACTCAGAATGAGAAATCATCCAGCATAGACAGGATTCGCAGTGACAAAGGCACTGAATTTTCAAATCAGAATCTTGAATTCTTTCTAGAAGATCATGGAATCAAGCATGAGTTTTCAGCCGCTCGAACTCCTCAACATAATGGAGTTGCAGAACGAAGAAACAGAACGCTCAAGGAAGCAGCAAGAACAATGCTTGCTGATTCTGGTATTTCGCAAAAGTTCTGGGCAGAAGCTGTAAACACTGCTTGCTACACTCAAAATCGGTCTATGATCAACAAGAAGCTGAACATTACTCCATATGAAATATGGACTGGTAACAGACCATCTATTTCTCACTTTCATGTTTTTGGCTGCAAACGCTTCGTTCATAACAATGGTAAGAATCATCTTACAGCATTTGAAGCTAAGTCAGATAATGGAATATTCTTGGGATATTCATCAACTAGTAAAGCTTATAGAATTTTCAATAATCGTACCTTAACTGTAGAAGAATCTGTTCATGTAGTTTTTGATGAATCTTTATGTGTTAAGGGCAACAAAGAATCAATTCAAAATCAGATGGAAAATATCCATCTCGAAGCTAACAGTGATGATGAGATTGTAACTAACAGGTCAAGAGACAATCCACCAGAACCAGAAGTACCAGACAGACCGGATCAAGGCATTGAAGCTTCTTCAGATCGAGCTGATCCGGATGTTCTTCACTCAAATGTTAAAGCAGATGCTGATCATGCTGCTACTACTCCTCCGACCGGACCAGACAATCCAGAGTCAAGCTATCGATGGACTAAGAAGCATCCACCTAATCTAGTGATTGGTAGTCCCTCTGCACCGATCAGAACCAGAGGACAGATGATGGATGAATTCACACATGCTGCTTTCATCTCAACTCTGGAACCTAAAAAGATCGATGAAGCTCTGACTGATTTCAACTGGATTAAGGCCATGCAAGAAGAGCTAAATCAATTCGAACAAAATCAAGTTTGGAGTCTAACCCTCAGACCAAGCGATCTGCCTGTTATTGGAACCAGATGGGTTTTCAGAAATAAGCTGGACGCAGATGGAACTGTGGTTAGAAACAAAGCCAGACTGGTGGCACAAGGATTCAGACAAGAAGAAGGAATCGACTTCGATGAATCATTTGCACCAGTCGCCAGACTTGAAGCCATCCGAATCTTTCTTGCATATGCTGCCTTTAAAGACTTCAAAGTATATCAGATGGACGTCAAGAGCGCTTTTCTTAATGGAAAGCTTCAGGAAGAAGTCTACATTGAGCAACCACCTGGATTTCAGAACCATTTGTATCCCAATCATGTGTATCTAATGAATAAAGCAGTGTATGGTCTGAAACAAGCTCCAAGAGCCTGGTATGACACTCTATCTCAATTTCTGCTGAACCATGATTTTCAGATCGGCTCAGTAGATAAAACTCTCTTTAAATTTATTAAGGGTGAACATACCCTATTAGTTCAGATTTACGTTGATGACATAATCTTTGGGTCAACTAACCCCAAATTGTGCGATAAATTTCTAAGTTAATGCAGGGACAGTTTGAGATGAGCATGATGGGAGAACTTTCATTCTTTTTGGGTCTCCAAGTAAAACAGCTCAACAATGGTATTTTCATCAACCAGACCAAGTATACCAAAGAGCTCCTCAAGAGATTTGGAATGGAAACATGCTCAACTGCATCAACTCCAATGAGTCCAACAATCAAGTTAGACAAAGATGAAGGGGGAACGGCAGTTGAAGTAACCATGTATAGAGGACTAATCGGATCGCTATTGTATCTTACAGCGAGCCGGCCTGATATTATGTTCTCAGTCTGTATGTGCGCCAGATTTCAGTCAGAACCAAAGCAATCACACTTTATTGCTGCCAAGCGTATTCTGAAATACTTAAAAGGATCTCAGAACGTTGGTCTTTGGTACTCTAAAGATTCAAACTTCAGCTTGATCGGATATTCAGACGCAGACTACGCAGGGTGTAAGATTGATCGTAAAAGCACCAGTGGAACATGTCAATTTCTAGGTGAAAGATTGATCTCTTGGTTCAATAAAAAGCAGACATCAATTGCCACATCTACAGATGAAGCAGAGTATCTAGCCGCTGGAAGCTGTTGCGCTCAAATGCTCTGGATTCAACACCAGCTCAAAGACTATGGCATCCAAGCTGTTGACTCTCTGATATTTTGCGACAACACAAGTGCAATCGCTATAACATATAATCCAGTTCTGCACTCTCGAACAAAGTATATTGATATACGGCATCATTTTATTCGAGATCACGTTGGCAAAAAGGAAATTCGGATCGAGCACATCTCAACAGAGCAGCAAGCAGCAGACATCTTCACCAAACCGCTCCCAGAGGCTAAGTTTAATTATTTCCGTCAAATTCTTGGTTTAATTGACTTATCTTAATAGTTTAGATGTTTTCTTACTTTCGCTCTTAAAGATTTTTGTTGCCACAGATCGATAATACAATGTTCAGAAAGACACAGACCGGTCCGAACTTTCAGACCGATCCATGTCAATCTGATGTTATCCTATGATCTGTCTGGTCAATAAATCTTTTTTTAACAAAAACAGCCCGGACTGATCGCATTTTAACCGCCTTATCTATCTGTTATCCTGACCGTTTATTTTGAATTTCTTTTTATCAGTCTTCGAGATAAAGACACGTGTCTTCTCTCTCCTATTTAGCGGGCTGAACATTTCATCTCCTTTCACTTTTTACAACTTACCGCTATCTGTTTTCTTATTCTCTCACTTTCCTAAATCTTCGCACTCTTTTACCTTCATTCCAATGGCTAACATTACTCACAACTCTCTCTCCGTTGAGTTTAATGACATTTACAGGGCAGAAGATGCAGAGATGGTGTCCATCTTCCGAGCTTTGGAATCATCTGGCCTGAGGAACTTTCTGGAGTGCGGCACAGTTGTTTATGAATCTGAAATCCGCGAACTATTCTCCAATGCCGTCTCCCAGAAGACATCAATATCCACTACTGTCAAGGGCAAATCATTTGAGATCTCGCCGATGACGCTGGCCAAGACCTTTGGCCTCCCCAATTCCGGACTGACAGAATTTGGGCAGATTCCTCAAGCGTCACTCTCAGCTCTTCAAGGGAAGATTTCTATTTTTGGCCACCGCCTGCAACCCTTGTTTAAGAAGAAGGAAATGCTTTTTCATTTCCAGGTGCTGTGCGAAATCGTTGGCAAACCTCTGTTGGGCAAAGCAGGAAGTTTTGACGCTGTAACCGCAGAGAAGTTCAGGGCTATGGCGGCTATTGTATCCGGATAGAAGATGAACTGGTCCGTGATTCTTTTTGGAGTTCTGATGGAAACGGTGATTGCATCAAAATAGGCCGTATGCTTTGCTGTTCCTCTCAGCAAGCTACTGGAGTCCTTAGACATCTAGCTGGGAAAGCAGTCCGCTCTCAGTCCCTTCAAGATTCTAAACTCCAAAGGGCTCGCACTGCTGAAGTCCAAGAGTGCTCCGCCTACTTCTACTACTCTGGCTGCTGTCAAGATTGAGAAGGGCGAAGAACAAGCTGTTGCGCGCAAGCCTCGGGTCAAGCGAAAGCTAACCATCCAGACTTATTCTGAAGAAACTCAGTCTGCTCCCTCGCCACCAACCAAGCCACTTCCCAAAAAGCCAAGAACCCAGATTACCAAACCAAAAGCCTTACCCATATTGCCACCAACTAAAGCCACCCCTGCACCCCAACTTTCCACCCAACCTTCACAAGCTTCAACCCCTGCACCCAAAGTCACCGTTAGACTTCCCTCTGCCATTCCCGTGGTCAAAGGGATAGTTATCACTGAGTTGGGAGATTATACCCAATCAGGGATCAAGTCCCCTTCCTCCACCGGCAAGGGAAAAGCCATTCTCTCCGAACCCCTCTCCTCTAAACCCAAATCTGCAGCGCAGACAGCCATCGACATTGCTATGGAGGATGTTGATGAGAAGGTGAAGGCACTCATTGTGGTCTTTGATGAATACGTCCAGTACCGAACTATCAACCACATTGAGATGTTCTTCCCAAAGTTGAGCAGACTGAAGAAGATGGAAGAGGAAGTTCTTAAAGGAACAGAGACCGATGACGTTCGGCTTGCCGTACAGCGCAAAGAGCTATTTACGGCAATTCAAAGATTCAGACTGGCCAATCTGCTCCTAGCTGCTAAGAAAGAGAACTTCGATCCGAATGCTCCAACTGCCAGAGATGATGGGGCTGTTATTGCTCAATTAGAGATGGATGTTCATGCTCTTCACTTAGCTGTCCGTTTTCAACGACAGAAGATCAGTGTATCCACTCCAGCAACCAGCCCGGATCATCCTTCTGCAAGCAAAACTCTGGCAGAACCTTTCGTTGAGGTTATTCCCTCTGGGGCAGCAGACCAGACTGAAGATCAGCCAGCAGCGCAGCCTGCAGAACCAGCCGTAGCTCAGAATGCAGATCAAGCAGCAGCTCAGACTGCAGAGCTAGTACCAGATCAGCCAGCAGATCAGACAGCGGAGCAGCCATTGCCTAATGCTCCGTCTGCTACAGATGATGAACCATTGAATGTGTTGTTGGACTCTCCAACAACATCTATTCCTTTGGGGTCATCAGCCTCCCGTGCACAAATCAGTCCAACCGCAGCACTTGCAACAATTGACGCACCAGACTTCATCGACCCGGATTTAGTGGTGTCTACAGTTGTTGCAGCTTTACAAATTGAGGAGCCTCTCAGTCTCAGCACTCCTCCGGGACAATCAGATGAAGATATGGCCTTCATTCAAGAATTTTCTTCGGATTTTGTCACCCTGATCCGATCCAAAAGTCATCAAGCTGCCATATCTTCCATTATGCCGATTGCTGAAGAAGATGATCCTGCACTATCATCATCAGATCACTCTCCCAGCCAGCTATCTGATGCACCTCCATCACTGGCACGGACTCTCCAGCATTTCTCTGACAACTGCATGTCACTCTCTCAACGTGTTCTAGAAGTTCATCAAGGTCAGAGGCTTACAGCTTTGGACTTTGATTCATTCAAAGAGAAGATGACAGCCAGTATAAGCAGCCTTCAGCGAGGACTGAGTGATCTGTTTTCTTCAAAAGATTGCTGCTGACAAAAAGGGGGAAAAGAAGAAAGACTTCAAGCCGCCTCAAACTTCAAGAAAATAGCAGTCTCGTTGATTAAATTTTTAGACTGACTGTATGCGAGATTTTTTATCAATAAAAATCTTTCTTTATTAAGTCCTTGTTCATTTATTTTGAACTTTAGTAAAGGCTTAATCGATCCAACTTAATAATGTTCATTTATTTTGAACAAAGAAGAAGTAATCGATCCGAAAGTTTTCGCTTCAGAGTTCTTATCAGACTAGTTAAACAGACTTAGAAGCTAGGTTTTGTCATCATCAAAAAGGGGGAATTTGTTAGTTCCGGACCCTATCGATGAGATTTTAAAGATGACAAAACATTTCAGACCGGATCGAGTGAAATCAGAATGACCAGATCGATCGCCCAAAACAGATCAAGCTGATAAGATGACAAAGCATATCAGCCCGGATCGATGGATTTCAGACTGACTTTATCAAAGCTTCAGATCGATCTCAATCTTTATCAGATCAGAGCAGTCAAGGATACATAAAGAATGGCTCCTCAGTCCGAATCATTAACGGCTATTTATTGTAGCATTTAATGTCATAATTAATGCTACAAAGGACCAAAGACTGAAGATTGCCATAAGAGGTAAGAAGACAAAGAAGAGCCTATCTGACAGTCGCCGAAAGTATGAACCAGAACGGCAAGTATCCTGAAGAAGAAGGCTGTAGCTTACTCAGAGCTCAAGCAGAGTCAAAGTTGCACATTAAGGGAAATAATGTCGTTGGTACTTACAACTATAAAAGGATGCAACAAAAGGAATATAGAAGACTCTCGTTGATCAATTGAAAAACGCACAAGAAAGCAAAACAACACAAGCTTACAAGCTCAGAAGCTCTCGAGCTGAAATTATTCTTAAGCACGATTACTTTGTAACATTTGATCATTTAGGATCACTGTGCGCATCTTGTGTATTCTGTGTTGAAAAATAGAAGTGAGAAACATATTGTAACTGTCAGAAAGAGTGTGTCTGAGCAGATCGAGTGACTAGGAGTTTCAGACTGGTAGTGAGGTAAATCCAGCCTGAATCGGGTTTGTACAACAGGATTGTATAAATCAAAGTCTTCTAGTATAAACCTTCCTTAATTGGAAGAAGGGGAGACGTAGAAGGATTACACCATCTTCGAACTTCCAGAAACATATCCTGTGTATTATCTTTCTGCACTTGTTCTTTCATACTAGCCATCGAGCCGTTCTTACATATACAAGAACAGACCGTTCCGCACTTATACTTTCAGTGGTCTGTTCTGTACAAGAGTTGATTAAGAAACAGATTTCTTTCACTAATCCGAAAGAAATCACAAGGGATTAATTTTTGCAAGGAGTGTTCATTCACCCCCCCCCCCCCCCCCCCCTCTAAACACTCCAGACCGATCCTAACAGTTATGCTCGAAATACGAGGCGATGCTCCTGCTGTCTGTTTGCTGGATGCAGCATCACATGACATGACTTGCAGAAGCTTTTTGGCCATCTTAACATCCGATTCAGTCTCTGACTTTCAAAGATGACTTGTAGATCTTTGTCTTAGCTTTCCAACCCATACTGAATCGTCTCGTTCCGATAAGCGAGCTAAGCGTTATGCCCAACAGACTGACAGTCGCTTGCTGTAACAGCTTGCTGTTTCTTCGCGGTACAGCTCGATCTTGCAGGCGTCTTTTCTCATTGATAACATTCGAACTAGCCGATCTGTTGTGAAATATGACTTTTAGTATTTTGAGTTGGCTGTTCAACCTCTTTGGAAGCACGCCATTTCGATATCCGAGCTATGAGATATGATCGAAACAATTCGCTCTGCCAGGATTTCAGTTTTGGTCCAGCTTGATATTTTCAAGCTACTTCTTTGTAATTAATCAAGCTCTTAATTATGATCTATGAACTGCACACTTAATGAAATATGTTAGCAACACAATAACAAGTTTGTTAACATCAAAACCAAGATTATTCGGATTTCCAAAACCCAACAGGATATATATTCTCATATGCTAATTCTAAATGGGTTAAAATGGGCAAGAAACACCAAATGTATCTTTTGTGACATTTAAAAAAAAAAAAATTAATACCCTTTGATAGGATAACTCTTGAAATATAAATTTGTTATTTAAAATATCTTCTCTTTTATCTAATTAGCATGATACCATATCATATTTAAATATACTTTTTTAGCATATGTCATTTTTTTTAACATCAATCAGACATTATTATATAATAACCATCTTATACAATAAGAAAACAATCAAAAATTGAAATATAAAAAGCTACACAGTGCAATAAAAGTAGAGACATAATTGCGACACATGGTCAAGATCCCTGGAAAGGGTATTTAAAGAAGCCATGATCATATGGCATCAGAGTAGGCGTGCGAAACCATTAAAATATCCAATGTGTTACATGTTAATAATCTATGGATTTTTTTATGATACTTGGGGACAGTGCTCTGTGGGCTCTATCCACCATATATTGAGAATATTCTATTTGAAATTTTCTCAATATATGGTAAAATATACCCCTAAGGACAATGTCCTTAGGGGTAGCATCAAATAAACCATAATCTATGTACATGCATTCAATATATATGCATGTCTCCCATAATTTCAAACCGAATACATACCCAAGTTGTCTTTTTTCCAAGGCCAAAATGCTCGAGTACATCACATTTATTCAATTATTCCACATGAAAATGCAAAAAATAATTGAGTATTGCTACATGCTACACCACAATGTAAATCAAATCTCCCCAACACAGGAAACAGTTCAATCAGATTACACATTCAAACCCCATTACAAATCAAGAAAGAGTTCTTGCACACAGAAAGACACACACACACACATGTACATATGTATGCGCACAAAGAAAAAAATGCATATATCAAAATAATAATCGTGCCAAGGAAACTCTTCAGTAATGCAACTAAGAAGAACTCAGACCGCGGTCCTTGCGCGTTTTCGTCACAAACAAATCTCCAGATTTCATCATACCAGCAGGAATACGCCCCAAAACGGTAAGACACCGAAATTGCATAAGTCCCTCTCTTCGACCAAGTGAAACGATAGCCGCTGGTGGACCAGGAGAGTAGGTAGACAGTTTAGCTTTTTTATCGCCACCCATTAGACACTTCAAGTTTTTGGCAGTAAGCAAAGCGTGATTATGAGTCAAAAATCCGAGTTTTAGTTCCTGCAAGATAAGCAAATTCGAATTATAAATGAACGATTCAAGTACAGCATTTAGAAGAAAAGATTATATAGCTTTTTGCTACACTGAGCAACGGACAAGTAGGTTAATGTGTTTTCGAGGAGAAAGAAAGCTGAGCAAGGAGAAAAGAGAATAAAAATGTGAAAAAATGACTATTTCAAGTTTCTATTTAGTCCAAAACGAAAGATGGTGTTAAGGTATTTGCATAATCAAAAAGTAAGACCATAGATAATAAATTTCCCAGTATAAATAGATGTCAAGAGTCTTTGCAGAATATAAAGGTCTTCATTGGGAGAAATCCTAATCCAGCCAACAAAGCTCATATCTAACTGTTCCTTCTCCATATGTAAAGATTCGTATGGTATCATATTAAATTTTCTATGTAACTCTCATTATTTACTGAACAAGATTGATACGTAAATCCACGAGTAACTAACTAGGTGGCACTTTTCAAATGCAGCAAAATTGGGATTTTGTTGTATGGCCAGAACATTTTATGGAAGGTAAAAAAAAAATCAAGGTCTGTCTATGTTTCGGCAAGGACTTGCATCCAAAATGAGGTAGCAACACTCTACCATGTGACCAAAAACTTAGACAAACGGTTAATTTAGCCTTTCTCACACATAAAATCTGGAGACATTAGAGCTTACGCTTTCCCAAATATGTTGAAGACATAGAGTAATGTGTATAGGTTATGTAATTCATGTATCTGGGCATTACTTCCCTTATGAGTAAAATAAAATAATTCATGAAAGAAAAAAGAGTTACCGGAATATCAGTTATATCTCCAATGCCGAAGACATTTGGATAACCCTTGACCCGCAAGTTAGCATCAACCATTAACCTCCCTTCCTTGTCTAAGCTATCTTTGAAGATTGTCTCCTTTAGCCAAGATGAACCAATTCCCAAACCCCCACAAAGGAAATGGCAATCAGCTACTATTCTCTCTCCACCAGATGTTTCATAAACACCATCAGTGTGAGAGTTCAGGTTGACAGATTGGTTCAAAATCACTTCAACTTTCTTTGAAGTCAACCAATTTAGCGCTTTTTTCCCTGCTTTTTCTCCAATAAATTCCAATAACCTTGATCCTCGGTGCACTAATGTTACTTTTTTATCAGGGAAATCTACACAGATTTCTCCTGCTAGCTCTACACCAGTCGGGCCCCCTCCAACAATCAAAATTGTTTTGGCAGATTTTATTTTTTCTTGCTCTGCAATATATAGGAAATTCAGAAGCCATTAAAGGCAACAGCAATTTAATTTCTGTATTTTGATGAAGAATCTCAAGTAATGGAAGGAAGATAGATCATACAAACAAATATATTGAATTGGTATGATGTGTACATGTAATAATCGTTCTAGCAATCTTACCTGCTTCGAAATAACGAAGCCTCTCGGCTTTTGTAAAATCACCGGTGTAAGCATGGCCTGTGGCAATGACGAGATAATCGTATCCAATTGCACGACCTTGGGCAGTCAATACCTCATTCTCTGTGATGCCAGTTGCGGCAGATGTAATAACTTGAGCGTTAGGAAGGTAATCTGAGTGATTGATCACAATTCTTTTGCCAAATGAGGGTTCCACCATGGCTCTCAATTTTGCCCAAGGGATCTCGAAATACTCCTTCCTGCATATTAATTCCATTAATTAAATGAAACCAAACTCTGGAGAGATTTCAGCTCGAAAAAATCAGATAATAAATCATTAAATGATGTGTAGAAAAACTGAATTTCGACATAAAATTTATTTTTAACTGGTTTCTGGTCTGTTCACCCTCCACTCATCATATCTTAGATCACTGATACTAACCATAAAAAACAATTGCGATCAAATCAAACGCATATCCGGGAGGCAATCTCTGCCATGAAATTGTTCAAACATGTCGGGTGCTCAAACTTACTGAACACACAAAGTATGCTTGCTTCAATAATCTTCAGGTTGTTTTAAGTTCTCACTCGATTTATACATTAAAACATTTCTTAGCTTTCTTGTTATTCAAATTTCACATATCTTGGAAATTCGAGCCATCCATAACCAAAATTACAGCAAAAGTATATATTTAAAAAGGTTTATGTTCTTAACAATTACATCAAGACTAGAAAAAAGCCAAGACTACATTGAAATATATCATCAAAAACTTGATATACCCAATTTTCCGGTAAGGACGGAGAATTTCAACCCTCATTGAGCAAAAAACTACTCCTGATAATAATAATATATAAATCAACACCTAAATTTTTTTTAATCTAATCAAAGAAATGCTAGCTATATTAAACCATCCATCAGCTAAATAAACTACTACTATTATATGAGAAAAGGAAATGGACAAGAGAGCAGACTCACGGATCGATGAGGAAAACATCAGCATCGTTCTGAAGCGTTTTGGCAATCATAGAACCGCCCACTCCGCCGCCAACCACCACCACCCTTTTCTTTTCTCCGATTAAGCGCTCCATTTCTCTCCCCAAAACTATATTAATTACTAGTTTTCCTTAACGATAGATCAAAGTTCGATCCAATTACTGTATTCTTGTCGTGAGGAAGAAGCAGATGCATTCAGGCCAATGCTGGTGGTTATATATATACACACGCATATGTATGCATATATTCCGCAATACATTAAGACCCTTCGGTAAACATTTAGATAAATTTTAAATTAAGTTTAAAAATTTCCAATTAAGTATTAGCTTCTAGAAACTTTGAATACAACGTACGAATGGCCCCGAACAATGGATAATCACATCTATATCCCTCGATTTTGATATAATTATAGAAACCTTTTATATGCTTTGAAAAATTACAGAAACTTTCCCTTAAGTTATGTTAAACATTACATACAAGTCATGTCATTAGTAAAATTGACGACCGTTAAAAAAACCTTCCCTAATTTTTAATGAAAATCATATATTGTCCTTGTTCAACTTTGACCTATATTTTGACATAAATTTTAATAGGGCGTTTTTGTAATTATGGTATTTTTAGGGGGTGTGATTGTAATGAAACCATTATTTTATATTTTGAATTATTTGTTTCAAATACAATTATTACTTACTCAAACTTTTTTTTTATTTCCCTAATATTTTTAATTTTGTATACTTTTTTTATTCAATCTTGTAAAATATCAACATATATTTCATACATAATTTAAATTTTTTTGTTAGAAATAACAATATTTTGAAATATTTTGAATTAAATCTAATTGAAAGTCAAATTAAAGAATAATATGTTCATTTGTCATTTTCGGAATTGACGTCAATAAATATTGTTCGCCAAAAAATACCGTAAAAACTTGATAATATATAATCATCGTACTTTCAATAAATGATTTAAAATATAAATAATATATTTTTAATAATTTGAGAAACGAGATAAAATTCTAAAATTTGAAAACAAACTATACAAATACGAGTTCAATTAAAGGTGAGCATTCGGTTAAAATCGAACCAAATTTGTACAAACTGAACCTACCGATTTGTTTTTAGCCAACCGAACTGACTGATTTTTACATTAAATCGAACAAACCGATTCGATAAAATATCGATTATTATTAAAGATAATGGCTTAAAACATAAGTAAAATCATTAATATTCAACATGTAAACATATAATTATCTAAAAGATATTGGCTAAAATTATTTTAAATAGCTCATATCTTATTTTAACATTAAGATATTAAATTTTTTGGAGAAAATTATTTTAAATATATTAAAGAAGTTGATGTGTTTGATATTATACTATCTCTTTTTAATCGTAATTACAAAAAAAATAATTATAATACTATAAGAATAATATAATTAGGTAAGTTTGAATGTATTTTTGTATATAAATATTCTTAAAATATTATCATTAATGTGAAAACTAGAGGGTGAATATGTAATATTTTGATATTTTATATTACATATACAAGATGTCAATAACGTCATTTCGCTTGTTCTATTAATTTTTGTTAGGAATTCGTTCCGCTTTCCAGTCCCGATTGAAGCCTGCAATCAAGAAACAAAAGCAATCACAGTATACAATTTCAACTAATAAAATTATAAACTGAAAAACAAAGCAAGAGTAAAGAATTAGGGCTCAGGTCGAGCTGGGTATCCTTCCAACGTCGTCACCGGGGAACCAAGGTATCGTATCCTAAAGGGGAGACACACACACTGCCCTAAGACACTACCCGAAGACCCTGCCCGAACCCCACTGCCCAAGCACACAGCCTGGACATACACACGCAGCACCAGCACTCAGACAAGCAGCGCACACAGCACCACACAGCACCAGCACTCAGACAAGCAGCGCACACAGCACCACACTCACGGACAAGGCGCACACAGCACCAACCACAGCACAACCAGCGCACACAGCACCAGCCAGGGACAAGCCAGCGCACACAGCACCAACCACAGCACAACCAGTGCACACAGCACCAGCCAGGGACAAGCCAGCGCACACAGCACCACCCTCACGGACAAGGCGCACACAGCACCAGCCAGCGACCACACAGCACCACCCTAGGCACAAGATGCACACAGCATCACACACTCCACCACACTCGGACAAGGCGCACACAGCACCACACTAGGACAAGGCGCACACAGCACCACCCTCATGCACAAGCCAGCACACACAGCACCAAGCCACTCACGGCCATAAGGAAGAAACCGAGACTGGAAGACGAAAAGGGGGAAGGGGGGGGGGGGGGGGGGGGGGGGGGTTTCAGGCCACTCACTCATCATGAACCCAAGCCATACATAAAGGCAAGAAGGAGATGAAGAGATGGGTGCAATTTCCGAAGGGTCGAACCAGCTGAAGAGGCGGCAGGAACATTCTGGAGGCTAGGGCACAATGAGGTGATGGCTGCAAGGAGAAGGAAGGGGGCTTGAAGATGGGGCTCGGTTATGGTGGGGAAAATAAAGAGGGGCCAAAGCCCAACAACAATAAATAGGTAATGGGCCAACAAACTCAACAAATCTCCACCTTGGCACAATACCGGCTCCACCTCGACGTAAGGAAAACCCAATAGATGACTCATCATCGCCCAAAGGGTCCCCACAACACACACAGTATTGTGTGGACCAATTTCCTGTCATAGCACACAGCACAGACAAAGGAAAAACAATAACAAGCACACAGCAAGTTAAAGTGGGAAAGTAACCAGGGTAACAGTTTTATAACGAGCACACAGCAGGTTACAAAACACTAACCAAGGGACTAAACATGCATCAATCATCAGTATCAAATTTAAAAAAAATTTAAACATGATTGAAATTTACTAAGGGACAAACACTTAGTACACATATCAGCAGGATAAAACACATAATCACTTAGATTATCACCTACAGATAACAACCATTGAACAACATTCCAATGCACCATGCTAGGATTAGTCATATACCTACTAAAGCAACTAATAGCATAAGTTATACCATGCCAAGTACTAACCAGCAAATATATTAAGCAACTAATAGCACAAGCTATATCATGCCAAGTATTAACCATCAAATACATTAAGCAACTAATAGCACAAGCTATATCATGCAAATCTTCATGTTCATTCGCAACCAATTCATCATGCACAACATGTTCATGTTCATGTTCAACAACACTACCATGATTTACAGGCATTCCATGAATTTCAGGTTCATTAACATGACGTACACCAGTTAAATGCTCCACCTTGCAAGGAGTAGCACTGGACACAGATTCGTCAACATGCACAGGACACATAGTCACATTAGGGGAAGGGAAATCCGGGAATTTCACTCTTTGTTGTTTGCCAAAAAACACACGAATCACAGAAAGGCATGCAAGACAACTCGTCTTTACCAACGCAACCTTTTTCATGCAAATTCCCTAGACCTTTAGAACTTATATGACCTAATCTCCTATGCCTCAGATTAGTCAAGACATCAGTCACAGAATTCACATTATCATATACAGATTCAGTTTTGCAAACACCATTTCCCCATCTACCCTCAAGACCACATGATTCTAATCCAGAACAAGACAACAAATTATTGCACAAAGCAGGAACATGACTTACATCTTTTAGAGTCATAGAATAAGCATATTCGTCATCTTCAAGTTTCTTAACAGTAGTAATGTTCTCAGCCCAATTACCATCAATAGCTTTAAATACTTTTTGCAGTATTAAAATTCCTTTCATTTTTTGTTGCCATATTGAAAAAACAGATTTTTCATTAAACGGTTCAAGGTTATATCCAGAAATTGAAGCCATCGCACATAAGCAAGAGAGGCACACACAATTTCAACAACCAAACAGCAGAAGCAAGGACCACAAGGCACACAAAACACAATGAAAGAATTTACCAAGCTAAGGGAAGGAAAAAATCGCAATCACCCACAAGATCACAATACACTCAACGGTGTACGAGCATGGGGCTTCAGATAGGGTTTTTCCTACGGGTAAGGGACACAATTACACCTAGAAACACGATAGTAAATGATTAAGGGTTGAGAAATCACTTACAACCCAGAGACAAAGCTCTGGGGTGACGAAACCACACTGACCGAAGCACCGAAGCGCCTGCCCGGAATCTGCCCGAGATTCCAGTAGCTGCCCGAGCTCTCCTGCCCGCTGCCCGAGGCCAACAGCTGCTGCCCGAGGCCTTCTGCCTGCTGCCCGAAGCCCAACAAGCACTGCCCGAGCCCAGCCACGCACTCCAGCCGCTGCCCGAGGTCTGCCCGAGACCAGCCAAGCTCTCCAGCCGCTGCCCGAGGCCTGCCCGAGCACTCTTGCTGCTGCCCGAAGTCCACCGAGCACTCCACCAGGCACGGAACGCTCTGATACCACTGTTAGGAATTCGTTCCGCTTTCCAGTCCCGATTGAAGCCTGCAATCAAGAAACAAAAGCAATCACAGTATACAATTTCAACTAATAAAATTATAAACTGAAAAACAAAGCAAGAGTAAAGAATTAGGGCTGAGGTCGAGCTGGGTATCCTTCCAACGTCGTCACCGGGGAACCAAGGTATCGTATCCTAAAGGGGAGACACACACACTGCCCTAAGACACTACCCGAAGACCCTGCCCGAACCCCACTGCCCAAGCACACAGCCTGGACATACACACGCAGCACCAGCACTCAGACAAGCAGCGCACACAGCACCACACAGCACCAGCACTCAGACAAGCAGCGCACACAGCACCAACCACAGCACAACCAGTGCACACAGCACCAGCCAGGGACAAGCCAGCGCACACAGCACCACCCTCACGGACAAGGCGCACACAGCACCACCCTAGGCACAAGATGCACACAGCATCACACACTCCACCACACTCGGACAAGGCGCACACAGCACCACACTAGGACAAGGCGCACACAGCACCACCCTCATGCACAAGCCAGCGCACACAGCACCAAGCCACTCACGGCCATAAGGAAGAAACCGAGACTGGAAGACGAAAAGGGGGAAGGGGGGGGTTTCAGGCCACTCACTCATCATGAACCCAAGCCATACATAAAGGCAAGAAGGAGATGAAGAGATGGGTGCAATTTCCGAAGGGTCGAACCAGCTGAAGAGGCGGCAGGAACATTCTGGAGGCTAGGGCACAATGAGGTGATGGCTGCAAGGAGAAGGAAGGGGGCTTGAAGATGGGGCTCGGTTATGGTGGGGAAAATAAAGAGGGGCCAAAGCCCAACAACAATAAATAGGTAATGGGCCAACAAACCCAACAACCTGGCTCTGATACCACTGTTAGGAATTCGTTCCGCTTTCCAGTCCCGATTGAAGCCTGCAATCAAGAAACAAAAGCAATCACAGTATACAATTTCAACTAATAAAATTATAAACTGAAAAACAAAGCAAGAGTAAAGAATTAGGGCTCAGGTCGAGCTGGGTATCCTTCCAACGTCGTCACCGGGGAACCAAGGTATCGTATCCTAAAGGGGAGACACACACACTGCCCTAATACACTACCCGAAGACCCTGCCCGAACCCCACTGCCCAAGCACACAGCCTGGACATACACACGCAGCACCAGCACTCAGACAAGCAGCGCACACAGCACCACACAGCACCAGCACTCAGACAAGCAGCGCACACAGCACCACACAGCACCAGCACTCAGACAAGCAGCGCACACAGCACCACACTCACGGACAAGGCGCACACAGCACCAACCACAGCACAACCAGCGCACACAGCACCAGCCAGGGACAAGCCAGCGCACACAGCACCAACCACAGCACAACCAGTGCACACAGCACCAGCCAGGGACAAGCCAGCGCACACAGCACCACCCTCACGGACAAGGCGCACACAGCACCAGCCAGCGACCACACAGCACCACCCTAGGCACAAGATGCACACAGCATCACACACTCCACCACACTCGGACAAGGCGCACACAGCACCACACTAGGACAAGGCGCACACAGCACCACCCTCATGCACAAGCCAGCGCACACAGCACCAAGCCACTCACGGCCATAAGGAAGAAACCGAGACTGGAAGACGAAAAGGGGGAAGGGGGGGGTTTCAGGCCACTCACTCATCATGAACCCAAGCCATACATAAAGGCAAGAAGGAGATGAAGAGATGGGTGCAATTTCCGAAGGGTCGAACCAGCTGAAGAGGCGGCAGGAACATTCTGGAGGCTAGGGCACAATGAGGTGATGGCTGCAAGGAGAAGGAAGGGGGCTTGAAGATGGGGCTCGGTTATGGTGGGGAAAATAAAGAGGGGCCAAAGCCCAACAACAATAAATAGGTAATGGGCCAACAAACTCAACAATTTTTTTTGACAGTGTTATACTAGATGAGAAGTTTGTTATTTTTCAAAGCTGATGAAGGTTTCTGTAATTAGGTTAAAATCGATGAGATGTATATGTAATTTCCCTTGAAATAATATAAAATTCCCCATTAAAATTACAAAAAATAGCAAAGACGCAATCTAAACGGCAATGAAGACGAAAATCTATAATCATTAAATACCATATTATTGTGATTTATTTATTTATTTATGTTTATGTAAAGTGAATATCAATAAAATGGAGCTCCTTGACTTTGGGCAGATTCGAATTTGAATCGTACTTAGGATAAAAAATTAATTTAATTATGGGCAGTTTCGAAATCGAATTGTACTTGGGGCAAAAAATTGATTTAGTATATCCCTCACTAAAAAAATGCAAAAAAAAAAAATTAAAAATTATTATTAGTTTTTGAAAATTTAGTTTTTTATTACAATCTTCTAAATTGTGATAGCTCTATCTAAACCGATTATGCTCTATAAATTTTAAACCATGGCTACACATTTATAATCACGGGTACTTGTGGGAGAAATTTCCTTCGACGAACTTTGGTACTAGATTGTTCTATTGGGTCGAAGACCAATGAAAAGCAAGGTTCACTCACATTAACTATCGAAATTCGTTGACCGTTGAAAACGTTTGGAAAATTACACAAGCAACATACCAATCAACGGGTGAGATTATGCTAAAAGTAATCCATGACGTATTGAATAATTTTCTTATAGGTTTAAAAGATCGTTAATACAAAAATGACTACAGATAATATTTCAAAATGACTAACGACTTGTTAATTGTTTACATATGCGAATTTTCTCATCTCGGCGGCCTTGACTTACAGACGTTGCAACGACTATGTGTACAGGTTTATTATTGGTTACTTTATGGGTGGTGTCCCATATAGTAGTCTCATTCATTGAATGAGTGTATTTTCATCAACATTGAATGTGAATTTACTCATCCAATAAATAGATATACTTCATGAGGTACTACCCCATCAAATAGCCAAGACCAATTCGTGCAGGCTTGTAAACTATTGACTTAAATCCTAAAATTATAATCAACTTAGTAAATTTAAAGTTAAATAACGATTGGCTAATTTTAAAAAAAAAATATGAATTTTAAAAAATCTTCAAAAATAACGTTAAATATTTTTTTTTTTACAAACTTATTGCTTTTAAAAAGTAAGAAACACATACCAAATATGCATTTCTTAGTTTTTTTAAAAAAAAATTAATTTGTTTTTATTTTACGAAAATGAGAAACACATTGTATTTTTTTAAAAAAAATTATGTTTTGTTTTTTTTTAAGTAATGAAATGTTATTATTAGCCATATTTTTGTGGTGTATATCTGCTCAATTTTATATAATAGCAATTCACAAAATAATTATACTGAGATAACAAAAATAATCTTACTAAAAATTATTACAAAAAATCTTCTAGAAAATCATCCAAAAAATTCTTAATACTAATATGTTAGGATCGGACTGGAGTGTTTAGAGGGGGTGAATGAACACTCCTTTAAAATTAATCCTTATTGATTTCTCTCATGTTAGTGAGTGAAATCTATTTCTTAATCAACCTATAAGCAGAACAGACCACTGAATATGAGAGTGCGGAAATGGTCTGTTCTTGGCTAGTAAGAACGGCTTGATGGTTTATAGAGTGTAATACAATACAGAACGTAAATATACAAGATGTGTTTCTGGAAGTTCGAAGGCAAAACATTTTACGTCTCCCCTTCTTCCAATCAAGGAAGGATTCACTAGAAGACTTTATGTAATACAACTACTTGTGCGACCCCGATTCAGCTGGATTTACCCCACTACCAGACTGAAATTCCTAGTCTCTCAATCTGTTCAGACACAATCTGTCTGACAGTTACAATTGAATCTCAATCTTCTATCTTATTACAAATACAGAGTGAATTTATCTATGCACATAATGATCCTTTGATGATCAAATATTACAATAGGCTGTGCTTATGAAAACTTTGAGCAGACTGGTAAGATGAATATCTTTCAGGAACGGTTCAGCTCAAGAATGTCTTGACTTGTAAGCTTGTGTTGTTTTTTTATTCTTGATTGATCAGTTGTACTCTCTTTTCGAGTATTCTAGTTGCATTCTTATATAGTCGTTTATACCAACGACACTATTTCCTTTTCTGTGCAACTCTTGACTCTGTTCATTCTCTGAACAAGCTTCAGTCTTCTTCTTTCAGGCACTTTCCCTTCTGGTCTGTGCGGCGTTTGTCAGGTAGACTCTCCTTTGTCTACTTACCTTTTAAGGTAATCTTCAGTCATTGTTCTTTTTCAGCATTAAATGCATCATTAAATGCTTCAATAAATAGCCATTAATTATTCGGACTGAAGGATGAAGCTTATTTAACTTTGTCTGTTCTGATCTTTATTGAGCTGACCTGTGCTTTGATCTGGTCAGACTGGTTTGCACCGATCCATTCTGATTTTGCGATAGACTATATCGGTCTGATCTGTTTTGACATGGCTTCAATGGCTCGATCGTTCTGATCTGTTTTGTCATCTTTAAAATCCGGAACTAACAAATTCCCCTTTTTTGATGATGACAAAACCTAGCTTCTATGTCCTCTTATAAAGTCTTTTAATTCTTTGAAGAGTATACTTTCAGATCAATTAAATCTACTCGTTCAAAATAAATGAACACTGTAAGTTATAGTGCAGATCGATTAAGTCGTTTTGTTCAAAATAAATGAACTATTCAAAATAAATGAATACGACTCAGATATGCCATTGAAAGACTCTGATTTTATTGATAAGTCTGATGAATACATTTACATGTCACTCATACATACATCTGCTTCTTCGCTGAGGACTGCTGAGCTGGCTTGAAATCCTTCTTCTTTTCCCCTTTTTTGTCAGCAGCAATCTCCTGAAGGAATTCTACGATCTGCGTTAGCTGAGCGTAAATAGCATCCATGCGAGTGTCTTGAGCAAGGAAGGATTTGGCAACTGAGGTTTTAACTTCAGTAACCAGCTCGATCTGTTCTTTTCTCAGGCTGTTCTTGTATGAAGCTTGCTGAGAGAACAAGTCATTCAGTCCACGTTGAATACCGTTGATGATAGCCGTCATCTTGTCTCTGAAGATTCAAAGTCCAAATGTGTGGTCATTTGGCTTTGATGAACTTCTCTTACTCGTTGAGAGAGAAATAGACAGTTTTCAGAGAGTTCTTGAAGAGACCTGGGAAGAGATGAGGCTTCATCAGTGGGATGGTCTGGGGAGTGATCGGCAGGTGATGCAGTCAGATCAAGTTCTACCTCAATCGGTACGAGTTTAGAATCAGCAGATTGGCGTAAATCGGATCGGATCAATTTGACTAAATCCGTAGAGAATTCTTGCACAAACGCCAAATCTGCAGCAGACTGGTCTGGAGGAGTTATAGGTCTAGTAGGCTCCTCATTCTGAATAGCTGCAACTATTGTTGACACCAATAGATCCGGATCGACGGAATCAGGCGAGGCAATTGTTGGAGGTGCGTCTTGTGGGCTGGTCTGAATATGGGAGACTAAAGATGCCAGCGGAATGAAAGTCGTTGGAGAATCCAGCAAGACATCCATTGCCTCAGTCTCTGCAGCAGACGGAGCATTGGTCAGTGGCTGCTCCGCTGTTTCAGAAATTGGTGGCTCAGAAATCGGCTCTGCCACAGTCTTGCTTGCAGTGTGGTGATCTGGACTGGGAACTGGAGTTGATATGTTGAGCTGCTGACGTTGAAAGCGAACAACCATGTGGAGAGTGTGAATGTCCATCTCCAGCTGAGCAATGACAGCACCGTCATCCTTGGCAGTCGGGCTGGTGGCATCAAAGTTTGCCTTTTTAGCTCTGATAAGCAAGTTTGCCAGCCGTAGTCTGTGATTAGCCCTGAACAACTCCTTGCGATGTAATCCTCACGTCATTGATTTCTGTCCCTTTCAGAACTTCTTGTTCCATTTTGTGGAGCCACTTGAGCTTGCCGAAGAACAGACCAAAGTGGTTGACCGTTCTGTATTCGACCCATTCATCAAATACTACAGTAAGCTCCTTCACTTTGTCTTCTATATCTTCCATGGCAATGTCAATTGCAGTTTGAGCGGCGGACTTTGGCTTGGGAGAGACAGGCTCAGTTAGGACATCTTTCCCTTTTCCAACAGTAGACGATGGTTTAATCCGTGATTGGGTGTAGTCACCCAGTTCTTTTATAACAATTCACTTGACCACAGGGATAGTGGAGGGGACGCGGATGGTGACCCTGGGTGCAATGGTTGTAGCTTTGGACGGTTGAGTTTTTGATGGTTGCGGTGGAGCTTGGGTTTTAGGTGTTGGAGCTTGGGATGCAGATGTGGCTTTTATTGAAGGTAAGATGGATATTGGTTTGGGATTTAAGGTTGATAGTGGCTTGGTGATCTGGGTTCGTGGCTTCTTTCGAAGAGTGTTAGTTTCGGATTTTACCGATGACAAAACATATCAGACCGGATCGAGGGAAATCAGACTGACCAGATCGATCGCTCAAAACAGAGCAAGCTGATATGGTATATCGCAAATCAGATCGGATCGATGGATATCAGCCTGACCAGATCGAAGCTTCAGATCGATCTCAACTATTATCAGATCAGAGCAGTCAAGGCTGAATAAGATTGATTCTTCAGTCCGAATTATTAACGGCTATTTATTAAAGCATTTAATGTTGCAATTAATGCTGTAAAAAACCAAAGACTGAAGATTACCATAAAAGGTAAGAAGACAAAGAAGAGCTTACCTGACAGTCGCCGAAAGCATGAACCAGAATGGCAAGTACCCTAAAGAAGAAGACTATAGCTTACTCAGAGTTTAAGCAGAGTCAAGAGTTGCACATTAAGGGAAATAATATCGTTGGTACATGCAACTATATAAGGATGCAACAGAAGAGCTAAAAAAAAAGGGGTCTGATCAATCGAAAAACGCAAAAGAAAGCTAAACAGCACAAGCTTACAAGCTCAGACATTCTCGAGCTGAAAATCTTCATAAGCACAAGCATATTGTAATATTTGATCATATTAGGATCATTGTGTGCATAGACTAAAGTTTATCTTTTGTATTCTGTACTAAAATAGAGAAGTGAGAATCAATTGTAACTGTCAAACAGAGTGTGTCTGAACAGGTCGAGAGACTAGGAATTTCAGTCTGGTAGTGAGGTAAATCCAGCTGAATCGGGTTTGTACAACAAGATTGTATAAATCAAAGTCTTCTAGTGGAATCCTTCCTTAATTCGAAGAAGGGGAGACGTAGAAGGATTACACCACCTTCGAACTTCCAGAAACATATTCTGTGTTTTATCATTCTGCACTCGTTATACTATTCAAGCCATCGAGCCGTTCTTACTAATCTAAGAACAGACCGTTCCGCACTAAAATATTCAGTGGTCTGTTCTGCAGAAGAGTTGATTAAGAAACAGATTTCTTTCACTAATCCGAAAGAAATCACAAGGGATTAATTTTTAATAGGAGTGTTCATTCACCCCCCCTCTAAACACTCCGGACCGATCCTAACAAGTGGTATCAGAGCAGGTCGTCTTGATCATCACAAAGACACTTGAGCTGATGGCATCATTCAACAAAATTCTTATGTTCTCAAAAGAAGACTATGATGATTGGAGAATCAGAATGAAAGCTCATCTGGAAGCACATGATGACGATATGTGGTTCGTCATCACTGATGGACCAATGAAAATTCTGAAAGTCAATACAGCAGCCTCCATTACTGGCGGTGAACCTCAAATGGTCGAGAAGACATACCCCTCTGGACGAATGAAGAAAGAAAGAATGCAAATCTGGACAACGTTGCCAAAGACATCTTGTTCAAGACATTGGACAAGAATATGTTCAGTAAAATCAAAATGTGCTCCACTGCCAAAGAAATTTGGGAGAAGATAGCACAACTATGTGAAGGGAACGACCAGACCAAGGAAAACAAGCTGACTGTTGCTCTTCAAAGATTTGAGAGCATAAAAATGAAGATTGGAGAAACTCTAAATGAGTTTGATGAAAGAGTTACTGGTATTATCAATGAACTGAATGGTCTGGGCAAGGAATACTCAAACAGAGAGATCGCTCTGAAAGTAATGAGAGCCCTGCCAAAAGAATGGGATGTAAAGACCATTGCAATGAGGGAATCTAAAGATCTGAACAAAGTTGAACTTCATGATCTATTCGCAGATCTTAAGGCTTATGAGTTCGAACTGAACACCAGAGGTGAAGCAGAACCATTCATCTCTCAACCAAACAAAGCACTGGCAGCCATTCCAGACCAGACCACCCCCACAACAGATCGATCTATCAAACAGATAAGTAATGATGCTATGTCATTATTTATCAAGAAATTTGGTAAATTTATGTCTAAGAATAAAAGGAATTTTAAACCCTCTCATCATTATAAATCAAGAAAGGACGATGCTGTTAATGACCAGGCTTGCTACAATTGTGGTAAGACCGGACACTTTATTGCAGATTGCACCAGACCGAAGAAAGAAGAACGTAAAGAAAAGCATCGTGATGACAAGAAAAAGAAGCACTACAAAGATCGTAAAAGTCATCATGGGAAGTCCCAAAAGGTCCTAGTAGCAGAGGAAGGAAACGGCAAGTGGGCTCAGACTGATTCAGATTCAGATAGCTCCGAATATTCTTCCAGCGAAAGCGAAGAAGATATTCAATGTCTAATGGCAGACGAAGAAATGAGTCAAACAGACGAGGTATTCGATCTTGACTCAAATGATTTTACACGTGAAGAGCTTATGTCCGCACTGCAAGACATGGCTAATGATTATAGAATCTTAGCTGAATCATTTGAGAAAACTAAAGCTAAAGCTAATGATCAAATGGATGAGCACATCAAACCAAGCTGCTCTGAGCTAGGTGAGTGCAGTAATCTACAGATCGAGCTGAACAAGCTGAAAATCTCTTATGATCAGCTCCATGAAGAAAACAAGAGAATTAGCACACAAAATGCTAAGCTCTCATATTTTCAAAACATGGACAAAATCAAGAGCATCATTGGAAGAATTGCAAGAGGTACAAAGAAATGTCGGTGATGTCACCGGCATAGGCTTTGATATCAAAGACTGCACCAAAGATGAATCTGAACTGTTGCTGGTAAATAACAAAATCAAACAAATGACATTTGTTAAATCCAGCACAATATATGAAACTGAAGCACCTACAATTCAAACGGGAGTCTCCTTCGGGGATCGAGGTTTGAGAAGAGGAATTGGGTACGTTAGCCAAAGAAAAGGCACCAGCAAGCTTTGTGTCTATCAGACCAAATCCAAAGGTGCAAGATCTAAGGCAAGGAAGACCATCCAATTACTACAACTCAAAACCAGTTCAACGAAGATATAGACTACCTCATAAGAATCAAAAGGTTTCCATATCACACACATTATCACACACAACATCGAAACAGATCAGCTCACAGCACACCAGACACACACAAGCCATTAAAGCTGATACATGTGTTGGTTCCCAAAGGGCTAATCCGTTCTGGACCCAAGTAGGATTGGGTACCAACAATAATTATGTTTGATGACAGGTACTGAAGAATCTTGTATCAGACTGGTACTTAGACAGTGGGTGTTCTCGTCACATGACTGGAAACGTCGAGCTGCTGTCTGAAGTCACAGAATGTACTGGACCCAAAATCATCTTCGGGGATAACTCAAAGGGTAAGACCGTGGGCAATGGTAAGATTGTCCATGGTAATATTACTATCAATGATGTGCTACTAGTTGAAAATCTATGCTATAATCTGATTAGTATAAGTCAACCACGTGATAATGGTTATGCTGTAGAATTTCACAAACACACTTGCACTGTTAAATCGTCAGACGGTATGACTATGCTTGTAGGAATCAGAAATGGAAATACATATAAGATTAACTGGAATTTTGCTCAACCTGATAATCCTACTTGCTTTATCGCGAATAATGATAATAAACACTAGCTATGGCATAAACGCTTGAATCATCTCAACTTTAAGACTATTTCTAACCTGTGTAAACATAATTTAGTTGTCGGTCTACCCAAGATCGACTTTGCTAAAGATAAGATCTGTGAAGCTTGCCAAATGGGCAAACAGATCAGATCATCCTTCAAAACAAGAATGCCAAATCCTCCCCACGCTGCTTAGAACTATTGCATATGGACTTGTTTGGTCCTATACCAATAACAAGTTTAGGGGGAATGCGGTATACTCTTGTTGTTATTGATGATTACTCACGTTTTACTTGGACTATATTTTTGAGCAGTAAAGATCAGACCGGTCCGAAATTGATCAAGCTGTTGAAACGCACTCAGAATGAGAAATCATCAAGCATAGACATGATTCGAAGTGATAAAGGCACTGAATTTTCAAATCAGAATCTTGAATCTTTTCTAGAAGATCAAGGAATTAAGCATGAATTTTCAGCCGCTCGAACTCCTCAACAAAATGGAGTTGCAGAACGAAGGAACATAACGCTTAAAGAGGCAGCATGTAAGGACCCTAATCCTTAAGTGCGGAATAAAGGCATAATAGAGCTAAATAAAAGATCAGAGTAGAGTAAACAAGTTGAGTCTATGAGCTTAAGCATTTACATGCCAAAATAAAGGACTACCAAAAGGATTAATTACAGTCCAACAAATGAATGTGTCCACTATAGTTTTACGCTACTCCTAGAGTAGGCACTATACAAAAGAATCCTGTCCTTTCATCTACCAAAGATGCTCGTGAAGCTCACTGTCTCAACCCATTCAAGCCCATCTATCATGCCAAAAAGGTACCTACAAGGACAACCCCCAAACATGAGCAATAATAATCATTCATATTCAACACAATATGAAGATAAAGCGTAAATGCATAATCAATATAAAACACTTCCTGTTTCCCCATGCATTTCAAACGCTTCCCGTTTAGTTGTCCCTGTACCATAACTCATGAGTATAATCAACAGATTATTTTTAATGGCCAAAACATGTCATGACATCATATACCATCTCAACTGTACCACATATTGGTCACCATTCCCTAGTCTGTCCATCACAGTGTATTTTAATGCCCCTCGCTTATATTCATATGGGCGGCATAGGATAACCTCGCTACAATGGACATGCGGCGCTCCCACCCCTCGCTTCACAGAGAGCGGCAAATACCCTTTCCTCGCCCCATATGATAACCACGCTCAAATGTGACATGCGGCGCTCCCACCCCTCGCTTCACATTTAGCGGAACCAATACAAAAAGCGGCAAGCATTAAAATCATCAAAGGATGACCACGACTCATGGGATGTGCATCCAATAATCATAATATGCATCTAACATCAATATGCATAAATTACCATGTATATGCATCCACAATGCAATACCTCATATGGCATAAATCAACATGTATATGCATCCACAATGCAATACCACATATATACTCGCATCCACAATGCATAAACAAAGAGTATATAAAATACATGTTACCGTTGGGTGCCCGTACGTCCACTACGTACCTTTCCAAAATGTGGAATGTGATTGGACCTCAATTCCTTGGCTGCGTTGCCACCTGGGTTGGTTCTACATATTCACAAATACCAATATTAGAACCCAATAATAGTCCAATACCAAAAATCCCACAAAAACACCCAAAAACACCATTTTTGGTGTCTCGCGATCGATCGCCATCAAGCCCCGATCGATCGCGAGAACACACTGTCTCGGGCAACAAAATTGCACAATCCGCGATCGATCGCGGAGCTAGCGCCGATCGATCGCGGCCTTGCCGATCGATCGCGCCAAGCTCGCGATCGATCGCTGAGGCTCACTGCCTCAGCCCTGATGCTCGCGATCGATCGCGAGAAAATCGCCGATCGATCGCCGAGCTGTGGTCAAGCGGGATTTGGGCACTATTCACCCATCTTCAACCCCTTCTCATACACACCCACATACCCCAACATAATCAAACCCAATAACTCAAAACCACCCATAAACATCAACATAAACTCAAATAAACAACATCCAACCAAAACACTACCAAAATCACAACACCCAACACAACCCATTTTAAACCCTTTAAAACCAAACTAAACTCAACCAAAACCTTACAAAATTAATACATGAGGTACCCATACCTCTTGGGGATCTCAAATCACCCAACAATCTTCCACAAATCAAAGTTTGCAAGGTCTCCTCTTCACCTCAAAGGTGGAACTCGAAAATATGGGAAGAGGGGAAGGGTTTGGGTGTTGGAGATAATTTGGTAAAGTAAAATATGAGTGGATGGGGTGGGGTTGGGTATAAAGGTGGGTTTTTAAATTAAAATGCAATCCAAGGCAATTCCATGGTGTATAAAACACCCCAACATGATATTTTCAAAGCATTTACTCAAAATGCACCAAATATCAATTAACACATGATTCCTCATAAATTGCTAACCAATGCAAATAAATCATGCTTCCAATAATATTTACCCAACATGCACCACATGCACCCTGAAATGCAACTCCGGGTCACCCTATCCATATGACCATGCATTTTCCATAAGGTAAGTAAATTCCAACACATAATCAATTACCACATAATTAATCATGTAAACACAATTAAAGCCAAATAGCAATTAACCATTTCGGGGATGTCACAATACTCCCCTACTTATAAGATTTCGTCCTCGAAATCACATGCACTTACCCCAACAGAAATTAAACATAAACTCATACCAGAGAATAGTTCCGGGTAGTGCTGCACCATATGCTGCTCCGTCTCCCACGTAGCCTCCTCGACACCCCTGCGATCCCACTGAACTTTGATCATCGGTATCACTTTGTTCCGAAGTCTACGGTCTGCTCTGTCCAGAATTCTTACAGGCCGTTCCACATAAGACACATCGGATTCCAACTGAACTTCGGAAGGCTGTAACACGTGAGACGGATCCGGCTCATACTTTCGCAGCATCGATACATGAAACACATCATGTATACCAGATAAAGAAGGCGGCAAAGCCAGTCGGTAAGCCAATGTGCCAATGCGCTGCAAAATCTCGTACGGTCCCACAAACCTCGGAGACAGTTTCCCGCGCATCCCAAACCGCACAACGCCTCTGAAAGACGAGATCTTCAAAAAGACCTTATCTCCCAACTGAAACTCTAACGGTCTCCGCCGTTTATTTGCATAAGCTGCCTGTCTGTCCTGGGCCGCTTTCATTTTCTGCCTTATAGTCTTTATCTTCTCTTCCATTTCCCGGATCAACTCAGGCCCTCCGACTGATCTACCGTCCAAATCATCCCAACACAAGGGTGATCTACATCGTCTGCCATAAAGAGCTTCAAACGGAGCCATCTGAATACTCGCCTGGTAGCTATTGTTATACGAAAACTCTACCAAAGGCACTAAATCCTGCCAAGAGGCATCGAACTCCAAAACACAAGCTCTTAACATGTCTTCGAGCGTCTGTATAGTGCGCTCGGTCTGGCCATCCGTCTGAGGATGATAAGCAGTGCTCAATCTGACCTCAGTTCCCAAAGCTGACTGAAGGCCTTCCCAGAAATGAGATGTGAATCGCGGATCTCGATCTGACACAATAGAAACGGGGATCCCATGCAATCTCACCACATCTCTAATATACAACTGCGCCATCCTCAAAAATGTAAATGTCATGCTATAGGGGATAAAGTGGGCTACCTTAGTCAATCTGTCCACAATCACCCAAATAGCATCGAAGCCTGAAGCACTCCTCGGCAAATGAGTCACGAAGTCCATGGAAATGTGCTCCCACTTCCACTTCGGTATCTCCAAGCTTCTCAACTCGCCGCCAGGTCTCTGTCTCTCTGCCTTAACCTGCTGGTAGATCAAACACCTCTTCACAAAAGCGACGACATCGGACTTCATTCTCTTCCACCAAAACTGACCACGCAGATCTCTGTACATCTTCTTCCCGCCTGGGTGGATGCTAAGTCTGCTACTGTGAGCTCGTTCCAAGATCCCCTTACGCAACTCCGGCGTACTCGGAACCACCCAGCGGTTACCCAATCTCAAAGATCCGTCGTCGGCCACTCTGAACTTCGTCGGCTGACCAAGATGCACTATAGCCAACCATCTCTGAACCTCAGTATCTGATCTCTGAGCTCTCCTGATGTTCTCATAAATATCTGGCTCAGCTAATAAGGTAGAGACATACACTGGTGATGCATCTATATCAAAATCATAGCCCAGATGGCAATAGGAGGTCATCATAGCCGACAAATGGATGACGTCCTCAGCAGAACTCCTCACTTTCCGGCTCAAAGCGTCTGCTGTCAAATTGGCCTTCCCCGGATGGTACTCTATCTCGCAATCATAGTCCTTGAGTAGGTCCATCCATCTCCTCTGCCTCATGTTCAGCTCTGCCTGAGTGAATAAAAACTTGAGGCTCTTGTGGTCCGTATAGATGGTAAACGACGTACCATACAAATAATGCCTCCAGATCTTCAGGGCGAAGATGATAGCCGCCAATTCCAAGTCATGAACTGGATATCGGGTCTCATGCGGCTTCAACTGCCTCGATGCATAAGCTACCACATGCTTATCTTGCATCAGAACACATCCAAGGCCCTGCAGTGATGCATCAGTATATAAAACAAATCTGGAGTTCTCCGTCGGGATCACTAACACTGGCGCCGTCGTCAACCGGTGCTTCAACTCCTGGAAGCTCTCCTCACAAGCTTCTGACCAAAAGAAAGGCACTCCTTTCTGAGTCAACTGAGTCAGCGGCTTGGCAATCTTCGAAAAGCCCTCAACAAAGCGCCGATAATACCCGGCCAAACCAAGAAAACTCCGGATCTCAGGCACAGAAGTGGGGGCAGCCCACTCCATCACAGCCTCAATCTTCTTCGGGTCCACTGATATCCCGCTGCTCGAAATGACATGCCCCAGAAACACTACACTGCTCAGCCAAAACTCGCATTTACTGAGCTTAGCATACAACTGATGCTCTCTGAGAATCTGAAGCACTGTCCTCAAGTGTTTCACATGATCTTCCTCACTCCGGGAGTAGATAAGAATGTCGTCAATGAACACGATGACGAACTGATCAAGATACGGTTGAAACACTCTGTTCATCAGACTCATAAAGACGGCCGGGGCGTTCGTCACACCGAACGGCATCACCAAGAACTCATAATGCCCGTATCGAGTCCGGAACGCTGTCTTTTGCACATCTTCCTCTCTGACCCGAATCTGATGATACCCGGATCTCAAATCAATCTTGCTATACACCCTGGTACCTTGCAACTGATCAAACAAATCGTCTATCCTTGGAAGAGGATACTTATTCTTCACTGTAGCCTTATTCAGTTGCCGGTAATCGATGCACAGCCGCATCGAACCGTCCTTCTTCTTCACAAAGAGAACTGGTGCGCCCCATGGCGACACGCTCGGGCGTATATACCCCTTGTCCAAGAGATCCTGCAACTGTTCTTTCAACTCTCTCAACTCAGCCGGTGCCATCCTATAAGGTGCACGAGAAATAGCGGATGTCCCTGGTAGCAACTCGATCCCAAATTCAACTTCCCTGGCCGGTGGAAATCCTGGGATCTCTTCTGGAAATACATCAGCAAATTCTGCCACAACTGGTACATCCTCAACCCTCAGTTCTTTACTCTTTCCAGACGTGTCCACGGCATAAATAAGATAGCCCGTGTGCCCACGTTCCAACAGCTGAGACATCTTGATCGCTGAAATCAACGGAATCTTCGCACGAGACCCGTTGCCAAAGAAAGTCCACTGACTGCCCAACTCAGGTCTGAACTTCACTGTTCTCTGCCGGCAATCTACCACTGCCTGGTATCTGTTCAGAACATCAATTCCCAAGATGCAGTCAAAGTCTGACATACCCAGCACAATCAAGTCTGATCTCAACTCGTTGCCCTCAAAATAAATGAGGCAGTCTGCCATAAACTGATCAGCAACAACATTTCTTCCAGTGGGTGTCGAGACCAATAGAGGCGTGGGCAAAGGAGACGTGCGCATATGGTGTCTTTCCACAAATCCCACAGACACAAAGGAATGGGAGGCACCTGTATCTATCAAAACAAAAGCAGGGTACGTAAATAAATGGCACGTACCGGCAATCACCTCCTCTGGAGCTGCCTGAGCCTGCTCCCTGGTCAGTGCATATACTTGTCCCTGGGGTGGTCCCACTGTCTGACCTCCCGATGGACGAGGCCCAAACTGCTTGCCTCTGCTGCACTGTCCTGTCCTCAAACCTTGGCCTGTTGCCCTGATACTCTGACTGGCCTCCCCTGGTGGGACAATACCGAGCAATGTGGCCCATCTTGCCACAGACATAACATGCAGGACACTTATTTGAAGAATGCGGTCCTCCACAATTGTTGCACCTAGGCTCTCCCGGCCTCTCCCCTTGTGAAGATCCTCGATTGGCCGACCAATTACCCTTCTTGTTATCCTGCTTCTGTCCAAAGTGTTTCTTCCCACCATACCGCGAAGATGAAGAGGCACCACGGGGCTTAAATGGCTCACCCCGAGGCCTCAAACTGTCACTAGTCTGCCTCTGTTGCGGTACCGGTGGTGGCATGGCATAAGCTCCCACTCCTAGCTCAGCAAGCTCCGCTCTTGTGAGAGCATCATCAAAAGAAGTTGGGTTATTGATGATAACCCGGTCATAGAGCTCCGGTCGCAGTCCTTTCATGAAATTTCTCATCTTGGCACGTCCATCAGAGGCAATATGGGGGACATACCTAAGTAGTGATGAGTACTGTGTGGCATAGTCTGCTACTGTCATGTTCCCTTGCCTCAGATTGGTAAATTCATCCTCTTTTGTCTGCCTTGCTGCCGCGGAGAAGTATCGGTTCAAGAACCTGGTCCTGAAGAGCATCCAGTCAATCACAGCACCCAGTGCTCTCATCTCCATCACTGTGCTCCTCCACCACATCAGTGGTTTCTTGGCTAATTGAAACTCCGCTAGCCTCAGCCAAGCCGTCACAGCACAAGGAGCCGATACAAAGATCTGCTCAAGTCTTTCTAACCACTCTTCAGCTTCTTCTCCGGACTCTGTCCCCTCAAACCGGGGCGGATGATAAGACAGAAACTGCGTCAAGCTAATCTCACCCGGTAGCAATAACTGGACCACTGGTTCCATTCCCACAGCCGGTGGGGGTAGAGGATTAGCCTGTCCAATACTCGCATTTACACTCCCAACATCTCCGACTTCCTCATTAGCAGACATGCTGTAACACAAATGTTAACAACAATCCAAAACAATATATATATCATGTCGTTAGATAACAGGAGTGATATAAGCATGTTAGTATAACCACATATACAAAATATGCACCACATGCATAAACATGCTTCAAATGTAAGCACCTAGCCAAACATGCTAAGGCTACCCTTCACTCGTTCCCGGGTTCTCTAACCACTGCTCTGATACCACTAATGTAAGGACCCTAATCCTTAAGTGCGGAATAAAGGCATAATAGAGCTAAATAAAAGATCAGAGTAGAGTAAACAAGTTGAGTCTATGAGCTTAAGCATTTACATGCCAAAATAAAGGACTACCAAAAGGATTAATTACAGTCCAACAAATGAATGTGTCCACTATAGTTTTACGCTACTCCTAGAGTAGGCACTATACAAAAGAATCCTGTCCTTTCATCTACCAAAGATGCTCGTGAAGCTCACTGTCTCAACCCGTTCAAGCCCATCTATCATGCCAAAAAGGTACCTACAAGGACAACCCCCAAACATGAGCAATAATAATCATTCATATTCAACACAATATGAAGATAAAGCGTAAATGCATAATCAATATAAAACACTTCCTGTTTCCCCATGCATTTCAAACGCTTCCCGTTTAGTTGTCCCTGTACCATAACTCATGAGTATAATCAACAGATTATTTTTAATGGCCAAAACATGTCATGACATCATATACCATCTCAACTGTACCACATATTGGTCACCATTCCCTAGTCTGTCCATCACAGTGTATTTTAATGCCCCTCGCTTATATTCATATGGGCGGCATAGGATAACCTCGCTACAATGGACATGCGGCGCTCCCACCCCTCGCTTCACAGAGAGCGGCAAATACCCTTTCCTCGCCCCATATGATAACCACGCTCAAATGTGACATGCGGCGCTCCCACCCCTCGCTTCACATTTAGCGGAACCAATACAAAAAGGGCAAGCATTAAAATCATCAAAGGATGACCACGACTCATGGGATGTGCATCCAATAATCATAATATGCATCTAACATCAATATGCATAAATTACCATGTATATGCATCCACAATGCAATACCTCATATGGCATAAATCAACATGTATATGCATCCACAATGCAATACCACATATATACTCGCATCCACAATGCATAAACAAAGAGTATATAAAATACATGTTACCGTTGGGTGCCCGTACGTCCACTACGTACCTTTCCAAAATGTGGAATGTGATTGGACCTCAATTCCTTGGCTGCGTTGCCACCTGGGTTGGTTCTACATATTCACAAATACCAATATTAGAACCCAATAATAGTCCAATACCAAAAATCCCACAAAAACACCCAAAAACACCATTTTTGGTGTCTCGCGATCGATCGCCATCAAGCCCCGATCGATCGCGAGAACACACTGTCTCGGGCAACAAAATTGCACAATCCGCGATCGATCGCGGAGCTAGCGCCGATCGATCGCGGCCTTGCCGATCGATCGCGCCAAGCTCGCGATCGATCGCTGAGGCTCACTGCCTCAGCCCTGATGCTCGCGATCGATCGCGAGAAAATCGCCGATCGATCGCCGAGCTGTGGTCAAGCGGGATTTGGGCACTATTCACCCATCTTCAACCCCTTCTCATACACACCCACATACCCCAACATAAATCAAACCCAATAACTCAAAACCACCCATAAACATCAACATAAACTCAAATAAACAACATCCAACCAAAACACTACCAAAATCACAACACCCAACACAACCCATTTTAAACCCTTTAAAACCAAACTAAACTCAACCAAAACCTTACAAAATTAATACATGAGGTACCCATACCTCTTGGGGATCTCAAATCACCCAACAATCTTCCACAAATCAAAGTTTGCAAGGTCTCCTCTTCACCTCAAAGGTGGAACTCGAAAATATGGGAAGAGGGGAAGGGTTTGGGTGTTGGAGATAATTTGGTAAAGTAAAATATGAGTGGATGGGGTGGGGTTGGGTATAAAGGTGGGTTTTTAAATTAAAATGCAATCCAAGGCAATTCCATGGTGTATAAAACACCCCAACATGATATTTTCAAAGCATTTACTCAAAATGCACCAAATATCAATTAACACATGATTCCTCATAAATTGCTAACCAATGCAAATAAATCATGCTTCCAATAATATTTACCCAACATGCACCACATGCACCCTGAAATGCAACTCCGGGTCACCCTATCCATATGACCATGCATTTTCCATAAGGTAAATAAATTCCAACACATAATCAATTACCACATAATTAATCATGTAAACACAATTAAAGCCAAATAGCAATTAACCATTTCGGGGATGTCACACAGCAAGAACAATGCTTGCCGATTCTGGAATTTCGTAAAAGTTCTGGGCAGAAGCTGTAAATACTGCATGCTACACTCAAAATCGGTCTATGATTAACAAGAAGTTGAATCTCACTCCATATGAAGTATGGACTGGTAACAGACCGTCTATCTCTCATCTTCATGTATTTGGCTGCAAATGCTTCGTTCACAACAATGGTAAGAATCATCTTACAGCATTTGAAGCCAAATCAGATAATAGAATATTCTTAGGATATTCATCTAATAGTAAAGCTTTTCAAGTCTTCAATAATAGCACTTTAACTGTAGAAGAATCAGTTCATGTAGTTCTTGATGAATCTTTATGTATTGAGGGTAACAAGGAATCAATTCAAATCAGATGGAAAATATCCATCTCGAAGCTAACAGTGATGATGAGATTGTAGCTAACAAATCAAGAGACAATCCACCGGAACCAGAAGTACCAGATAGAGCGGATCAAGGCAATGAAGCTCCTTCAGATCGAGTCGATCCGGATGTTCTAAACTCTAATGTTAAAGCAGATGCTGATAATGCTGCTGCTACTCACCCTTCTGGACCAGATAATCCGGAATCAAGCTATCGATGGACAAAGAGGCATCCACCCGATCTAGTGATTGGAAGTCCTTCTGCACCTATTAGAACCAGAGGACAGATGATGGATGAATTCACTCATGCCGCTTTCATATCAAATCTGGAACCCAAAAGATTGATTAAGCTTTGACTGATTACAACTGGATTAAAGCCATGCAAGAAGAGCTTAATCAATTTGAACAAAATCAAGTCTGGAGTCTAACCCCCAGGCCAAGTGATCTGTCTGTTATTGGAACCAGATGGGTTTTCAGAAACAAGCTAGACGCAGATGGAGTTGTGGTTAGAAACAAGGCCAGACTGGTGGCTCAAGGATTCCGACAAGAAGAAGGAATTGACTTCGATGAATCTTTTGCACCAGTCGCCAGACTTAAAGCAATCCGAATATTTCTTGCTTATGCTGCTTTTAAAGACTTCAAGGTATATCAAATGGACGTTAAGAGTGCCTTTCTTAATGGTAAGCTTCAGGAGGAAGTCTACATTGAGCAACCTCCTGGATTTCAGAACCACTCTTTTCCAGATCATGTATATCTACTGAATAAAGCAGTATATGGACTGAAACAAGCTCCAAGAGCCTGGTATTATACTCTGTCTCAATTTCTGCTGAACCATGATTTTCAGATCGGCTCAGTGGATAAAACTCTATTTAAATTCATTAAGGGGAACATATTTTGTTAGTTCAAATTTATATTGACGATATCATTTTTGGGTCAACTAACCCCAAATTATGCGAGAAATTCTCTAAGTTAATGCAGGGACAGTTTGAGATGAGTATGATGGGAGAACTTTCATTTTTTCTGGGTCTCCAAGGCAAACAGTTCAGCAATGGCATCTTCATAAATCAAACCAAGTATACCAAATAACTTCTCAAGAGATTCGGAATGGAGACGTTTTCAACTGCATCAACTCCAATGAGTCCTTCAATCAAGTTAGATAAAGACGAAGGGGGAACAACAGTTGAAGTATCTATGTATCGAGACTGATCGGATCGCTCTTATATCTTACAGCGAGCCGGCCTGATATAATGTTCTCAGTCTGTATGTGCGCTAGATTTCAGTCAGATCCAAAGCAATCACATTTTATTGCTGCTAAGCGTATTCTGAAATACTTGAAAGGATCTCAGAACGTTGGTCTTTGGTATTCCAAAGATTAAAACTTCAGCTTAATCGGATATTCAGACGCTGACTATGCTGGATGTAAGATTGATCGCAAAAGCACCAGTGGAACATGTCAATTCTTAGGTGAAAGATTGATCTCTTGGTTTAGCAAGAAGCAAACATCTATTGCCACATCTACAGATGAAGCAGTATCTTGCCGCTGGGAGCTGTTGCGCTCAGATGCTCTGGATTCAACACCAGCTCAAAGACTATGTCATTCAAGCTGTTGAATCTCCGATATTTTGTGACAACACCAGTGCAATTGCTATAACGTATAATCCAGTTTTGCACTCTCGAACAAAGCATATTGATATCAGACATCATTTTATTCGAGATCATGTTGGCAAAAGGGAAATTCGGATCGAGCATATTTCAACAGACCAGCAAGCAGCAGATATCTTCACCAAACCACTTCATGAGGCTAAGTTTAATTATTTTCGTCAAATTCTTGGTTTAATAGACTTATCTTGATGTTTTAGAGGTATATTTCTTTTTGCTTTTAAAGATTATATGCTGGCACAGATCGATAATACAATGATCAGAACGACAAATACCGGTCCAAACTCTCAGACCGATCTATGTCAAATCTGATGGTATCCCATGATCTGTCTGGTCAACAAATCTTTAAATAAAATAAATATTTATAACAGCCCGGACTGGTCGCAATTTTAACCGCCTTATCTCTCTTTCATCCTGTCCGTTTATTTTGAATTATTTAATTATCAGTCATCAAGATAAAGACACGTGTCTTCTTTCTCCTATTTAGCGGGCTGAACATTTCACTTTCATTCACTGTTTACGAATTACTGTTGTCTGCTCTCTAACTCTCAAATATTTTCAAACTCTCCGTACTCTTCATTACACTCAAATGGCTACTATCACTCACAATTCCCTTTCTGTTGAGTTCAATGAAATCTACAGGGCGAAGATCCGGAAATGGTCTCCATGTTCAAATCCTTAGAGTCTTCCGGATTAAGGAATTTTCTGGAATGCGGGACGGTGGTTTACGAATTGGAGATTCGAGAATTGTTTGCAAATGCTGTGTCTCAGAAAACGTTCATCTCCACCACCGTCAAGGGCCACTCATTTGACATTTCTCAGTCGACGCTGGCAAAGACCTTTGGTCTTCCCAACACCGGACTGACTGACTTTGGCCATATTCCTCAGGCCACTATCGCCGATCTTCAGGGGAAGGTATCCATTTTTGGCCACCGCCTGCAGCCGTCATTCAAGAAGAAGGAAATGTTCTTTCATTTCCAAGTGTTATGCGAGATTGTTGGCAAGCCACTACTGGGCAAAGCCGGAAGCTATGACGCTGTTACTGCTGAGAAATTCCTGGCCATGGCTGCTATTCACTCAGGGCAGAAGATGAACTGGTCTGCAATCTTATTTGGAGTCTTGCTTGAGACGGTTATTGCCTCCAAACAGGCTGTCTGCTTTGCTGTTCCTCTAAGCAAGCTACTGGAGACTTTGAACATCGAGCTGGGGAAGCCGTTTGCCCTGAGTCCCTTCAAAATTCTCAACCCCAAGGGATTGGCTCTACTGAAGTCCAAGAGTGCTCCACCCACTTCTTCCGATTTGGTGGCTGTCACGATCGAACAAGGAGAAGAACAGGCTGCTGTTCGAAAGACTCGAGTCAGGCGTAAATTGACTATTCAGACTGACTCAGAGGAAACTCAGTATGCTCCTTCGTCTCCAGCCAAGCCCCCTCCTAAAAAGCCAAGAACCCAGATCACCAAGCCAATCAAAACCCTACCCATTAAAACCTTACCCATATTGCCTCCCACAAAAGCCACCCCTACACCCCAAACTATAATCCAACCTTCAACCGCTCCAACCACTGTACCCAAAGTAACCATCAGAGTCCCCTCTGCCATTCCCATGGTTAAAGGGATTGTTATAACTAAATTGGGAGACTACACCCAATCAGGGATCAAGTCCCCGTCTTCCACCGGCAAGGGCAATGCCATTCTCACTGAACCCATCTCCGCAAAACCCAAATCTGCCGCTCAAACAGCCATCGACATCGCAATGGAAGATGTTGAAGAGAAGGTGAAGGAGCTCACTGTGGTGTTTGATGAGTATGTCGAATACAGAACGATCAACCACATTGATATGTTCTTCGGAAAGCTGAGACGCCTACAAAAGATGGAACAAGAAGTCCTTAAGGGGACCGAGACTGACGATGTAAGAGTTGTCGTGCTTCGCAAAGATCTGTTCCAGGCCAACCAAAGATTCAGACTGGCAAATCTGCTCCTTGCAGCTAAGAAGGCGAACTTTGATCCGAGCAATCCAACTGCCAAAGATGATGGTGCCGTCATTGCTCAGCTGGAAATGGACGTTCATGCTCTTAATTTGGCTGTTCATTTTCAACGACAGAAGCTTAACATATCCACTCCTGTTGCCAGCCCGGATCATCTAACTGCGAGCAAGACTCTGGCAGAACATTTCATAGAGCCAATTCCCTCTGGTACAGCGGATCAGATAGCAGAACAGATAGCGGAGCAGCCACTGACCAATGCTCCGTCTGCCACAGAACCTGAAGCCATGAATGTTCTGCTGGACTCCCCAACAACTTCTATTCCTCTGGGATCTTCAGTCTCCCACATTCAGCTCAGTCCAACCGCCGCACTTACGACAGTCATCTCATCAGATTTCGTCGATCCGGATCTGGTGGTATCAACCGTTGTTGCAGCCTTACAGGTTGAGGAGCCTACCCGACCTATCACTCCTCCGGATCAGTCTGCTGAAGATATGGCGTTTTTAGAAGAATTCTTTTCGGACTTGGTTACCTTGATCCGATCTGAAATCCACCAATCTGCCATTTCCACAATCGTACCAATTGAAGCAGCAGTTGATCCACCTGAGTCATCTTCTGATCACTCTTCAGACCATTTATCTGTCGACGCTCCATCCCTGGCCAAGTCCCTTCAACATCTTTCGGATAACTGTCTATCTCTCTCTCAACGAGTCATAGAAGTTCATCAAAGTCAGAGGACTACAGTCTTGGATTTTGACTCTTTCAAAGAGAAGATGACATCAAGTATTAGCAGCATTCAGCGTGGACTGAATGATCTCTTCTCTCAGCAAGCTTCATATAAAAACAGTCTGAGAAAAGAGCAGATTGAGCTGGTCACTGAAGTTAGAGCATCCGTCGCCAAGTCCCTCCTTGCTCAAGACATTTGTCTTGATGCTATCAGCGCTCAGCTCACCCAGATTGTCGATTTTCTTCAAAACATTGCTGCTGACAAAAAGGGGAAAAAGAGTAAAGACTTCAAGCCACATCAGTCTTCAGCAAGAAAGTAGCCGTCTTATTAAGACAGACTTGTCTGTAATTGTAATAAGATTTTTGTTCAATAAAAATCTAACTTCTTAGTTAAGTCCTTGTTCATTTATTTTGAACTAAATGACTTAATCAATCCGAACTTCAACTCAAATATGTTCATTTATTTTGAACAAGAAGAAATAATTGATCCGCAAGTATTCGCTTCAGAGTTGCTAACAGACTGAATAAAAAGATATAGAAGCTAGGTTTTGTCATCATCAAAAAGGGGGAATTTGTTAGTTCCGAATTTTAACGATGACAAAACATATCAGATCGGATCGAGGGAAATCAGACTAACCAGATCGATCGCTCAAAACAGATCAAGCTGATATGGTATATCGCAAATCAGATCGGATCGATGGATATCAGCCTGACCAGATCGAAGCTTCAGATCGATCTCAACTATTATCAGATCAGAGCAGTCAAGGCTGAATAAGATTGATTCTTCAGTCCGAATTATTAACGACTATTTATTAAAGCATTTAATGTTGCAATTAATGCTGAAAAAGACCAAAGACTGAAGATTACCATAAAAGGTAAGAAGACAAAGAATAGCTTACCTGACAGTCGCCGAAAGCATGAACCAGAATAGCAAGTACCCTAAAGAAGAAGACTGTAGCTTACTCAGAGTTTAAGCAGAGTCAAGAGTTGCACATTAAGGGAAATAATGTTGTTGGTACATGCAACTATATAAGGATGCAACAGAAGAGCTCAAAAAAAGGGGTCTGATTCAAAAAACGCAAAAGAAAGCTAAACATCACAAGCTTACAAGCTCAGACATTCTCGAGCTGAAAATCTTCATAAGCACAAGCATATTGTAATATTTGATCATATTAGGATCATTGTGTGCATAGACTAAAGTCTATCTTTTGTATTGTGTACTAAAATAGAGAAGTGAGAATCAATTGTAACTGTCAGACAGAGTGTGTCGGAACAGATCAAGAGACTAGGAGTTTCAGTCTGGTAGTGAGGTAAATCCAGCTGAATCGGGTTTGTACAACAGGATTGTATAAATCAAAGTCTTCTAGTGGAATCCTTCCTTAATTGGAAGAAGGGGAGACGTAGAAGGATTACACCACCTTCGAACTTTCAGAAACATATTTTGTGTTTTATCATTCTGCACTCGTTATACTATTCAAGCCATCGAGCCGTTCTCACTAATCTAAGAACATACCGTTCCGCACTAAAATATTCAGTGGTCTGTTCTGCAGAAGAGTTGATTAAGAAACAGATTTCTTTCAATAATCGGAAAGAAGTCACAAGTGATTAATTTTTAATAGGAGTGTTCATTCACCCCCCCTCTAAACACTCCGGACCGATCCTAACAAAGAGGTTTGGATGGGGATGAAGTAGTAGAAGCAGACTGAGTTTCGTATGAGTCAGTCTGGACTGTCAGTTTGCGCTTGACTCTAGTCTTTCTTTCAGCAGCCTGTTCCTGTCCAATTTTGAACATCACAGCCACCAGATCAGAAGGAGTGTGTTGGAATCAAAGAGGGGGGTGAATAAGATTCCTTGGCTACTTTAGCTTTTTAAAATGAGTTTGCAAAATAAAAGAGTTTGCGCTTGCGGAAGGCTTAAGTCAATCGATAAATAAATAAAATAAAGAAGTAAATAAATGCGTAATGAAATAGAGCGGTAAATGACAAGGATATTTGTTATAGAAGTTCGGCGATGAAACACCTACGTCTCCTCTTCCCGGCTAGATAACTTCCAACCGAGGTTCCACTAGAACAAATGATATTGGCCTTGAGGGCTCCAAGTTAGCCACAACACACTCTTCCCGAGTACACAAAGCTCTTCACGAGCACAACACTCTTCACGAGTCTTCTTGGCCTTAAGGGCTCCAAGGATAGCCACACAAAAACTCTTCCCGAGTTACCAACACTCTTCACGAGGATAGCCACAACACATGCACCAACTTTACTTGTTGATGACTTTACAATTTCCAACTTGCTTTGGTGTTGGAGGACCTTACAAATAAATCAACAACAACTTCATGGTGTAACAATACGAAGAACACAAGACTCTATCAAAAGAAATGAATTACAAACTCCAATACAACAACAATGTATGGAGATTGCAATGCTATTTGAATTTTGAATTAGCAAAGCTTTGATGAAGTTTGTAGGCTTGTTTCTTGTCTTCAAAATGCTCCAAAGCATCAATATTTATAGTGTAGGAGGCCCCTTAGGCTCCTACTAGCCGTTGCTACATATAAGGCTGAAATCACTCCTCGATCGCCTCGGACATCACCTCGGGCGATCTCCATCGCCTCGGGCGATCTCCATCGCCACGTTCTAACGTTCAAATCTGGCCCAGATTGCCTCAGGCGTTCCTTGCATCGCTTGGGGGATCGCCCTTTGAAAATTTGTCGTAGGTAAGTTTCTGGATCGCCTGGGGCGATCTGGATCGCCAGGATCGCAGCGTGCCATCGCCTGGGTCGATGGTGCGCGGCGTTGGCACGCATGGCTCGGATCGCCTGAGCTGATGGCCCGGATCGCCTGAGGTGATGTCCCGGATTTCAACACTCTCAAACTTTGCTCTATTCGACCATCTTAAGCTCGTTTCTGGGAAACGTGGTAAACATAAAAGTTGTATCCCTTCCTCTTATCTAGTTGTGGACAAAATTTCATTGCATTTCATTAAGGTATGAAGAAGTTACGCCCAAAATGCTACAGCCGCTCAAACCTTGCTACAATCTGCACTTGTTATGACTTCCATGCCATTTTGCTCCATGATGCAATCCGAATTGGACTGAGATGTTTGAATATGAAATCTAGAATATTGGGTTGGCTTTCCAATCTATTTGGATTCATATTATTCGGAGCATTGAGCCAAGAGATATAATCAAAACATTGCACTGCGCTCCAATTGGCTTCTATACGAATTTGCCACCAACGGACCATTGGTTTGTGGGTCTTCATCCCATCATAAGAAATTGTTCCAACATCATTCCACACATGTTGAACACTTAACTTGGTTGTTCATAGATCTCATTCCTTCTCGTCCAAGCTCAATAGATTCTTTGATAAAGATCACCGCTTGTCTTATGAACTCACATATGTTATTGTATAACTTGGGTTCTCTTCCATTAGTCTTCCCAACCAATTTATCAATCTAACCATGTACACTAAGTAGACATATTAGTACAACAAAAGCAAGTTTTGTTGATCATCAAAACTCAAAAATAAACCGGAGATAAATTAAAGCATTAAACACAACCATGCGTTTAAGGCTCAACATTCTCCCCCTTTTTGATGATCACAAAACTTGATAAACTTGAATATGTAATATGCATGAAATGTGAGTAAACATGACTCCCCCTTAACAATTTCATAGCACATACAAGGTTACCAAGTAAAGCATTAAGCAAATAACTCTCCCCCTCAAACCATGCATACAAAAGCTCTCCCCCTTAAACTATGCATGTATTAAGCTTCAAGTTTATCACAAAATTCTCCCCCTTTTTGTGATAATCAAAAAGCACAAAATTTAAATAAACATAGCTCAATTATATGTTGCCACATAGCCATATTTCAACAATTTACACATGTTCCTCATCAATGTAATAAGCATAAGATTTAATCAATGAGATGCGTTTAAGGCAATCAACAATGAATTCTAAATTTTGTAAAGTATGCATATGTTCTACCATGAGTTCATGCACCTATGTCCAATAATCATTAAAATTCTCACATCATCATTTGATAAATTTATTAAGATCATGATTATATCAAATATAGAGTATCTAAACACTTATGTCATGCTTAATCACATAATTTCACATAGCATATTCAAATTTGAATTTTAGGCACTTCAAGATATATACCATAAAGAGATAGGCAAAAATCATGCAACAAAATAATTTATATGTGCATATGCTAAGGGGTTATGCATTTTACTACCAATGAATATTGAGCTTCATATTTATTGGTCACAATTAATTTGTGCCAACTAAATTTTGAATTGCTCTTTTAAAATGCATAAAATAAATTTTACCTTCGATGACAAGAGTACGTTCTTGTCATTGGTCCTATGCCTAGTGCTTCCTCTATTGAGGTAAATGAGATAATCTCCTCATTTGAGTTGCTTGTGCCTTCACCCTCCATCCCATTGTTGTCCCTACAAAACAAATTAACAATATGAGGTACTTTGGTACCCATTTGATTTTTGGGTCCTTGAACCAGCTTTCATTGGCACCTTTGGAATCCATTTCCACCTTTTGTTAGGTTGGTATTGGATTCTAGCAAACCTACATTTATTCTTAGTGTGACCATTTTTACAACAATAGTTACAAGTAGGAGAATCATGCTTGGCTTTAACCAACAAGCTTGAAAATGTTTTTGATTTGCTTGAGAAGCCTAACCCGGCGTTATCAAAGCTACAACGTTGCAAGCCAAGCAATCCATTCATCTTTAGACTACTCTCACTAAATTTGCAAAAAGATGTCTTTAAAGAATTTAATTCATTTTTCAATAAATTATTTTCTTCATCTTTCTTGGCTACCTCAAGTTTGAGTAATTTGTTACTCATCTTGGTTTTGCCAAGAACATCTATAAGCTCATGATAAGAATCTAAAAGTTCATCAAAAGATGGTACGTCATCGTCGCTTTCATCTCCTTCATCATTTATGTCATCTTTGGCCATGAGACAAAGATTTGTTCCTTCTTCATCGGAGTCAATATCACTCCATGTAGCTATAAGGGCCTTCTTCTTGCCTTTGTCCTCACTCTTCTTCCTAGGACATTTGTTAGCATAATGACCTTTATCTTGACAATTATAACAAGTTACCTTGTGTTTGAAATCATGTTTGGTAGCACTCGAGGTCTTTGGCTTGTTATGTTTGTTGAAGAATTTCTTGAACTTTCTAGTGAACAAGATCATCTCTTCATCATCATCATCATCATCTTCTTCTTCATCCTCGGATTGATCTTTCCTCCCGACCAAGGCGATTCCTTTTCTTGTGGATCTATCATCCTCTTTTATTCCTTTCCTTGTTGACACTTCAAGCTCATGGGTCACCAATGTGCCACGAAGTTCATCAAGGTCATAAGATGCACTTTCTCCTTTGTTAGACTCGATGATGGCCGTCCTCTTTGCATCCCATTCCTTTGGCAAGGCTCTTAGAGCTCTTCTCCATATTTGCTTTGGAGGATACTTCTCTCCAAGTTGGGCAAGCTCGTTTATGATTTGGGTGAGCCTTCTAAACATCGAATCAACCTCTTCTCCGGACTCCATCTCAAATGTCTCATATTTGAGTTGTAGTAGGTCTATCTTTGTCTCTTTTACTTGATTTGTGCCCTCATGATAAATTTGTAATTTGTCCCATATCTCCTTTGCGTTCGAGCACATCGAGATCCGGTTGTACTCCTTCATATCTAAAGCACAATGTAAAATATTAATAGCCTTGGCATTTTGAGATATTAAAATCATGTCCGCTCTTATGAAGGCGTCCATTTCTTTGGGAACACTTATTCCCCCAACTTCCTTTAGAGGAATGTGTGGACCTTTCACAATGATCTTCCATAGGTCATAATCTATGGATTGGATGTATAGAGAAATTCTATTTTTCCAATACCCATAGTTATCACCCGTGAAGAGCGGAGGTCTATTTGTCGATTGACCTTGAGCAAACTCATTTGCTAGATTAGCCATATCAAAATTTTGATTTAAAAACAAAAATCAAATGGCTCTGATACCACTTGTTGGAATCGAAGAAGGGGGGTGAATGAGATTCCTTGGCTACTTTAGCTTTTTAAAATGAGTTTGCAAAATAAAAGAGTTTGCACTTGCGGAAGGCTTAAGTCAATCGATAAATAAATAAAATAAAGAAGTAAATAAATGAGTAATGAAATAAAGAGGTAAATGACAGGGATATTTATTATAGAAGTTCGGCGATGAAACGCCTACGTCTCCTCTTCCCGGCTAGATAACTTCCAACCGAGGTTCCACTATAACAAATGATCTTGGCCTTGAGGGCTCCAAGTTAACCACAACACACTCTTCCCAAGTACACAAAGCTCTTCACGAGAACAACACTCTTCACGAGTCTTCTTGGCCTTAAGGGCTCCAAGGATAGCCACAACACATGCACCAACTTTACTTGTTGATGACTTTACAATTTCCAACTTGCTTTGGTGTTGGAGGACCTTACAAATAAATCAACAACAACTTCACGGTGTAACAATACGAAGAACACAAGACTCTATCAAAAGAAATGAATTACAAACTCCAATACAACAACAATGTATGGAGATTGCAATGCTATTTGAATTTTGAATTAGCAAAGCTTTGATGAAGTTTGCAGGCTTGTTTCTTGTCTTCAAAATGCTCCAAAGCATCAATATTTATAGTGTATGAGCCCCCCTAGGCTCCTACTAGCCGTTGCTACACATAAGGCTGAAATCACTCCTCGATCGCCTCGGACATCGCCTCGGGCGATCTCCATCGCCACGTTCTAACGTTCAAATCTGGCCCAAATCGCCTCAGGCGTTCCTTGCATCGCCTGGGCCGATCGCCCTTTGAAAATTTGTCGTAGGTAAGTTTCTGGATCGCCTGGGGCGACCATGACATCGCCTGGGGAAATCTAGATTGCCAGGCGCGCAGCGTGCCATCGCCTGGGTCGATGATGCGCGGCGTTGGCACGCATGGCTCGGATCGCCTGAGGTGATGGCCCGTATTTCAACACTCTCAAACTTTGCACTATTCAACCATCTTAAGCTCATTTATGGGAAACATGGTAAACATGAAAGTTGTATCCCTTCCTTTTATCTAGTTGTGGACAAAATTTCATTGCATTTCATTAAGGTATGAAGAAGTTACGCCCAAAATGCTACAGCCGCTCAAACCTTGCTACAATATGCACTTGTTATGACTTCCATGTCATTTTGCTCCATGATGCAATCCGAATTGGACTGAGATGTTTGAATATGAAATCTAGCATATTGGGTTGGCTTTCCAACCTCTTTGGATTCACATTATTCGGAGCATCGAGCCAAGAGATATAATCAAAACATTGCACAGCGCTCCAATTGGCTTCTATACGAATTTGCCCACCAACGGACCATTGGTTTGTGGGTCTTCATCCAATCATAAGAAATTGTTCCAACATCATTCCACACATGTTGAACACTTAACTTGGTTGTTCATAGATCTCATTCCTTCTCGTCCAAGCTCAATAGATTCCTTGATAAAGATCACCGCTTGTCCTATGAACTCACATATGTTATTGTATAACTTGGTTCTCTTCTATTGGTCTTCCCAACCAATTTATCAATCTAACCATGTACACTAAGTAGACATATTAGTACAACAAAAGCAAGTTCTGTTGATCATCAAAACTCAAAAATAAACCGGAGATAAATTAAAGCATTAAACACAACCATGCGTTTAAGGCTCAACAGAGTGGGTGGAGCACCTTTGGACTTGAGTAATGCCAGTCCCTTGGGTTAAGGATCTTGAAGGGATTGAGTACCGATGGCTTCCCCAGCTCGATGTCCATCATCTCCAAAAGCTTGCTGAGTGGAACAGCGAAGCAGACAGCCTGTTTCGCTGCAATAACGGTTTCCAGCAGAACTCCAAACAAGATAGCGGACCAGATCATCTTCAGTCCGGAATGAATAGCAGTCATGGCTCTGAATTTCTCCGAGGTTACTGCATCATAGCTCCCAGCTTTGCCCAGCAATGGCTTGCCAACGATATCACATAAAACTTGAAAGTGAAACAGCATTTCTTTCTTCTTGAAAGATGGCTGCAGATTCTGGCCAAAGATTGATACTCGGCCCTGAAAACTTTCAAGGGTGGCCTGAGGGATGTGACCAAAATCGGACAGTCCGGTGGTAGGAAGTCCAAAGGTCTTCGACAGTGTTGTCTGAGAAATATCGATGGATTTGCCCTTGACGGAAGTAGAAATGTACGTCTTGTGAGAAACAGCATTGGCGAAAAGTTCTCTAATCTCCGACTCGTAAACCACTGTACCACATTCCAGAAAATTTCTTAATCCTTAGGATTCCAAAGATTTGAACATTGATACCATTTCTGGATCTTCAGCCCTGTAAATTGCACCAAACTCAACAGACAAAGAGCTGTGAGTGATAGTTGCCATTTGAGTAAGTATTATGACTATAGGGAAGATCGAAGGATTTGAAGATAAAAACAGATAGCAATAATTTGTAAAAAGTGAAGTCTCATTGAGATATACAACCTGCTAAATAGGAGATATTAGACACGTGTCTGTATCTCAATGACTGATCTTTTAAAAATTCAAATTTTAACGGACGAGATGAGAGAATAGTAAGGCGGTTAAATTTTCGATCAGTCCGGGCTGTTAAATAGTATTACTATGTTAAAGACTGGTAGTGTTCTTTAAAAACAGATCATAGGATAATATCAGATTGACAGAGATCGGTCTGAAGGTCCGGACCGGTCTGTATCTTTCTGACTATTGCAATATCGATCTGTGTTAACACTAATTCTTTAAAAAAAAATTAAGCAAACGCTTAACATATTAAGATAAGTCTATTAAACCAAGAATTTGACGAAAATAATTAAACTTAGCCTCAATGAGTGGTTTAATGAAGATGTCTATGGCTGATCTCGAATAAAATGATGTCTGATATCAATATTCTTTGTTCGAGAGTGCAAGACTGGATTATACGTTATAGCAATTGCACTTGTGTTGTCGCAGAAGATCGGAGACTCAGCAGCTTGAATGTCATAGTCTCTGAGCTGATGTTGAACCCAGAGCATTTGAGCGCAACAGCTTCCAGCGGCAAGATATTCCACCTCAGCTGTAGATGTGGCAATATATGTTTGCTTCTTGTTAAACCACGAGAACAACCTTTCTCCTAGAAATTGACAAGTTCCATTGGTGCTCTTGCGATCGATCTTACACCCTGCATAGTCAGCTTCTGAATATCCAATTAAATTAAAATTTGGATCTTTGGGATACCAGAGACCAACATTCTGAGATCCTTTTAGGTATTTAAGAATGCGCTTAGCAGCAATAAAGTGGGATTGCTTAGGATCAAACTGAAATCTAGCTCACATGCAGACCGAAAACATAATATCAGGACGGCTTGCTGTTAGATATAATAGCAATCCGATCAGACCTCGATACATTGTTACCTCAACTGTCGTTCCCCCTTCGTCTTTATCAAGCTTGATTGAAGGACTCATTGGAGTTGACGCAGTTGAGAAAGTCTCCATTCCGAATCTTTTGAGTAGCTCTTTGGTATACTTGGTTTGATTGATGAAAATACCATTGTTGAGCTGTTTGACTTGGAGACCCAGGAAGAATGATAGTTCACCCATCATACTCATCTCAAACTGTCCCTGCATTAACTTAGAGAATTTCTCGCAGAGTTTGGGGTTAGTTGACCCAAAAATAATATCATCAACATATATTTGAACTAACAAAGTATGTCCCCCCTTAATAAATTTAAATAAAGTTTTAACTACTGAACCGATCTGAAAATCATGATCCAGGAGAAATTTAGAGAGAGTATCATACCATGCTCTTGGAGCTTGTTTCAGTCCATACAATGCTTTATTTAGTAGGTATACGTGACCTGGAAACGAGTGATTTTGAAATCCAGGAGGTTTCTCGATGTAGACTTCCTCCTGAAGTTTACCATTAAGAAATGCAATCTTTACGTCCATTTGATATACTTTGAAGTCTTTAAAAGCAGCGAATGCAAGAAATATTCGGATGGCTTCAAGTCTGGTGACTGGTGCAAAGGATTCATCGAAGTCGATTCCTTCTTCTTGTTTGAAGCCTTGTGCAACCAGTCTGGCCTTGTTTCTAACCACCACACCATCTGCGTCAAACTTGTTTCTGAAGACCATCTGGTTCCAATAACAGGCAGATCACTTGGTCTGGGGGTTAATCTCCAGACTTGATTTTGTTCAAATTGATTGAGCTCGTCTTGCATGGCCTCTATCCAATTATAATCAGTCAAAGCTTCATTAATCTGTTTAGATTCCAGATTAGATATGAAGGCGGCGTGAGTGAAATCATCCATCATCTGTCCTCTGGTTCTTATGGGTGCAGACGGACTTCCAATCACTAGATCAGGTGGATGCCTCTTTGTCCAGCGGTAGCTTGATTCTGGAACATCTGGTCCAGATGGAGTAGTAGTATTAATATTGTCAGCATCTGCCTTAACATTAGAGTTCATAACCTCCGGATCGGCTTGATCTAGAATGACTTCAGTGCCTTGATCTGGTCTATCTGGTGCATGCATTTATAACTGGTGCATATAAATTATAGCTGTTGAATCATAATCATAACTGTGTATGTAATTTATAACTGGTGCATGTAATTATAACTGGTGTTAAAGAAGAAAAAGAATGCAAAAAGGGGAGAGAGAATGCAAAAGGTAAGAGAGAGAATTCGACTGGTGCATAAAATCATAAATGGTGCATGTAATTATAATTGGTGCATGTAATTACAACTGGTTCATGTAATTATAACGGGTGCATGTAATTATAACTATTGCATCATAATCATAACTGGTGCATGTAAATTATAATTAGTGCATGTAAATTATAACTGGTGCATGTAATTATAACTGGTGCATGTAATTATATATGTATAACTGGTGCATGTAATTATAACTGATGCATCGTAATTACATCTGATGCATGCTATTATAACTTGTGCATGTAATTAAAACTGGTGCATGTAATTATAACTGGTGCATCGTAATTACACCTGGTGCATGTCATTATTCCTGGTGCATGAAATTATACTGGTGCATGTAACTTATAACTTGTGCATACAATTATAACTGTTGCATCATAATCATAACTGATGCATGTAATTATGTAATTATACCTGGTGCATGTAATTATAACTTATACATGTAATTACAACTGATGCATGTAATTATAATTGGTGCATGTAAATTATAACTGGTGCATATAATTATAACTGTTGCATCATAATCATAACTGGTGCATGTAAATTATAACTGGTACATGTAATTATAACTTGTGCATTGTAATTACACCTGTTGCATGTTATTACAACTGATGCATGTAATTATAAATGGTGCATGTAATTATGACTAGTGCATTAAATTATAACTGGTGCATCTTAATTACACCCGGTGCATATATAGTATAACTTGTGCATGTCATTATTCCTGATGCATGTAATTATAACTGGTGCATGTAAATTATAATTGTTGCATCATAATCATAACTGGTGCATGTAATTTATAACTTATGCATGTAATTATAACTGGTGTAAAGGAAGGGATAATACAAAAAGGAGTTAGAGAATGCAAAAAGTAAGAGAGAGAATCCGAAAGGGAAGAGAGAGAATCCGAAAAGGAAGAGATAGGATGACAAAAGGAAGATAGAGAAATAAAAAAGAGAGAGAGAACACAAAAAGTAACGGTACATTTGTCTTTTTTGGTCCGAGTGGACCTAAGTGATTTAATGTTTTTTTTCCTGAATAGGTTGAACAATTTCACCATAGGGGAGCAACCTGATTTTTTCTTTTAAATAATGCATTTTTTTTGTAGAGGAAATTACACATAGGTACCACTTTTCAAAACATGTTTCAACTAAATCTAGCAAAATATTTTATTTTCAACTAAATACATCTTCTGAGAATCTTCTTTCAACTAAGTCCATTTTTATGAAACCCTAATCTAATTAGTCATTTGTTATTTCCTAAAATACATTTGTTCTAAAAACCAATTTATAACAGTTGAATTATCTCTTCCTTGTCGTGAGAGTTGGTGATTGTCGCGTGTTCTGGGAAGTCAGTAATGGTGGTTAGGCGAGGAGTATGGGCGGTGTCGGTGTTGTGGTGGAGGCGACGACGACGACTCCTTTTCGTTTTGCCAAATGTCCTTTTTCTCCAACCACAGAAAAACAGACGTTTTATTTCAATTTTGTTTGCTGTTTTTATGGTATTTTTGGATTTTAATTAACATTGAACTTTTATTTCAATTTTGGTGCACATTATGTGTTTGCTAAAAGGTCTATTTAGGTAAACAATTTTTTTGTAGCAAATTCGGAAAGGATAAACATATCACCTCATTCCAAAGGTTTTGATTTAATTTTTTTTCCACTTTCATGTGTTTATGTACAACATACCAAGTAAAAAATAGACTCTAAAATTCTATTTTCATTTGTTTACATACTGTTTTCATTTCTAAACTTTCAGGCATCATGCCACTACATTAGTGGAAGGATCTATAATAACATAAAAGATGCATATATCCAATTCCTAACAATATTTTTTATCAAATGGTATCGACCCGAAATTTTCTTTTTTTGTAAGCATGGCCCAATAACCAAATATCAAAGCCCAATCCAATACTATATACATATGGTCCTAAAGTGAGATTTAAATTTTATCTAAAAATAATTATGTTCATTCGATTTACCGAATTTTGATAACAACGGAAACCAAACCAAATTAAACTAATTTTTAAAAAATAAAAAACCAAATTTTTGAATTAATCGAAATCGAATTTCCAAATCAATTCGATTAAATCGATTATTTCATTTTAACCAATTGAAAACTCACCCCTAGATACACGGTAAATAAAACTCAAAGAAACTTAATGAAGAATTTGTAACTGCCAGTTTTGTAATGGATAGATTTCCAATGGCTTACATAAAAAACAAGTCTAAAGCTAACTAGCTAGTGTGCTGCCAAACTAAGAGTCAGCCACTCTACCTATTATAGAGATGATCCTGATGAGTTTAGTTGAGATTCTAGAATATAGACATTAAAATTCATTTTTTCCAAAGTATTGTGCACCCTTTTATGTATAGATGCGATTTTTTTAGGGAAAAACACCTCCAATTGACTTTTGATGGTGTCTCTTGATTTACTATAAAATGAACATCCCATGATTGAATTATAACAACTTATTGCAAGATCAAATTCATCATTGAGATCAAAAATTCTGGATATTCATATTGTTCATCTTCCATTTGTTGGTTGAGTGACTTTAAACCTTTGTGGTTTTAAGACTTTGTGATTTGAAGTGTTGTTATCACAAATTATAGTCGTTGTATTTTGGGAAACGATTGTCGCTAATCCAGAGCAGTGTTGATATGGTACTGTTGAAATGTGGTAAACTACATTTGCCTATAATTATATTTTATTCTAGTACTGTAGAAATGAGGGGTGGGAATCGGGACGGGTTTCGGGGAATCGGGATATTCGGGTTCGGGTAATCGGGTATCGGGAATACTAAAAGCATACCCGAACCTTGATTTTTTTTTTTTAGTTTTTTAAAAGAAATGCTACACATATTTAAACCTAAAAAAAATATTTTTTTATTTTTAAAAGGGAAATCGGGTTCGGGTACCCGAACCCGAATAATTTTTCTCTCAAACCCCTACCCGAACCCGCCACTACCCGATCGGAGAATACCCGATTATCCCGACCCGATCGGGAAATACCCGATCGGGTCGGGTCGGAACCCGAATTCCCGAACCCGTTTCCCAGCCCTAGTTGAAATTTAAAGTTTAATCCAATTTCAATTTAAATAAGTTTTTGGGTCGGGTCGGGTCGGGACCCGAATTCCCGAACCTGTTTCCCAGCCCTAGTTGAAATTTAAAGTTTAATCCAATTTCAATTTAAATAAGTTTTATGATGAGATCGAACATCAAGTAAAAAATTATATATTAAAATGCGTTTACTTGACAATCGCATCTTAAGCTAGTTTTTTCTTCTGAGTTGAAAATGGAGGTTCTCAAATTGGAGCAGAAGCACGGAAAAGCGAGAGTGAGAGTTGGAAGAATTTGGAAACAACCAGGCGGAACTCACCATTTCGTCGAATGGAATGTCAGCATCGGTCTCGTCTCCGATTGCAACCCCGCATACACTCGTGGAGACAATTCCGATATCGTCGCCACCGATACCATGAAAAACACTGTAATTCCTTGATCTGTTTGCTGTTTTATTCTACGATTCAGTTGTATGGTTGATGATCGTACTATGTAGTTTAGGAATTCTGGAGAGTTTCTTTTATTATTGATTTGATTCGCTTGGAAATTTTGTTCATGTTCTGTTTTCATTTTTGGCTAACAAGTTTTTTGGATTATTAAATAAGGAAATTGGACTCTTTTCTATTCTAGAGATAGAATTGACACTCATCAAGACAGCCAACAGCTTGAAATCCCCTGGTTTATGTGTGTGTGTGTGTGTGTGAGAGAGAGAGAGAGAGAGAGAGAGAGAGAGAGAGAGAGAGAGAGAGAGAGAGAGTCTATTACCGTATTGTTGAGTTGTTCGATTAAACTATTGACTGCCCGAAGCTCTTAATTGTAACGTCAATACTAGTTTTAAGTGTGTGATAACGAATTGCCACTTGTAATTTCCCGGTTTTAGTGCTGGTAGGTTTGTTTCAGAATCTGCCAATCTGCATACCATGTTCTGGAGGAGATGGTCTATGCTACCCCATGGTGGTGTCCCATGGGGTAGTCCCATCCATTGGATGGGCATATTCCCATCCACTTTGGATTGGAATATGCCCATCCAATGGATGGGACTACCCCATGGGGCACCACCCCATGGGGTAGCCAAGAATAATTTGTTCTGGAGAGTGAGTTTCGGTATGATCTTAAAATAATTAGCAGAAAGAGAGGCTTTTTCAAGTTTTTCATATCTCCTATCATTTGATGCGTTCCTCAACCTGCTGAGTTTGACACATTACATTTGTTTGCATCACCGAAGAGATTCAGTGGAAGAACAAATATTAATGTGTGATTCAATATTTAAAGGCTACAACTGTTTGAGATTTTTGTTTGCTTCTTTTTGATGCAATTGTTTCAAGTCTGTAATTCATAACATATTCTTTGAGTCCCATGCTGAGTTGACATAGTACTATTATGCGTGCATTTATTGGCTTGTAAGATGTGGCCATACAATTCTTTCAGATTTCGTGTCCATCATGGGATGGCTCAACTCAGGATGTTCTACATCTGTAGTTGCAGTGTCTTTATTCCTTTGTTTCTGGGTACTGATTATTGGACATTGATGCAGGTATATGTGAAAGCTAAAGAATGCAACGAACCACTTTCAGTGGAGGACTTTGCTATTATACTTGGCAAGCATTTTACCTCTTTTTATCAGCAGGTAATTCTGTTATCTCTAGTTATGCTAATCAAGTCTAGAAGGGTTGGAATAATCATTGTATATAAGACTAACGAATTGACAGTCTAGTCCAAGGATTGTAATCCTCTCTTTCTATTCCCACTTCTTTCTTTTTCCTTCTGGCTTGTAATACTCTCTCAGATCTATGATTTGAGCTAGCAAAGTATTGTTTTACACTTCTTAAACTTAAATATGATTCGACCACCCAAGCTTTCTTCCTAGTAACCTGTAATTTTGTTACAGAATCCACAATAAAAGATGCTACAGAAACAAAAGAATGAAGTAAAATATGAAGTGCATTGTTAGGTTTTAAAGACAAGAAATACCAGAGTCACAAAGAGAACTTCTCACTTTTACCCTTATACGCTGGCCAAGCTAGTAATGAATTACTATGACACAATCCCCTTCATTTTATTCTTCTCATTCCCATTCTTCACCCGCTGCGTGACTAACACTTCTCACCACTGACCCTTCTTCTATATATTTTATCAGTTGGAACCTTAAATCGACCTTCATTCCCTGGTCAAACCGTAAAAATCCTTTCAGATAAAGTAATATGCTGCCAATGCTTCCTGCACAGTTATTTTGCTTGTTTGCTATGCTTAACTCTACAATTTCAGCATGGTGCAAAAAAAGTGTCATTCATTTCTTCTGTCGTTGTGATATTGTTGACATTCGTACAGTTGCCATACTTGTCTAGTGCTACGATAATATTGTGTTAAACTAAAGGTTTTCATATTTACAGTGACTGTTGCTATATAAGAAACAATATTTCTTTCTGCTAGTGACCGGCACTATTCACGGGCTATGGGGCAAAATGTAGCTTCTGGCACTACAATATGATCACTTGGTTTAATCTAGTAACTTTTGTAGGTCACTGCTGCAATAATCAAAATAGTTGAGAAGCCATGGGAGCGCATTTGTATAAATGATCAACCACATGAACATGGTAAGTTAATTTAGGACACTATTAGAAGTGATGAATTTTGATTAAATAAAGACACAGATGAACAAGAACCGCTGTTAGGAAATGCACCATGAATCAATGGTACAGCATGGGGGATTTGAAACTGCACAACACATTCCTGCAAAAGATTTATCCTGATATCCATTTTTTCTTGATTGCAGAAGTTTAAATAGGCTACTTGAAATCCTAAGCCTTTAGACTCTAAGGCTTGTTTGTTAACTTTTCAAATGAAAATAATTTATCTTTTTTTCTATTCCAAAATAAAAACATTTCTGTCTTAATATTTTACTGAAAAAGGTTAATTTCCCCCCAAGTTTTTTGTTATTGGTTGGGTGGGATGGGAGTATTTGATGGAAAGTATTTGCTGACGGTGAGAGGATATGGAGGAGATGGAAGAATTTTATTTAAGGAGCATCATTGTTACCTCATCTCCAGGTTTCAAGCTCGGATCGGAGAAGCACACAACTGAAGTCATGATAAAGAAATCCGGTGAAGTCCAGGTGATTTCTGGTTTCGAAGGATTGGCCTTGCTGAAAACAACCAAAGTGAGTTATTACAAAATTAAAGATCTTTGAACATTTGTGCCTAATCTGCTTAAACCTTTTATTTTTGCTCGAGTAAATTGCGTCTTTGTCGTTTGTCTTCTGAAGTTCTATTGACCAATGCTTTTCGTTTGTCTTCTGAAGTTCTATTGACCAATGCTTCCCCCCCACTAACCTTATTACGGCATCAATATCTTTTAATTTAGAATACTCATATATCATGAAAAAGATGCTACCAGTAATGATCATTTCTCACGAAAAGTGGTTTGCTGTAAAATTGCAATTTCACCTGTAGTTGTAAATTTGGAGCTTGATTTTATTTGACGATTTCCCTATTGACTCTCACTCTGGATTTTACTGTTCAACAGTCAGGTTTTGAAGGATTCATAAGGGACAAGTACACAATATTGCCTGACACACGTGAGAGGATGCTGGCAACAGAGGTCACAGCTTCTTGGAGGTAATTAACACAATATACATTAATTACTCAATGTAGATCTGGAGTTGTAAGTCATGTGTCCAGTCTTTGTCGATGTGATAATCTGTCTTTTGTAAGCTGTAGGATGTGACCATGTTTAACACAAGATTGATTCTTGATTCAGGTATCATTTCAAGGCTCTTGGAAGTATCCCTACAAAAAAAATCTACTTCATAGAGAGATATATGGATGTAAAAAGTGCCTTGGTGGATAGTTTCTTTGGTCCTCCTAAGGAGGGAGTGTACAGTCCATCTGTTCAAAGTACTCTCTATCATATGGCAAATGCAATTCTTGTCAGGTCTCTCTCTCTCTCTCTCTCTCTCTCTCTCTCTCTCTCTCTCTCTCATCTTGAAAATGAACATGTGCATGCATAAATGTATTAAATCTTTGATAATTGCGTGTTTCAGGTTTCCTGATATATCATCAGTGCAGTTGAAAATGCCTAATATCCACTTTCTGCCAGTTAAATTATCTAGCAAAGATAACCCGGTCATGGTTCAGGTATATTTCTTTCTTAGCATCATAACAGAGAACCAAAGATATATTGAAATAACCTTGTGATTTGAAGCCATAATTTTGCAAAGTTTCGGTGAAGCATGTATTTCATGAATTACAGTCTACACTTCGTCGTGTAGTTAATAGTAGGAATCAATAGCGGCCCCAATATTAACATCTGTCGCATTCTAAATAACCATATTTATTATAAGTACAGAATGCACTAAGGCGCGCGAGTATTGTAGAGCTTAGGTGTGAGGCATAGGGCACATGCTTTATTGAAGTGAGGCGCACTAAAGAATAAATACACTAGAATTCAAATATTCGAAAAAATTTCATTACATATTATCCAATGGATACTTTAAAACTATTAAAAGGTAATAAAAAACAAATATTTATTTACCTATGAGCGAAAATTCACTTTGCCACTTCTACTTTTAAGACGCAATAAGAAGGCATTTTTAGTCTTTTGAAACACACCAAGGATCGTGCTTCATGGCTAAAGTGTTTGTTTGTTGGCTTTGACTTGCGTCTAGGTACAAGGACTAAGTCTTGATGTGCCTTGATCCCAGATGTGTGGCTCGTTGGCTTTGATCACTCTGTATATATCTAAGATGATATTCAACTAGATTTACCTTATCTACCTATAGGCAACGAGAAGGGGGGACTCAAATTAAGTATTTTCACCATCCCAGTATATTAAATTCGATTGTTTTTTTTATTTTTTATATAAATTTTGCTTGTTTATATTTTTCAACACCTTGGTCATACCAAACTTGGATGAAAGAGCTGATGCTTTATAAATTTGGTGACTGTTACAGTTTGAAGACGATGTATTTTTACCAACAGATGAACCCCATGGAACTATTGAAGCGAGTTTGAGCCGCATTTCGTCAAAAATGTGACATTTGCTACCAAGATAGGTATATCCGCTGAGATAACTTTTAAAGACTTGTCTATTTTCCCTTTAGCACATCAATATAGTGCTTCTTGTCTACATTGTTTTTCTCATGCGCTCAACCGTAAAATATGTTAAATTAACTTGCTTCAAAATATTAAGAAAAATTGTCTATATTTAACCCACCTAGTTTCATTTTTGGTTATTTTTTTTGAATTTGTTTCAGTTGCAATCAATTTTGATTTCAATTCTGGCACTGCTTAAATTTATTTCAATTGTCAAAATGACTGTATGTTATTCTTATTGCATTTAAATTTTGAGAAATATTGGACATTATATACACTAGGTAATCTGAACGGTAGTGCATGTTTGATTATTATTTATTTTAATTTTTGTGCCTCATACATATACATACAATTTAAATGTGACGATTGTGTTTTATTGCATTCATTAGGTTGCGGGTGTGTGAAATTATCGGTGATTAATTTGAAATAGTGGTTTGTCACTTAGTCCAATACTGCAGTAATTCATTTTGTAAATGTTCTTAATTTATTAAAATCTTAATTTCAACGATGTAATCAATATTTTAGTTGGGCAATAAAAAATAATATAAAATAAATTTGAATAATTTATCACTCAAATCCTTTTTTCAAATTAATTTTTTTTATACCTTTTCATATTTGATATTTTTTAGCAGTTATAGATTTGATATTTAAAACCACATAATTTTTATGCCAATTTACCGTAATTTTTACCTCTATATTTGGGGAAATTATCTTTGTTAGGAGTTAGGACCTCTATCAATTGTCTATCTGACCTTGGCATATACGTTTTGCCATATAATCGATATATATATATATATATATATATATATATATAATTGATTAATTAAAGAAAGCATTGTGTGTGCAAAATTAATTTCGTGTGTGCAATTGTATGTCAGTTGATTGAGGAAATGCTACAGTATACTCGGTGTACCAAACATCAGCTCACATACCAACCTATATATACATATACATATATATACACAAGTATGCGTGCTGGTGTTTTGGTACACCGGGTTCACCTAAGTATTTTTCGTTGATTGAGTTGTCCCACACCTTTGGAATTGATTGGGGGACAAAATTCAACTAAAAAATTATATGAAGAGTTCTGTTGAGTAATCGTTTTAAATTTATGCAAACTCTAATGTCTATGTCACATCTCATCCAAAAATGATAATACACCTCAGAACAATCCAAGGAAAAATTAAGAAAATATATACAAACCAGAAATAAAAAGAAGTGTTAATATCTATGAGGACAGATTATTTGAACGGGGAAAAACCTCAATTTTTTTATGCGCAAGTCATTATAAAAAAAAATGTGAATTTATTTTGATTTTGAGGTTCACCCATGACTCCATATAAAGATGTGCTTAAAGCTCTGTCAGGAAAGATATAAAAATAGTCCGGAAGTCCTTTTTTTATGCGGATTATTTTAGATAACTGGTTCAATTGTAATATACTAGCTTCGGGCTATGAAGAACATTTACCTTTATTCGATGTTATATGTTCATGATAAAATGCAGAGAAATCAGTACATAAATCACCATATAACGAGATCATCACATTATCTCTCCAAAGAAATTACCAAATCCTTGGTTCTTGGAACAGAGAATTTGGTCAAGAATGATGACGTGACGAGCGTTTTAGAGGGCACTGATGAACAACAAAACAAGAAACACTATCATTGTTAGTTGAGTGCTTATCTGCTGCTGAGAGGATTGTTTGGAGAGTGATCGATAAGTTCAACAGAAAAGATGTTCCCAGTGGCATGAAGTCTGTGCAATTCATTAGTGTCCCAATTTTTACGCTACAAAACATCTCAAAACAAGACTTTCAAGTGAAGCTTGGAGATCTGAGATCCATTGTATTAACTTATGCGAATAGTGGGGAGGTTTGTACTTAGGAAATCTTGATTGGGTTTCCAAGGTTTGGTGTAAGTATAGAGAGCAAAGAAAAGGCTTTTACTCATGTCCGGTGGAGTATATGATGATGGAACTTGGGAGGAGATAAATGAATCGAGTTGGAGAAAACAGAAGATTATGGCTTAATGGAACTTGCTAAATTTAAAACTTATGCAAAATGCAAAAGTTGTCACCCTTCTTCAGAAACATTTTGGAGGCTTTATCCTCTTACAATCCAAGATAACACAATCCAAGATAACAGCAGCTTGGCTCTTAGTTTGAGCCTCGAGAGGTAAAAAATTTCGAATTTTTCTTAACTTTTACAATGGGATGTTGGAATCATTGGGATTTTGATTTCGAAATCCATCGTTCTACCTCTATATCTTCAAATGATCAGAACAAATCTAAGCTTCAAAAGAGCCTTTTGGATTGGCCACTGATCTTTGAACCAAATAATACACCTATAGAGCACCAAATATTTCTACATGATAACGAAACTGAAGTTTCTAAACCATGTTTCAGTAACTACTTAACAGGGAAAAAAAAAACGAACCTTCTATCTTAACCTGAATTCTTGTTCTAATTCAGCTCCCTCTAGTGAAACAACCGGAGATATGGAGCTCACACACAGATTTAAAGATTTAACTTGGAGAATGTAAACATTCTTTGCAGAACTTTGGAAAAAAATGCTCCATGGCAGAGGGATATAATTCCTGAGATAGCAAATACAGTTTTAAAATGCCGGTCGGGATGATGAAGCAAGAAAAATATGGTCAAACAGAGAAACAGAGAAGAAAGTTGGCTTCTTTTCTTAGGAGTTGATTCTGATGGAAAAGAAACAGTTGCAAGAGAACTTTCCACGACCATATTCAGTTCATATGATAGTATCAACCCGATATATCTCAGTAATTTCTCGTCGACCAGAGCCGATTCAATTGAAGAGGTAAGCAACAACAAAAGGGCAAGAAACGAAGACCGTGGAAGCCCGTTCAAGAGATTCTTGGAAGGCGTTCGGGAGAATCCCAGTCAGGTTTTTTTCTTGGAAGATTTTGATCAAATGGATCACCATTCTTTAAAGGGGAAGAAAAGGGCTATTGAAGATGGAACTTTTACACTTCCAGACAGGATGCCATTGTCATTTTCAGTTGTGAAAGCTTTAGTTCTGCAGCAAGAGCTTGTTCTCCTCCAATCAAAGAAAGGAATATTGAGAAAAAGACACAGGAAGAATGAGGCTTGATTTGAATATTCAACAGGAGAGTATAATCCAGGTGAGAATAATTCAGTTTCTGACATGGAATTTTAGAGTTGGTGGACGACCTTCATCCGCTACTGCTGCCTCTAGTCATTCGAGTAACCGTCCCAAACGTCATTTTGATTTGTGTTCAAGATTAAGGTGCTTTGAATGTTAGAAAAAGTGCAAAATCTTTGTTTTTGTTTTATGTATTTGTACTTCAGACAAGTACTCAATCTTGGATACATGGGGTCATGGTATACTTATGAAACATTTAATTTTGCAAGTTTTATTATTGGATCTTATACACAATTATTATTTCTTTGCCTTCTTGCATGCTTCATTTACTAGATTACTCACAAAATAATTAAATGTTTCACATCTCTTCTGTATTATCTACAAACTAATATATTATATTTGCCAACTTTCTTAATTATGGAGCACAAGATTATTCTGTACTAGGAATTGGATGAATATTTCAGTTTCATCTTTATATGATTGATTAAATTTTAAATTTTTATCTCAACATTAATACTGAAAAAATCATTTTAAAAAAATTCATAAAAAACAATATGGATAACTTTACCTTTTTTAAAAAAAAAACGTAAGGTTGTGTTTGGATTGAAGGATTTGATTTGGAGGAAGTGGTTTGATTTATAGAGATATTTGAATAATGGATCTGAAATGACACCCATCTTAGGTGTATTTCAAATCCATTATAATTATCATTAAATTTACATGAATTAAGAATGTGATGAATTTGAAATCTACCCAACATAAATTCATCCAAATAATCAAATGGATTTGAAATCCATGGCTTGAAATTCCTCCATTCAAATGGATCCTAAAATATATCTTTGTTGTTTTTTCATAATTATTAACAAAAATACTAATTTAATTCAGATAAAATTTAACTCCAAATTTTTAATACATTACAAATTTCTAAGATACTAGTAGAAGAAAACTTGCTAATATAGCAACAATATTATGTTACATTAAAGATTTAAGTGAGTTGTTTAATTTGTTAGAGTACTTGAATTAGGTAAGGATTGTGTGATTAATTAATTATGAAACAATTTTTAAATTGGCGAAAAAAAAAGATTTTGTTTTTTTAACTCTTGTTCAAACCATTAATCAATATTTTTTTACAATAATTTAAATGTAAATTTATTCATTTACTTATATAATTAAAATATTAATTATCTTATTATATAATTATGTGTTATAAAAAATAGAATAAATTACAATAGAATAAAATTAAATTAAAAACAATATAAAGGTGAGGAAAATTTATCCAAAGAGGTCTTTTATATAATCAGGGCGGCTGTCGATTTGCGGCGGCCATTGGCAAGTAAAGATTAGCTATTTCAAAGTCGTTCGCAGAAATTTGTCCTCCCATTTGAGGTGAGTGAACTACATCTTCGCGGTTGATGTTGCTTGGATTGATTTGTGCTTAAACATGCTTAGCTTCATACGATTTTCAGAATCACTGCGTTTTTTATCGCTTTTTTATTTATTTTAGTGTATCCATTAGTTTGAATCGATGTAAAGTTTGAATCTTTTCAAGCCTTCTCAGATGGGTCGGAATCTTGAATTTCGTATGTGTTTATATATCGATTGCTAGCTCTTTTTTTCTATTTGTTCTCGGGCCCTATTTCATGTGTATTCACGAGATCGATGAGGAGAAAAGAGATTATCACGGTGAATGACAAGGCCCACTCATTGAGTTGATTAAGGATGGTGAGGTTTTTTTCGTGAAACTTGTAATTTTCGAATTGATTCTTTTGAAAAAGAAGGGCTGCTTCGTTGGTCTGGCTTTGATCATTGGTTTCGCGGTGAAGGCGTCTCAGATCGACTCGAGTATGTCGATTATGCCCCCTCGAGTGTTGGGGGCAACCCTCTCGCTCTCGTGGACGCATCTGCTTTATTCAATGTCTTCCTAAATGGAAAAGGAGGGCGGGCCGGTATCATCCGGAAGCCGGATTTGTCCCTTACTACAATTCCACGGGTGAGCAAGCTAATTGGGTTTCATCTGTGATGAAGTGATTGGAGGGGATTCAGCCGTTTTGATCGAACGCCGCCTTTTAAAAGGAGATCCAATTGTCTATTTAATTGTTGTCCGCACTTAAGTTGCATGTTCCATGGAAATCTATCGTCTAAATCCATAGTTAGTGTTTAGCGACAAGAACAATGTTGAGGATTTGAAATTCTTCTTTCAAATCGAATGCATTTTATAACTTGGTATTTGAGGAATCTGAAATTCCTCCTAAAAGGTGTCATCAAATTCACATATTTCAAACAAATCTATTAGAATCCTTTGTCAAATTCAAACCCATTAACCCTAACATAGCCTTAGTGTCACTAATGTTGGTAAATTTGTTGACCTGTCCATTTGCATCACCCCGTGTGTGACAGATAATTAAAGCTAAATTGGTTTGGTGGTGGTTTTCATCCCTTATGTATTTTTTCCAATGTTACAGGATAAGGTTAATTAGTGGTGTATTATTTGTTAGCATGTATTTTCCCCAAAATGAACGGATTTCTTGGCAAAGTACTTCGTTTTCGCATTATCTATGCATTACCTTGTTACACTACATTCTGCCATAATGATTATTATTAGTTGGTCGTTGTCTTGGTCATTGAAATGACATGCGATATCTGATGTGACAAAATTGTCATATTGTGCCTTAATTTGATTAATTTCTCTTTCCTGAAGTTTTTTCCACGGGAATGTCTTCTGGTTGATTGAATTTGGGGTTTATAGGCTTATAACTCTAAAACTCGTTGTTTTGGATTTCTGATTCGGGGCATTGACATTGATCTAGAGTAAAAAAATGTTTGCATTAAATTCTCAGCGATTCACATTCTTCTGCTAAGCTTCCTTAGCTTCATAATGGAATAAGATGAACTTATGTGACGGTGGGGAAAACTGGTAAGATTTCTTGCCTTCAAAAACTTCATGTGAGGAACACATTAATTTGATTAATTACCCATTACAGTTATAGGTAGGGGGTCTTGAACTCATTATCCTATCATGTTGTGCATACCATATAATCGAGGGCCCCAGGGAAAGTATGTAAATTAAGGAAAATGGTTTATCACATCAATCTGCACTGGTAAAAAGAATCTCTTGTTAAATTTGTTTTTTCCCGGTATTCTTCCCAGCTTTTCGTGCTTTAAATTGTGCATCACAAATTGTTGCTTTGTTAAATGTTTGTTCTGGCTATATGGTGGAGGAAGAGTAAGGTTAAAACACAGTTCTCTATATGGTAGTAGAATCTTTCCTTGTCGGTATCATTTCTATTTGCTCTATCTTTTTATCATTTCTAACTTTTGGGATTTGTACTCCTTTTCAGTTTAATCTCTATTATCAATTTCTTTTTCATGTGCTCTTTCATCAGGTTGTTTTGGTGTGGCTGACAAGATAATTCACCATGGCTGATGGTCAAGAAAATGATAAGAATATTGAAATATGGAAAATAAAGAAACTGATCAAGGCTCTAGAGTCTGCTAGAGGAAATGGTACCAGCATGATATCCCTTATCATTCCCCCGGGCGATCAAGTTTCCCGGATTACTAAAATGCTGGCGGAAGAGTATGGCACAGCTTCAAATATTAAAAGCAGGGTGAATCGTCAATCTGTTTTAGGTGCTATCACATCTGCACAGCAGAGGCTTAAGTTGTACAACAAGGTACCCCCAAATGGACTAGTTCTTTATACCGGAACTGTAGTCACTGATGATGGAAAAGAAAAAAAGGTCACTTTTGACTTTATGCCTTTTAAGCCCATAAACGCTTCTTTGTACCTTTGTGACAATAAATTTCACACCGAACCTCTGACTCAACTCTTAGAATCTGATGAGAAGTTTGGGTTTATTGTCATGGACGGCAACGGTACCCTTTTCGGGACCTTAAGTGGTAACACTCGAGAAGTGCTTCACAAGTTCTCAGTCGATCTTCCAAAAAAACACGGAAGAGGTGGGCAATCAGCTCTTCGATTTGCTCGTCTTCGAATGGAAAAGCGCCACAATTATGTTAGGAAGACTGCAGAGCTTGCAACCCAATTCTTTATCAATCCTACTACCAGCCAGCCAAATGTATCGGGACTGATACTTGCCGGTTCTGCTGATTTTAAAACTGAGCTGAGTCAATCTGATATGTTTGATCCTCGCCTCCAAGCCAAGATACTTAATGTGGCGGATGTGTCATATGGAGGGGAAAACGGATTCAATCAGGCCATTGAATTATCTGCTGAGATTTTATCCAACGTGAAGTTTATACAAGAAAAGCGTTTGATAGGGAAATTCTTTGAAGAAATTAGTCAAGACACTGGAAAATATGTTTTTGGTGTGGATGACACTATAAAAGCTTTAGAGATGGGAGCTGTTGAAACATTAATTGTATGGGAAAGCTTGGACGTAAATCGCTATCTTTTCAAAAACAGCACAACCAATGAGACTATCATTAAATACTTGGCCAAGGATCAAGAGAATGACCAGAATAACTTCAAGGATTTGGACACTTCTGCCGAATTGGAGGTTCAAGACAAAATGCCATTGCTCGAGTGGTTTGCCAATGAATACAAGAACTTTGGCTGTGCGCTTGAGTTTGTCACTAATAGATCTCAAGAAGGATCACAGTTTTGCCGAGGATTTGGTGGCATTGGCGGAATACTTCGCTACCAACTTGATATGCGATCCTTTGACGAGCCATCTGATGAAGGAGAAATTTTTGAGGATTCGGATTAGGTTCAGTCAGTATGCCCTTCCCAGCTCCATGATGACCGCCAAGAAATTTTGTGACTGGTTGAAGCTAGAGTACCTTGGAGCCGTCTTTGAATTTCCATGTATTGTGTTACTTGGATTTAAATTTCTTTTTGATTTGTTACGCATTACTTGTCTTGTGATATTATACTTATGAACTCCTCCATCTGTCTTCACTAGTAGCAAATGTGTGATCTGGGTGATTACTTGAAGCGAACTTTTTTATTTGATTAATATATAGCAAATGGTGAACCTTGGCGCAATAGTAAGAGTTGTTGTCATGTGACCTGGAGGTCATGGATTCGAATTTGGAAACAGTCTATTGCATTGCAATGAAACGTTGCATACATTATGCTCATAGTGGCCAGACCCTATATGGACCCCGCGCATAGTGGGAGATTATTGCTCCGGGTTTGCCCTTTTTAGTATATATATGTGCGTGTGCACACACACACATGTGATAGGTGCACATACAGAATCTCTGAGGATTTTAGAAGGATCCAATCTAAGAGAATAAGTTTTCTGCATGCTTTATGCATTTCATCCTAGTAGACTAGAAAATGTTGTCCCAAGTTGTTTCTTACTTTATTTTCCCAGTTATTAGATTACAATCTATGATACACATATTCTTATTAAAAGTGATCACCTAGTGTCGTATTGTGGTGGATACTTTTTTATGATGGATTCTTGATGGATATGTATTGGATATTGCTATAGATTTGGATTCATCTATCAGCAAAAAGAATGTGGATGCTGTATCAGACACGATCCTATCCGACGGTCAATAATGGTATCTTGACTGTAATTTTTTAACTTTTTTAAAAAGTTGGAGAAATTTATCTTTTGTTGAAAATAAATATTAATTATAAATTGATATATTTATTCTTATCATGTCATGTTATGCACACATCCATGCATCATAGGCCACAATCTTTTGTCTTTTGTTTCTTTAAACTTAGTGTATCTTGCTAGGAAAGAAGTTCATCATGGTAGAGTCTCGCTTACTAGCACATCGTTACAAAGAGAGAGGGCGTAGCTTCTATCTTTAAAAAATCAAAATCTTATTTATAATTTTTTCGAAAATCAGCAATTTCGTCCTCTAAAAGCCATTGATTTGTGTCCTCGTCCTGTCTCCCCCTCCTTCCATATTTTCATCCTTCTGTGTTGAAGAAAGATCATACTCATGGTATAGAATGTGAGATTATGCGAACGAAAGTAGCGATAATTGTCAGCATAATCGATTACTTTGTTGACAGTACAGTTTGATAATTGTCAGCATCTGAAATACATGTGGAGAATGTACGGTAATAACTCAAACTTGCGGACTCACATATATATAACCTAAACCTAGAGCTGTTTTGACAGGTCATCCCATTATACGATCCAAACGGGCTGGTCCACCTAACCTGCGGGTCAAATAGGTTGGGCTAGTTTGGGCCTGCCTGTAGGCGGGTAGAAAAACTCACAACCCGACCTGAGGTGGACCGTAAGTTAGTCGAACCGATCTGCCAAAAATTAAAAGTATTATTTTATTATATTTTAATGAATTAAAACTATTAAATAAATTATTAATAAATCATATTTTTATTAAGTAATCCAAATTTTATTATAAGTTAAATAAATGACTCAACTCGTAGGTCAACCTGTCAACCAAACGGGATAGTTGCTGGCTGAAAAATTCTTGGCCCAATCCATTTATTTGATGGGTCGGGTTGGACCAACTCGACATACACAATCTGTTTCGAAACTCTGATATAACCTCTTGTTAGAAAATTATGTACTGTCTTTGTCAAATGTATGTACACTTCAATTATTAATCTTCTTCTTATTCAAAAAACATGCATGGTGTAATTACACTAATTACTTCTAATTTTATAAGAATATAAGTTCTATTATTTTAAAGTATATTGTACCATTATTTATATGCCTAGATCTAATCTTAAATCAGTAATCTTTAATAAGGATCATCTTAGATAAGCTTTACACCGATTATATAATTAAATAATGCTAGTCTCTATACGATATATAAGTTCAACAACTTAAAAAATAAAATTCATACGTTTTTCAAATTTACCATCCATTTTAACACAAAGATATACCCGGTTCAAAACATGCCGTTTACCCATGTGATTTGTGAATATTTGTCCCTCTATGTATAATTTGTGTGATCGGATTGTCGGGACAGTATACTATATTTTGCAAACTATGAGGAGATAAAATGTCTATTTACAAATTACATAAGTAAAATATCTATTAATGATACCACAATTGAGGTAAAATGCATATTTACAAATCACAATGGGGTAAAATGTCTATTAATGATATCAATGAGCGGAAAGAGAGGAAACTTCTATTTTACAAATTCTAATAATTCTTTAAACCAAGTCTTGTATTACTACTATACACACAAATTTAAGGCATTGCACTGAAAGTTAAGATTGTATTACAATGTTTTCCTCGTCAATGGCTCTCTCTGGACCTACTTCTAGTGTCGGAGAGAGTGGAGACGACGCCGGCCGACGAATAGAAAGTCGAGTCTTAGTTACAGAATGGAGTGGCGGAAGAGAAGCAGAAGCGAGTCCAAACAGCAAATCTACGAATGCACCGACGATATAACGATGATTCATCTTCCCATTCAACTTCATACCATCCCAACAACTCTTCCAAGCAATCCCAATCCGTTAACCCTTGAGTCTCCACCATTTCTTGCATGGATGTCTTGAAATCCATGTACGGATCACTGGATTCCAATGCCAATGCCAATGCCACACTCTCTTTAAATGGCAACACTCCTTGATTTTTCCCATCAACTTTGACTATTATAGAACTCGTGTCTCCGGGCTCGAAAAACAGCCTCTCCGATAATCTCACGCCACGGATGATCGTCTCCAACGATTCTGCCGCTGAACTCGTGTTCTCCTCGGAGAACTCATCCGTCGAAAAGCTTGTACTCTCTGAGGTGTTGGTGAACCAGGATTCCGGGGTCTCTAACGCATATGTCGGATCGAGATATATGGAGTTAACTGTCTTGAACATGTCGTCATTGCTTGCTCGAAAAGAAAGGGTTTTAGGATTCTTGCATGAGGGCCATTGCCATGGTTGCTTTGCTTCTCTATTCTTGAAAATGGAAGGGATCTTCATTTTCTTGGACATTGGTTGATGTTTTTTGTGTGTTTTGATGATATTTTTCCCTTGTGGACTAATGCAAAATTGTGAGGTTCTGTTCAAGTTGGGATACTTAATAGTGATGAGAAGGAATATGGGTGCGTAGTTTATTATAATAGGTTATTAAATGCTCGCACACAACAAATGGATCGAATATTCTCGTCCAATTATTGCTATCTCTAAGTATATTGTTCGTGGTGTAACAACTACACAACACAACAAATGAATCACACTACATTCTCAACTTGAATAAAAAATTATATGGATCGAATATTCTCGTCCAATGATTGCTATCTTTAAGGACACTGCTCGTGGTGTAACAACTACACAACCCGACAAATGAAACACACTACACTCTCAACTTGAATAAAAAATTATTTCAAACAAATAATTTGAATCCCTTATAAATCATATAAATGGTTACAATTTTAAGTAAAATCAATATAATTAGAAAGGTGCAAAGGTGATGAAATTGGAAAAATGAGTAGGTAGATATCATGTGAGTCAATAAATATGCAGTTGATTGTACACAAAATTCATACTTGTCCTTCCCAACACAATAAATATGCATAATGAAATTATATACAGTATGATATAGACATTAACTCATTTCAATAAGATTACCATAACTATTTATGGTTTTGATTATGTCTCCTTACACGAAATTAATGATTTTGGGTATCAATCTCGAGATCAATTAATTTTTTAAGGTGCATATCGTGTAAATATACATTATGTTAAATCACATAATTCATCATTTTTTATTTTTCTTTAAAAAGTGCCACTATATTGGAAAGTCGTGTGTTCGCAATTGCTTATTCAAAATATTTTTATGTTGATTTTGTTTAAAGTTGCAAAAAGTTATTTTTAAGCAAAATCATTGAGTGAAACATCTTAATGAACTTTAAATCATTACAAAATTGCCACCAAACTAATAAAAACGATAAAAATCATCTCATGATATGTTTCTCTGTTTTTACTTTTACCCCACTTATTTTTGTTGAGCCTTAAACGCATGGTTGCGTTTAATGCGTTAAATTATCCCCGGTCAATCTTTGAGTTTCGATGATCAACAAAACTTGTGTTTGTTATACTAATGCATCTACTTAGTGTGCAGATTAAGTGATGAAAAGTGGTTTGGAATGAAGAAAATCGAGTGTGCATTTTCTGGCCTGGATCGCCCCAGGCGATGGTGATCATCGCCCCAGGCGATGGGTGCTAGGCGGGGCATCGCCACGCACATCGACAGAGACGATGGCTAGGCGAGCATACCAGGAAGATCGCTCCAGGCGATGATGACCAACGCCTGAGGCGATGGCAACCATTTGCACTTCGCCCCGCACATCGACTGACGCGATGCCGAGGACTGCGCGCAGGGGAGATCGCCTGGCACGATGGCATGATCGCCCGAGGCGATGCGTTGAACGCTTGAGGCGATCTGGACTTTGCCCGAGGCGATGCAAGATTTTAGGCTGCTGAGGCTACGACATTGGATTTTAATTTGGATCGCCTGAGGCGATTGGGACATTGCCTGAGGCGATGCATGATTTATGCTGACCGTTGGGGCGCGGCGATGGAGATCGCCTGAGGCGATGGCTGAGGCGATCGAGGAGTGATTTCAGCCTTTTGTGTAGCAACGGCTAGTAGGAGCCTAAGGGGCCTCCTACACTATAAATATTGATGCTTTGGAGCATTTTGAAGATAAGGAACAAGCCTACAAACTTCTACAAAGTCTTGATAATTATTATTTCAAATTGTATTGCAATCTCCATACATTGTTGTTGTATTGGAGTTTGTAATTCTCTTCTTTGTTAGAGTCTTGTTTTCTTCGTGTGAGTGCACCGTGAAGGTGTTTTTGATTTGATCTATTGTAAAGGTCCTCCAACACCAAAGCAAGTTGGAAAATTGTAAAGTCATCAACAAGTCTAGTTGGTGCATGTGTTGTGGCTATCCTTGGAGCCCTTAAGGCCAAGAAGACTCGTGAAGAGTGTTGGTAGCTCGGGAAGAGCTTTGTGTACTCGGGAAGAGTATTGTGCTCGGGAAGAGCGTTGTGTACTCGGGAAGAGTAGTGTGCTCGGGAAGAGCTTTGTAACTCGGGGAAGAGTTGTGTTGTGGCTAACTTGGAGCCCTCAAGGCCAAGATCAATTGTGCTAGTGGAACCTCGGTTGGAGGTTATCTAACCGGAAAGAGGAGACGTGGGCGATTCATCGCCGAACTTCTATAACAAATATCCTTGTTATTTTATTGCTTTATTTCCTTTACGCATTTATTTATTTTGTTCTTTTTATTTATCGATTGACTAAAGACTTCCGCAAAGCGCAAAACTGTTTTATTTTTCAAACTCATTTTAAAACGCTAAAGTAGCCAATGAATCTCATTCACCCCCCCTCTTCGGTCCAACAAGTGGTATCAGAGCCATTTGATTTTTGTTTTTTAAATCAAAATTTTTTTATGGCTAATCTAGCAAATGAGTTTGCTCAAGGTCAATCGACAAATCGCCCTCCGCTTTTCACAGGTGATAACTACGGTTATTGGAAGAATAGAATTTCTCTATACATCCAATCCGTAGATTATGATCTATGGAAAATCATTGTGCAAGGTCCACATACACCTTTAAAGGATGTTGGGGGAATAAGTGTTCCCAAAGAAATGGTCGACTTCACAAAAGCGGATATGATGTTAATTTCTCAAAATGCTAAAGCTATTAATATTTTGCATTGTGCTTTAGATATGAAGGAATACAACCGGATCTCAATGTGCTCAACCGCTAAGGAAATATGGGACAAATTGAAAATTTCATGAAGGAACAAATCAAGTGAAGGAGACCGAGATTGATCTTCTTCAACTCAAATATGAGACATTTGAGATGGAGTCCGGAGAAGAGGTCGATTCGATGTTTAGGAGGCTCACACAAATAATAAACGAGCTTGCTCAACTTGGAGAGAAGTATCCTCCAAAGCAAATATGGAGGAGATCTTTAAGGGCCTTGCCTAAGGAATGGGACGCAAAGAGGACGGCCATCATCGAGTCCAACAAAGGAGAGAATACATCTTATGACCTTGACGAACTTCATGGCACATTGGTGACCATGAACTTGATTTATAAGAAAAGGAATAAAGGAGGATGATAGATCCATGAGGAAAGGGATTGCCTTGGTTGGGAGGAAAGATCAATCCGATGATGAAGAAGAGGATGATGATGAAGAGATGATCTTGTTCACAAAGAAGTTCAAGAAGCTCTTCAACAAACATAGCAAGTCAAAGACCTCAAGTGCTACCAAACAAGAATCCAAACATGAGGTAACTTGTTATAATTGTCAAGAAAAAGGCCATTATGCTAACAAGTGTCCTAGGAAAAAGAATAAGGATAAAGGGAAGAAGAAGGTGTTTATAGCCACATGGAGTGATAGCGACTCCGATGAAGAAGAAGCCAAAAATCTTTGTCTAATGGCTCTTGGAGATGAAGATGAAGAGGATGATGATGAGGTACCATCTTATGATGAATTATTAGATGCTTATAATGAACTCATTGATTGTCTTGGTAAAACCAAGAAGAGCAACAAATTGCTTAAGCTAGACTTGGCTAAGAAGTAAGAAGAAAATATTATTTTGAAAAATCAAATGCTTGATTTAAAGACATCTTTTGCCAAGTTTAGTGATAGTAGTTTAAAGATGAATGAATTGATTGGCTTGCAACGTTGTAGCTTTGATAAAGCCGGAATAGGCTTCTCAAGCAAAACTAAAACTTTTTCAAGCTTGTTGGCTAAAGCAAAGCATAATTCTCCTACTTGCAATTATTGTTGTAAAAATGGCCACACCAACAACAAATGTAGATTTGCCAGAATCTAATACCAACCTAATAAGAGGTGGAAATGGATTCCAAAGGTGCCAAAGGAAGCTAACCATCAAGGACCCAAAAATCAAATGGGTACCAAAGATCCTCCTATTGTTAATTTGTTTTGTAGGGACAACAAAGGAATGGATGAAGGCACAAGCAATTCAAAGGAATAGTTCATCTTATTCACCTCAATAGAAGAGGCGCGAGGCATTGGACCAATGACAAGAACGAACTCTTGTCATCGAGGGTAAAATTTACTTTATTCATTTTAGAAGAGCAATTCAAATTTCATTGGCACAAATTAATTGTGATCAATAAATATTGAATCTCAATATTCATTGTAGTAAAATGGAATACCCCTTAGCATAATTGGTTAATGCATGATGTATGCTTATCTTTTTATAGTAAGTATCTTGATATGCATTGCATTCAAATTTGAATATGCTATGTGAAAATGTGCAATTATGTGATTTGTTATAATGCATTGATAATTTTATTGTTTATTGGGCATGAATGCATGAACATATGCACACATTGCAACATTTAGAATTTATTGTTGAGTGCCTTAAACGCATGTGTATTTCACTAATTGATTTAATCTAATAGCTATTATATGCTTGGTGAGGACCATGTGTAAAATTGTTAAAATATGGCTATGTGTCAACATATTTGAGCTATATTTATTTAAATTTTATGCTTTTTGATTATCACAAAAAGGGGGAGAATTTTGTGATAAACTTGAACCTTAATACATGCATAGTTTAAGGGGGGGAGCTTGTGTATGCATGGTTTAAGGGGGATAGTTATTTGTTTAATGCTTTACTTGTTTAACTTGTAGTGTATGCAATTGTTAAGGGGGAGTCATTTGTACTCACATTTCATGCATATTACTTATTCAAGTTTATCAAGTTTTGTGATCATCAAAAAGTGGGAGATTGTTGAGCCTTAAACGCATGGTGGCGTTTAATGCGTTAAATTATCCCCGGTCAATCTTTGAGTTTTGATGATCAACAAAACTTGTGTTTGTTATACTAATGCATCTACTTAGTGTGCAGATTAAGTGTTGAAAAGTGGTTTGGAATGAAGAAAGTGTGCATTTTCTGGCCTGGATCGCCCCAGGCGATGGGTGTCAGGCGGGGCATCGCCACGCACATCGACAGAGGCGATGGCTAGGCGAGCATACCAGGAAGATCGCTCCAGGCGATGATGACCAACGCCTGAGGCGATGGCAACCATTTGCACTTCGCCCCGCACATCGACTGACGCGATGCCGAGGACTGCGCGCAGGGGAAGATCGCCTGGCGCGATGGCATGATCGCCCGATGCGATGCGTTGAACGCCTGAGGTGATCTGGACTTCGCCCGAGGCGATGCAAGATTTTAGGCTGCTGAGGCTACGTCATTGGATTTTAATTTGGATCGCCTGAGGCGATGCGTGATTTATGCTGACCGTTGGGGCGCGGCGATGGAGATCGCCTGAGGCGATGGCTGAGGAGGAGTGATTTCAGCCTTTTGTATAGCAACGGCTAGTAGGAGCCTAGGGGGCCTCCTACACTATAAATATTGATGTTTTGGAGCATTTTGAAAGCTAAGGAACAAGCCTACAAACTTCTACAAAGTCTTGATAATTATTATTTCAAATTGTATTGCAATCTCCATACATTGTTGTTGTATTGGAGTTTGTAATTCTATTCTTTGTTAGAGTCTTGTTTTCTTCATGTGAGTGCACCGTGAAGGTGTTTTTGATTTGATCTATTGTAAAGGTCCTCCAACACCAAAGCAAGTTGGAAAATTGTAAAGTCATCAACAAGTCTAGTTGGTGCATGTGTTGTGGCTATCCTTGGAGCCCTTAAGGCCAAGAAGACTCGTGAAGAGTGTTGGTAGCTCGGGAAGAGCTTTGTGTACTCGGGAAGAGTATTGTGCTCGGGAAGAGCGTTGTGTACTCGGGAAGAGTAGTGTGCTCGGGAAGAGCTTTGTAACTCGGGGAAGAGTTGTGTTGTGGCTAACTTGGAGCCCTCAAGGCCAAGATCAATTGTTCTAGTGGAACCTCGGTTGGAGGTTATCTAACCGGAAAGAGGAGACGTGGGCGATTCATCGCCGAACTTCTATAACAAATATCCTTGTTATTTTATTGCTTTATTTCCTTTACGCATTTATTTATTTTGTTCTTTTTATTTATCGATTGACTAAAGGCTTCCGCAAAGCGCAAAACTCTTTTAGTTTTCAAACTCATTTTAAAACGCTAAAGTAGCCAAGGAATCTCATTCATCCCCCCCTCTTTGATTCCAACAATTTTAGAGAAGCAATAACAGAAGTAGTAAAATAAAACACTCAGAATCTGATTTTTTATCTGAAAAGCAGGTAAGCAGTTTCGAAAATCAATCGCAAACACCTATTCAGTGACATCTAATTCTTGAATACCATAAAAATTTAAAAAAAAAAATTAAATTATTGTAATAAATACTTGTACGTAATTATTTTTCTTAAAATATCAAATAAAATATAAACTAAACAAGATTGGATTTTCATTGTATTTTTTGGTACTATTACTTAAATAATGTAAATGGTATGTGTTTGTCATTTCATTTCTTTTTTAACTTTTTAGGAGTAGACCCCCACCTAAAACAACAAATGACTGGGTATAAAGCGGGTCTCGTTTACAGCCGTTGGATCAATTTCTGTGAATATATTTCCAAATGTGAATACACTCAAACTTTTTTACATTTTTCATCAGTAAATTTCTTATAGTTTCTGTTTTTCACAAAATGACACAATTTAGTCCTTATTTTCATACTTTATGGACAATAATAGAGCATGTTTCCTTCTGCACAAACTAATTATTAATTTTTTTGCCTCTATCAAAGCACACACAAATACTACATAATGCTTTGTGAAGATTGTAGTAAAATTGGGATGTAAAAATATAAAATTTGGTATTGTATTTTAACAATACATATTAAATATATCAAATTGATTATTTCAAAAGCCATTCAAAATATTATGATTCTTTAATAACAATGGTATGGTAAACAGGGGCGAATCTACGTTACGTAGAGGGCAGCTAGCCCATAAAAAAATTTCATTACCCTAAAATTATTTTTTTCAAAATACATGCATTCCATTTCTTAAAATTATATTTTGACAATCTAAAATTTTTTTATCCTCTATTTTTTATGTTATTATTTTTATTCCTCTAAATAAAAATTTTAAATTCGCCAGCTAACTGCCAAATAAATTATTACCCCAGTAAATTATTCTAGTCTTTGAGAAACAAATGCCATCTTTCTTGGTGGATTACATAGAAATTTGTGTTATTTATTCTCAATTTATGTGAATTTTTGTAGTACTAATTTATTGATTGATCATTCGAGTGATTCAAGATTAAACATTATGTGCTATAATGAACTGTTAGTGTCTCCTATCGACAATGAGTTATGATCTTAATTAATTAAAAAACAGGCACATGCTAAGTTGACTTAATTGATTCCTAATTTTAATTAATTATCTTAATTATTTTGTAATACGATTATTTTTCATGTATTCCACCTTATTTAAAGGAAAATATAACCAACGTAAAACTAAGTACGTACAAAGGCAATCTGAGTATTTTATTTATTTAAAAATAATTGTCTTTAAATACTAATTGTGGTTTAGTTTTTTATTTCTAAATTATTATTAATAAGTGAAATAATATAGTATCAGTATAATAGAATTAACTCAATTAATATATTACCCACCACCATACAATGTTGTCGAGACATGCTAATTTGGAACTTATAGTAAAATGGGATATGAGAAATCGTGCATTTCAATGATATTGAACTAATTAAAAAAATCATGTGCTTTTGTACTTAGTGCATGCTTAGTGGTAATTAAATAAAATTAGGGTTTAGATTTCGAAATTTATTAATTAGAATATACATCACTTATTGAACATAATGTTTTCTTAAAATATTTTAGTACATAATATATAAAATACATTTTCCTGCCTATGATAGTAGCGTGATTTTGCGGAGATAATAACAGTGGGTATTGATTCCTTTTGTTAATCTGGCTGGGGACACCATAATCCCATGGACATTAACTTATAATTACGTAATCAATAAAATAGTGCCAAAATTTATCCACTCACATTACCATCAAAAAAGGTGTTCTATCCACTGAAGGGATGGTCGAATTGATGGACTAGATATAAGGATGGCCGAATTGATGGAACAGATATGTACATAGACCTCTAATCACAAATTCGATTCAGAATCAATATTTTCTCGATCGATTATGTCGCACCAAACTAATACAGTTACCTGGCAATCAATATTTTCTCGATCGATTATGTCGCACCAAACTAATACAGTTTACCTAGCTAGCATGATTTGCATACTATTGCGTCAGCCCGAATGTTTATCTAATACGCTCCCAAAAAGTAGCGGTTGCGAGATCCGTATTAAAAAAAGAAAAAGGTGTACTAGTGTATCCCATGTATAGAACTGAACTAATAATGATGCATATATGCTAATTATTTTAAATTTATTTATCATTCTTATGATTTTTGAAGTGAAACAATAATTTTATCTTTTTTTATGTAAAAAACAAATCACCATATCTTGTCTAACACATGGTAACATGCATAATTGGGAAAATTCTTGGATGAACCAAGTCCATGCACCACAACACATTCTTGTCAACCAAAATTTGATAAACCATGGTTAAATATTTGTGTGTGTATTAATGCATGGACCGAGGCCCACATCGATCATCCAAGAATTTCCCACACAATTGTGTACACAAGTAAATCGTGTCATTGGCAATTTTTCCCACTTACTACGCTGCACTTGTCTATATTTATCAAAATTAACATTTTGCTTAACACAACTCTTGAACTAAACCATATAGTAATCGTATCGACAATCCCATAACTTGTAATTCGACATAATGCATTTTCAACAATAAATGTATCGTTGCCATCGAAAAAGGCACGGGTAATTGTATGAGTAACAGAAACCTGTCAAAGGTGATAATTTGAACTTCATTTGCTTTTTCTCTTCAATCGTGGGGAATTCATTACTTGGTCTTCTTCCCTTTGGTGTCATTCTTGAAAGGAAGGAAGGTCTTACCGCCCATGTAATCTCTTAGAACATCCGGTATTTCGACCCCGTCCTCCTTTTGGTAGTTCTCGAGGATGCAGCACATTGTCCTCTGGGTTGCTGTGAGGGTGGAGTTTAACATGTGCACAAATTTAGGTTTATCACTACTCTGCACATGTATATGTATAACAAGAGTTTAGCCTTTGGGAGAGAATAAAGATTGTGAGACGAGACATGAAGTTAATAGTATTGAGGTCTTGTAGGAATTTGTGTTTTCTTGTTAATCCTAAAGATGCCCTGGAATAAAATGATTTTCGGCCTGTGTAAAATTCATGGAGAGTACTAGTTTTACCTTTTTTTGTCCGTAGCGAGTTTCCAATATTCTCGACTGATAGTCTGTACAGTTGGAGCAGGAGACCAGTTCTCTGTATGTATTTGATGCAGGGAACCAACCTTCCAAGTCATACTTTTTTGCAGCTGCATCATTTAGTGCCCCAGAGACAATAGCTACAACTTGATGAGGAATTTTCAGCTGTTCATACAATAAAAATCCATAAACTTCAATGAAATTAATTGGTGTGAATATAAAGAAAATAAATTGTGACCTATAAAATCAGCAGGCCGCACGCAGATGACTTCAATTCGTAATTTTACTCGTAAAATTTCATAGTTGACACAATCATTGAAAAAACAAGGGAAACTGAACGAGATACCATTTTGTAGAAATCCTCGGAATTTTTTATCATATCTTCGTGCATGTCCCATGACTCATTTTCATTTGGGCCGGTTATACAGAATTGTTCCACCTTCTCAAACTGATGATTACGAAAATTCCAAGAGTATCTCGACCATGTGAACCTGCTTCTTTACGAAAGCAAGTCGAATATCCAGCATATCTGATACAACACAGTATTCATAATAAGTAAAAATAAATAAATAAAAAAACAAAAGAAAGTCTTAAATGACTGTAAAAGAATAGGTTAACCCACCAATTCATCTATAAATAAGACTACAGGCCAAGTTACTCGATTGGCGATAAATGTACGGAGATAATCTACCTCAAAGGCAGTTGTGAAGGTTGTATCCATTCATCTAGGTGATATGCACAAAGTGGTTGTTCAGCAGTGGCAATCATATATTTTTCATCTACCTCGCCAGTTATCTGTTGAACATACATCGCCAGGCAAATTTGTTAATACACACAAAAGTGAAATTTTCCATTAAAACAAACATTAAATGTTGGAACGAAACAGCAAGCAATATCAGCATCACGTCAAGAAAAAAATTTCCAAATGTGGGATTCAGCATAATAATTTTACCGTATAACAGTATGAAGAAACTTCTATCAAATAAAACACACACCTGATCTGAGCCTCTCAGATTGAATCGGTTCATTCGACTGTTAACTATATCAACATATCATGTAATGAACCAAAATACTTAAAAGTGAGCAATAATATCCAAATCCCCTTCAAATGAGATGATTGTTTTTTTATTTTTACTTCCTTCTATTTTATTTTCATCAGTTCAACACCTCAAGCCCAGTAGAGCTCCAAGTGTAGCATGAAATTTCTTTAACAATTAGTTTTCGAGTTATAAAACAAGTTCAAAATTTACCTTGTAAAGTTCTTCGTCAAATTGTGCCAATTGAGCACACTTGGCCATAATTTCCTTTCTCATGAAGAATGGAGTCTGCAATTCAGTAAAGCCCCTCTTTTCCAAAAAATCAAGACCAAAATTGATCAGAGCTTGATTAAGTCGCACGCCAGCCCCTTTGAGATAGTAACCTCTGCTTCCGGCTACATTTGCACCTAAAGTAAACTTGTATTAGTAGACCATCACAAAACAACATACAATAATAGTGAAGTTCAAAATATCGATTGCAGGGTGAGACATTGGCTGCTGCCAATTGTGGATCTGAAACCCTTCTCTTCATGCATAATAATAATCAATTCTGTCAGTGACATTATTATCAATAAAACAGAATCAGGCATAACATCAATCAAGTGAAATGTGAAAATACTCGAGTCTTCTGAGAAATAGATCTCATTCATTAAAAAATAAAAAGAGAAAATAAAAGCAAGAAATTATATATCAACTTAAACAGTCTCAGGATTATACAGTTACATAACATGGAAGCACATACAATATACACACACCACACACACTACACACACACACTTCGTACCCTTTTTTGTATCTGCAATTCCCAGAAGCTCCACAAGCTCAACGTGATTTTTCAGCTTTGGTGCAGTCCACTTCTCTCCCCATGATCGTTCGACAGCATTGTTTGCCTACAAAATATGTCACCTCTCAAAGGAAAATTTCATCAAAAGAAAACATAAATTTATGGAAACGACATACCTCATCATTGCTGATGGGGACAGAATCATGTACAAGGTTTCCTATAGTTAGCAATCTAGATTGCACTGCTGCTAGAGCCTCTTGCACCTCTGCCTCTTTCTTCGCAGTAAGTTCTTTGTTTTCCTCTGTACTCGCAATCATTCCACTGGCATCTTCACCCGCCTTTCAAGATCCAACAAAAGAATTCAGTCTGATATCCAACATATTAATGAGAGAAAGAACAGAAAAATTGGTTGCATTGATAATCATAATAGATCCAAAGGGTAGTGCAAGTCGAAACTCCATAAATTGTTACAGAGCCCCTCCATCTATACAATATTATAAAGGGTGAGGGGTGTTAGAGTAACTGATTTGGTACGGCCAATGTGAATTTACTGAAATACCCCACCTCTTAAATAAGCCCAAATTAAAAAAAAACTGCACAATTAGTTTCCTTTTCTGTTGGCGGTGAAGGAACGTGCAACACGTTCTCAACTTCTCACTCTCTTCCATAAGCCCTCCCAAATTTATCCATGGCATATAACTTTGTGAAATATTCTGCTGTAACTTTCTCTCTCTCTCACGTTGCAGATGTCCAATGCATTAAACGATTGAATCAACTCTGAAATTAAAAAAGGTGTATTGTCTTGCTTTCTTTGCTACAAATAATGGTCCATCAAGTTGCCTATTCACTATTTTGTTGGGCTTCTGGGGATGTTTTGTGTATGGGTGTTTCATCATTGGCGATTGGAGTGGAATTGATGGATCTCCATGGGATATGAACGAAGAGAAGGGGAAAGCTGAAGGATTAATTTGAATGATAACTAAAAAATAAGTATAATTCATATGGAATGGCGTAATCCAAGAATATGGATAAGCTTGCTTTTATTTAATTTTCACCCTCAACTGTTTGCTATAATTGTTCGGATGAAAATTAAGTTTGAGTTTATTTATACATGCTTAATATGTGTTTTGACTTTTGTGATCATTTGTATGTAAGGATGGTTCCTCACATAGTTATTAAAAGCCCGCAAGGCGCGCGTTTTATAGCGCCTTAGCCCAAGGCTCAGGCCTCGCGCCTTGCGCTCCTTCTTACGGAAAGGCGCGAGCCTTTGCGCGCTTCCAGCGCTTTTACTCATAGCCAAGGCACGCGCTTTAGCGCGCCTTTGCTAAGGGTTAAGAGTATAGGCTGCTATTAGTATCTAGTCATGATTATGATTACTGTCTAGATGGACAATTATATTATATTTGGAGTTATTAAAAATAACCCAAGCTAGATGATATTATGGTTTATTTGTTATGTACCTTGTCTTTTGTTGGCCAAGCTAGAGGAAGATAATGATGTTGAGCACTATAAATTTGGTGATAATACAGATGATGAATGACACTAATCTTAAAGTTGAAGATATGAATAATAAATAGATCAGTTTTTTTTTTTTTTGAAACATTGGGCAGTTTAATGTGTAAGAATTTTTCAATTAATATTTGTTGAACGATATTTTTCATTATGAGATTTAATATTATATTTAATTATGTTGTTATTTGAAGCTTATTTTATTATTTAACTTTGTATCTTTGAGTTTGTTTATTTATAACTGTTAAAATGTATAGACATTTTTGACATATTAAGAATATATAAGTAGCGAACGCTTCACGTCGGCGCTATGCGCTATAGTCCCAGGACACCTTTGCGCTTCAGTGCGCTATGCTCTTTTAATAACTATGGTTCCTCGATAGCAAATAGGTGAGGCTGCCTACACATATTTGGGACTTACTGGTGCTGCATGGAGACACTATTGAATATCAATTGTTAGGATAATCTTTCCTTAGTTTTTCATTTATATGTTGATTTAGCCATTGTATTTTTGTTTGGGACTAATTTGAATGATAACTAAAAAATAAGTATAATTCATATGGAATGGCATAATCCAATAATATGGATAAGCTTGATTTTATTTTCTTTTCACCGTCAACTTTGTTGGATGAAAATTAAGTTTGAGTTTATTATACTTGCTTAATATGTGTTTTGACTTTTGTGATCATTTGTATAAGGATGGTTCTTCAATAGCAAATAGGCGAGGCTGCCTACACATATTTGGGACTTACTGGTGCTGCATGGAGACACTATTGAATATCAATTTTTAGGCTAATCTTTCCTTAGTTTATCATTCATATGTTGCTTTAGCCATTGTATTTTTGTTTGGGAAGATGTATAAAAGCTAATAATGATTATTACACACATAATGTGTGTGCGTGACCGCTAGTTTATATTAAGACAGAAATTGGTTCGTTTCTAATAATTTAAATTTCTAGAAATTGACTAGTAAATTCATAATTGACAAGCCAGGTTTAATATTTACAGTTATGCTCCTGCTAATGTATGCAATCTTTACACCATCCACCATATAATACACTGGTTTAATTAGTAAATTATGAAAGAAAAAACTTCAAATCTACTTCTGAAATTATAAAGAATAATTATGTGCGAAACCCACAAAAATGTAGGCAAGGGAATGCATTTATTCATATTTTTGTTTTTCTTCTCATCATAGTTTATATTACCAGTAGAGCTAGAGCCAGGGTTCTAAAAAGCACTTGACAAAAATTAGAAAATTTGCAGAAAATATTGATGCCAAGACCAAGCATGAAGAGGGACTCACAATTCTTAGACCGGCTATTTGTTTGTTTATCCGGTTGAAGTCCTTCTTCAAGCCATCCAGCTCAAATTGTCCTACAACAATATCCCATCAAAGTTGTGTTAATCCACAGAATGAATAACAGCACATACCAGACAGTATAAGGAACTAGAAAAAAATAAAATTAAGAATAATTACGTTGCCGCCAAACTTTGTCGAGTTGAATAACCTCATCCACAAGATCAACATTAGCAAAACGTCGACGCTGTGACTCTCTGATTTTTTCCGGATTCCCACCTTTCTCTTCCCGAAAGAGATTAATGTCCAACATGCTTATGTATCCCTCCTACCAATTTCTATCTCTGCAGCGTTCAAACAATAATGAAAAAACCGGTAAAGCGTTATGTTCTTTATTAGAATGAAATGTTAAATGACAACTAATAAATACAATTGACATTAATGTATAGAATCCGAGGTTCATGGCAGGCCGGGAGAGCAAGTAGGGGGTAGTTGATTGGGTAAATAACAGCAAAACAGCTGATAAATCGATGTGGACTCACTGAAGCAGCACAAATAAGACACTGAAAATGAGTTTGGTAGTGGAACAAGATACTAGTCGACCACCCAGACCGATCAGAACCACAATCAAATTTTACAACCTGAAAATGAAATTAAATTACAAACGCCGCCATGATTCTCATGAGACTCAGTCCAAGACCGTGTCTTGGTGCCTCAACATTCATCTATAAACACAAGGTACTACATTTCACATAAAAATTGGACACATAACGCATCACTAAATCAAACAAGAGTTCAAAATCACATCAATATCCAATCTATTAACAAAAATGGAGATTCATTCAGAAGATGATAGCTCGGAAGAGATTAAGAAAGACCCATAATACAAAGACAAACAGAACATAAATTGATTCAGAGTCATTAAATAGCTTATACAAATCTACCATTTATAGCCTTTCGGCATTATATCTGGAGAAATTGTTAAATAAAATCAAATTAAACAGGATACGAGAAAACGAAGCACTTACGCGGACAAATTAGAAAGAAAGAAGATCAAAACGTAGGAAAGTGGGGTTGACGATGGGAAGAGTAGTAGTGAGCTGGGAGCGTTTCGATTGCAGATTAGGGTTTAGACCTTCTATTTTCAAGCTAATTCTACTTTATGAATCGGAGTTGGGCCTCCTAAGAACCCAAACTTCATTCTATACCGCCCAACAAAAATTCAAATTATACAATATATTTTCAAATTTATTTTTAATCAAAAATAATCTCTCATAAATATTTTTAATAAATTTAATATCACAGAAATTATTATTTTAATAAAAATGTTTTCATAATTGAATAGGAGGTCTGAGACTATATTTGATTTAAAACAAAAGTTTGAAATTAATATTGATTAAAAACAAAAGTTTGGTTCTATTTTTATTAAAAATAATTTTCATAAGACTATATTTGATTAAACTAAAAAACTGGGACTAGTATTACAAAGACTCATATTTTGTGAGATCATTTTAAAATTTGCTTGCATATGCATATATACACATTGTATGTGTAGACATGGAGTCCAAATATTATTATGGTATATTAGTATATTCCCGGCCGTTCTTGCACTTTTGTTAGGTTTTTTATAGACTTTCTCCCCTTTTGGATATGTGTTGTTTGATAGCTATTATGATGTTACATTTTTGCATGTTGGTCATGGTTTCTTGGTTCTGTTGCTTGTTTCCTTCGGTGTTTGAAAAGTAGATCTCTTCTTCACTTTCACTCTGGGACTCATGGTTTGAGGGAACTTGATTTAACTTTGATAGTCCATGCCATTTATCGGCCCAGTTCTGGCACGTCCACTGTGAAACCTTGTCATTTGCTTGTTTGCGTTGTCTCTTTCTCTTTGTCCATGCTGACCGGTTGTATTTGCTTGTACTTGTTGATATTCTAATATATTACTTGTTTCATATTCAATATATATATATATATATATATATTAATCTATTTACAAATAAAACAATTATGCTAAAGCAAGCAAATGTTCTAAAAAATATGTATTATTTTTAAAAATTTAAAACGAAATAAATAATGAAGAAAAAGTAGTTTCAATAGAATTTAAAGAAAATCCCACCAAATTCGAGTATAAATTCACAATTCGTCCTGCCAAAGTGGGGTTTCTATTTTGTAAATCTCTTCAGATCCTGAGGAAATATCGGGATTCCCTAACAGAGATACAACAAATTTGGAACCCCGGTTGTTTCCCCAATTAACGATGTATCATAATCAGCTGGCGCCGCCAATGGCTCTGAATTCCTCGGCTGTGTGGGATCACAGAGAGGACAAAATATTCGAGAATTGTTTGGTAGAAATCCCTGATTCTGGGGAGAACAGGTGGCAATTGATCGCTAGTCGTATCCCGGGGAAATCAGCGGAAGACGTGCTGCTACATTACGAGGCTCTGTTGCACGACGTGGAGCAAATTGATGCTGGTCTGGTCGAGCCCCCCAGTTATCCCGATGGATGGGATGATCGGACACGGGCCAGGGATTCGGGTCAGATATCGTTCGGGTCGGGTTCCAGTCGGAGTAGGCATTACGAGGTTGAGAGGAAGAAGGGCGCGTCCTGGACTGAAGAAGAGCACAAGTTCTTTTCTCCTTCTAACATGAAATGGATCTGCATCTCATAAATTGTCTTTTTCGCCTGCTTTTTTTTTTTTTTTTTCTTTATCTGTTTTTGGTAAACGAATTTAATATCGATTCTTCTATAGAAGGACGTGCTTGGAAAGCAGAAGCAAGAGCTAATTAGTTTGACGCCTAACCCAATTTTGAATGTCAGATAGAAATTGATGAAAACAAACAGCTAATAGTGGATTAATTGGCTTTTCTTGAATCTACTGTAAATTCATCCTTATGTTTGCATAATTTGATGGATCAGAATTCAGAGATCGGTCTATCTTACTCATAATTTCTGATGTGATAAACTCATTTGCCTAAACTTTTACAGGTTATTTTTAGTTGGGCTCGATAGATTTGGCAAAGGTGACTGGAGAAGCATATCAAGAAATGTAGTAATCACAAGAACTCCGACCCAGGTTGCTAGTCACGCTCAGAAATATTATATACGTCAAGCTGCAGCAAAGAAAGAGAAAAAAAGGTCGAGCATACACGACATCACGACTGCAGTCGATAGCTTAACCGTGCCTGCGCAGCCTAATCTCCCTGTCCCATATCAACTAAGCTTTCGAACTCACCAGTTTCAAGATGCAGCTATGTAAATAGTCATTAGTTGTTATATCTATTAAAAAGTTTTGATTTGTTTAGATATCTTTTAGATGTAAATAAATATGTGAAAATAATTGACTTTGATTTAGAATAATAGTCGGTTGGTTTTGAAAGTTTTTCAATCCATTTTGAACTCGAGATAACTTAATTTGAGAGTTCGGTGCAACCACTAGGCCGAAAGAGTGGTGTGTCCCGATCCATGCACCAAAACACATAAACCATCTGCATGGACCGGAGCACACACCCGATTTATACAATAATTTCCAGTTTTCTCCCACACACTTTCAGCTGCTATAATATTCATTAGCTCCTTTTTTTTTATAGTATTGGGAAGATGAATTTTTGGTGATATATGAATCTCAAAACGGATATTATCCCAAAATTGGGAGTGTGTGACAACCATCGAGGGGAATTAGCACCTTATTTGTCGCTCCATCAAGATTATCCTTTATCACCCTTCTTGGTGGTCATCATTCTTCACAGAATCTTATATTGTTCGAAGGGCTAATTCAAAATATTTGGAAAGGCGAAGTCAAATTTGTAATGGTTCGATTTTAAAGGAATTTATTGGTCCAAATATTGTGTAAGTTATAAAATATAATAATAATAATAATAATAATACTTAAAAATAATTATAATAATAATATTTAATAATAATAATGATAATAATAATTGAGATTAAAAAGGTGAGATAACCGAACACTTTTGCCCAAAATTTTTTCAGTTTCTTTTTCCTTCTCTTCGTCTCTCATGTTTCTCTTCGCCTGTTTCCTTTCTTCTTCAATGACCGATTCCTTCTTCAATTTGCAACGCCTCTTCTTCTTCAATAACTCTCACCCCTTCACCTCCTCATCAATCACTCTATTTAGTAGCATACCAACAGAAACCCAAATCAATTTCCGTCTGCTTTTCAAAACCGAAAACAAATTCCAGATTTTTTTGTAAATTCGATTTTTGAGTTCGAAAATTTTCCAAATCAGAGCTATAGTGCACGTCTGGGAGGAAATTGGAAATTGGGACAGAAATCGTAGCAATTAGGTATGAAATTCGATGTATATGTTTCGAAATTTTTTTTCTGTTTTCGATTTTTTTTCTGTTTTTGGATTTTTAATTTGGTTAGGTTAGTGTAGTTGGCTTAATTGAAGTATATTGATGTAGTGTTGTCAAGAACACCAAATTTTTTTTAAGAATGGAATTCGAAATTTTTCTGGAATATTAATTCGAAATTTTCTTCTGGAATTCGAAGATTATACAGAAATAGAGTTCGAAAATTGTACTGGATTTTGGAGGAATTGAGATTATAATTTGAGTTCTAAATTTTCTGGATTTTTTAATTTCGAAAATGTATGTTGGATTTTGAGGGATTGAAACTGTATTTTATTCGAAAATGCTACTGGATATTTTTGAAGATGGTGAATTGTTTATTGGTAGGCTTTGGTAATTTGAATAGTGAATCTAAGTTTGAACATAAGTTTGGAGTATGTAAGTTGTTTTAGAACCAAGTTAAATGAATTATGGTTTTGATAATGTTGAAATGGATAATAGGAAATCTTTGACATATCGGAGATTGTGGGAAGGTTTGTAGCTTGAACATTGTTAAGAAGCTTTGAGGTACGTAAAGGAAGATTGCAATTTTCTGCAAATTATTTTAAGTATTTCGTATTGTTTATTTTTGAAATGATTTTCGGATAGTAAGCATGCAAGAATTATTTGAAAGATGATTTTTGATAAGAAATGTATTTTTGTTGAAAAATAGAATTTTGAATAATATTTTATTGTGTGTGAAAAACTATTTTGAAATGCCATGTTTGTCTTGATTCGGTGAATACGCTTTGAAGTTTGTGAACTGTGGATATTTTCGTTTCGTTGTGTCTCGCATTGCGACGAGGATAAAAACGCGCATACTTTCGGCTCGTTGGCGACGAGAATAAAGAAACGCATTTCGTTTTGCCCGAGGACAGAGGGGGTATAATATCTGTCGATACCCTTCCAGCGGGTATAGTCTGGAATGATATCATTGTGTCACATCCGTATTTGAGTATGCATTTGTTTCATTACAACATGGCTATGTTTAATGATTAATTCTATAATGTTAAGACCTTATATGATTATGATATTGCTATTCGTTTCCGTTACGTTTCGTTGGTTATCTGTGCAGTTATTTCCGTTATGATTCCGTTTTGTGAAATTTAGTTCCGTTAACTGCTCGGATTAAACCATATATGTGTGAAAATTATTTTGATATGAAAGTATATTATTTTTCGTCACATTATGAAAAATGATGTTTTTGACTTTTTATCAAATGTTTATTATGCTTACTATAAAATGCTGCAACTTACCTTTACCTGTAATGTGACATATTACAGATGGAGTTGAAGACTTAGACGATGCGGAGGATATTTAGATTTATTATGAAGTTTTGAGTATGTTGGCATGTTTAAGTTTTATTTTGAGGATATGAAACATTTATTTATGTTTGAGTTGGATTTTGATATTTGAAGTTTATTTTGGTTTAATTTTTGTTTTTATGGTATTGATGTTGTGGTGGTAGTGATCTGGTAGATCACATGGCACAATTTTTAAGAGGAGACTCTGCCCAAATTTTTCTAAGATAAAAGTCTCGGGTAAAAATTACTAAGTCAAATGTTCGATAAGAATAAAAACGTTTCCGCTAAACATAAGTTCAAAGTGATAATTAAGTTTCGATTTGAGTGTAGCCTTGTATTCAAGCAATTGAATACGGCGGGCGACCCGCTCCGTCACAAAATTATTTGTGAGTCTAAAAGAGATAAGATTTGACTTCATCAGCTACGTTTTATGTGCTTTGACGTTTAAATGTAAAGATAAATAATTTTTTTTTGTTTTTTGTGATAAATATTTGTTCTCTTATTTTTTAAATCATTTTATTAAAGAACGTGTTGATTGTTGAATATTTAAACACATTAATAGCCTGGCAAAATAGCTTTGATTCTTATCCAAATTTGTAAAATAATAATAATAAAAACTTTGTCTTTTATGAAAAAATAAATCTCGTCGAAAAATGATCTTTATGTTGAAATCTCCTTTTAAATGAATTTGATAACTAAAATTTAATTTTATATAGGTTCATTTTATTATGAAATAATTTTAATAGGGAGCATGACGAGAAGTTAATTTGAGATGATTGAAAGAAGGCATAACCAATGCAGTCTAAAGCCGAATTTTATTGAAACACTCCATCAAATTATAAGATATTGTGCAACATAAAACCATTGACTATATTTTATGATAAATTTATATTTGTATTATTACAAATATACTTGTAATGTATAATTGATAATAGAATAATGAAATGGAAATTAAAGAGTAATACCCAAAGGGTCTGTCTTGGGTGCACCCGGTGTTTGATGCACCTAAGACAGTATAGATACACATGTATGTGTCTTGGGTGAACCCAAGACAAACCCATCAAACATTTAGGTATTACAGCCATAAGTACTGTTCAAGGACTCCATAGTGACGTGAATGAACGAAGTCAAAACAAAGTTGGCTTCTTGGTTTTGAACAGAGATGAAAGATGCTATTAAACCAATTAATAATAAAAACATGTTGATTTAAGCTGGATTTTCTAAAATAGCCTTCTATGTTGGTGTTTATTATTATTTCTCAAAACTGTTTATCTATTTTGAGATAAAAAAACAGCTTTTAAATGTTTTATTTTATTATTTCTCTAAAAATAAGCATGTAAAAACAGAAGCAAAGAATCATAGCATCTGATATTTTTCATTGCTTTTTACTTGTGTGATGTCAATTTTGTAATAATTTGAAGTGCATCAATCCGCTCTTTTATTTTAATAGCAAACACTTAATATTTTTGCTTAAAATCAACTTTTCCAACTTTAAGTAAACACGATATAAAAATACATTGAATAAGCAATTACAAACACACACTATGAACCACTATAATGAATTTTGGCCTTTAACTTAAATTAATTTTTTAAAATAACCTTTAATTATATTAAGATCCATATATATCATTTGAACCATTTTTATATGAACACACAACTTATCAAATTGCAAACATTATGATATAATTATATAGTAATTCGTGATTAAAATCTGAAAGTTCATAAAAAAAAAAGTCAACATTTAAATTAAAACATAATTTTTCATCATAATTTATAAGCAAGTTAAAGATAAATGGGTGTTTTTATTACAAAAATAAGTAAAAAAATGTTCCCATTTTGCAAAATATTGCAGATGTAGTGCGGAACTTTTTTCTTCTTTGTTCTTTTTTTTAAAAAAAAAATTTTTGAATAAAATAATATAAATTTACAATATTTAATAAAAGAAGTGATGACAAAATAATAATGATAGTTGTCATTACTATTGATATGAAGAATAATAATAATTTAATAAAATTAATAAATAGCACACGATGTAAATTCAATTAAATATCATATTATAAACATAATCTAAAAATAATTCAAATATATTATAAAAATCAAATATAAAGATAAAAAAATAACTATTAGTACGCCATTTATTTTCACTTAAATGACATACTAATAATATTTGTTAAATAATTGGATTTTAGATTTGAAATATAATGTTTTTGGACCATTTAATTGTACTTATAGTATGATATTAGATTTAAATTTATATAGTGTGTTATTTATTACTATTGTTGTTAAGTTATTATTGATAAAAAATATTAATTACAATTTTTATTTTTATTAATAATCTTTTAAATAGGCTAAGTATATTTTCCCGTTATATAAAAAATCAAAGAAATTTTCCCCCAGTTCATTCGCCAATTAACGATGTACTCCAATTTCCACCCACGGATGCTGAATTCCTGAGCGGCGTGGGATCGGGAAGTGGACAAGATTTTCGAGAATTGTTTGGTTGAAATTCCAGATTACGTGTTGGACAGGTGGCAGACGATAGCTCAACGTATCCCGGGGAAATCGCCACAAGACGTGAGGGATCATTAGGAGTCTCTGTTGTTAGATTTGGGGCAGATTGATTCTGGTCTGGTCGAGCCGCCGAATTATCCCAATGAAACTGCGTCTCTAGTTGGGCCCATCAACTGGGAAGCTATCGTGGTGGTGGAACGAAAAATTCCAAGGTCATGAAGGCGAAAATATTTGTAATAAAAACACTTATGGAAACTTATGCTCAAAAATATTTCCGCCGTTGGACAAAAAGAGAAAAAAAGGCAGAGCATACACGACATCAGACTGCAATCGATAGCATAACCGTACCCCTCAGCCGACTCTCTCTGTCCCAGGAATTGGTCTTTGCTACCCCATGGGGTGGTGCCCCATGGGGTAGATCCATTCATTGGATATGTATATTTACATCCAATGTTGATAGGAATATACCCATCTAATGGATGGGATTACCCCATGGAGCACCACCCCATGGGGTAGCCAAGAATAAATCCTGTCCCAGATCAAGCAACCTTTCAACATGGCGCTTTGTAAATCAACATTTTCTGCACTAGTTATACTGTACACAGATTATTGCTGTTCAACTCTACAAAGTCTTTTTATGGCTAGTGAAGCTATATTTTTTTAGTTTAACAAGATATTCACGCCCCTCAGGACCGCTACCAGGTAAATCGAGGGATGTGCATGGCTGTCAGGTTTCCGAGGAAGCGGACCAACGAGACCCGAACTCAGGACAAACCCCCAGAATATTTCAATGAAGAATTTGTCCCACACGGGATTCGAACCAACGACATCGGAGGAATCTTCCCAAATCACCTCAACCCTTACCAATCTGTCTATGCCCTTGGCGGCGTAGTGAATCTATATTTGATAGGATTGGTGGGGGTTCAATGCAGGAGGTTACGTTAGATGCATATTATAGATGTAAATAATATGTGAATATAATTTACTTTTAAGTTTGATCCATAATGGTTGGTTGGTTGGTTGGTTTATTAATATATTCTTCTGTTATTTATTTCTTTTCTTTTCTGTTTGTTTCTCACAAAGTTGGTTTGTCGATCATGATTTAAAAGTATTCGAGGGATGGCTATTAATTTGTCGAACAAAATTTGAAGGAAAATTTATTGAAAATGACTGGCAAGACTTCCTGCCCTTGAAAATATTTATAATTTATTAGCCATATTTTGATCACCAAATCTTTTTATGAATAAGAATTTTAATGTTTATTTCTAATATTATTTTTTAGGAGTAAATTCATGTGATGGACATAGAAAACAATCTTGTGCTAGTTATGTTCTCATTGGATCCAATGATGTTGGCTAAGGATGTAGGGATAACAAAACAGATGGCAGTAACGACACTAGAGTAAGTTATTAATCAGGATAATATGCATGCTATCCAAAAATGAATATGGTGTTATAATATTTTTTTGTCAATTTATTTAGTATATTTTCTAGAAATTAAAATATATCGATTTTTACCATGGTAATTCATGTACTTCTTTCTAGGGTGCGCTTGGCAGTCGTAATATCATATATGATGTAATGCATACTTTGGTGGATAATGAGCTGATTAAGTACATTGTATTTGATGCATATGATTAGTTCGACATGAAAATATAATAATGTGTTTGGTATACTTTATTAAAACTTGTATATATGATAACTAGTTAACGAAATGACGAAAATACCGTTCAATGGGTTTCAAATTATACAACTGTTTCATATAAGCATTGCACTCATTTCTCAGCCCCGCTCAGATCTTTAACCGCAGAAGGATCAGGGGGATATGGAATCTGAGCTAGGTTCGGGAGCTCTGGTTGGTGGCGTAGGTGGGCTGAGTAGCCTAAGGTACCGTTTGGTTTGTGGGTTGTGATAAGTAAATGATTATTTTGAATGATAATTTAAATGGTTTCATAGTACTAAATATATTAAGTGAATTAATTCAATGTTTGGTTTGAGTACGAAAGATTTGATTATTATGTCTTATCATTTGAAATGTCTAAAATACCCCTCAATTTTTAATAAATATTTGTTATTCAATTTCAGTCAGATATAGGATAAAAGAGAGAAGCTTCTCTTCGAACAATGGCAAGACGCACGAATTTGAACAGAAGTCTTCCTAAACCCAAATTAGGTACATTTTCTATTAAACTCTTACGATGAGATATGTGTGCTTCAAATCACCATTTCAGAAGAAAAAAAATGTTTTCAATGAAAACTTCGCAGTGTCTGTATATTCTCGAATTCCGTTTATATTTTGGTTTATTAATTGCTTTCTTTTTCCCCAATAATTTCATGGAAAAATATTGTTTGGCTGATGGATGTGGAAACAATAGCCTTAATGAATGATAGTTGAGTTGCCTTTAATGAAGGAAGATTCCCCATTACCAATGAAGAAATGTGGTAACATCTATATAAATGAGGTTAAAGTAGTGCTAAACTCAGCCTACATTCCTCTTCGTGAGCTGAAGTAAGTATTCTAGAAATTTTGCTAAAAAAACGTCTGAGGGTGCATTGGTAGAGTCTGTGAGTAGTAACAATGTCTCAGTACCAAAATAGCTGAAAAGAAATTAGAAGATGTAAATATCATCTCTTCGGATGACGATTGCAATGACTATTGCAAAATGGGTGGGCATGAAAGCAGTGATGCAAAAGTGATTTCCGACACCCAACCTAATGATGTTGGTAACAATGACAAAGGGAAGAAAAGAAACCGCAGCAATTCCAAGAGTGCTACTAAAAAACATACCGAGAGTAAGAGCTTCGAAGGGAAAGTTAAGCGCAAACTCAGTTTTGATGGACATCACGAAGAATTCTCGCATCGGCTGCTGAACCTTCCCAAGCAGTTAAGGCGTAAACAAATTTCATATCAAAGTCACAAACACCCAATACATTGATGGCAGTAGTTCCCTTTCTTGTTATGTATTTTGGTTTATCTTTATTGCACACGTGAACACTTATATAGGTACCGTCCAATACATAAGTATTTTGATCCTCTAAATGAACAAATGTTGGCTAGTGGAAAATATTTGTACCTTAAACAATTTCCATGGCTCGGTCGTACAATCGTCCCCAACAGATACATGTTTTACTATGAGGATGGGATGGAGCTTCAATACAGATTTCAAAACATCATGAAAGTACAAGCTAACGGTGTGCCCACTACGAACAAAACCGTGACCAATGACTCTAATTTTTTATGGTGGGCTAAAATGGACAGAAATATTGCTACTTTCTCATCGACTCTAACATATCTTGTGTCAGAAAGACCACCAACATTTTCGAGTAAAAAACATAGTCGACCAAAAGCATTACGACTCATTCTCACATTGTCTAGACACTGGATGTCTCCTACTTGTACAATCCGCCTTAGGTGTTGAATCTGAGAAAGGAGTCTGGTTCTACTCGTATACATCTCCCCAATACGATGGTCTCTACGTTTGCTTTTCTTACCTTTACATCTTGCATAAATATTGGAGAAAATGGTAACAAACACGAAGGATCTCATGAGCAGATATCGTAACAAAAGGAAATCTTCAAAGTCTCTGTCTTCATTATCCATCTTCTCAAAATTACTATGAAATTAAAATTGCAAGAAACATTGTAATTAGAAATTTGCATATTTCAACCTACGAACCAAAAACAACACCGACATGAGTGAACAGAATAATTCTATTTATAATTAACATGGGAAGGAAACATAAATTTCAGACAAACAAACAATAAATAATTTTGGGAAGGTTGAATTCAGACATAAACTCATTATTTCATGGTGAAAAAAAAGTTCGATTCCAGAACAGCTACACTCGAACAAAATGAAAGAGGAATTACAAAATGCAAAGGTTAAAGTTGCAACAAGTACCGTCAATGAAGCGGAATTTGTATGCTCACAGATACAACACCGAACATCTACAAAACTGAGGGAGGAGCATACAGCTATATTAGTGTTCTTCCATGGAAAATGTAATATATTCGATGTGTAAAATTATTACCTATGCATCATGATTTCAATTTGCACGTCTATGTACCAACCTTTGGAAGAGCTAAATTTATACAGCGAAAAGTGGTGAATGATTTTTGTTGCGAATATTTCTATCGTTTCCCGGTCATTTACCAATGAGGGAAGATTGAGATTTTTGACAAATAAACATATTTTGAGCAACAGGAAAGGTTGGGCGGGAGAAGAGGGGTAAAAAGGTAAAAAAAATACTTTTTTCTACAGCTTTTGCACTATTAACTATTTTAGGATTGTTAATATTGACTTTCCTGATAGGTTTTTTGATGTCAATAAATGATTCAAACATGGGAATAATTATCTGGTTTTATCAATCCATACCTTATCCATATGATGCCCAAGCTCGGGTGCCAGAGATGGAGGCGACTGAGTTGGAGTGGCTGTCGGTATATGTGTTGGTGTTTGTGCATACCCGATGTATACCCGATGTATAGAATAAAAACATATATCCTTGGTCTTTGTTGTTCAAGAAGAAACCTATGTTAGATTTTATTACTATCCCACTTTGCTTAATGAGTTAATGCTAAGCATTTGCAACGAATAGAATAAATTGAAAAGCTACACAAATTCCTTTTTTTTTTAAAAGAATTTATAATTTTTAAATATTTTGAAAAGTTTTCAAAAGCTTTTCGATACATTACTAAATTTTATCAAAAAACTTTTAGAATACCGAAATTTTTTCTCAGAAAATATGTTTTTAAAACAAAAATTGTTATCTAGTTGAACTTTTATAAATTTAAACAAACTAAAAGGTAGATAATATAATATTTAACACATTCACTCCTACTTCTTTATATAAATTTAAAAAAAAACCATTTTATCTATTCTATACAAGTATAAAACTAGTTTTAAATTTAAAAAAAAAAAATCTTAAAACGAATTTAAGAGGAAAATATTCTTCTACTTTGTGTATTATAATTTGTTTAGTTCATTTTTTTTAAAAAATTATCTAGTAAGTCTGATTTGTATATAAGAAGTTTGATTCAATTAAATTAGTTGGAAAATAAATTTGAATGCTTAAATTTCGAAATTTTTTATTATTAGAATTTTATTTCATTGAAACATGTGATAATTACATATGCCTACATGTAAAATGATTGTTTTACAAATTATGCCATCTGATTTGAACAATTACATCTGTCTCACTTGTAAAATAGTTGTATTACAATAACATTTATATAGTTTGTAAATATATAAGAAAAATTATACCTAATGATTTGATATAAAAATATATTATAGGAAATGTAGATGTTATTATTTAAAATAGAGTGATTAAAATAATAATTATAAAAATTAGAGAAGAAGTTCACCGGGAATATTAAATCAAAACAGATAAGTGACAATAGATTAATTACAATTAAAATACAATTAATACAGCCAACCGATCATTATTCTCGGAAGCAAAGAGCATAAAGCAAGCTCAGTTCGCCACTTCATCTCCATTCGACACCGGCGTTGTTCCTCTCAGACCTAATTTCACTAAAATCCATCTGAATAGATAATCGGAATCAACCGATTCTCGAATTTATTGTAGAATCGGTAACAAAGCGAATACAATGGTGTCGGCTAATAGAGAGATGGTGGTGTACTGCTTTGATACTCTGGTCGCTCACTATAACAGCGAAGAAGCTCCACCGCCTGCTTTTGATGAGGGTCAACAGTACGCGAATTCCATTTTCTGTTTTTAAATTGCTTTTGTGCGTGTGTTTTACTGAATTGATGGATGTGATTAGGGAGCATAAAAAATTGATAAAGTTTTTAGATTTATTGGTTTACCTCTTAAAATTTCACTAAATTGTAGCCGAGTCAATCTATGGATCCGGCACCTTCGTATGATCTTTGTTTTGGAACTTTATTTAACAAACTGTTTTCAGTGATGCTTGGCTTCGTTCTTTGTTTTATGGTTGTAAGTTGGATCCAAAAGGGGGCTTTTCTATTGCATTATTTCCGGTTGATTTTTTTTGTTGCCTTTTTTCGAGCAATCGTAATTTATATGATTTAGTTTCTTTAAAATCTAAGTCTAATTCTTATGTATATCGATGCAAGTTATTTGCTTGGCAATCAGTTGTCCTTGAACAATTGCTCTTGATTGTGTCGTACAACCTACAAGTTTTCACTGTCGTAAAAAAGTGTTCCATACTTTAAATGAGTTGATGAGTTGGAAAAACTAAAACTCATTACTGGTGTTTTGATCATATTTTATTGTCCCTCCGAGAGATGTCAAACATTCACATCTTGCTTTTCATTTTTCTAAAACGTGTCATACCTATAAGCGGTGATGGCTTACCCTTCTCCTTTCCTAATCAAAGGAAAAATGGATTTAATGTTTCAATTTGGCAGAGGTTTTTTCCTAAAAAATAAAGTGCATGGTGACCAAGAAGAATTTTTTTGATACATGACATTTACCTCTCTCAAAGTTTGCTCTGGTTTCAGCCCATTGTTTGTGACTTGGAAGAAAGCAGTAAATGGTGGGGAGCCTCGATTACGTGGATGCATAGGAACTCTTGAAGCTCGTGGCTTAATTAATGGATTCAAGGACTATGCTTTGACAAGGTTGTTTACATTATGTCTATTCATAGTACTGCATTTCTGCTTTGCTCGGTGGTGGGCATTTTTAAGAATAAATAAATATTTATTTTTATTACCATAAATAGATTAAATAATAACTCAAGAGGTATCTTAATAGATATTGTTTCTTATCCTAATTTATTAGTTCTTTCCAGGGGTATGAGATATACACCGAGGAAGATGATTAACCTGATTAATTATGTTTCAAGTGCATCTGGTTCATAAGACTTGCAAATTTTTTGGAAGGACTAACTGTGTTATGATATTGAGATTTGGAAATTTAAGAAACTTGCTATCACCCTTGCAACTTATTATTATAAATGCTATCTATGCTATAATTTGAAGTTTGTTTTTGCGTAACCTATTGTTTGTCATAATTTGTACGTATAATTTTCAGTGTCGATGTGTCTTTATCTGTAATTTTGAGCATCTCATAGATTTCCACCTTTTCACATTTTGCAGTGCCTTGAGAGACCGACGATTCCCCCCTATACAAGCAAAGGAATTACCTAATTTGGAATGTACAGTTTCCATCCTGATTAATTATGAAATTGCTCGTGACTACCTTGACTGGGAGGTTAGAGCCCGTATGAAATTTAAGCTGTTGTCAAATATGTGTCATGCTCGTATGCCTCTCCAACTTGTGAAGTTGACATATATCAAATGATATTTGATGATGTGCATTTGACTTAAAACACGATACAAATTTTCAATCTTGTGTGTATTTTATCTAATGTCATAATGTATGCTAGTTAAATATATTGGAGTACAAGATATTATTTGTTGTTTCAAATGCACTAACACAAAGTTACAATCATAAATTCGTAGGTAATGACATGTATTTAATTTTCAATAAAACAAGGATTTGAGTAGGTGTAATTACATTTTTTATTATAAGTTATATGTACAACAAAAACCACAACACTACCAAATTATTATGTATAAGCTTCGACGTTTCACATGCTGCATAATTGGAGTTGTTATATATCATTTATCTTTTCCCTCTAAAACCAATGCTTGTCACCTCGTTGAGCTGTGGTTAACCCTTGTGTAGATTGCAAGCTGAATAGGTTTTGAAATTTTGAGTCTGCAAATTCACAAAAAACATTCCTTGTCAATGGTCCTTTCTAAGCATCTACTGTTAATTTCGTAATTTGAATGTCAATTCTCCATAAAATGGTTTCCATTTAAAATTTGGTTCTCAAATCTCAAGTATTTACATCACACTGGCAGGTCGGGAAGCATGGGATAATTATTGAGTTTACTGATCCTGATTACAATACAGCACGTAGCGCCACCTACTTACCCGAGATTGCAGCCCATGAAGGTAACTTCTGATTTCCCCCTTCATGTAAAAATCGATGCCAAAATCCTTGCACCCTGTAAGGCCTTACCTTGGAAATTCTAAATAAACAACTCACCAATAGGGAAGGCTAGTCACTAGTGCATACCATCTAGCTCCGCGCCTCTGATATCTTAACTTGTTTATCATGTTAGGCTGGACAAAGATTGAAGCGGTGGACTCGTTAATGAGAAAGGCCGGCTACAACGGACCCATAACCGAACCCCTGCGAAGACGTATTCGACTGACACGTTACCAGAGCACTCTATTTACCATGCAATACAGTGATTATGTTACCTATGTGAAGACTACTCGAGGTGCTGCTCCGACTATTTCTGGGGCAAAACCGAGCAAGTATTGGTAATTCCACCACCTCCTGTTTAAGCCAACCATTTGGCTCATGATAAGGGAAGGTATTATTGATTTCAGCAGGAAAACTGAATGGGACTGATTGTATATGTGCCAACTTCCAACAAATCCATTTCATTATCAAGATACTATTTATTTAAAATTCCCCGAATGGAACTGGTCACATTGTATGTAATTGGATATTTGGGTTAACTGTCGACTTTAAAACTTTTTAACATATGTCTTGAGAAAAAACGAGGTAAGGGAGTACTATTGTTGTGGTTTCTGATGGTGTTTGCATGTTTGGTTGCTGATGGTATTTTAACCTTCCATTTCATTTGGAAAATCTGAGGTCGAAAGCCTTTTTAAACAGCAGATTTGATTATAATCACATCTCAAATATGTACCTAAGAAACTGAAAATCTTTTATTTCGAAAGGAAATAAAGTATGTTAGTTTAGCAGAATGCCCAAGTTTGTGGTTGCGCCGTACCATTCGGTATGAGACATGGACAAATTTAGCTTTGACATATTGGGGTAAGGTTTTATCGGGCAAACTATAATTTTTTTAGATACTAGGGGCAAAATACAAAAAAAAAATGTATATATATATATATACTTTTTAATATGATATATATGTTAAAAATATTTTTTTTGAGGGACAGTTGAGTTGTCAGTATGTGAATTCGCCTTGTATATCTCGAGTTAATGAGATAACTAAAGATCAGATCTAATTATGCAAACTAAAATAAGCTGGAATCAGTTTCTAGTTATGTGAAATAATCGAACTCCTCATAAAAACTAATCCATTAGATAAATCAAATAAAAAGGTTTATTATTTTTTATTATAAATATATATATTATTTGGAATATTCGATATGAAAGCATCAAAATGAGAAATTTTATATATTCAAAATTTCGGCGGGTTGCAGGGAGGTTAATTTGGTAATCTATGCAAACTCGTGATAAACGATAAACGTGGTGTAATTTAGAGCGTAGATCTGAAATTTTTGAACCGGGTTCGATCGGGAAGAGGATAATTTTTGGTCAACTTACTTCTTAAACTTTAACTTGAATTTTAATTACAAAATTCAGTGAAGAATCCGTTCACTAAAATCATATTAAAAAATTCAGAAAAATCATATAAAAATTCAAATTTATTTTAAAACAAAAAGTTAATTTAAAAAATATGATTTAATTAATTTTTTGAGTTCATTATTGTAAAACAGTTTATATAAACAATTTGGTTCAAGAATGAGAGGAATAAAAAAAAATGCAATTGTTCTGCAAATTTCTGGAATAGGTGGCAATCATTCATTTCTACTGCCCTCATTTAGTTCCAATTTCTTAACCACAACGCAATCCACCCTAATCAATTTGTTATATCATTCCAGAAGCTGATCTGAATCCTTTAATTTCCCTTATTATCACAGGTTTGAATTCAATCGTTTAATCAATTTTTTTTAGCTTTTATTTGATAATGATAATTACCATGCTCTTGTTTTACTGTGATTATTTTGAGTTTGACCGCTTCGGCTGGAGGTGTGCAATCTCTCTGGGTTCATTACGATTTTCACTCATTTGGTGTCCACTTGCAATGCGAGCATGCTATTTTTTGTTGCAATCTAGTTGATTGTCTTCGTTTTGAGGAGTTAATTCAAATATTTTGACTTCTCGTGATTAGTTTGGCTCTAAAAAATGTTACAGAGACATGCAGAAGCTGATTTGGGTCACATTGGCTGAGCTTGTGGTTAATTTGTTTTTCTTAAGTTCCTTTGTTTCTTTGATTTTAGGTGTAAAGGACATAATCCTGGGGATTTTTCATTCTGTGAACTGGTTTTCAGAAAATGAGTCCAAAAGGTTTGATTTACTGCTTTGTTGCTAAAGGAACTGTTGTTCTGGCCGAGCACACTCCTTATTCTGGAAACTTCAGTACAATTGCCGTCCAGTGCTTGCAAAAGCTTCCTTCTAATAGCAGCAAGTATACTTACTCGTGCGATGGTCACACTTTCAATTTCCTCCTCGACAATGGATTTGGTAATTGACCCTCTAACATGCTCGATTGTGCCTGTCCTTTTATGCTCAAATTAGAAACATTATAACACCAGTCTGATGTGCAGTATTCCTCGTTGTTGCCGACGAATCAATGGGAAGAAGTGTACCTTTTGTATTTCTTGAGAAAGTGAAGGATGATTTCAAACAACGGTATGGAGACAGCATCAAGAATGATGGTCAACACCCTCTAGCAGATGATGGCGAGGACGATGATTTGTTTGAGGATCGATTTAGTATTGCGTATAATCTTGACCGAGAATTTGGGTGCGTAAGTAGCTTTATTGTTGTGGAAATATACGATGAGTGACATTTTTTGATGTCTTAAAAAGTATTCTGGATTTATCTTGTGTTCACTAGACCAAGGCTTAAAGAGCAAGCTTTATTGTTGTGGAAATATATGATGACATTTTTGATATCTTGAAAGTATTTTGGATTTATCTTGTGTTCACTAGACCAAGGCTTAAAGAGCACATGGAATATTGCATGAATCATCCTGAAGAAATCAATAAGCTTTCAAAATTGAAGGCACAAATAACAGAGGTCAAAGGGATAATGATGGACAACATAGAGAAGGTAAACTTTCATGTCGTACAACTGTTATATAGAATGTCAGCAAAGGTTACTCGTAGTATGGATTTTAAAGAAATGTACCAAAGATAATTTCTGTGCTTTAAAGATATTGTTTTTATTGTGTTTGAGCATTTTGCTTTTCATCTCCTTTGCCTTTTATGTTTGTAATTATATGGTGCTGATTTGTGAAACCAAATCCTGATTAGCGAAGATAGCTATAATGTCGGTTAGGAGTTACATGAGACTGCATTGATGACAGTAGTGAAGGTTTTAGTCAATATCCACTTGTCTCATGGTCCATTAATATTTACAATCACAAAATCATGGTGGACATGTTGCGTTACAACGACCTCTCAATATTCCCAGTCGTTAAGGATCTGAGTTCAGATTGTTAAGATCAGCTCCTCGTGTCAATTGTTGTTTCTTAGCATTTAATGCATGTAACTACACTGTTCTTCTTGTTGGTCATACGATGAACTGCCTTTCACCAGTTTGTGCCAGAAAGTCAGTGTTTTGTTCTCTTGTGAGTAAAATGCTGTTCTCTTTAGGATTCTCAAACACTATTTTGCGGCACCGGCGGACAGAAAATGTCAAACTTCTTGTTGTAAATTAATCTTTTGCAAGCATATGAAGTTTGCATCATTTGATTGGCTTTTGAATCTTGTTTCAAATCATTCAAACAGTTATTATAGGACACCTGTAAATGAGATTGCTTTGAGTGCTTATGCTGTTTATAGTGATTTGAATCTGATTCTGAGGCAGTCCCTTTATATTATATGGTGGCGTAACTATAATTATTTTAATTTGTGCGCTGATTAGTATGGAAGAATTTATCAAGAGGGTAAACAAATATGATCTCTTATTGGAATGTCAGGATGCTATGTTCTCAAGTGTGAAAACTGAAGATTTCAGTAGGCATATGAAATCGAAACCATTTACTTCAGAATAATAAAATTAGGTTTACAAGGATGCCATATAAATAGATACAAAGTGATAGAGATCAAATCCCACCAATCTGTAGGTAATATTATCCTACCAAATAAATTCAAAAGATTTAAATTCTAAATATCTTCCAAATATATTCTAATCTTATCGACACTCCCCCTCAAGTTGGTAAGAAGATATCTATCATCCTCAACTTGTTAACTCGTTATTCAAATACTTGTTTGGGCAACCCTTTTGTTAGGACATCTGCAACATGTAATATACTCGGGACTGCAAATCATACCATCTGCGAGTTTCTCCTTAATGAAATGCTTGTCAATTTCAATGTGCATGACTGGATTAGATAGCTGCTTTATTATCACAAAATAGTTGGAAGACTGCTTGGTGTAATTCTTCCATAACCCTTTTGAGCCATAGTAATTCACATACTCCTTGAGCTATTGATCTGAACTCGGCTTCAGCACTGCTCCGAGCTACCACACTTCATTTTTTGCTTTTACATGTTACCAAGTTGCCCCATACAAATGTGCAATAACCTGTTGTTGATCGTCGATCAGTGATTGATCCTGCCCAGTCTGCATCCGTGTAGGCCTCAGCCCCCATTTTTTCATTTTTTTCAAAAAACGGCTCTAAGGTATCTCAGGATACGATATACTGCTTTCAGATGTTGTTGGACTGGTGAGTGCATGTATTGACTTACCACACTTACTGCAAAAGCAATGTCAGGTCGAGTGTGTGAGAGATAGATCAACTTCCCTACCAACCTTTGATATTGTCTAGTATCTACGGGAACGCCATTTTTTATATCTCATAATCTTGCATTTGTCTCAATAGGAGTATCACATGGTTTGCATTCTCTCATTCCAGTTTCCTTCAGGATATCTAGAGTATACTTTCTTTGGGAAACAATAATCCCTTTTTTAATCTTGCGACCTCCATCCCAAGAAAGTACTTTAGCTGTCCCAAATCTTTCATCTCAAATTCTTTTGCCAACTGATTTTTCAATCTGTTCATCTCTTCAAAATCATCTCCTGTTAATATCATCAACATAGACAAGTAATATAGAGATTTTGTTGGAATTTGAATATTTAATGAAGAGAGTATGATCAGATTGCACCTGGGAATATCCCTGACTTCTAACAAACTTGGTGAATCTCTCAAACCATGCTCTAGGAGATTGTTTTAGCCAATAAAGAGATTTCCTCAACCTGCACACTTTTGATCCAAATTCATTAGTATGACCAGGAGGTGGTTCCATATATATCTCTTCTTCCAATTCCCCATTTAGAAATGCATTTTTTACATCTAGTTGGTCCAGTGACCAATCTAGATTAGCAGCAAGCGAGAGAATAACACGAAGAGTGTTGAGTTTGGCTATAGGTGGAAAATTATCAGTGTAATCAATACCATAAGTCTGAGTAAATCCCTTAGCAACGAGGCGAGCTTTATAGCGTTCAAAGGTCCCATCTGAGTTATATTTTGTAGAAAACACCCATTTATGCCCGACAACTGGCTCCCCACTGGGTGGATCAGTCTTCTCCCAAGTAGCATTTCAGTAGGAATATGAAATCGAAACCATTTACTTCAGAATAATAAAATTAGGTCTACAAGGATGCCATATAAATAGATACAAAGTGATAGAGATCAAATCCCACCAAATCTGTAGGTAATATTATCCTACCAAACTTATAATATTATCCTACCAATTAAATTCAAAAGATTTAAATTCTAAATATCTTTTAAATCTATTCTAATCTTATCGAGAAAAACTATATGCAGGAGGCTCAGAAAAAAATTGAGTATTGGGAGTGTAGGAATTGGGGATGCTATACTTTGCTATATGGTAATTGACTGCAAGTGACTTTGATTGTTTCTACAATCCAACGAGACCTGGCAAAATTAATTGTTACAGTGAGACTAATTTTGTGAGCTTATCTTTATTTGGAAGTGTGATTATTGTATGAAAATAAAATTCATGCTGATGCATCACTGTTTCAGTTTCTCTTAATGTTTTAAGTGCTCATGGGGTCTAAAATGATGAATATTCTTCACTTATTTATGTTTGCCAAACGATTCATTATATATATATGGTTAGTAAAATATAGAAACTAGTGATCTCCAATTAGCTCGAGCTTTTGGGACAAAGGAATTTAATATGGTGCAAGGCCGAGAGATCAAAAGTTCAAGACTCCTGGAGTAGCGGAAAACACCATATATTTTATTAACTTAGTGTACGTATCGGATATTGATTCTGAGAATATATTCCACAGTTCTAGGCTAACACATGCGGAGGCTGTCAAAGTCTAAAGCTATTAATTATGCCGGCTCTTATGAGCTCGAGCTTTTAGAATAAGCAGTTTTATCAGAGCACCAATTATTGAACTATTTCTTCGCCTTCAGGTTTTGGATCGTGGTGAGAAGATTGAGTTACTGGTTGACAAAACAGAAAATCTTCAGTTCCAGGTGAGAATTTTCTGTGTCTTAAATACACACTTGATTTCACGAGATAGTAACATGTTCACGAGAATTTTGTCAGGCTGACAGCTTCCAAAGGCAAGGAAGGCAGCTACGTCGTAAAATGTGGCTGCAAAATCTTCACATGAAGCTGATGGTCGGAGGAGCTGTCCTTATCCTACTCTTCATCATTTGGTTCATATTTCACTAAACTTGCAGAGTTTGGGTCTAAAACATATTGAATATATTGTGAGTGAACAATGTTTTCCTTCTCAATACTAGCACGGCATGTTCCTGTATATCTGCTGTTGGTGAAATACTATGCCATGTTAATGTTCTTGCACATTACACGCATATTCCTTCCTGGTAGTTTATTGTCATTTTGTTAATTAAGCGAGCATTGCGTTGTGTGGTATAATATGTGCGATCACTAAATTTAATCTGCAAATGCTCTCTTATCTATAAGGTGTTGTCGTCTATATCTCGAGAATATGCTGTAGGGTGTAGTCTTATACGCCTTACTGTGCAAGCTTATAAGGTGTTGTCGTCTAAACAGAGCAAGCTTAAGACTAATCTTTTTGATTGGATTATATATTAACTCACTATTCCAGGACGGCACCTTTTGTCCCAGTTATTGCAAAACGTGTCCTGGCCCAGGGATTGGATCCAAAATTTTAGGTTGAAGGTTGGTGGATAGTTTCGGAGGGCGATTTCCTATATTTGGGGTGGTGAACATAGATTTTTTCAAAAAAAGTAGGCCTAAAATTTAAATTTTTTTCAGGTAGACATCTGTGGCCTCCTGCATTCCTACAAGGCTACAAGTATATCGTGTATAACATAGAAAAAAGAGTGGGGTTTTTAGGTTAGCTCGTGGTCCTGAATCACCCGACATCTTTGTTCTTGCCAATGTTTGCACTTGCGTCTTGTGTCGTCCTAGAAACAAGGGGTCCGAGTCGGGGGGAATAGGTGAGCGCAGAGGTATAGCCTGTCGCACGAGACTTGACGTTTACCTGACTGACGTGGTTTGTAGCATATTGCATCAGTCCGAGGGTTTACACATGCGCACTCAAAGAGTAGTGGCCCCGGGTTTTAAAAAAAAAATTAGAGATACATAATACTAATGGATTTAAAATTTAATGTGATAGTGATTGTTGGGTTCGAGATTGAATCGTACGCCTTTTTATTTGAATTATGGGAAATTTACGTTTAAGTACTCTTACCAAACAAGTTTTTGACATAAATCTCCATTTTTAAAAAGTGTACAAATAAATGCAGGGAGGAAAAATATCTTTTCACATAAGTCCATTTTCCAAACTTTGTTTAAAAAAAGGTCTTTTTCCATTCCCTAAATACCCTTACTTTATGCAATCTCTCTCCTACTTTTTGCATTCTCTCTCTTCCTTTTTAAATTGTATATACTCTTTTTTAAACCTACGTTTTGTTTCTCTAACCTATTTTTTGCATTCTCTCTCCTGTATTTGCCATTAATTTTTTTTTTAAAAATGATATTTACGATTGCCTGTAAAATTTAAAAAATAACCGGCGCATGTAAATTATAACTGGTACAAAATTATAATTAAAATTTAAAAAATAACTTGCGCATGTAAATTATAACTGGTACAAAATTATAATTAAAATTTAAAAAATAACCTGCGGATATAAATTATAACTGGTACAAAATTATAATTAAAATTTAAAAAATAACTTGCGCATGTAAATTATAACTGGTACAAAATTATAATTAAAATTTTAAAAATAACCTGCGGATGTAAATTATAACTGGTACAAAATTATAATGGTACATGTAAATTATAATTAATGCATGTAATTTTATATGTTGGATCGAAATCATAACTGATGCATATAAATTATAACTGGTGCATGTAATTATAACTGATACATGCAAATTATAACAGGTGCATGTAATTATAACTGGTGCATATACTTATAACTTATACATGCAAATTATAACTGGTGCATGCAAATTATAACTGGAGCTTGCAAATTATAACTGGTGCATGTAATTATAACTGGTGCATGAAAATTATAGCTCATGCATGTAATTATAACTGATGCAAGCAAATTATAACTGGTGCATGTAATTATAACTGGTGCGTGTAAATTATAACTGGTGCATGTAAATTATAACTGGTGCATGTAAATTATAACTGATGCATACAAATTATAACCGGTGCATGTAATTATAACTGGTGAATTGAAATTATAATGGGTGCATGTAATTATAACTGGTGCATGTAAATTATAACTGATGCATGAAAATTATAACTTGTGCATGTAATTATAACTGGTGCATGCAAATTATAACTGGTGCATTTAATTATAACTGGTGCATGCAAATTATAACTCGTGCATGTAGTTATAACTAATGCACGTAAATTATGACTGGTGCATGAAAATTATGACTGGTGCATGTAATTATAACTGATGCTTGCAAATTATAACTGGTGCATGTCATTATAACTGATGCATGTAATTATAACTGGTGCGTGTAAATTATAACTGATGCATGTAATTATAACTGGTGCATGCAAATTATAAATGATGCATGCAAATTATAACTGGTGCATGTAATTATAACTGGTGCATGTAAATTATAACTGGTGCATGTAATTATAACTGGTGCATGCAAATTATAACTGGTGCATGCAAATTATAACTGGTGCATGTAATTATAACTGGTGCATGTAAATTATGACTGGTGCATGAAAATTATAACTGGTGCATGTAATTATAACTGATGCTTGCAAATTATAACTGGTGCATGTCATTATAACTGGTACATGTAATTATAACTGGTGCGTGTAAATTATAACTGGTGCGTGTAAATTATAACTGGTGCATGTAATTATAACTGGTGCATGTAGATTATAAATGGTGCATGCAAATTATAACTGGTGCATGTAATTATAACTGGTGCATGTAAATTATAACTAATGCAGGTAATTATAACTGGTGCATGTAAATTATAACTGGTGCATGCAAATTATAACTGGTGCATGTAAATTAGAACTAATGCAGGTAATTATAACTGGTGCATGTAAATTATAACTGGTGCATGCAAATTATAACTGGTGCATGCAAATTATAACTGGTGCATGTAATTATAACTGGTGCATGTAAATTATAACTGATGCATGTAATTATAACTGGTGCATGTAATTATATTTGGCGCATGCAAATTATAACTGGTGCATGTAATTATTACTGGTGCATGGAAATTATAACCGGTGCATGTAATTATAACTGGTGCATGTAAATTATAACTTGTGCATGTAAATTATAACTTGTGCATTTAATTATAACTGGTACATGTAAATTATAATTGGTACATGTAATTATAACTGGTGCATGTAAATTATAACTGGTGCATGAGAATTATAGCTGATGCATGTAATTATAACTAGTGCATGTAAATTGTAACTAATGCATGTAATTATAACATGTGCATGTAAATTATAACTTGTGCATTTAATTATAATTGGTGCATGTAAATTATAACTGGTGCATGTAATTATAACTGGTGCATGTAAAACTGATGCATGTAAATTATAACTGGTGCATGTAATTATAATTGGTGCATGCAATTATAACTGGTGCATGTAAATTACAACTAGTGCATGTAACTATAACTGGTGCATGTAAATTATAACATTTTGCATGTAAATTATAACTGGTGCATGTAAATTGTAACTGGTGCATATAATTATAACTGGTGATAAATAACAACTGGTGCATTTAATTATAACAGGTGCATGCAAATTATAACTGGTGCATGTAAATTATAACTGGTGCATTTAATTATAACTGGTGCATCTAATTATAACTGGTGCATGTAAATTGTAACTCGTGCATGTAATTATAACTGGTGCATGTAAATTATAAATGGTGGATGAAATTAAAACTGGTGCATCTAATTATAACTGATGCATGTAAATTGTAACTTGTGCATGTAATTATAACTGGTGCATGTAAATTATAACTGATGCATGTAATTATAACTGGTGCATGTAAATTATAACTGGTGCATGTAAATTATAACTTGTGGTTGTAATTATAAATGGTGCATGTAATTATAACTCGTGCATGCAAATTATAACTGGTGCTTGGAAATTATAACTGGTGCATGTAATTATAACTGGTGCATGTATTTTATAACTGGTGCATGCAAATTATAACTGGTGCATGTAAATTATAACTGGTGTATACAAATTTTAACTGGTGCATGAAATTATAATTGGTGCATGTAAATTATAACTGGTGCATGCAAATTATAACTGGTGCATGTAATTATAACTGGTGCATGTAATTATAACTGGTGCATGCAAATTATAATGGTTGCATGTAATTATAACTGGTGCATGTAAATTATAACTGGTGCATGAGAATTATAACTGGTGCATGTAAATTGTAACTGGTGCATGTAATTATAACTTGTGCATGTAATTATAACTGGTGCATGTAAATTATAACTGATGCATGTAATTATAACTGGTGCATGTAAATTATAATTAATGCATTTAAATTATAACTGGTGCATGTAATTATAACTGGTGCATGTAAATTGTAACTGGTGAATGCAAATTATAACTGGTGCATGTAATTATTACTGGTGCATGCAAATTATAATGGGTGCATGTAATTATAACTCGTGCATGTAAATTATAAATGGTGCAAGAGAATTATAATTGGTGCATGTAATTATAACTGGTGCATGTAAATTGTAACTAGTGCATGTAATTATAACTGGTGCATGTAATTATAACTGGTGCATGTAAATTATAACTGATGCATGTAATTATAACTGGTGCATGTAAATTATAACTGGTGCATGTAACTGTAACTGGTGCTTGTAAATTATAACTGTTGCATGTAAATTATAACAGGTGCATGTAAATTATAACTGGTGCATATAATGATAACTAGTGATAAATTATAACTGGTGCATTTAATTATAATCTGGTGCATGCAAATTATAACTAGTGCATGTAAATTGTAACTCGTGCATGTATTATAACTGGTGCATGTAAATTATAACTGGTGCATGTAATTATAACTGGTGCATCTAATTATAATTGGTGCATGTAAATTATAACTGGTGCATGTAATTATAACTGGTGCATCTAATTATAACTGGTGCATGTAAATTGTAACTGGTGCATGTAATTATAACTGGTGCATGTAAATTATAACTGGTGCATGTAATTATAACTAGTGCATGTAAATTATAACTGATGCATGTAATTATAACTGGTGCATGTGAAATATAACTTGTGGTTGTAATTATAACTGGTGCATGTAAATTATAACTGGTGCATGTAATTATAACTCGTGCATGCAAATTATAACTGGTGAATGGAAATTATAACTGGTCCATGTAATTATAACTGGTGCATGTATTTTATAACTGGTGCATGCAAAATATAACTGATGCATGTAAATTATAATTTGTGCATGCAAATTTTAACTGGTGCATGAAATTATAATCGGTGCATGTAAGTTATAACTGGTGCATGCAAATTATAACTGGTGCATGTAATCATAACTGGTGCATGCAAATTATAACTGGTGCATTTAATTATAACTGGTGCATGTAAATTATAAAGGGTGCATGTAATTATAACTGGTGCATGTGAATTATAACTGGTGCATGACAATTATAACTGGTGCATGTAAATTATAACTGGTGCATGTAAATTGTAACTGGTGCATGTAATTATAACTGGTGCATGTAAATTATAACTGATGCATGTAATTATAACTGGTGCATGTAAATTATAATTCATGCATTTAAATTATAACTGGTGCATGTAAATTATAACTGGTGCATTTAATTATAACTGGTTCATGTAAATTATAACTGGTTCATGTAAATTATAACTGGTGCATGTAAATTATAACTGATGCATGTAATTATAACTGGTCCATGTAAATTATTACTGGCGCATGTAATTATAACTGGTGCATGTAAATTATAACTGGTGCATGTAAATTATAACTGGTGCATGTAAATCATAACTGGTGCATGTAAATTATAATTGTTGCATGTAATTATTACAGGTGCATGTAAATTAAAACTGGTGCATGCAAATTAAAACTGATGCATGTAAGTATAACCGGTGTATGTAAATTATAACTGATGCATGTAATTATAACTGTTGCATGTAATTATAACTGGTGCATGCAAATTATAACTGGTACATGTAATTATTACTGGTGCATGAAAATTATAACTGGTGCATGTAATTATAATTGGTGCATGTAAATTATAACTAGTGCATGTAAATTGTAACTCGTGCATGTATTATAACTGGTGCATGTAAAAATTATAACTGGTGCATGTAATTATAACTGGTGCATCTAATTATAATTGGTGCATGTAAATTATAACTGGTGCATGCAATTATAACTGGTGCATCTAATTATAACTGGTGCATGTAAATTGTAACTGGTGCATGTAATTATAACTGGTGCATGTAAATTATAACTGGTGCATGTAATTATAACTAGTGCATGTAAATTATAACTGATGCATGTAATTATAACTGGTGCATGTGAAATATAACTTGTGGTTGTAATTATAACTGGTGCATGTAAATTATAACTGGTGCATGTAATTATAACTCGTGCATGCAAATTATAACTGGTGAATGGAAATTATAACTGGTCCATGTAATTGTAACTGGTGCATGTATTTTATAACTGGTGCATGCAAAATATAACTGATGAATGTAAATTATAATTAGTGCATGCAAATTTTAACTGGTGCATGAAATTATAATCGGTGCATGTAAGTTATAACTGGTGCATGCAAATTATAACTGGTGCATGAAATCATAACTGGTGCATGCAAATTATAACTGGTGCATTTAATTATAACTGGTGCATGCAAATTATAAAGGGTGCATGTAATTATAACTGGTGCATGTGAATTATAACTGGTGCATGAAAATTATAACTGGTGCATGTAAATTATAACTGGTGCATGTAAATTGTAACTGGTGCATGTAATTATAACTGGTGCATGTAAATTATAACTGATGCATGTAATTATAACTGGTGCATGTAAATTATAATTCATGCATTTAAATTATAACTGGTGCATGTAAATTATAACTGGTGCATGTAATTATAACTGGTGCATGTAAATTATAACTGGTTCATGTAAATTATAACTGGTGCATGTAAATTATAACTGATGCATGTAATTATAACTGGTCCATGTAAATTATTACTGGCGCATGTAATTATAACTGGTGCATGTAAATTATAACTGGTGCATGTAAATTATAACTGGTGCATGTAATTATAACTGGTGCATGTAAATCATAACTGGTGCATGTAAATTATAATTGTTGCATGCAATTATTACAGGTGCATGTAAATTATAACTGGTGCATGCAAATTAAAACTGATGCATGTAAGTATAACCGGTGCATGTAAATTATAACTGATGCATGTAATTATAACTGTTGCATGTAATTATAACTGGTGCATGCAAATTATAACTGGTACATGTAATTATTACTGGTGCATGAAAATTATAACTGGTGCATGTAATTATAATTGGTGCATGTAAATTATAACTGGTGCATGTAAATATAACTTGTGCATTTAATTATAACTGGTGCATGTAAATTATAACTGGTGCATGTAAATTACAACTGGTGCATGTAATTATAACTGGTGCATGTAAATTATAACTGGTGCATGAGAATTATAGTTGATGCATGTAATTATAACTAGTGTATGTAAATTGTAACTGATGCATGTAATTATAACAGGTGCATGTAAATTTCAACTGGTGCATGTAATTATAACTGGTGCATGTAAATTATAACTGATGCATGTAATTATAACTGATCCATGTAAATTATTACTGGCGCATGTAATTATAACTGGTGCATGTAAATTATAACTGGTGCATGTAAATTATAACTGGTGTATGTAATTATAACTGGTGCATATAATTATAACTGGTACATGCAAATTATAACTGGTGCATTGAATTATAACTGGTGCATGTAAATTATAACTGGTGCATGTAATTATAACTGGTGCATGTAAATTATAACTGGTGCATGTAATTATAACTGTTGCATGTAAATTATAACTGGTGCATGTAAATTATAATTGGTGCATGTAATTATAACTGGTGTAAAAGAAGAGAGATAATTCAAAAAGGAGAGAGAATGAAAAAAATAAGAGAGAGAATCTGAAAAGGAAGAGAGAGAATCCGAAAAGGATGAGAGAGAATCTGAAAAGGATGAGAGAGAATCCGAAAAGGATGAGAGAGAATGACAAAAGTATGAGAGATAAATCAAAAAGGGAGAGAGAGAATGTAAAAAGTAAGGGTACATTTGTCTTTTTGGTCCAAAGTGGACCTAAGTGATTTAATGTTTTTTCCTTGACTAGGATCAACAATTTTTCACCACATTGTACCGGCCTGATTTTTTCCCTTGAATTATTTCATTCGTGGACTTGAAAATTGATTGGAAATTCATAGATTGACTTGAAAATTGTTGGGTCTCAATTTGAAACATGCTTCTCGTTCATACCTATATTATATCAGTAACTACATGAAATAAACTAGCACAACTTTGCAGTAACTACGATCTTCAAGATATATTAATTCTTTTCTCCAACATTCTCTTTTCCATAATGCCTTTGTTCTAATGAGAAAGCAAAGTATAATAAAATAAAAACCAGTTTGAAAAATAAATATTTCAATATGATTGCATTTATATTGAAATTTATATATATTATAGATATATTATATTACAAAATACTAAAAATCACATTTTTTAAAATTTTAAAACCATGTAAAAGCAACAAAAACATTCGTATCAAATTCAAGAAGCATATGAATATATGCATGCCACTGTATTTATCATAGTATCATTAATGTCCACCATTTACATATTATTTCAATTAATATAAAGTTTAATAAACACGTCCAAACAAAAGATAACACCAAAAATATTCTTATAATTTTTTTTAAAAAATTAAGGACGCCACGTGTTGGGCTGCTTAACGGGTCAATCCGACTCGATCCGGTCCGAAACTGACACGTTTCGGACCCGCTAATTCCGAAATCGGTCCAATCTGATAAGGAATCGGATCAGATCGGATTCTGAGGCTACCGGTTCCGGGTTAGACCGGTCCAACACGAAGTCGATTTTTTTAAATTATTATTATTGTTTTCAAAAAATCAAGGGAAATTGTTGTTTGGAGGATTCGAACACCCGACCATCGCCTTTTACTCTACAACTCTAACCTATTGAGCTAATGGCTTTCGTGTTCGTAAACTAACCTCAAATATATTTATCTAAATTTAAAAAAAAAATTTAAAAATAACGGATCCGTTTCCGGTTCAGCCCGGAACCGGATCGGTTTAGTCCGGAACCGGTTAGCCCGATTCCGGTTCCGAACTAGGCTAACCAGTCCGGTTTTGGGTCGGGTCTGTATTGACCCGGCCCGTTAAGCAGCCCTAGCCACGTGGCGTGTTCGACAAGTGTCCGATTGTCGGTGTCCTAAAAGTATCCGACATTGTACCAAATGATTTTTAGGAGTATCCGTACATCATAGGTCGAGCCCTCACTAGTCGCTCGATTCTATCAAATAAAAAGCAAACATCTTCTAAAATTTACGTTTTACAGCTAGAAAATATACCTTTATAAGATTAAAACATGAGAATGATGATCTTTTTCGTACGTTGACAAAAATGTCATCTCTCCAAAACTGATTTGAATAGGAAGTTATATAATTTGTCTTTATATCGAAATTAATTTTTCTTGTCATTATCTTATGGAAAATAAGCAATTACTTGTTCAAGATAATCTTGTGCTTTCTTTCTACATTAAGATCTCCTCCTCTCTCTTCCCCACTCTTTGCACCAAAACAAGCACATTAGCAAAAATGGCAACGGAATCTAAATTAGATTCATCCGAAGCCTTCTACGATCTTCCTCCCGACTCATTTTCTGTCCCAATAGGCAACGAGCAAGATTGGTATCATCATCATCATGCAATCATGCAACGTAAGACATCTCGAAAACTCGGTTTGCATCGCGGATCCAACTCGTTTTCTCATCACTCTGAAGTTCGATTTGATCGAAAACCAAAAGCATCAGTGCTCCATAATGCTAAGATATCATGTGTTGTTAGCAGCAATATTGGGGAAAACAAGGTGAGAAAATTGAGGTTGCTCAGGAACCGGTCTGAACCGAAAGGAAAAACGGCTTCGCAGGCTTCTGAGCCGGGGTCACCTCGGGTTTCTTGTACCGGAAGAGTTGGGTTGAAGAGCGGTGAAGGGAAGAAAACCGGGTTTTCGAGGTTGTTCGGCTCATTGTTTTCCAACACGTCAGTCAAGGAAAAAGCAAAATGGAAATGCTAGTTAAGGTGGTGGTTGAACCGGTCGGATCGATGATGCGGACCGGTTCAAGTTGGGTAAGGCGTCAAAATCAGTTGGTCCCAATAATTTTGATTTGTCTGATGAGCCAATTTGTATCTATTCACATTGGCTTCCCCAATTAGGGCCCCGTTTCAAATGCTTAACCATTCGATGGTTGTTTTGTTTAAATTACTCTAGAATCTTTTAATTTTATCATTATCGTTTCATTTGTTTTTAAAATTTTTTGTATATATGTGTAAATCATGGTCTAAATACGTTTATATATTGTTACCCTGGTAAAAGTATGGACTCTGCAACACCTGACTTGGGCAAGACCTCTACCATGGCCACCCCCAGGTTGGCCTCAGGAAGATCTCCACCTCGGCCACCCCAGCTCGGCCGTGTGGATGACCTCCACCATGGCCACCCCCAGGTCGGCCTCAGGAAGATCTCCACCTCGGCCACCCCAACTCGGCCGCGTGGATGACCTCCACCTTGGCTACCCTAGGTCGGCCTTGAGGTGACCTCTACCTTGGCCACCCCAGGTCGGCCACGAGGATGACCTCCAGCTCGGCCTCGGGAAGATCTCCACCTCGGCCACCCCAGCTCGGTCGCGTGGATGACCTCCACCTTGGCCACCCCACCACGAGGATGACCTCCTGCTCGGCCACCCCCAGGTCGGCCTCCAGGAAGATCTACATCTGAGGAGTGATCTCATAAATCAGAGGCCCAGAACATATCTCCGTACACGAATAATATCTTAAAAGCTGCAGAAATCGTACAAAGAGTGCATTAGTTGTCTGTGGTCCCCCATCACTAGGACTCTGACCCCTACCTTCAGCATCAGACAAAGTCCCCTAGACCTTGGGTAGGTAGTTACAGGTTGTCTCCTCCATTCTCATATAAATACCCGATAACTCTCACCAAGGAAGGCATAGATTTTCCGTGAGAGAGCAGGCAGGAGGGTTGAGAGAGCATGGGGAAGGCCAACACCTCTTTCTTGGGGGGAAAAGAGAGCATGTCTCCTTCCTCCTCAAGAACAAGCAGCAGCCGAGGTCTCCCCCCTTCACCATTTTCATTTCTTAGCTCATTTATTGTAAAGAAGACACTGTAAATCACACACATGTTTATAGTGAAATTTATACCGGACTTGGTCCCGTGGTTTTCCCCCATCTTTTGGGGTTTTCCACGTAAAAAATCTGGTCTCATTTACTTTTTGTATATTGTTGTGCTTGGAAGAAATACACGTCTACCCTACCAAAATCCGAGGCAACATATACTAAGTAACATAGTCCTCTACACCCCTTCTCACAATGGCGTTCCGATCGCGAACTGACGTATTGAGTGGTTGTGTGACGCTTTAAGACACATTAAGATTTGCTAAGTCACACAATAAGTTTTACTAAGTTGCAAGTTATACATGACTTGAATTTGTCAATATTGAATATATGCATTTTAGAATTGAACTGACACTGAAATGGTAATCAAATCATAATAATCTTTGTTTGATCTTTGAATTTGATCCAAATCTTGATATATTAAATACATAGTTCATGCATGAAAATACTTTTTAAAAAAGTAAATGGACATCATCTTCCAAATTGAGGTGATGTATAACGAAATTACATTGTTATTTTACCATGAATTGAAAATCTATAATAAAGTAATAATTGTGTTTTGAATGATGATTGAAATAACAAACGTTTATGCATATCTGATATGAACAAATATTCATGGGCGAATCTAGTCTGAATATTGACTAGGTAAAAATATAAGATTTTTATTAAGGGAGAGAAAAATATAGGATTTTTAAATAGTTGAGGGTAAAATATAATATATATATAACTTTTTAATATAATATACATAAATTTTTTTATTTTTTGCAGGACAGCTATCCCAATGTAATAAGTAGATTCGCCCCTAGTTTATCCCAAAATATACTAAACCATCCCGTGGGTGTTAATTTATAAGATGTAAGTGATTACTGTGATATAAATGTCCTACCATACATTAATTGATAAATGCCATGTTGACCTGTTGCCTAATTAATAACTACAATACGGGGCGTATTTAAAATTTAGGTTGAGGGAACAAAATATAATTTAAGGGGTAATATATAATTTTGTGGGGGTAAAATGCAATTTTAGAGAATAATACAAATTTTTTTTGAGGAAAGACGCTTCATTCCCTTGGCTTCACGTGCGTTCGCCTCTGATTGCATCCAATAATCACAATATACAACTCTCAGCATAGCGATTATATCTGAGTTGATCCATGAAACAGTAGCAAATTCGTGGATAAAATAGTAAGATCAAGAAACTGAATTGGCCTTATGCATGAAGTCTGGATTTGGTAGGTTTTCTAGTTAGGAATAAATGATCGATATTGGTGGTGTTGTGAAAACAAATGTATGTTTTGGCTTTGGTGATGTGTATATTTTGTTTCTGCTTATGATTGATGTCAAGAAATCATTTTGTCCAAATAGTGAATACTGAATAAAAAAAGCATAACTTGCTCTTCATTTTTACTACTGCTCATCGATTTTGGCCTGATGTGTTGATTTGGAGAAATTCTAGGCCAGACAAAGTTAGCATAAAATATTTGTGCTAGTGGCAAATAACCCCGTGGTTTGCCAAATAGACAAATTACCTCCATGTGGTTTGAAAATAGGCATTTTACCCCCGTGTTTACAAAATGGACATTTTACCCCCTGTTGTTTGAAAATATGCATTTTAACCCATATAGTTTGTGAAAATAGGCAATTTATCTCCTTATAGTTTGTGAATAGGTGTGAAATACACCATACACATCGGTGGTAAACTGTCTATTTTGCAAACCATATGGAGGTAAAATGCATATTTTCACAAATCACAGTGTGTAAAATGCCTATTTTCAAACCACATGGGGTAAAATGCCTATTTTCAAACCACATGGGGTAAAATGCCTATTTTCAAACCACATTGGGGTAATCCGCCTATTTGGTGAACCATATGAGGGTAATCTGTCAAAAACCCTATTTTATTTTTCAAACTTGTACATCAATGATACACACACTCTCTCTCTCCGGCCTCTCACATACTCATGAATGGCAAGTGCCCTCCCTCAAATTTTTTTTGTATTACCCGATAAATTGCATTTTGCCACGCTTCAACATAAATTCTAAATATGTCCCTGCCTCAGGCTCATATCATTGGCAAACCAAACACATTACCGATTGCCGATGATAAAAGAGCAAAATAACCATTTTTGTTGGGGGTGTGGACAAATAGGATCAAATCTGCTCGAGTTCAAAATTCTTTTTAACATTTTCGATGCTTGGGTTGAAGCTCAAAAAATGAAAGAAATTTGAACTCGAGTTTGACTCTGATGTTGGATTCTGAGCTAAGTTCGATTTTTCTGAGCTAAGTTCGATTTTTCCGAAATTAACATGTTCGAGTTAGTTAATTTCAAACAAGAGTTGAATAATATTGAACCAGTTTAAAAAACTTGCATATCGGCTTAATTCACGTGTCCCCATACATTCTAAGGAGAAAGTAACATCATCAAAGTTTTCAACGGCATCCGCACAAACACTTGAGAAGTTCAGTTCAAAGTTAAAATAAAACGAAGACACAATATATCACACTTTAAGTTTCTTGATCAGTGTAATCAAGATTGTCCGGATGCACTAGAAAATATCACAGAACTCACGCCGGACTCTCCATTTCTTTTCAGTGGCGACAATCGATGCTTCGACCATTCTTCTAAGGCTTCACGGTGAAGAGCATTCATTCGAATGTAAGGCCTTTTTTCTCGAATTAATTTTTCAGCACTTTTCCAATCTTCTGCTACGCCAAGTGCCACCAAAAGAGCACACATTACAGCTATACTTCGTCCATGTCCTAAAGTTTGATAAGAATTGATAAGGATTTTCGTCACTATGCAAGCAACGAAGTTCACATCATGAGGTCATTTGGAATAAACGTAAAAAACTTGATAGGCATAAATCTTTTATATAGAGATAGGGGGAAACTTGAACAAGAATTGGCCATAATTCAGGCCAAAAGATAGCTAAAGGGAATAGGTAACTAAAGGAGAAAGGGAGAGGAGAGATAAGCACAATGCACTCGAGACTGTAGAAATGAGAAGCAAATTTGATTCAATGAAAGCCTGTTCAATGGCTTTCCAAACATAACATAAGTGTAGCCTAATCTTTCATTTGAATGAATAGAAAGTTTGATACTGTTCACAAAACAATTCAACTTTCCAAAAGCCTAAAACAACCAAAATGCCAAGACTATCCATCTTTTTCCATGTATAAGCAATAAAACTCTTATCTATTTATACTTTTTGCATCTCATTTTCGATGTCCATTAGCATAATATCCTAGAGAAGAGCAGACTCGAAATAGATACAATTCCCATGTTGAGAATTTACAAGCCATGTTAGCTCTTTATAAGATACATGTGTTACTTCACTCATCACCAATTGGTTTTGAGTTGGAACCTCATGTATTCTTAACATGGTAGTATCATAACAGGTTTTTCATGTGATTGACTATTTCGCTCACATGCTCACCGTTACCCGCGTACAATGTCACACGTACGTGAGAAGGCGTGTTGAGAGTTGTCCCCAACGCACATGCGTCCTACTACTTATGTATTAAACAGTTGTGTGTTTAACCTGTGTTCCTCGACTATAAGGACCATAAAAAAGATAAAAGAGGTACATATCTTATGACAGTAGTTCACAGTAAAAATGGTAAAAATGCGTTGTTTTAGACAAAAACAAATAATATTGTTGCACATTTTCCATCATCTCAACAAGTAGTTGCCGTTCCTAGATACCTGATGTAAAGACCAAATAAGTACATCGGCTCATTAGCTCATTCTTACTACAAAAAAGCTCCCTGTTCAGAAATTTATTAGTTCATAATATCTTCTCAACCTCTCATAAAACGGGTACACGAATTTTCCGTTCAGGCACTCAAGAAGCATATTATACGATGATGTAACCAAAACAATAAAATTGACGACACATTTAAAATACTCAATGAAATAGCAATTCATGTTTTCAACTACTGAATAGGAATTTTAAGACTTAATATCATACCATATGCGCAATGAACAAAAATAGGAGTTTTCTGAGCAATCTTTCTACAAGCCCATTTCACCGCAGACTCAATCTCACCCGGCTGAGGCGCCCTTGTATCCCATGTAGGAATGCAAAAATATGCATGCCCTGAAACCTCCGTTTTCCTAGGAAACTCACAGGTGCAATCGACTATAGCAGGATTACCCGGTGGCAACTTATCCGGTGAATAAGGCCAACCTCCTACATACAAACCTTCACTGATCTTACTGTATGGATCCTCTCTACTTGTAAATCTTCTAACAGCCGAAAATACTCTCACGAAATACAAATAAGGACTGAACATAATCAAAGACCAAATAGGAAACTTCCCATCTGAACCCTTTCCTAGAAGTATTGGTAGATTTATGGATGGATGGGAAGCAATTGCAACCAATAATGATACCAAAGATGCATACAAAATCGGTATTGACAGCAAAGTGAAGCCAAGATTTCTAAGAGATGAAAATAAAATGAATAAAGTTGCTGCCTTTAAGCCTATGAGGAAAGATATACCAACACCCATTACTTTTCTTGAATCGATAGGCAATCGTATGGGGAATTTTTTTTCTTGAGAATCGTACGATATCAGTTTAAACAGGAACAATGTTCGATTGATCTCACCAAAAAGGTAACTTTTTCAACAGAAAACACTAGATTCTTATAACACGGTTTTGCAAGAGATGGAGAGGACGATTAGGATTCGGCATCGAACGCACAGATAAAGATTCTGGAGGAAAAAGGTGGAGACTTTGTGTTCGTTTCGCGGTGTCACACGACTCGCACCAATTGGTAACAGCAGTTCGACAAATTTCTCCACAAAGCTACCAATAAAAATGATTGTGAATTACACTTTGCCCCCGCAACTATACACAAACTTACGTTTTCCTCTCTATTTCTTCAAATCTACTATATTTACCAAAGAAATGACTTGAAATAATCTCACGGACGACCCGTCGGACTGTGGTTCTAACTCCATATAAACTGATATGTTTTCAGCTGGAAAAAACTAGAACAAACTGTTGAAATCAGGTGTGCACAAACAGTTGGTTAATTTTTTTTAGAAAAGAAAATTCTAGAAAATGGAATTGGCAAAGGGAGTTCAGAGATGGATTGTTGACATATCCAAGTGGAACCCTTCTCTCAATCACTTGTCTTTTTTCATGTCCCTTCTTCCTCAGCATGAACACTCCATCAACAAGTTATCTCTTTAGGTCATGTGTGTGTGTATCTGTTCAATTTTTCCATTTTATTTGTTACTCAATTAGTTTGCTTTATGTGAAGAGCTTACTTGTATGCGGCTCCTTAAATACAAAATTTCAAATTTGACGTGTTTGTTTTGAAATTACAGTCAGTGTCCCACGAGCTAGAATCTTAAATCTACCATGAACCTTTTCGTTGTGTTTTTGTCCATCATTTAAAAAAAGGAAAATCACTGTTCTTTATTTACAGAGTCAAAAAGATATTTTGTTAGTATGAACTGCCGATAGATTCATCACTGCTTGTTAAGAGGTTGACAATGGATTAGTTGGTGAACCTTGAGTTTTTAAATGATCAGGTTTGTGAAAGATAAAAACGGGCTCTTCTAAGCCGGTTGTTGCGGTATGCCCTTGTGATGATATCGTCATTAGGCGCACAGCAGACGGAAAACCGTATTTCGTATATTGACACCTTAATCAAAGTATTGTTACCTCTGGTTATATGATTAGCTTCAATCTTTTGTGCATGATGGGATGAAACTATTGATGTCTATTGATCCGAATATCGAAGCAACGAATTCAACGCTTTAGCTTTAGCCTCCTTTTTCGATCAAAAGAACGTCCGTTTAAGGTCCTATTTGAATGGACAGAACTGACAGGAGCCCTCCTTTTCTATAAAAAAGGGGGAAGCTTACTGATTGACATGCCAGCGGGGACAGAAGAAAGAAGGCTATTTCCGCTATCTGCTAGCTAGTGGCATTAGCGTCTGAGGCTGGTGCAAAGAGTAGAGCGAAGGCCAGTAGGGAGAGACTTGATAGACTAGATATTAAGTACCACTCTAGAATAGAGGAAAGGATGATTCGCTGGATAATTTTATACATTGAGCACGAATGATGTAGTCAAGTTAGCAGCATAGTATAATGTAAGATGAGATAAAGTATAACAATGAAGGTTTGTGTTTAGGTAATGGCAAAAGTTGCATCTTAAAGAAGAGTAATCTAAACAAAAATGGTTTTCCACTAATATAAATAAGGCAGTGAAATCGGATGAAAGTAAAAATATAGAAAACGAGAATCAATGGAATGATTTTTTAGTGGAAACCCCACAACATTGAAGACCTTACCTCCTCTTTTTGTGCTTTAAGAGTTTTATTCTTAAAATAGTATCCATATTTCAATCACAAGCTGGGCCTTATTCTCTATCATACTTTGATCTGACAAAAATAAGAACAGAAATGAAGGGAAGCTGATCACAGAGAAAATCTCTTTGTTTTGTTATAGGGAAAGGTCTTTGAGTTGCTTTCCTAGGATGTGCGCCTTAAAGGAATTAGAAAACCATATCTGTCCAAGTTGCTGGAAAAGAGATAAAAGAGTTTTGACATGATCATGCTGGACAAGAGCTTAATAAAAAATTTCAATTTACTATGTTGAAAAGGGAATTTCTCCATCACGAATGAATAGGATCTATATATATAATAATAATAATAAAAAAAATACTTTATATGCTTTGTTTATCTTTTTTTGCTAGGCCTATGAAAACACACAGAGTGGATTTCCAAATTTTAATTTTAATGCATCTTAATGGAGACTATGTTGCAATAGCATCAGAACCTATATGCCTAGTGGGATTGGATATCGTTTCTCATTCCCTTCCTACAAATGAAACAGCTGAGGAGTTCATTCAAAACTTCTCTCCATACTTCTGTAGTTTAGAGTGGCATAAAATTATTTGTGCTGGCTCTTCGGATGAGATGCTGAAAATATTTTACAGGTTATTTAATTTTAATATCCTTATGTTATTTGAAAATTCCCATGTGTGGCAAATTGTATAAACATGTTTATTTTATTTCGCAATCTGTCTTTAAAATCCATGCAACATTGAGATACTTCCTGGGACAAATAAATCAAATTTGGAACCTTTAACAGCTAATTTGTATGCTTACTTGTCTTTTTAAAGTTCATAAGCAGCCAGGTATGACTTTCTGTTTTCCTTCAATCTAATTGATATGAAGAGATTTATAATCCAGTTGTGAAGCAAGGGGATGCGAAAGCATGTCTAGCTAAATTAAATTGTAGGACCGGAGTGTTTGGAATTGTATCAAAATCTATAGCTAACAAGCTCAAATTGTCTAAATCATACAGCAACCTAGCACATGTATCGATTGTTGTTGCACATAACATAAGCAATCTGGCAGGACAGAAGGGGAAATTATTGCTCTCCGGTGTGAGTCTTTTTTCTGTAATCAAAGAGGGATGAAACTCAAAAAATGAAAACTTTTCACTGCGAAGAAGTTGTCAATCTTGCAGATATTGGTGTCTGAAAGAAAGCTTATGTCAGAGACTAGGTATGGGTATAGATTACAAGTTGGATGATGTTGAATTCCATCTTATAGGTTGGGAAAACATATATGTCAAAGTTGCTGGAAAAGAGTTAAAGATTGGAAATTCTGGCTAGTAGAACCGGACCAACATCATCGGTTAGTTTTTGTAGAGTCCCATTTCTTCTAGTTTCATATTCATAATTATAGACACTGGTATTCTTTTCTAAATAAACTGGACCAACATCATTCAGCTAGCTTTTTCCAATGTTTTTATTTGTTTCACAATAACATATTTGTATCGTGTAACAAACCTCAGCCCGCATGATCTAACAAGTTCGTAAATTTTTTCCGATTTTTAGTTATCCTTTCTATGTCAGATTAGCTGGTTTATACTGCAAAATAGTGAATTTTATCGTCAAACTATACTGATCTGCTCTTGATCAAGGGGCATTAACTTTCTTGCTCTAGTTATCTATTGCCAGAGGCCATCCAAGAACACCCATCAGGAGTTACAAGAGAACGCTAAAACAGACTGAATTTGACGAGGACGTGTACAATACGGGGCTCCATCTTCCAAATTCGAGTTTCATATTTCTGATGGTCGAGGATCTTGTACCGGTTCATTGTAGGCCGGACAGATTATCCCTTGATTTTTCAAGAAACCATCCTGAATTAAAAAATGTAGACTATGATGAGAATGCCAGGTTCTCGGAAGTTTTAAGTTTGAGTTTTTAGCTGCCATATTTACTGTTAAATGGACTGTCCAAAAATTATATGCAACACTAGGTCGCAGTTTTCAGGAACACAAGGTGTAACACCTTTTAGTGAAGTGACTTCCTTGGAGCGTTAATGGTCGTGAAATATAATAAAATGATAATTTTGGTGGTTATAAACTTCAAATCAGAGAGAATAATTTAAATAGAAATGGAAAAAGGCGAACAAGATTTTAGCTTGTATGAAGGATGTTGGTTTTCTTTTCTTCTATGCATCTCGCCAAAGTCTTAACTCATATAAATAATATACTCATTGGTTACACAATTTAAACAAAACAATTGGCAACACAAAAATTAGCTCCTGTATCATCTCTTGGTCCAACTATTTACTGCGTCTGCATTTAGTTAGTACTGCAAAAGATTCGTTCATCAAACATTATCAATACAGCCCAAAGAAAATTGTCTGGGATACAAGGAAACTAGAATATTCTTAACATGTTAACAGGGTATAGAAAAAGAATCGCATAATTACAACTGCCCATTTTGGCCAGGACATAAACTTAAGGAACTGCAATCATACCCTACCCCTTACCCTTAACGCCTCGAAGAAAGAAAAGAAAAGAAAAGGCACTCGCTAGCCAGCTAAGTATACGCAAGCTGTACAAGGCAACGTTCCAATCAAAATATATCTGCAAGCTCATCCATAGGAGTCGAAAGACCGATAAAATCATTTTCTTGTCCCGCTTCCACATCGAAACTGAACCAAGAATTGAAATCCTGTGGCACACCAACCTCAGAATCTATGCCTAGATCCTCAATAGTGGTAATGTCATTCAGTGGCAAGTTTGTGGCTTCCACTGATTCTTTCGTTTCTTTCGATGAATTTGGGGGGACATTACCTGAAGATGTAAACCTAATGTCTCGTTTCCTATTGCCACTGTCGTTGGCCGAGTCACCAGAACCGCTGGCCGAGGTATAGACCGGATTTGTAGCGTCTGTGAGTTTATTTACAAACCCACTTCCTGACGTACAAAGTTGAGCAGTTTTCTGCTTGGGCTTCGATTTTGTTTTACGGTCACCTTTAGAGCCAGCCATAGATAACCGCCCAGCTTTGGTGGCGGTGTTTCTGGTTGAAGTGTCTCTATCTCTGTCCCTTTCACTTCTCTTACCCTTCGCACCACCCAAACTGCCTAGAGCAGACGTGGCTCTAAAGGCAGCGCCCCCAACATCGTCCAGTAATACTTCTTTCTTCTTCCCTCTATTTGATATGGGCCCATTTTTAGCAAATACATGATCAGACTGATGAGTCAAAGATGCAAATGCATCTGATGAAATACTATCTACATAACCATAGAAAGAATTGTCCGTTAAATAATGTGGAACGGTGTCAAAAAAAAAAAATCTTTAAACATGTTAAACAAAATCCAAAAAAAATGTAAGCAGACAACAGACAAAAGGAGTGGGCAAATCCACAACAAAGTTGTCACAGAACTTTATTTTAAGAAAATATCTCAAGCTAAATTTTAAAAGATTTAAGCGCTTACTCACCCTTAGCAACACCCAGGTTCAACAGGGGATCTGTTTCATTGAACCGAGGTGGAGTAGCATGGATAATTTCTCGTAATGCAGGCTCAGCAAAACAGCTAGCTCCTGAATCTTCAAACATACGACATCTCGCAAGGGACCTTCTGACAAAATCCAAAGCAATTTGTTTCGACACTTTAGCAATCCCATGTTTAGAAGCAAAGCTTCCTTTGGTAGCCTGCCAATCATTCCAAAATCATATTCCAGTCTTAGTCTAGGAACTAAGCTACGAAATTTAGCATAGAAGGAGAACTATAAGAGAGAGTATATTTAACAGTTCTTTGACAATGTGGAACAGAAAAATGAAAAACTGAATTTTATATGTCTTGTCCTGTTTATACAATTGAGTTAAGTCAAATGTCATTCACTGCCATTAGATGCAACGATGGTATAGGAGACAGTCATTGAAAGTGATGAAACAATGCAAAACATCGTCTCTCAGAACATAATTGTAAAAAAAAATTGCCTATAACACATATATCCAATCAGCAGATTGCTATTGACATGTGTGAGAACCAACAACTGGGTCAATTTGGTTCTTCTAATATAATCAGAACGTCTATGGTTACTCTTTAATAAAGAAAAGGTGCATGTGTCATACCGTCAATTTAAACATATATATATTTCTGAAGAGTAGAACTATTAAAAAATCCTTACAATTTGCAGTTAATGAAAAATGCATGCGTCTGTACAGCTTGAAAGCCTTTGCGGGTAGATGAGGGAAGGCTAAAAATAATTAACGCTTACCAAAAATTTCTTGTATGCCAACTCAATAAGTTTGTCCATTGCAACCTGCTCAGGGCCACTGCACAAACACCAAAATATAAGTCTTATGACATGATTCAAACATTATTTATCTCATCAATGACACCTCATGCTCGTGAGGTTCAATAAATAGTACTCTACCACCTTCCATCATTCTTGGCTTCATGAACAGCCTTGCATATTTGATCCAACGACATCTTCTTCTTCCCAACCTGAAGCATGGAGCATAAAAAACAAAAATGTACCCTCAGTAATTAATGGAAAATGAATGTCGTGACATAATGATCTATATGACTAAGAAAACTGTGGAAGAAATAACTCGAGCATAATCACTAAAAATGGGAAAGTATCAGAAAGGTCTGATGCAAGATGACCTGTTCATGAAGTCCCCTCTGTAAGTGAACAATACCCTGGTTAATTGGCTCATCTTCTTTATCATCCAAGTCAGGCTGCGACGCATAAACGAATAAGATATGAAAAAATGTCCAGTTCAAAGCATAACAAAACATATTATATAATTCGAAGTTGCAGCCTATCTTTTAGATTGTGCAATTCATATATAGAAAATGAAATTTAACAGAAGTAGGTGGAGGGAAATGTAAACATATTACACAGGCACTTTTGCTTAAAGATTAAAATCACCAATTCAATCTCCACATTCTCCTATAATAGTAGACTTACAATGGATTCCAGGAGGCCGATGCTCTGCAATTCTAGTACAATCTTTTCATCAATGGACATCTGCTCGTATGCGCAATCAATGGGAGAAACATAACAATTATTTGCAGGAATTTTTTCTGGAATATAATCGCCCCTTGTAAATCTAACTGCCACTTCAATCTCTGAATGCAAATATTCACCATCCCTTTGAAACAGCTCACCATTACAAAGATGATCTCTGGCACTAGGGCGACTATTGAAATTTATATTTCCATTACAGGGAAAAACAGTCTGTGGATTCCCATTTTTCTGAGTTTGAGAACCAAGTAACGCCTCACCGAATTCGAGCCTATCCATATGTTTACTTTCGTTGCCGATGAGGAGACATGCATCATTAACTGAACTCCTTGATCTTCCAAAACCAGTTTCTTCAGATTCTTCAATGTCAACTTCCACAATTAAAGCTGACAGCACCCTTTGATACAATGGAGTAGAAATCTCATATTCTTTCTGTGCACTTGAGCACTGAATAACAGAAGAATTCTGAAATTGTTGTGCAAATTCCGCCTTATCCAAAGAGTCCTTTGACCCAATTTCATTATTCTTGTGTCTATCTCTTTCGCAAGAAAAGACGTCAGATGCATAAATCTCTCCATAGCCATCCTGATATAACAATGGTATGCTTTAAACACTACGAAGCAGATTCATAAGCATTACATAGACTCAAACCAACTTTTCTCTCCAATATCTAGCTTAATGTATTAGAAAGACAGAGAGAAGCTAGAGCAAAAAAAGGCGACCAAACAAGTTCACATATGTTTATCTCCCTTTGAAGAGGATGCACTGAATTATTCAATTGAAACACACAAAACAAATAACGTAAAATACGTTAAGAGAGTGCAACTACAAACCAATCTCACAGGAAGATTATTGATGTGGCAACAGTTTTGAGATAGACATCCAGATGACTCTTCAGCCAGTTTCACCTGGTGGTTCGAAACAAAACAGAAAAAATTTTAGAATCAACAAAATATAAAAACTGAAGAATCTATTAAGCCATTAAAATTTAAAATAACAACCTGCAGTATTAAGTAAGATTTTTCCTCTTGGCTCATAGAAGCAAACAATGGCTCAACAGTCTTCCAAAATTCACTTGAACAAGCAGCCACTATATTAAGAAAAAATGACGGTAAATCACTTCCAGCGTACATGAAAAATGAATATTACAAATATGAAACCAAAAAAGACGCATACAGCTAGAATTATAAGCCAGATTTGCAGCTTCTAAGAGCTCCTCATGGTCGTCCTCAGACTCCCCTGAAAAAACATCATGCATCAGCAAATAGGAATTCAAATTTTCAGTCAACAGATTGAATTGTTTCTCCCTCTTTCTTTAGCTAAAAGGATGGTGATGATGCTGAAACTTAACACCCCGGTCATAAAAAAACTAAAGTAGCTCCAGACTGATCCTGTTCTAGAGACGCCACAATCATAAAACCGCACAGAAAAAAGCAAACAATTCACAAATTTCCAAAAAACGAGGGCATTAGACCTTACATAAGCAAGCATCAGGTCCTTATGAAACCACAAAAAGAAAAAAAAAATGAACAACTGAGACTACATAGATTGACACATGGATTTATTCCTGTCAAAACTTGCATCGGAAATCATAGCATGAAGGATGCAAAAAAAGAAGCTATACATTGAATCAAGACATGAAAGTTCTTTTAAGGTATACCACTACAGTCAGGTGAACCCCCATTTGCTAAATGGCCAAGACGAGGGAAACCTTTGCGATCTGCAAGCTTCTTCAAACGACGACCTGCCTTGCTGTAACATTAAATAAAAATTCATCGTGAGAGAAGGATAAAACTAGAAGACTTGTACATAGAAGTCTGTTTCGGTTCAAATTTCATTCGGCACCTTCCATTCTTGTCAGAACCAGATCTCACATTACGCAGAGGCTTAACGGGCATCACATTATCCACCTTCTCTCTCAGAGGTGAAATGCTTTCCCTAGAAAAAGGTGAGACCCTTCCACTACGCTCTTGCCGCCGCACACCATCACCAATTTCTTTTTTGACAATGTTTTTGTTCTTTTCCACAGGAATTACAGAAGGCATGACAATCAGACCAGCATTTGCAGCCTTATCCTCCAAGCCTTCGTTCCCAACACCTCTCTCTTTAGTTTTATTTTCAACATCACCAGGCTCTTCGCTGTCAGACAATCTGGAAGGAGACAGAACGCTTTCAGGTTTAGTTTTAAAATTTTGGTTTCCAGTCGCTGCACTCTTGGAGAGAAGAGAAGCATTGGTTGCAACAGTGCTTAAACGAGGACCAAAACTTGAAGGAGAGCATGGTTCGAATGGTATCTGTACTTCATCGTGGTTCACAGGTATAAGATTTGTCCTCCTAGTTCGAGAAATCTTATTTGGCCTCTGCCCACCCCATTGAGTAATTGGTGGAGAAGACGATCCTGCAGGCATAGCACGCTTGCGATTGTTAGCCCCGGAAACTGAAGGGGCCTTGTTTACACCATGGGGTTGTTCCCAACTCTCTAAAGTTCCAGGCACACGAGGCATGTTAGAAGTAGAGTTAGTTGAAATAGTGGAGCCACTTCGCGGCGCCCTGGAAGCCTTTCCTTTAACTATTGGACTAGGACAATTAGCGTGGTTGTCCTCACGATTATTCAACCTAAAAAGAATAATCCGGAAGATGCATCAGCTGGAGAAATCCAGTTCAAGGAAAAAAAACAACACCAAATCCGCTAAACAAGGTATAGAAAAATAATGGATGTCCTAGAGAAACCAGCCACACAAACAGGTATGACAAATACTTTCTGAAATTATAAAGAAAATGAAGCACATACTTTAAGTTTCCTTTTCCGAAGGCTCGCTCTTTAGTTTGTCCTACAGAAAAATCCTTTGAGAGTGGAGATTTTTCTTGATCATTTTTAATTGTCGCCCGTGCATTTGAGCCAACAGGATATGTAGAATCCACTTTTTTACTGCCGCTAGATGCTCCAGATCTGGAAACAAGTTTCCAGAACAAAACCTTTAGATACTAACACCAAATAATAGATGCAAAAAGAATTATTTAAAGCACATCATGCTTCAAGTTAGAAATATACATTTGACAGGGAAAACCGGGGCCAGGCCCAATATATCACCAAAAAATCTAGTAGGCAAAGTCAAACCAAGACTGAACAAAAAATTACACAAGGTGCATACAGTCAATTTCCTATCATTGCGATTTTAAAACAAACTCGATAATACAACTGCAACTTCATAATCTAATGAGCCAAAACTCATCTTTGGAAGAACAACCAATAAAATATACTCATGAAACCAAATTCTGTTTAAAAAGAAAATAATCTCAAAAGCAGATAACAAAATAATAAGTCAATGAATTGGAAACTGTCTCAAATAAATTAAATTTACTGTGAGGAAAGGTCAAGGTAGAGCATTACTCGACATATAAATAACTAAGTAAATTCTACGAATCACCATCTAAATTAGGAAGAAATGTTACACACTGCACTAAATTAGACAAAAAAGCAGCCCAAAATGTTAAGTATAAGCCAGTCTTTAACATACATATAGGAAACTAAGTTTGAATTTCAATATAAGTCTTCTTTAAAAACAAGAAAAAGATATTGATTTACAGTTATAGGTATGTACAAAGTGAGGATAAGAACTTAGGACCGGGTACTCATATATCTTTCGAATAGGCTGTAGGTGATTTGAGCAAACTCCTAAACAAGTTGAGCTGATTCAACTCCAAATCAAACGAGCTTAAGATTTTTTGAGCTCGAATCTTATAACTAGCTCAAGCTCAATTTTACTTGCTAATAATCTCTTGAGCTTGTTTTTAAATATCTTTTACACTTTAGTATTATAAAATAAAAACTAGTTTTTTAATACTATATATAAATATCTACTTAAATAATTGTAATATTGCTAATTTTATAGATAAATGAGCTTGAGCTCGCCAAACTCGTGATTTGACATTGCGTTGTTCATGAAGAAAATTTGCATGCACGAGCATTTCATGTTGAGCTCAACTCTTTTACACCTCTCATTCAGATATTATAAGTCATTGACATCCCAACTTGAAATTGTAGCAATACCGATGCAATGATACACAATGCTTGATTTACATTAATACTAGTTGCATTCCATTGGTAAAAACTTAATGTGATTGCTTTAAGGTTTTTGTCTAGTTGACTCCACACAATTTGCCAATGATCCTTGAACACCTAAAAAAACCATAATAGAACGTAGAATTTTCCATAAAATCAGAGCAAACATAAAAGAAAATTAACACTGTTCTATATACCGAGTTCCAGGAAACCAGTTCCATTTCCAGAAATACCCAGTTAAATAGCAGCATCCATCGATCATCTTAATAGTGAGAATGTACCAGCAGCACATAGAAAAGAAAGAGAAAAAAAATCACAAGCATAATAAGCACACCATCAATTACTGACCTGAAACCAATATTAGAATCAGAGGCCTGCAGACTAGATTCACTCGCAAGCTTATGATGCATAGTTCGTTTCACTTCCCCATCACTGTCAATGGATCTTGAAAAGACAGCACCAACTGAACGTTTCCTTTTCATTCTTTTGTCCCAGCCTTCTCCACTAGCAGGCAATCTCCTTATTTTTTCTTCAGCCATATCAGAATCAGCATTGTTATATTTAACAAGCTCTCTTTCTTTGGCCACCGAAGATGATCGTGGTACTCCATTATTTCGAGATTCCGCCTGAGAGGGGAAAGTCTTAGACTATTTCAACAAATTAAATAGAACAGGAAAAAGTTATGTCCACAGTAATGTAATTTGTCTTTTGTGCATTTTTTGGTCTGATCTCCTCGCATAGAAATGTCCGCCATAAATTCGGGTAAAAACTGAATCTACAGTATTTCCACTGTCTATGGATATGTAGTTCGTGCATCTCAAGAGGAAGAAAAAGGTGTAAGTCTGGGGGATGAAATGTGTTATATAATGTTAAAATAGTAACCTAGTTGAAAAACATATTTAAAAATCTTCCATTTGTTAAAGAGGAGGCAAGGTCTTAACTAGAAACTTCAGGAAAAACTAACATGCGCAGTTATTACACACCCGGGTTTCTGTAACAGATGAGCGTATGCGTTTATTCAGAACAACATTCTTAGGTCGATCATCCAATTTCTGATTTCCAAGTTCTGACGAATGTCGATGTATTTGGGATCCAATCTTCAGTGTTGAACCACTTGATCGTTCATTTGTCATCAGCTCGAGCCGCTGCTGCTTCTTAGAGGCCACAGCATCAAAGTATTTGTGTAATTTATTCAGATGCTCATCCAACCTCTTTGCTCTACCACTGCCGAAAACAAAAAAGTAACATTTCAGTATAACAAACATAATGACCAAACCAACTGTCAGGATTTCATAAAGTATAACGCATTTCAAGGATACCCCTTGCAGCAATTGTTATTTACTGGTCTTACCAAAAATGTAGAATTATTAAATTTCCTGGACACTGTCATATGAGATATAAACGTGTATGTTTCAACGAATGTAACTATTTGACATGATTTTCCTGAAGAGAAAAAGTATTATGTTAACATTAACCTGGCTTTAGCACAAGTATCTACAACACTTGCTCTCAATCGTTTTAATTCCTCCACAGCCAATGGAGATAAATTCTTCTGATAAGTGGCACCAAAAGAGTTGTCTTCGGAACTGCTCCCAACAGAAAAACCAAGAATCCTCCTTAACTCAACTGAATGTGCATATTTTTTATCTCCAAAGACAACTGGATCCAACATCAGGCATTGCGAAAGTGCAGGTACATCTGATGAGGTAGCGCTCCCCCTAGGAGTTGCCTTCCCAAAACCAAACATCCTACTCTCTGCGCCTTCCCTGAAGCTTGAAGACCTATCCAGAGTGGGACCCGAGTAACTCCTTTGACCATTTTGGTAGTTCCCAGAAAAACTGGATTCGGGGCTTGCTGATGTCAAATCATATCTAGCATGTCCAGCCATTATTAAAGTGTTATATCCCACATCTGTAGAATCCTTTCTCCGCAACAATATTTGTCGGCTGTTTAAGCAGCTACAAACTCACAAAACCTAGCAAAACAAGCTGTGTCAGCAGAATTGAAAGCAGCCACTTTAAGACAAATATCATCACATCAAATTTTATTGATTAGCCACACTGAAATAAAATGTGCAACAAATCTACAAGTGGAAAGACAATTTCTTCAACAAACTAGCAACCATATTTCCCGCATGGTGTGCAACTGAAAATCCTCTTATCATCTGAAATTTCCCAGGTTTCATGTCTCCACAACAAGTAAAACATATGATAACCATAATTCATTATGGATATCCATCACTTCACCCAACGAACTGAACAGGCTCCTCTTAAGAAAACCTTAACTCTTGCTTAATCAGTAACACGAGTAAAAATCATATGAAAACCATAAGATACTAAGAAAACCGGATACAATATATTTAAAAGCATTGAGCAAAATTTCCAAGCAAGATCAAACATGAAAAAAAAAAAACGAGAATTCGTCAAATTAATCAGATAAAACTCAGATTGAAGATATACATAACGCAAAACACACCGGTCAAACGCTTCGAAAGCTTATTCAAAAACCCCATATTCAGCAAAGCAAAAAACTAGGGTTTATCTACAAATCCCCATTTTTCTCCAAATTTAAACTAATTACGCAACTCATAGCACAATTCTATCACGCCAACTACGAAAACTGTCAAGAAATTAACCTGCATTCATCGATCGAGCTGGGATCATTGAGTGAGAAAACAGGGAGATTATATAGTCTAGGAAGAGAGTACAAAAACGCGTACTGTAGTCTTATGATTTTCTTTTTCTTTAATCTTGTTTTTTCTTCCCCTACGACTCTAGCGCCGAATGGAGAATAAAAGAAACTATTGGGACTAAACTGTTATGTATTGTAAAATAGTAGGGGACATAGGTAAATTTAGAAACAAGTTAAAGGGTGGAACCTTGGAAGACATGAGAAGTCTAAAATTTAATTATTACATGTTAACATATTATATGTAGTAGTGTCCACGAACACACGTTACGTGTGTAATTTCATTCGGTTCATCATAACCCAAAAGAAATATTGTTTCAGATTTGAAATTTAAAATAGCAGAGATGAATCAACGGAAAAAATAGTCGAGATGAAACAAACGTGATAATGTATATCATAAAATTTTCATCGGCGATTTTTAACAAAAGCTGGAGCCGAAGTAGTTAAGAGGGAGAAATGGAGTGAGGAGTTCAAAAATACAAATCCAAATTTCAGAAAAAGTGGGGACGACCAATAGACATGTGTAACAATAAAAAAAAATTCAATAAAAGTGTGGGATATGACATTTTTGGGTTTTTTAAAAAAAACTTCACCAAAAATGATGTCATATGACATCATCAGACCCTCTTGCGTTATTATGTGGAGTATATATATACTAGAATTTGAATTTTATAAGAAAACAAGTTTAAAATTATGATAATTATATACACACAATATTATCTGTCGATTAATTTTTAATTATATATATATATAAATATATATTACCCTATTATAAAGTGTGCTATTTTTACTGTAGAATTGAATAATGTAACAGTACTTGGAAGCATTTTTGCAGTGCTTTTGTGTGTTTTTCGATTGCTACTATTGTGAGAAATAGTATTTCGTCTTTACTGTTAGCTTTTTCGTTTGGTCTTATTTTTTCTTTTTGTTTTGGACTTCGTGATTTTGTTTCTTCCCTTGATCATTCCCTCCGTACGATACATTTAATTCATTTCATATACTCTTTAATTTTGACCGTCTGTTTTCTGACACTTTCCAACTCCTTCATAAATGTACGTAATTACGCTTCACTAACTCTTGTACCACGCTTAAAATACCCTATATAATAAATGTGCTATTTTTACTGTAGATATGAATAGTGTAACAGTTCTTGGAAGCACTTCTGCAGTGCTTTTGTATGTTTTTCGATTGCTATTATTGTGAGAAATAGTATTGCATCTTTACTGTTAGCTTTTTTCGTTTGGTCTTGTTACGATACATTTAATTCATTCCATATACTCTTTAATTTTGATCGTCTGTTTACTGACACATTCCAACTCCTTCATAAATGTACGTAATTGCTCTTCATTAACTCTTGTACCACGCTTAAAAAATAAAAATAAAAACTTTGTACCAAGTTTGGGTATCCCATTTCTTTGTCTCTGTCTGAAGCTATTTTCTTGGTGGGTTTTCTTTGGGGTTCTTCGAAATGGGTTCAAGATTGAACCTTTGGAGTTCAAGATGACAAAAGATTGGGAAACATTCATGGGTTTATTGCTTCTTGCTCTTTTCTTTCTGGTTTCTGCTGCCTATTTTAATGTTTGTGCTTTTTCTTTCTTCACTTGCTTGTGTAACCTGTTTATGTGTTTTTTATCTTTATTTAGGGAAACATTCATGGGTTTATTGATTCTTACTCTTTTCTTTCTGGTTTCTGATGCTTCTACTTATAAAGGTTTGCATTTTTTTCTTTCTTCACTTGCTTGTGTAACATGTTTATTTGTTTTTATCATTATTTAAGGTTTCTTTTTGCTAATTTTTGAAACATACATCACTAAAAGATCAACCTCCAGGCCCATTGTGACGGCAAGATGAGTTCTCGCATAAAAAAAATTACAATTTTAAATTTAATTTTCCAAAATGTAAATTTAATAATTTAAAAGGTAAATTTGAACAGCTATATAATAAGTGTGCTATTTTTACTATAGATATGAATAGTGTACCATTCTTGGAAGCACTTATGCAGTGCTTTTGTGTGTTTTTCGATTGCTACTATTGTGAGAAATAGTATTTCGTCTTTACTGATCTTTTTAGTTTGGTCTTGTTTTTTCTTTTTGTTTTGGACTTCATTTTGTTTCTTCCCCTGATCATTCCCTCCGTAAAAATACATTTAATTCATGCAATATACTCTTTAATTTTGACCGTCTGTTTTCTGACACATTCCAATTCCTTCATAAATGTACGTAATTGCACTTCACTAACTCTTGTACCACATTTAAAAAATAAATAAAAAATTTGTACCACGTTTGGGTATCCCCTTTCTTTGTCTCTGTCTGAAGCTATTTTCTTGGTGGGTTTTCTTTGGGGTTCTTCGAAAGGGGTTCAAGATTGAACCTTTGGAGTTCAAGATAACAAAAGATTGGGAAACATTCATGGATATATTGCTTCTTGCTCTTTTCTTTTTGGTTTCTGCTTCTTATTTTAATGTTTGTGTTTTTTTTTCTTCACTTGCTTGTGTAACATGTTTATGTGTTTTTTATCTTTATTTATGGTTTCTTTTTGCTGATTTTGTGAAGCATACATTACTAAAAGATCAACCTCCAGGCCCATCGTGACGGTAAGATGAGTTCTTGCATAAAAAAATTTACAATTTACAATTTAATTTTCCAAAATGTAAATTTAATAATTTAAAAGGTAAATTTGGACAGGCAAATTACAAAATTAAGAAGGCTCCGGCGGGTCGAAGACTCTTGCCACTATATGTCATTTTTTAAGTGTAAAAAATACAAGGTTTTTAAACAGCATGTATTTTTGCTGAATTGTTCATTTCATCATGCTAAAGTAACCGTTCTCTGTTGCAGCTATTTAAACAACATGTATTTTTGCCACTACTAAAATTGTCCCATGCTTTTTCTTGTTTACATGTTATTGAAATGACATAGATAGAACGAACTTTACAAAGGCATGGTGGAAGACTAGAGCATAGTGAAACTTATTGTGGTTCATGTTATGGTGGGGAATTATTATGTTCTTTATGATAATTTTTTTTTGGCATATTTTTAAATAGATTGCGAAGAGGCTTAAGCATAACTTGTCATTTTCCATTGTGTTGAGAGCTTAGGTTGAGCTTTGTCTTTCCATGAAGAGAACATTACTCCTTATTAGACATGAATTTAATGGAGTGTAATATCTATATGATCTTCTTATTGCTTATATTTGATCAAACACACATTACTATTGCAGGCAGATGACGATTGTTGTAACAATTGTGAAGAGGTTTGTGGAGCTTGTAGAAGAAAACGACTGGGAATAGTCGAATCCAGATTCTATTGACCGGGTCTCTCTCTATCTTATTGATTTCCCTTGTACTTGAGCTTTATATGTAATTATGTATCTTAAGTTTGTTTCCCAATTAATTCATTTTTTACCTTCATTGCGTTTGAAGGAGGGAGGAGGTAGTGTTATGGAAGCATGGAACACATATATTATTGTCTAACGTCCACGTGTTCTGATGCTTTTGGGATTTACTTAAAATTTTGATTCTTTTCTTGGTTTGTTAAAATTTAAAACTTTTTGGATATGAAGGATTGATGTTAAGGTTAAATGATTAATTATTTTATTTTTTAAAAATCTCTTATTGAGATTCCAAAAGTTCATATTCAACTCATAAAAGAAACAATATAAATATATTGATGAATGGGTTAGTGTTCTTATTTTACAGTTTCTTTTTGTGTTATGTGTTCATTTTGGTTTCTATCTTATCTCTCCTTTTTCTTGGATTTTTATATGTAGAAAAAAAGAAGAGAATGATACATACCTAGCTCGACAACAAGTGGAAGAGATAGAGTCTGCATGTGTGGAGTTTTTTTCTTGAAAATCATTTTCTTTTGCTGGATATTAATGTGATGTCCTTAGTTGTTTCACAGCTGGTATACTGCCAAAGTGGGCAAATATTAGTCATTTGACTCATCTGTCATTATCAATGATGGATTTAAAAATGTCCCTTGAGGTAATATATATGAGGCTTATTGCTTAGAGGTTTAGCATGTTAAAGATTTGTTTAGGTCATAGGGTCTTTGTTGTTTTTACCTCATTTGCCCAGGTATGCTGTGTTTATTTGGGATATTTGTTTAACAGCTTTACCAGAATTGTGATGTTCTTCAACTTTGTTCTATGTTTAGTTATTAAAATCTGTGTTCAACCTTGGCATTTTGAAAGGTCCTAATTAATAGCTGTTAGCGAACCGTTGTGCTTCATATAATCTAGCAAAAAAACTACTCACTGGCACCATGAGTGATTAGTATATATATAACTAGCTTAAATGTATAGATAACAATGATATTAAATCTACATAATTTATGAGTAATTTTGGATTGACATAGAAATGGATAATTTAGAAATAGATCGTGTAAAATTTGTTAGATAAATTACAAAATTAAATAATTTATCATTATATTTTTTTTATAGTTTTTTATTAAAAATTAAAAGGTATGTTTACTCCACACACAATATTTGGATTGAATGATTGGATTTGAAAGAAATGATTTGAAATATAATGACTTGAAATTCATTGATTTGAAATGACAGGTATATGTTGTCATTTCAAATCTCTCAAAATGCAAAAGACAATGCATGCAAGAAGGAAGAGGAATTTGAAATGCTCATTTCAATTTTTTACCCAAACACATGATGTATTTGAGTGGAAAATTTGAAATTCATGCATTTCAAATCCTTCAATCCAAACACAACCTTAGCTCCCATCCCCCGATGTATGTATAAAACAAACTTTTTAAAATTAATATTTGTGTAAAAAATTTAGAGATTTTATTAAAATTTAAAACTATATAAATTATTCTTTGTAAGAGTTTATAAAAATTTATGGTGGTTTACAATAATTTTTAGACAATGAGTAATATGGTTATTCAAACTTGGATAAGATTGAGATGTTTTGTGTGCTCGTGAATTTACAATAACATATTTTTTTCTTCAATATCTAATATTAAAAAAAATAAGGATGATAGTATATTATTGTAATATAGTTCTTAAAAATGATCATGTATTGTATTAATTACCACTTGAGTATCGATATCTAATGAATAATATGTGTGTATATATCAGATATTATTACAGATTTCAATCGATGAATGATGTCTTGTGTCTTAAAAATTGGCTTATTTTGCATATTTTTAGTAGAGCGGCAAGCGATTGTCATACAATTGGTATTAAAGCCAAATTTATATATTCGATTCTCATGAGTTACAATTATTAGGACATATATCGATGGAGTGTAATAGTTGTCCCTGCTTAGAAAACGATCGAATTGTGGCGCTTGGGCTTTGCACCGTTATCACTAGTTATAACTTTTAGTAAATCGATAAGCGCTCGATCCTACAGTTTTGATATTGCGTAGAAATTTGTATTGTTTGTTTGAAAATCTTAACACTGTTTATTTGGTCATTGTTAGTGGCTTCCAGCAGCTTCTCATTTTGTGAAGGTGGCTGCTCTTGAGGCTCTATCAGATTTGTTTACCAGGTTTGTACCTTAAATTTTTTTAAAGAAATGCTAGATTTATCTTCTTTGTTTCTTCTGGTTTGCTGTCAAAAAGATGTAAATGTGAATTTGTTTGTCACGCTTCATGTTTGATTGTGAGAGTTTGAGCATATGATCAACCAATCTGAATATTAAAGCTAATTATTTTGCTTGCTTCCATATTCTGAAAGTTGCATGTGCTGTAGGAATCCAAGAAAGAGGAATGAAATTTGCTGACTACTGTCGACATGCACTTCTTGACTTGGAAGTGCTTATACACCCGAGGATCCTTCCTCTGCTAGACACCAATCGAGCATTAATGATTATAAAGATCTAGGCCACAAGTTTCCAAATACTTTCATTGTTGGAAAAAATTGATGGGTACCTTGTTCGTCTTCAACTCCACAAAGATTTCGGCGTCGTTGTTGTAGCTGAAAGAAAAATCTATAGATGGTAATGTTCAACTTTGAGTCGAGGTTAGTGTCGTACACTATATCCTTAAGAAGATTTTGCCCCGCATATGGTGCTCACAGAATATGATAATCACCTCTCAAGCTACAACGACTATTTGCTTGTGATAGTAGCACTACAAATCGTAAGCCTCACAATTTTCAACATTGTGAAATTTGAGTATTCGACTTTTCTTTTATGTTCATATTGCTTAATTTCAATTCATTAAGCCTCAAAATTTTCAACATAATGCAAGTTACTGAAACGCGGAATAATGCTGATGATGCTGCAAAACCTCTTGCAACCACAGTAGGCACTTCTGTTACATTGGTTTCTGAGGAAAAAGATTCAAGTGCGTCAACTAGTAGTCCAACTGAGAAAAATAGTGTTGGTGGGAATGATTTAACAATTGAATCACCGACCTTAGAAAATACCAAGAAACAAAGACGAGATAGTGCACCAAGTACGTCAACGAATCTGCTTATCGGTGTTCAATCAAACATCATTTTAAAGTAATATGGGTAACAACATATCTGCCGATGATGAGATAAAGGCCTCTGCATTGGAACAACATGTGTCAGAAGCCAATAATGATAAATTTTCTCCAATAGTTGAAAGAATATTTGCTTCTCTAGCACATTCAGATAAAAGTAGAGGCTTGACGTTTGAATCATACTATGAATCTATAAATTCAATCTCAGACATTGTTGACGGTGATCCGGATTCTGTTCAAAATGTTCGCGGGTGGATCATATATGCTTCTCAGAATTTAAAACTACGCCCCAAATCGGATGATCCGTGGTTAAATTTTTTCTCAAGTTTTGGTACAATTTGGTGGGGTATCGATAAATCATTATATAATTGAGGTAATTACGCAGCGGATATCATAAGTACATAAGCAACAATTGAACAAGATGGACACCAATATTTATAGTGGTTCACCCCAAATTGGTCTACGTCCACTCAAGAACCCTCAATGGAATTACTTCTTTCTTGATAACAAAGAAGACAACATAACCAATGTACAAAGTATTTCACTTAGAACATTCTGATTTTAATGTTTACTTTCTCTCCACTAATTCTATTCATTCCAAGGATAAAACTTTTCTTAAGAAATTTTCACACTCAATCATCTTTGCACCTCTACACTTATAATTGTAGAATAGAGGATTTGCTTTTTTGGGATGATTTTGGAAGAATGAATGGGTATTTATACGTGAAGATTAGGAAAGAAAACAAAAATAAAATAAAATAAAATAAAATTTGCATCATAAATTGTATAATCAAGGCCATTAATTTTGACAAAACACAAACATATATTAATTGTTTGTCCGAATGCGGCTTGATTATTAACACAGTCGAGTTAACTCACGTATGAATGAAGAGATGGCGGAAGTACCTTCTTCCAGCGGACACCACACTCTTTGAGTGCCCCAACAAACTTAGTGTAGGATTGTATTGGGAAAAAAATGAACGACATGGGGACATAAAGATCATCGTTTTAAAAAAGAAAATAACTTCTGTTTACTTTTATTATACCCAAAATTTTTGTCGACGGATTCTCCTTCGGAGATAAAAAAAAAAAAAATTGGTCGGATTCATGATTTTAGTGTAGTGTTAACGTCTAGTTAGTTGCATTTCAACATCCTAGAAATTTTGGAATGGTCAAACTAGAAAGGCATAAATTTTGGCTGCCGTTATTTGACTTTCCATTAACGTTGAGTGTGAATTGTTTGAACTAGAACTCATGTTGGTTGGTGAAGAAAGATCAGTAAATTTACGAGCCATAATAAAATTGTCTTTTATCCAAAATAAGGAACCGATTTAATAAGATATTAAATTTTTTTCCCATTTGAATCCCATGTAGAAAGAATTAGCATAATCTCTAATCTAATCGGATACCCAATTTAGTCCGGAAACATACAATAAACCTTTTTTTTTCGGATTTTACTAATTCCTTTTTTTCATGATGGGGAACCCCAACCGTTACCTTTTGGTTGTGCATCGGGTAAAAACCTCTGGACTGACGCAATAACTTGTAAATCACGTCAATCAGGTAAACCACACTAGACAAGTACAGTGCGACATACTCGATCAAAAAAGTGCTGATAAAGGGATCATCTCGTGATTCAAGATCTAGGCTCTCACCAATTCGGTCATCACATGAGTTAAGAGGAAAAATACAATTACAACTTTAAATGATCAAATTAAAGAAAATCAACGATAGTTTTAGCTATATTATTCTAATTTCTGTCGCTGTACTTTTTTAATAAATAATATAATACCAAAAAAGAAAACAAAATAAAAATTTATGAAATATTTTTTTTTGCTAAGTGATTTATAAAATATATATATATACAAAATTTCTAAATTATTATTGAGGTATGTTACCTACTTTGCAATTCAATAAAGTCAGTTCTTTTCTGACCAAACACATACACAAACGCAGTGATAACACATGCGCATATACGTACAGAAAAGCTTACCCACATTCCCCACTACAACAGCTTGATTTCCTCCCAATTTCGAGATCCGATCCAACACACACACAGCGAGCAGCAAAAACATTTTTTCTTTATTCTTGTAGTAACCCAAATGGCGGCAGACGGCGCGAAAAACTGGGTGTTGGCAGTGACGGCGCAGACGCCGACGAATATAGCGGTGATTAAGTACTGGGGGAAGAGGGATGAATCCCTTATTCTTCCTATCAATGATAGTATTAGCGTTACTCTCGATCCGGCCCACCTTTGCACCACCACTTCGGTTGCCGTTAGCCCCTCCTTCACTCACGATCGAATGTGGCTAAATGGGAAGGTGAAGTTTCATTTTTTACGTTGTTGATGGTTTGTCTTTTTTTTATTATTATTGTTTCATGGTTGGCGTTAATGTCGATGTTTCTGTTTTGAGCTGAAAAAAGATGTTTTTTTGTTTACTGATATTGGCTCTCTCAATACTAATTTACCATTTGATTTTGACTTTAATCTCGGTCTTGGTATGGGCGGTTATCATAATTGTAGTTGCATTCTCATTTGATATTTTGGTGCAAACATGAAACAGAGTCAAAAAGTCAGGAAATCTTGAAATTGGGTAGTTTTGAAGCCTGGTTGTTCTACTTGGGCTAAAATATTTTCTTCGATTAGCTGGTAGAGAATCCAGTTCGCTAATTATTTAAATGAGTTCAATTTATCCGTAGAGTCATTTATTATAACAGATAAAAGCTTGCGAGCTAAAGACATACTCGAGCTGACTAGAGTTTAATGGATTTGAATTGGAATTTTACTGTTTTATCCCTCTTTTATAGCTGTGTTTGAATCTGCCAGTCACATTAGGCATCCTTAAGATATTTCTGAAATGTTTTTTGGATTTCTTTTTTGATCGTGATTCAGAGAGATGCAAATAATTAGAGATTCTGATATATTAGTGCATGCATGGATTATGGTTAGTGTAGGAGATATCTCTTTCTGGAGGCAGATTCCAAAATTGTTTGAGGGAACTTCGCTCACGTGCTAATGATGTTGAGGATGATGAGAAAGGTATTATGATCACAAAAAAGGATTGGGACAAGATGCATGTGCACATAGTTTCCTATAACAATTTCCCTACTGCTGCTGGCTTGGCTTCCTCAGCTGCTGGTTTGGCATGCCTAGGTATTCCCTCTATGACTTGAATTTACTAAAGTTTATTTTTATCATTTTGGTACAAGTATGACATATCACCTATTTGCAAATAATTTAATGGTTGATTATTGGACAATAACGTACATAAATTTGATGTTGTAGTATTTTTGTGGCTCTCTATTATAGTGGCAGAATTTAAATCTTACTTTTTTTTATTTGATTCACTTTAACAACAAAACTACTGTTTATGCTTTATTTTCCAGTTTTTTCCCTTGCCAAGCTTATGAATGTCAAAGAAGATCATAGCACACTATCTGCTATAGCAAGGTAACAGTTGCCTCTTGATTTAAAAATCTGAGTCATTTCATTTATTCAAGTATTATTTGCTAGTTTTCAGGCTTAGTTTAATGCACTGATAAACTGTATTCTTATTGTCTATTTCCTGGACGTGCAAGTCCTAGATGCATGCCAATGCATCACCACACAGTCTTCTCTGTTTTTTGTTTATAACTGATGTCGTCTCTATATTTTGTGAACTGATGACCTCCTAGTTCTGTCTAGAATTCAAGAGATGTTAGCAAACGTAAGAACAAATTGTTTTATATTTCACATCCAGGCAAGGCTCTGGAAGTGCTTGTCGCAGTCTGTACGGTGGATTTGTCAAGTGGATCATGGGAAAAGTATGTATAGTTTCTTAACTTTTGTCGTGGATTCTTTCAAAAGAGTATGTAATTATTTTTTTAAAATTAATTTTCTTTTTGGTTGAAGGAGAAAAATGGAAGTGACAGCATTGCAGTCCAACTTGCAGACGAGAAGCATTGGGATGACCTTGTTATTATTATTGCGGTGGTGTGTATCCATCCTTTCCCTGATTAAAATGCAAGTCCATTCATGTAACTACTCTCTTTTCAATGATATTCTTGGTGCACCTTCCACAATTAATCCATTATCCTGGGCCGGAGTATTTCGTCTTTTCTTTTTCTCGATATCATAATTTCTGGCACACCTCCACTAAATGAGCAGCTTATATTTGTTTTCATTAATATTTTACTATAGCAATTCATAATAAATAAATTTGCTGATAGTGTTCCCTTTTGATTGCATTTTGAGTTTAATAATCACATTATTGCTTCTTGGCTCTAAATAAATTTTTTTATATTTACTAGCTGCAGGACTGTTTAGTGATCTATATGACAGATTTTATTTTAACAGGGAGTAAGTGAGAAAATGTTTAATTACATTCATAAAAAATGACAAATAATTCAGATATATATTTGACCATTACTTTCTATTCACTCAGTCTAATTATTGTGGTAGAAATAATTTGTTATAAAGTTCCTTAGATTTTTAAGCTGTTGCGGTGTAGCTTCTCGTGTGTTATGTGTAAAAACCATCGGCATCTTTCTTTCTTTATTTTTTCTCCCTTCTTTCCTTTGCTTTTTTCTTTTGTAATGAAGATAATGATTCATGCATTAATTTGTCCCTGGTTTAATTATTTTGTGTAGCTCACTATATCTTACTTTTATATTCGGGCTTATGTTGAATTCAGGTAAGTTCGAGACAGAAGGAAACAAGTAGTACCTCAGGGATGCATGATACCGTTCAAACCAGTGCATTGATAGAACATAGAGCAAAGGTATATTATGTTCCTCCCCAGTAGTCTTAAGAAGATTATGAATGCTTCTTAGATACTAGAAAGGTTATTGTTCCTTGGTCATTCTGAGGACCTCCATGATTTCTACTGTTCTTTTGACTACGAGTGTCCCTCCTCTTTTCGAATTTTACAGGTAGTAGTGCCGAAGCGGATAACACAAATGGAGGAAGCAATAAAAAATCGTGATTTTCCTGCTTTCGCTGCCCTGACTTGTGCTGATAGTAATCAATTTCATGCCGTCGCTCTGGATACCATGCCCTCCTATATTTTACATGAATGACACTTCCCATAGGCAAGTTCCTTTTTTCTGTTTAATTACGAATGTCTATTCTCTTATCTGCAAACATATATTTTTTTTCTCAAAGAAGCACTTTATAGTACTTAGTCAGTTAATCTCATCGGGGAATTCACTTTCCAGGATCATCAGCTGCGTCGAGAAATGGAATCGCATTTGAAGGAACACCTCAGGTTCTTTTCTCTATCTTCAGTTGACCTTTGAGCTGATTAATCATCAGTTTGTACTATTTCTTTTAGTCGTTTGCTTGTGACAGCATATGCTATGTTATCTAACTCAAATTACTTTCTCGAAAGCCTATTGTTACCAATGGCAGAATTATTCAATACAGGTTCCCTGACTAACGTTTAAAATTAGATTGCATTTAATGCAACTAACAACAAGATATTTGACAGGTTGCTTATACTTTTGATGCTGGGCCAAATGCAGTTTTAATTTCACGCGACAGAAAGACTGCTGCCCTTCTGCTTCAGAGGCTGCTGTTTTTCTTCCCTCCTCAATCAGAAACCGACTTCAACAGGTGCTTTCCAGTCTCGAAATTTGTTCCAAGCATTGTCACCTTTGCTATTCACTTCTCTAATCTGTGGCATTATATCCATCTTATGTTATCTCGGATGTATGTTACCCTTTTCGCAGTTATGTTATTGGTGACAAAACAATTTTACAAGACGTGGGCATTCGGGAATGTAAAGGATATTGAAACATTGGCGCCACCTCCGGAGATCAATGCTAATATTCCAGTGCATAGATACAAGGGAGACGTTAGCTATTTTATCTGCACGGGTCCTGGGAGAGGTCCCGTAGTACTCACTGACGAAAACCAATCTCTTATTGAACCCAATACAGGGTTGCCCAAGTGAAAAGAAGAGGTCCTGTAGTACTCAAGTTAATTTAAGTTGGTTCTTTTAAATATTTTGGTGTTCAAGTGTACGAACATGATACGCATGGTTCAGTTTGTTTTTTGTCCTTTTTTGAACAATTTTGAATACCACAATCACCAAACTTCTTTGGCCAAATAAAAATTTAGGAGTCATTGAGTTTGTCAATGGCTCATGTAATAAGTTGGCTTGTTTTTAGTTGTTGGTTCATCGTTCTTGATGATAAATCAATGTAATCTTGAGGTGGTCGGTGAATTTTCCATAACTTATGCCCTCATTTCTGATCTCGTGTTTCGTGTCATTGTTTCATCTTATATTTTGTATATGTAATGAATGTCGTATTTACTAAATTTTTTTTAATTTTTTTTTTAAAGTTAGAGTGGCTAATATTTTTCTGCACACTGTGAGACTCGAACTCTCTCTTAAGTTGAGGTATGCTCTTACCACAGATGGGGAGGAACTCATTTTTTAAATTTACTTTAGTGGATGCTAGTAGTGGGGACTCATGAAATGGAAGATGGGATCATATCTGAAACCAAGAACTTATTCAACATTCAGTAACAAATAATAAAGCATCAATAATTTTTGAGTTGGTTAGTTTTCATTCAATGCACAACAAAAAATGAATGAAGGAAGAAAGGTACATGAGCATTTCTTTTTCCAATTCCAGCCCTTTCACACACACTTAGTGTTAGCTATCGTCCGAGGCCACACAATCCTCTGGGCCAACCTGGCACAATTACCCGTTAGGTTCGTGAGACGTGAGACCTAGCCGAGAACCACAATTTCTTCCAAGCAGCAGTGAACATGAGAATACAGTCAGTGGTGAACAGATACAAGGGCCAATTCGTTCATTGAGATGTTCTGAACGAGAACATGCATTACTCGTTCTACAAAGACAAATTGGGCCCGAATGCACCGGTGATATATTCAAGAAGGTACGCGAAATCGACCCGGAAAACACCGCTATTTCTGAACTAGTATTTCACTATAGAGAAGGCCGTGGACAAGATGGCATCTCCATCCTGCTTACTTGTAGAAGATTTGGGAGCTGACGGAGAAGGGGTTTAACGGGACTATCGGGTTTGGGTTGCAGAGCCATTTTACGTGGTTGCTTCTGCCATATGGGAGGGCTGCGTTGGATGTGTTTGCTTCTACCAAGTTGCCTGTTCTGGTGGATGCCACCGATTTTATGCTCCGGACAGGGTATGAGCCTTGGGGAATGCGATGAGATGTGGTGCATGGAACCACTGATGATAAGGTTATTTCGTGGCATCGGTCTTTCATGGAGAATACGAAGTTCGTCTCTCACATCCAATGTCGGCTTCAGAGAGATTCCTCGTCTTGCAAACCTAGAACGTAGAAGATCCCGTGCTGATTGCGGACTTTATAAATAGTCTTTTTGATTGAAATTTCATATTCATTTTATTTTTAAGTTCTTCAATCATACATCATAATGTGAAGCAATAAGAACAGCAGTTGAAAAGAAAGTCATTAAACTACCGAACACATTCGTCACTATGAGAGTTTAAATATTGTAATAGTTGACGAATAATTAATTTTATTTCCACATGGAATTTGTCACAAAGTCGTTCACCGCGTTTATATGCAAGTTTTTTGGTACACTTTACCGATATTATAACTGACTATTTTCTATTCATTTATCGCCGTTACCTTTCATCTACTAACGGAACAGAAAATGGGACACCAAATACGGGAAATATTTGTATACATACAATTTAGAATACACTTATACATCAACTCAATATGAAACACATAACATTTTAAACAAAATGATAATAGACTAACATACCAACCGTTTTAGTTTAATCAATTGATCCATAGGCAGAACCTTCACTGAGTCCATACAAACATTTTCTTCCCACCCGAGAGAAATGCTTATATTTCTATGAAATACAATAGAAAACATAAGTTTTGTCGTATAACTATCACATGATAAAAGAAAGTATTGGATTACTCAATTTATAAATATTTTAGTTTTTTAAAAACTTTAAAATATGGTTATTAAGCTAAATTATAATATATGATATTGATTGAGTAGCTTCCAAAGTACTAAAAAAATAATATTTATATAAGAAAATATTTCTGAAAACAGCACTGAAAAATGGTAATACTTCTTTTCATCTTCCAACAAAGTACTGCCCAAATGTTTAGACTGAAAAAAATAGTTGTCGCTGCCAAGGTACACTACCACACAAATAATTTCACATTGCAAATCATAATCTCAACCTATATATATATATATATATATGTTCAAGAAGCACTATTACTGCCCTTAAAATTAAATTAAATCATTTTTCATATAGTCGATGCAAACAAACAAAATGCACGGATGAAACGAAAATGCGCAATTAAAATGGAGAAATGTAAAAGAGTACATTCTATTGATACGCTCTGAAATCGCAAGGCAACTGATATATGAACTTTGAACATGTTGTAGCCCACGCGTCCGCATTTTGCGAATGACCGAACAGCAGTAGTCCACCATTCAGCTCAGCATTCTGGATTCCCTTTTTAACAAGTACTGGTGCTGTCACAATATAAATTTACTCTATAAATTCAGCATGGTGAAAATCCTTTCGATAGAAAGATAACTTGCTCGGTTAGAAAAGAGAAATTTACATTTATCTTTCAGACATATATCTAAGCTATTATACCAAAATGTGAATATTTATAAACCTCGTGAGCAAGGATATGACATGAGTCTGGTTGAGCACGTATCATCCAGATAGGAAAATTTACTGCATCAATTCTAGGTGGGGCCAAATTGAACAATAAAATTCGAGTAGCTCAACTGGCACTTGAACTAAAATAAAAACTCAAGCTTGACTTATGTTTTGACTGAAATGCTTAGAACTAGACTCGCACCCCTAAAATCTACAATTTTCTGAGGATGGGTTGCATAGTTTGGACATACATCAGTAGACGAAGATGTGATTTGCAACTTGGCAAAAATGGATAATTAAGTTGCTGAAGATACCTGGGGATATAATCAGTATTCAAGTTCATAGCTCTGATATTCCTCTCCAGTCTTGATTTTTAACATCACCACCTGTATCAGCAGCAGAAAGGCGGAGCCCTAGGGAGCTCATTAACCTATATTAATGCTGCTGCCAACGAACTCCATCAAGTATGAAGAAGCTCCCAATCAAACTGAGATTTGCTGGATGGACCAAAGTAGGGAATGCTAAGATCCAGAACACCACCCAGCTCATCTCAGTCGCATATGCCTGCACCCTAGCCAGGGAATTAATATGCCTGCCCCAGCAGCCACATTCAAGGAAGCCCAAATACATCCTGGCTGGGTGCAGGCATGGCCCAGACCCCTCACCGAGGCCGAGCTAGTCCAAATGTTGCATCATGTTGCTGCTGATGAGACTGAAATGAGCAATTAGCAAAAGGTTATGTATTGTCAGCTATATGTCCAAGCATAATTTAGAAGAGGATGAAGATCAAACTGGAAAATTTCAAAAGAAAAAAATCCCAAATTGTCTAATTATAGAAGACTCTGTAAACTGAAAATAGAATAAAATAGAGCAGAAACGTGAAGATGTTTTGAGTTGTTTTTTACCAGAGATGACACCATCCTAAATGAATAGATGCTTCATCAGAAATTCTCCTCAAAACCATAGGGTGTCCTGAAAATATGATGATGAACAGGTATGAAGATATTTTAGTTCTTGTAAATATGATCGCCTCTGATGGTGTCCCTCACTAGATAAGGACTTTCCTTTCTTGGAGTGGGTAAGACAATAAACGATCACCCTGTGGGTAAGTTGGTATTGCGTATGATAATGGCATCACAAAGAACTCTTTACCAACATTAAGGCCCACAAAAATTTTCTATTCGAACTTGGCGAAAGTGTGAAATCTAACCCAGGAAAAAAAAAGAAAAGAAAAATTCTACGTAGCTTCAAGTGGCTACAAATCAACAGAAATTTTACAATCTAATTATCGTCTCAAGGGGTTAAGCAGAATGATATGAACTAACCTAATTGTCAGGCACAACAATAGCAACTTACTGAAATATTTTCAATTACAACAGTGGTATACTGGTATCAGAAATCTAATACCAAAGTTCTAATAAAATTTAATGAAAATGAGCACATAATTTTATAAAGCCTCCCTCCACATATTTTGCACTTTCTTCCCTCAATGAAAAAAATAAACCTCATGAATAATGATGCCACGTTTTCGTTAATGGTAAGGTAGTCAGTAATAGGTAGCCAAGTAATGATGCCACATTTTCGTTAATGGTAAGGTAGTCAGTAATAGGTAGCCAAATTAGTAAAACAACATCGTACCAAATTATACCTGTGAAAAAGGTTGGCGAACCTGTTCGTGCGGATGGATGTAAGGCAATCCAGCTGGTTGACAAGGATACTGAGGAGAATTCAAGTAGAGTCCAGAATTCGCGCGCACGTTGACGCTACCAGGACTAAATGGAGACAGCATGGCTTCTGTATGACCATAGCCAATACCAGTAGGAGCTGATGGTGAAGCCCATGGCATAGGTAGATGTTGGGGAACAGGTCGAGGATGATGTTCAGAAGAAATCGGGGGATGCACATGGCTTGATCCAAGATGTGGAAATTCAGTGTTGTAGTTTAATGCAGGTGCATACATAGGCTGAATAGTGTAAGCCCCTCCACTAAATCCAAACCCAGGATCAAACCTTTGCATGTATCTGAGAAAATAGTAAGCATTAGTTCATGTACTGGCGATGAAAACCAGATAATTTCTTTTTCTTTTTTTCAAGTTCTTGCAAGCAACTCTATTGACTAAAGTAGTAAAGTTAAGACTCATATCCAAAAGGAATCCCAAGGAATGTGGGAGTCAGGTCAGCAAATGATGCTGTCTGTTAATCAAAACCCATCAAAGTCGATAAATAAATAAATAAATAACTAAACATTTTTTTTTCATATTTAACAGAATAAGATTCATTCTATGTTCACTGGTAAAAATTAAAGAATATGCAAAGATCGATATTAATCCAAAACACACTTATAATTAAATAAATTAAAAACAAAATAGCAAAGCTCTTTAAGCAGTAGAAAATCCTGAACGTGAACCCTGTTTAGAAAAAGCAGAAATTATAATGATAACAAAGATTTTGCAAAGTAGTAGCAGTAGCAAAATCAAGAATGAACAAAAAAAGGAGTGGTATTGGCAAGGAGGGAAAGAAAGTAAATCATACTTGTCATATCTCCTGTCATAGTCGGGATCCTTTCGATCACCTTCACGATCCCGGAAGATTGCCACTCTATTATCTGTTTTGGGCCTACCTATGGGCTCCCTCTCAGTCATACTTCCAGTTATCCTACTGCTAATTACAGAAGAATCCGAATAACTTCTGCCAATATTCACATCAGACCCACCTACTGGAAAAAGCCTTTCTTCTGCCCTTTTATTCCCCATTGAACCACGTTGAAAACCATCCTGCGTCCTATGTTCAATTTCTGGTTTTCCACTGGAACTTCCACCAGAACTGCTGGAACTAAATATCCGTGCCCGAGCCCTATTATATTCGTCCTTTCTTTCCTCCACACTTTTAGAACTATCGGATTTGGTTAAATGAGAATTTGAATTGCTTACAGTCTGTGATACCTTTTGTGGCCTTTGCTTGATTGCAACCTTAAAACCTCCACCCTCTTCAGTAGGTAAATTTACAGGAATGTCAGCCAGACGAATCAAAGGAAGCCGAATATTAGAAGTCTTCCGAACAATGATCCTAGAGCCAGATCCATCAGGAAGATTATTATCCAACAAAACCATGGACTGGAGAGAGTAGTGCTGGGCTACACGATGCGCAGCCAAGCGCAAATAAGATGTAGGAAGATGTTCGGAATTCCATCTGGTCCTTAGTCGGATTGTGGATGAACTTTTCAACATCCTGCTCCATTCGCAGGACTGGACATACCAGAATATCATTATCCTCTTAAGCATAAGGCAATAAAAAAAGAAGAAAGACAATGCACAATCACAGGATTACAAAATTGCACAAACCATCAGCAAAGTAAATTGAGGCCTACTCGTTCGTGCATATCATCAGATGTGATGATTTTTTAAAACAAAAGAAAGGGATAAAAAAATGTACAAACATAGAATTAGAAACAACACAGCACCATAAACCATAGATAAATAGATGCAGGGAATCTCACTCGTGCATATCAACTGATGCGACAGTTCAAAATCGCTTTAAAACAAAAAAATAACAGTCAGCCTCAATAAATGTACAAAGCATCATCGTTTATTGCACTGGAAAGGTTTTTAGAGATTCAAAACAGGGTGCTGACGACACTGCATGTATTTACAGTATAAATTCATTTTATTCAAAGCTTGAGTGACAAGAGTGAATCATGAATGGGAAAGTGATACCACAGAAAATTTGTCAAAAAATTCATCATATGGTTATCTAGTAACAGATCATGAAAGTACAAAAGCCCTGTCAGAATGGAGGCTGTATAAATAAAAGGTTAAGAAATATCTACGTCACAAATATAACTGATAAAGGACCAAATGAATATTTACATGCAGCTTATTTATCATTCTTTAAGCCATTTTTATCGATTGATAGTCAAATTTTTACACTTCGCAAGGCATAATTTGGCCTTCTCATTACAATTTCATACATATCGACCATTAATTTCATTTCCAACTAGTTTTTTGCAAGATTCGGCAGTGGACTCAGATAGCAGTCTATTCTAACTGGTTCAAATTTTTAGACTTCTCAAGGCATACCTTGCCTTTCTCATGTCAACTTCATACAATTTGACCATTAATTTAATTTCCAACTGGTTCAAATTTTTACACTTCTCAAGGCATAACTTGCCTTTCTCATGTCAACTTCGTATATATTGACCATTAATTTAATTTCCAACTGGTTTTTGCAAAATCGGCAATGCACTCCAAAATCAATCTATTCCAACTGGACCTAAACTGTTTGAGAATATAAAACTACCTATTCAGGGGAAGAGGCAGCCCACAGCATGCATGAACCACCAATTTACATCTCCCTTTGGCTAAATCAATCATTCTTACTTGCGGCCATAAATTTAATTGACAAAGAGAGTATGAGCCCCATTCAGCCAACCCTCGCCTCTTTCCTTACCCGAAGTGATAAAAAATTTGAATATATCGCAACTTATATTAGTTTGAATACTACATTAATCTGTATAAAATAATGATCCGTCAAAACAGACCATTAACTAAATTTTCTTTTTTTGAAGAGGATGTAAGCATCCAAATACTAAAAGAATTTGCGAAAAGTCAGTGAAATTTGGAAAAACTCGTTGAATTAACATAGTTAATTCATAGAAAGTAACATAGAAACGCTTCCAGACGACAATTTAAAATCAAAATTCATGGAATTTCGTTTCCAATTGCTCAAAAACTGACAAGTTTTGTTTCTGGGAGCATAGAATATAAGCATTTGTACAATTTTTAACTGAGAAAGCTAAAGCTTGAATTGCTTCTCCGGTTGCTATTCACCCATATAAATTCATAATTTACACAAACATCACCAGATCCATATTGAACCACAGAATTCAAGACTTTTGCAAACCACATAAATAGTGTATTCAGAAGGAAACGAATGAAAGAGGGAAAAATCTAACAGATCGATACTCCTAATTGCCTTCACTAAATACTCACCGGAGAGCCGCTCGCGAGGATTCTGTATGGCTTCCCTTAAAAACTGATCAACTGACAGGATCAAATCATATGTACCAGAGCCTGAAACCAACCCCGAGCCCTCGGCTATCTCAGGTTGACTCGAGTTAGTATTAGTAGAGCTTGTATCCTTTCTAGAAGAAAGCATGAGGAGGCGCATTCTGGCGTCAACATCGGCAACCTCCCACGACTCCGGCGGAGCGAAACCATCATCCGACGCATCCAACGACGTCGCCTCAGCACTATCCATGAAATCTTCTCCAACTGAGAATTCTAGAGCTTGATGTCAGATTTGTAAACCATCGGATCCAGGAGAAGTTCAAGGAATAATAAGGATTAGATTCGAATAATCAGCTCAATATCGTCTTACTCACTGTCCGAATTACAAGAAAAACTTTTTTTTAGGGTTTCAACATAGGGATAAAAACGAAAGGGAAGATAGGGTTTGAGAATAATTTAATATGCGGTGCCACGGTGGGGCACTGGGGCTTGGCACATGCATGTCACGTGATGCAGAATCGTGTAGTGTAGAAAAACAATTACAAGAGGTAATTTATCCCAAAAAAAATAATTGATATCTCATGTAATCGATGTTTGTGTCTGTTTTTCAAAACTGTTTATTTATTTTTCAGACAAAAATTACAGATTTTGAGTATTTTATTTCATTATTTCTGTTATTGCTTCTCTAAAAATAAATAAGTAAAAGCAGAAATAGAGAAATATGGCATAAGATGCTTTTCATTGCTTTTACTTGTGTGGTTGTAATTTTGTAATAATTTAATGTTTATTAAGCTTTTTTTTTTATTTAATAGCAAGCACTCAATATTTTTGCGTAAAAATATTTTTTTTCAAATTTAAGCAAAAACAACATAAAAATATTTTAAAGAAACAATTGTAAACACACATGTAATATAACATGTTCCAATTTTTTTAGATAGCTTTTGACTTATAAATATTTTTTCTGTTAAACAAACTCATCCAAACAACATTTTCTAGCAAAAAACAGTTTGTAAATTTTTTTATGAAAAATGTTTTTCATCTAGAGACTTCTCTATTGAAATGCATTAAATCTCATGTACCAAGCGTACATATAATTAATTGTGTAAACTATATATATATATATATATATATATATATATATATCTTACTATATTATAATGCATAAGCCCCTTATAATAACTACATTGGTATGTCAAATTTGAATTGACCAAACTACCCCCTCCAATGGTTTGTTGTGGTTTTTTGTTGCATCTTTTGAATTGTAATATTAACCAATATATATGTCTCATTTATTCATTACACGAATCAATTCATATGCATTATATATTACGTTACACACGCAACGCGTGTGCATCGTCTACTAGTATATATAATGTGTATTAGATCATTTACAAAAATCTTGATTACCAACTATGTGATATGCACACGACAAATGTATATTATGTACATCTCTATATTTCATTTGTTTGGTTATAAATTTTTTATTTATGTTATAAATAATCGTATAATTCACACAATTATGTAAATATTGATGTATCGAGAGAACTTGGATGGCATAGATGCAATTACAAACATATTTTTTTTTTTTTAAATCTAGGGAGGAGGGTTTTTAACAAAGTATTTTGGGTATTGCGACTCAATCTTGAGTCTCTCCCAAAATGGGAGGCGAGACTAACCGAACAGGCTAAGCCGGATACCTCCATTACAAACATATTCAACACTAAAAAATAATCCAATTATTTACAGTCCCACATAAAACCTGAAATCTTGTATAGTAAATGAATAAACAAAAAACTTGTGTAAATTATAAAATGCAATCACCATGATACAAAAGGATTTTTGGCAACGAACTTCCTATAATTTTTCGAATATACATTTCACATTCATGTGGTTTGAAATAGACAGTTTACACTCATGTGATTTTCAAAATAAGTAGTTTACCCACATTGTGATTTTCAAATTGACAGTTACCCTCTGTGGTTCGTGAATATATACAGAACATTTCCTCCATGTAAGGGGGCAGTGTGCTATGTTTTGAAAACTACAAAGAGTAAAATGTTTATTCTTAAAATCACTAAAGGTTAACTGCATATTTTCAAACAACATGTGTTTAAACTACCTATTTACAAATTACATGAGGTAAAACTCGGGTATAAAAAGCTAAATTGAGTGTTGTGAAACACATCTTCAACACAATTAGGTTTTTTAGACAACTTTAAAAAAAAAAAAAAATCAATGCATATTTTTCCCACAAGAAAGACACAAAAAAATCAAGGATCCCAACTAAAGACGCACTAGTTTAGCTATATTATATTAAATAAAATCTCAAAAAAGTATCACAATCAGATAATACGAAGCATATGCGCATGAAAAATAGTGAAGTTTCGAAAAACCCATAGCAAAAACATGGATAAGAGTTGAATCTACTTTTCATTTATAAGTAATCAAATTCAAAAATATGATCAACAAAATATTTTTGTTGTAAAACTCAAGTTCAATTCATATTAGCTGCGGAGTTATGGCTTTTCTTTAGAAAAATACAAGAAAAATTAAGCCTAGGATGCTCTTTTGCTAACACCAAACACTCACTGTTCCTTGACAAGATAATCATGCAAGAATCATCAGAAAATTTGGCAGAAAACCATTCAAGCTTTATTCAACATAAAATGTTGATTAAATCATTCGGGATAAAATTATTGAACTCTAATATACTTCAACATACCAACTAGACGTTAGAAAGATGAATATCTATGAAGACAAAAGGCTGAAACAAAAATTCAACTGTCATTATATTGCTAAAAATACCATTCCACCATAAAAAGTCATCAGCCATTTCTGGAAATCAACTCTTGCTCGAGCTGCACCATAGAATGAATCAATATCAAGTTCATATAGTGAACAAAACAACACTATGAAAATAAACAGGAAATGTAATGATAAAAATACAAGTATTAATTTTAGGACAAGTAAAATGGTATTTAAAATGCTGAAGTTTGCGTAAACTTTATGTTAGCAACACAGTCTATCCGCGGTAAAGTAAGTTATTCCATGCTCATAGTTTTGTAACAAAACAATCCAAAGGGAGCAACAACACTGCTTAAAATCTTAACTTGATCAAGAAAAGTCTTGAATATTCTATATTATGCTGATTGAGTGGGTGACTATATTCCCAAATTAAGCTTCACTTGAGCCAATGCTTGAATAGACTAGACTAACGAGCCAATGAGTCGAACCCAAGTTTTATAATTTCGAGCTTGAGCCAAGTTCGACCATCGTAATGAGTCTGAGGTTCAAATATCTTAAATGAGCTAGGGGTCAAAAGACTCTGAGCTTTCAAAAAAAAAAACTTCTGACTTTGAGCACCATTTCCACAACTACTAAAATAAGATGCTTTTTATTATTACTCACCTTGAGAATGTCATGCAAACGAGACTGAAGATTCTTGTACTCATGCATTATATCATTCAGTGCCTGGAGGCACCTGCAAAATTATGATCTCAGAAAAGACCATTTAATAATTGATGAAATTTAACATCAAATTGCTGCAAGAACTGTTTAAAAACATTCTGAAAATGTGTCATCTACAATAAATTAGAATGAACACAGAAATAAGGAAAACAGAGATAACAGACACGAAATAAAGTGAATGTAAAACATTGGTATGCTCGAAGCCTCTAAGGAAATAGAACAAATCAATGATATATTCAATGGATACGTTCCAGAAATTCAAATGTATGACTCATGGGTAATGTTTGTAAGTGTCGTAAGGTACAAATCTACTTCGCCACGAATCGCTACAAATACAGAAGTACATAAGACACAGTTTGAGCGGAATTCTTTTTTAACACAACAAATTATAGAAAAAGAGCCTTTTGAAGTAAAAAATAAACTACAAAGACAAATATAATAGAGTGTTCACCATTTCACTTCAAGCATTGAATGTGGAAAGGCAGTGTTTTACACAAGGACGATGAAAACATGCATCTTGAAAATACTCATGGATTAGACTAAGCAGATAAATCATAATATATTTACAAAAAATTATGTGCATACTCATGATTGAGAGGGTAACATTGTTAAGAGCCTGTGAAGCTGAGAAGAGAAGCTTCGAATTTACTCAAGCAAAGCATCTTCCATAAACTTTGTGATTCACAACTTGTGTTTAACGACACATAATTACAGTTATTTTACTTTCAATTTTAAACTAAAGGAAGTTAAAGAACAGAAAATATGAGCTGATTCAGGGAAATTTAGTCTCCTAAATGCATTGCCAAGATTCACTATTGAAGTTTTCTCTAGGATTTACCAGTTGCATTGATCATATAAATGACTATCAACTATCATAAAGTACATGAAGATTTTATGTTGGCCATTGACAGAAGGAACATTTATTATGTTTCGCTTCCCATTACCCTTTTTTTGCTTCCTCGCATTCCACGTTTCATAGCGATTTTTTTTTGTCGTCTTCGGACTAATTGTTTAAAGTTTGATGGCATTCGGTCAGATACCATTGTTTGAAGTAACATACCTTTTGGATTCGAGTGACTTCAGCACACACAAACAAAATATACTTAAGATAAAATGAACATGAAGTAATTATGCTAAACCGACAAAATGGCAAAAAAAGAAAGTTTCTCCATAACTGGTGGAAAAAAAATGAATCTATCTTACCCTTCTTTGGATTTGTTCTCAATAGCATGGCGTAAATTAGAACACACAGCACTGATACGACACGCTCCAATGCTGTAAATTAGAAACAAAGCATTAACATAAATCCTTCCACCACCTTATTATCTAGACATTCTAGTAAGTTTGGGTGGGATCTATTCCAAAAGGTATCACCCAGCTAGGCGAATGACAGTAATGTTTGGCCTTGGCTGTATAAGTGACCTGTAAATTTCCTAACTCTAAAAACAAAAAAAGGCTAGCTTCTTCATTCAATGAAAATAAAGATAAAACAAGTAACTCAAGCAGGAAATTTAGGCGAATTCAAGCACAAGACATGCAGAAGGAGACAGCTTCCACATCAAGATCTATACCATCTGAACATTTTAAAGTCTAAATGAGAGGTTAAATATATATACATGCGTGTGATTACCATGCAGCACTTCCTTTGAGCTTGATACAATGTTCGTTCATCTCATTAAAGTCAGCAAGTGGTTGATTCCTGTCAATGATCACAACAATCCAATTTAACAATGACAGTTGAATCCCTAAGAAAACATAAGACAAGGCAAGTCATTAATATCGTAAAAAGCTGTACAAATTTTTTCCCATCTGTTTCACCACTTTTACAACATCTATGAAAAACGTAGAAATCAAGTCTAAGAAAAATCTAGGACCACTGTCTTCCTTCAACGAATAGCACTCCCGAAAATGGTAGTCGATCAATCCCTACAAACATCAAGAATAAGTCAGTCAAAGCCACAATCTGATCAAAGAAAAAAAAAAAGAATCTATATAGAATGCTTAATTTTGTTTTTTGGCCAATTTTCCGACATTATATCTTGCAAACAATCCCAAGAAAATCTTAAAAGATTTTTACGTTTGATCTTTATACATAAATTAACGTCTACAACCATATACATGTAAATGCAAGATCATGTCGACATTAACGAACAATTTAGGGTCATTCTATCCTAAAGGGGTGAGATATACTCGTGAACTAATTATCCTATGTCACCACATGCAGCATAATCACTTATGATTGTGTATATATAGAGAACACACACACGAATTCATGCCTAAAGGTTGATCTCAAGGTACAGACGATTATATACTTCAATTCCCAAAAAAAGATTGAGTCCGCATGAACTCAAACTTTTTAAAGTCAATTAACATCAGAATTTCCCAGGTTTAACTATTCCCATGTCAATTAATTTAATTATTATCAATGTTTTTTCTTTTATTTATACAAGTAACTTAGTTTTGATCCCGTAGATCAACCCTCGGTTTACTTTCGAAGGGAAAAACAGAAACAAAATATTACATCCCAGTACGAGAAAATTCAAGATTACACGGACAAAAAAAAAGACGCAAACAGGGGGAGAAAAGAAAAAAAAATTACATTATTTTCGAGTCGTTGAATGGCATCAAATATCGATCGTTTAAGCGCTTCTTTATCCATTTTCCTAAAATCTATGCTTCAGAAAGTAAATTAAGTTTAAAATAAATAAATAAAAAAAACTAATTTGACGCACAGAACACTCGGAGAATCCGATGAAAACGATGTGGGGTTTCGATATTTGAGCCAGGAATCTAGTTATAATCGTACACACAGAAACATGCATGAAATCAGAGTATTGGGAAAGACGACGAATGGCGAAAAGCCTAGAGTCCTCTGCTCATGCTCTATGTTTTGTGTTATGCGAATAACCAATGTGATGCCACTTTTTTATTATTGTGGGACACATGAATTTCAAACATAAATAGTGTTTGTTAGAGGTTATTATAATATTTTTAATATAATAATTATATATATATATATATATATATAATAATATACTATATTATAATGTATGAGCACCTTAAAGTAACCACTTTGGTATGGTCATTGTGAAATTCTAAAAATATCCTCTATTTGCTTTAGTAATAGCCATGAAACCATGAGATTCTAGATAATACAGGAAGATCACCTATTAGCTTCCCAACTTAGTTCCCAATTTTTCACAAGTTTTTTTCCTTCCGAAAATATTTGCGGCGGTTTTTTTCTTTTGCCCATAAAATATCATATTTAAATAAGATATTTCAAATAAAAAAATTTAGTATACATATATAATATAAAATTTAAAATTACATCACACACAACGTGTGTGTATCGACCTGCTGGTATATATATTATTTTTTAAGAAAAATTATCTTTTATCACCTATATCCGCTAGTGATAAGGTTCCAAGGTGGCAAACAAAATCTATAAACCCGAAAACCTAATCAGATACCATAAAGACAAGTTTGATTAAGATACGGAGTTAATTGGTAGGTTTTTTTGGGTTTAATCGCATGGCCCAACTTATAATCCGTTTGTCGGATAATTTCATCCAATTCATAACTATTTACATATATACAATAACAACATAATTATAAGCCTTTAATGTGGATTGTGGTATGCTACAAGAATCAAAGAAAAAAATCAAGTCGGATCATGCACGTGTGTCAGTCTTCTCCAAGAGCTTTTTTCGATCATAAAACCTTCATTAATCAATTTGTATATAACTCCGAATCACGTCTTATTCGATTGTCTCTTGATCTCTTGAAATGACCGAAATCTATGAACCTCATTCGACGAACAAATGCATCGTTGAGCCTACGTCTTACATGACTAAATCAACATAACCAGTTCTTGAATCATTTCTTCTATATAAGTCATACTTATTCAACTCGAATATTAAATCTATCTTATAATTAGAACATACACATAAGTCTATGTACGTAAATACACCCACTCAAATATATTAAAGCCCAAAAAATCAAAACCATTGGAGATTACTTTCAAGTACACTTAGGTTAGTTTGGATGTATGGATGAATGAATTTCATTTGAATTGAAGGATTTGATTTGAGAATGAATTTGAAACATGAATTTAAATGATGCGTATCTTAGGTGAATGTCAAATCCATCACAATTACTATTATATATATATATATATATGAAGACCTTATCTAAATGTCTAATTAAGTTTTATAATGGTTTATTTGTTTATATTAGCATAGCATTTAATTGATGCATATTTCATTAGGTCCCATGAAAAATATTGAAAATGGAGCTGCCCCAGCCAAAATTGTAATATATTCCAATCAATTAATGCATCAAATATCTACCAGACAATTTCAAACTCAATCACTTGTGGAACAGTGTTAGACATTTATCACCAGAATTTTGAAACAGTGAGAGATGTTAGTTTGGACTGCGGTTGGGTATTATAATATTTAGATGAATAATATGTATATATAATTTGGACTGGTTGAGTATTAAATGACCAGAAAATTCTATCATGAGAGTGTTACTCTCAAACTCGATGTTGATATAATCATTGGATTATATGGACCATTCGCTCCATTCTTTAACAAGAAAAAGACATTGAAGATCATTATGTAAAATTAGACATCAAAAAAAGAAAAAAGCAAAAACAATACAAATATAACACAAAACCGGAACTAGATTTCTTCCTGAAACGTTATTTGTTTTATTCAGCTGAGATGAGGCGATACTTTGAATAAAAAAAATGATCAATAATATCAAGGTATATTGTCTCCTCTTTAGACCGATAGATAATATCCTCGATTCAAACAGACCTCAAACTCAAAATAAATACACACACATCTCTAATAATACTCAACATTTACATCGAACGGGTCATCGTTATGAAATGAAACAAAATCCTTAGATGGCTTTGGGATATATGGTGGCTTTGTGCCTCTCAATAGTGCCCAATTCACACCAGCAAAGAAAGGATGTTGCTTCATGGCAGCTGCACCCATCGTAGAACCCATCCTTTTAGTAGGGTCTTTGTTCAATAATTTTATTATCAAATCCTTAGCCGAGGCCGGAACCGATGGGTCCTTCGGAAAGTTGAGCTCTCGAGCCACGATGTTAGACAAGGTGAATTCGTTGTCCGTTCCCTTAAATGGCGTCACCCCGTAAAACAGTTCGTATATAAAAACCCCGAGCGTCCACCAGTCGACTGCATTACCATGCCCTTCACCGGATACGATTTCCGGGGCCAGGTACTCGTGAGTCCCAACAAACGACATCGATCGAGCCTCGATGGGCTCGGCTACTATCTTTAGGTTTCTACTACCCTTCCTACGCCTTCTTTGGGTCGGGTGGAGACAGAAGGCACTGGGCACGACACAACTTGGTAAGATACACGATGGTATGGAGAATCCACGAGATGAACAATGGGGACCAGACAATTTTTGGGTTTTATAATTTAGTTGATCATACACAAGCTGTGGCTTTGATGTTGAATCGTCACGTTTTAGGGAGAGGTCAAAATCTGTGAGCATTATATGACCATCGGATTTTACAAGTACATTTTCGGGCTTCAGGTCTCGATAAACTATGCCAAGCATGTGTAGGTATTCTAGAGCAACAATCACTTCTGATGCATAAAACCTGAAAATTACATTCAAAATAAAACAACTATCAATTCTCATTTACCATTATGATATTATTATTAGGGGAAATACGTTGAAATGTATCTCTAGTTACGGTTCATTTTCGATTCAGTAGCTAAAGTTTTCAGTGATCGTTGTAGTCCTAAATTTTTTTAAAAAATTCCACTTTAGTCCCCAATGTTTGGTCGGCCGTTGGAAACAAACGGAGGACTGAATCGAGAATATGTTTAAAATTTTAGGGACTGAATTGGAAAGTCCCTAAAGTTTTAAAAATATTCCCGAATCAGTCTCCCTCCGTTTGTTTCCCACGGTCGATTTAACGTCAGGGGCTTAACCGAATTTTTTTAAAAAACTTTGTGGACTAAATCGAGTTATTGAATACTTTAGGACTGAATTTATAGACCTAAACTGTAGGGATGTTTTACTATAAAATCCGTTATTATTTTATTATTATTATTATTTAAACAAATCAGGTTTACTTAATGATGTGGCAAATGCTTTGGAACAACTTGTATGCAAATAGTTGAACTAAATCTACTATTCTTAAAGGATTTTCAATAATTTTGGATCGAAAATTTCTAGTATGTTATTTGGAAATGTCAACAGTAATTAAGATGTAATTTTCAAGACTTTTTATGGCAATAATTAACAAAAATATATCTAAAATTTTTATCCGATCAGCCCTATCAAAATTAATTAACCAGATATGACTTGTTCGAATAGGAATATATATATATATAATATAATATTTGTTACATGAAAAAGGTAGGTAACTACAATTACCTGACAGCATCTTCCTCGAATCTTTTCTCTGGTTGGCGTTGCCGGAGAATATGTAAGTCGCCACCAGGACAAAACTCTGTTAACAAACAAGACCACCTCGGACATTCAATGGTGGTATGGAGAAAGGGCAAAAATGGATGATCCAACATTTCAAGTATTTCCCTCTCTGTCCCTGCCCTACCCTCTTTGTTCCTACTAACCAACTCCTCTTTATCCATCATCTTAGCTGCAAAAACACACCCTTTTGAGCCTTTTAGCTCCACTAGGTAAACCGTGCCTATGTCGCCACTCCCGAGCCTTTGGATGAACGAAAAGTCATGCAGAGTGAGCTTCTGTGTTATAGTTTCCGACCCTCGATTCTTGGCATCTCGAATGGATTCAATATTATGATTAGCCTCCGAGCCGAAGCTGGTTTTTGGATTGGTAGCCATGTTGGTGGTAGTGGCGGTGGTAGTAGTGCTGGTTGTAGATACAGAACTCGGGGTTTTGCGTTCATTGGCCGTATCAGATACATATTTTTCCATGATGGGGTATATTTCATACTAAGAGAAGGGTGCTTAGGATGATTTATATGTAGTAGATGAGTGTTGTTGAATATAAAGATAGGGGGAGAAATCAAGAACGGGAACTTTTGAAAAGTTGGGAATGTAGAGAGGAACGTTTTGGGCCGGCAATTAGAAGGCTGGGTCATGATGCCGGCTATTTTAGTTGGGTGGGGCCCACCTAAATGGCCTTAAGTTTTTGGCTCTATTATTATTTAATAATAAATTAGATTAATACATTTATTTTTAATATGTGATTAATTTTGACTATAATTTCAAGATGAATGAACCGGCGGACCTAGATTTTAATGCAAAAAAAAAAAAGAAAAAAAATTTAACATTATTTTTTAAAAAAACATTTTTTGCCGCCCATCCCAATTTTTTTATCTTTTTTACAAAAAAAATAATTTCACATACTTGATGTGCAAAAAAAATGTCGATAGAGCATCTATTGAATTGTGATTCTGCATCTTACATAATGTAGTTGAAAACAACATTTAGAATCCTAGATCTTTATATTTCGCATATTGGAATTTAAAGACAAAAAAATAATTATATTAGTTATAGAATCTGAATCTATCGTTACACCCTACATTATTTTTAAATTTGTAACTATTTAATCATCGTTGATCCATTTGGACTTCAAATCTTTGTGCATAAATTCGAGACGTGTCTTCTTCGATCGTCCATTTGCTTTCATGAAAGTGCCGAAATCCATCTATACTCGACGAATATATGCATCACTGAACTACGTTATACGTGACTAAACCAGCATAAATGAGTTTCTTGCATCTTATCTTCCATATGAGCCACACCTACTCCAGCTCGAATGTCTTCATTTCTTATTTTACTTCTTCCAGTCTTACACATCCAACAGAGCATATACATCTCTGTCATACTCATCTTTTGAACATGATTCATCTTTGCTGCCCAGCATTTCATCTCATACAACATTTTTGGAAAAAAAAAGATTTTAAATTTGGTTAGTTTCCTTTTAAAAAATTAGTTTCGGTTCACTTATATTACAAATTTTTTTGATTATCGTGTATTCATTTTTATTTTATCATATTTCTTGTCAAAATTAAAGAATCCTTCCTGAATCAAGATTATCTGGGTTGTTTTTGGTATTTTTATCATGACATAAAAATTTTGCATTATCTGAGGATAAATTTATAATCACTTTTTTTAGAGAATAAACGCTTCATTTAAATAAATTTACGAAGGGTATATTAAGAAATTATAGTTTTAGTAAATGATATAATTTAAATATTCAAACAACAAGACAACTTAAATATTACACTTCGCTTGCGGGGCGACCATAAATCCAAACACCCAATCTAAAATAATTAATAATTGAACACTGATTTTGAATTTTGATAATATATTAAAAGATATACTAATATATATATATATATATATATATATATATATATTCCCAAATAAAAAGGTTAATTTTATGACGCCCTTAAGGCCATTCATCAAGCTTTGGACGTGAATATTCCCATTATTCTCATCCATCATCCAATGGTGTTGCAACGACCCGGAGCACTGCCCCTAGAGCATCAAGAACCCAAGCTATATTCAGACTCTGCTATCTTAATTCCACGGTGCTATCCCTTCATTTTAGGCATGAAATAATATTTAGCCTAATTAGTTAACATATTTAGAAAATAAAATAAATTATAATATTTTAGTTCTACATTCTCAAGTCTTAACGGAAGCAAACACAATTACAAAAACACACAATGTCCAAACCAAAAAAGTCAAGTTAAGACAGCAAGAGATCAAAATGAGAACAGAACAACGAACAAAAAGTACACAATATCCATTATTCACAAACAATCTGCAGTGATTTGCCACAGTAGCTGGTTACCTGCTTATATATCGCCTAAAACTTTCATCACGTGTAATTGGAGGTACACTGGTTCCTGAACTTGAAAAGGTTCTCGATATTCCATCGTTCAACGGTAATCGAAGGGTAATGTCAGGGAGAAAGGGGTAAGAATCTTTAACAGAGGGAGGAACTGTACTTGTGTAAGGAGCAGTGTAGTTCAGTATATTGTGAGACGGTGGACCAGTACCATTTCCTGGATGACTGAGAGACCTCTGAGGCGTAGCTCGAGGCCAGAATTCAGTTAAAGGGCTGGAAGGAAATGTGAGAACTGTGTCATCAGATAAAGCATTTCTTGGATCAATATAAGGTCTGGGATAGAGTTTATCACCATAAATTTCTGGAGAGAAATTTGCAAAACTTGATCTTGCATCAATTCCAGGATGTTGGGCAGTAGAAGTTGCTTCAAATGGATAATCGGTAGGCAACCTGAAAAGGGCCGGTGAGTTTGGGGGAAACCTAAGGTGTCCAAAGTGTTCGAAGTTCCTCCAGCTATTGGTAGCGAGCTAGAGATTTTCTGTTTCAACGATGACTTAGCTTTCCCAAGAGCCTGTAGAACTGATCCTAGATCTTTTGAAGTTTCCTGCAGGACAAATGGAAGCTTGTTGGACGAAGAGCTACTCGGAGAAACATTTGGTGGCAAGATAATCTCTACGTTAGAAGAAATCTTTGTTGAAGTGTGTGTCATAGTACAGCAAATGGGTAAACTTTCTGCCTCGTGATTTTTTCTTGAATTTTCTTTGTCAGTGTTTTCCTTTAATACGGGAAATGAAGACTCCAGCATTGGAGGTACACAAGTAATCATGTGGCTGCACATCTGATTCTGTAATAATCCCTTTTTCGCATCTGGGGGAGATAGAAAATTATTGTGAGTCTCAAGTTCTTCACCGAAGCGAGTGTCCAGTAACTTTCCCTTCATTTCTAGATTCTTTGAACTTAATGTTCCAGCATCATCTGACAATTCAGGTAACTGCATCTCATCTTGTTCTTCTGTCGAGTCTGAATGGTTATTGGGATAGCATGAATCCTGGTGATTCATGGACAAGATAATAAAGGTAAAAACGGTTATGAACAGTTAAAAAACGGTTATGAACAGTTCATATATTACAGCGATGATGCAAAAGAATCTACATTCAAAAACATATGCTCATATATAAATATGAAGAAGCGTGATGACACGGGGAAAATAAATTAGTATTGAACATACTTAGTACCATGATAGGGAAGAGAACCAGTGAAGCATGTCTACCTTCCTAAAATGTTTCATACATGGATTAATCAATACCTAATATCACGGAGAAAATGATAACATTGATCGTCTGCTCTCAATATAATTTCATAACTAAAAAATGGGCTCTTTGTTTCACTTTCAAGCGAAAAGATGTCCTTGGCTTCCACTCCAAAATGAACACATTGATTGGCTCCCTTCAATTTTGGCTGAAAAAGGTGTATTTTTAACTTTATGTTTTCGTCCAAGCATGTCAAAATCTGATCATTCCTTCTTTCCATCTCAAATTTTCCTGGAAACATTTTCACCCAAATTTTCTCCCTCTTTCCTCTCTACTCTTATTATCTTTTCACAGGCAAAATCGGTGTCTCTAAACATACTAAAAAATATATCATATAAACACAGACTAACACATACCTTTAAAGAGCATATGAAACCCAAAACATGCAAGTTCGGGAAAAATAAGGGTGCGCCTTCTACGATGTCAACTGACAACATTTGGATTACTTTTGTGTAACATTTGAAACTGGTAAAGCAATACCTGTGTGCCACTGTTATTCTCTCTGTACTTATCCTCCCATTCTCTCTGGGCCTTCTCCTCTTCTTCATATTGCACAATGAGTAGTGCCTGATGTTTCAACGCACTTTCCATGTCTTTATCTCTCTCATGCTCGCTAATATAATGTTCATTAATCTTACGCCTTTCACTACCTGATTCTATAAGCTTCTTCTCATTATCATATTCCATGCTCAATGATTCAGGATTACAATCAGAGCCGTTGGAAACATATTTTGAAGATGTGGCATTCACAGGGCTATCATTCTGAAATTCTTCCATCGATCTGATAACACGAAAGAAATGGTATCATCCTTGGTGCAGCATGAAAACACATCGGTTACCTTATTAACTTAGGTTTAAATGCAATTACTAATATGTATTACATATGGTTAGGAAATGTGGTGACAGATTGGACAACTGAAAGAAAGAGTACCAAAGGGAATACTATAATACATAATTGCCTTATGTTCCTGCAGATATTACGATGTAACTTTTATGTGATTTCATCGAGGGTCATGGGTTCGGTCTCTTCCAGTTACTCCAAAGCGTTTCTTCTGGGTTTAAGATCACATGATTTTATATGCCAACAGGAAAGTTTTAATGAACAGAGATCAAAGTCCAAGGATGGAAAAAAGACCTAGTCTCCCTGCGCCTTATCCTGCGACATGATTTACCACCCTGTCTTGCTGAAGAACCATTTAATGCAAAACTATATTTTCTTCTAACCAGGTCCCCGTATTTCTTCTTTTCAAGTGAACCCTGAGAATCTTTTGTACTTTTCCAGGACAAGCTTCTACCAATTGATGCAGATGATTCAAGTTCAGAACCAGAAAAAGCCTCCATTTCATTTCTTCTTACTTCCAAGTTGGTTGACGTATCTCTTGTCATCAACGAATAGGTGCCAAGATTCATGAAGGGTTTCCTCGTTATCAGGAATTTGAATCATAACCCTCTGACACCTCACTTATTCCATGGTTCTCGAGAATTGAAAGAACATATGTGGTTGCCTTTTCAGCTTTCTTTCTCTGAAGAGATACAAACTTTAGTTGCTCCTCGAGTTCAGACACCTACATGTATATATAGTTGCAGAAACTATTAATTGATATGGAGAGTGGATGGGAGAGTGGGGGAGGAGGGAAGTGAAATGTGCACATATTCACATATGTGCTATTAACTCACTCTCTTGGAGAGCTCATCAGCTCTTTGCCTGGTCGTTTTTGAGACCGATCTTTCAGATAACAACCTTGCCCTTAGGAATTCAATCGTCATTGCATTTGAATCTTCCATGCTTGTTTCCATCCTGATAGAAATTCAAAGGCTAAGAACTAGCACAAAAATAACACATACCAGCTAAAAGCACATAATACGTCCTGTTCTTGACAAGTAGTGTGATATTATTGATTTCACAAAAACAATTATCGCCGATTTTGTTTCTTTGGAGCATTTATTGCCATTATATTAGTAATGTAGCACAAGAAAGATAATATCTTAATTATTATAGCGCTTGTATGCCTTCAGAGAAAGAAAGCTGCAAAGGCAACCAGAAATGTTCATGAAATCTCCAAGAAGATAAACATTTAAATGTAAAGAAATCTGCAACAAGATAAACATTTAAATGTAAAGAAATCTGCAACAAGATAAACATTTAAATAATAACAACAACACTCACTCACCCAATACGAGTCGGACTCAAAACTAATAACCCTGATAAATCATTATCTCTACAACAGGGGTATTTAATTGATTACCAACAAGAAAAATTCATTTAGTCATTCGTAGAATATGTCGAGTTTCTAAGAAGGTACTATATAATGGGGAACAACCCCCATGAATTCAACCTCGTTGTGAATTGACAGAGGATGATTTCGCAACTCTCCACCGCCCGATATATTTATCTTTTTGTAACCCTAAAATACAGTATGACATATATCTCTATCATACTTTTCACACAATTTCACGAGTAACAAAAAGATTTCTCAGTGGCGCAATGTTTTCCCTCTTTTTGGTCTGAAAGAGTGGTCCACATATGCTTTGTCTCTGTGTAATGATTCCTTAACATCTTTTTGTGTGTTGTATCTAGCACTTCTATAGTCGGTCTAGTTTATGATAATGCACACAGCCAGATGCAAAAGTTCCTTGAGTAGATATTAAAATCTGGCTCACAGCCATTTAAACGATAGGTGGCAGCAGCAGCATTCACTGCAGAGCAAACAGTTATTGAGCCTTAAGAACTGGCTGGCGGCTGCTATATAGCTCCACACATAAATAAAAGAAAAAAATATCCCAGTCCAGGCCATCCTCCTCCCATATTTTTTGGTCAACTTTGACAAATGATGATTTTCACTACTCGTGCATATTTCCAACATGAGAGTCAACAAAGGAATCTCATCACCTTTGTTAATGAATAGCGCTCATAAGAAAAATCACAACTGGGTTGATTGGTGTATATCTACAACTAGAACACCAGACGTAATGAAATTATATAAGTGCAGATGGCAGATAGAGACGACTTTCTACATGATAAAGTTTGTAAATTTTCAAAGTTGATAAACACTTAATGGGACTAGAGAATAGTAACACTACACAAAAAAGGCAGGCAACGTATGTTATCCATGCAAATGCAAGACACCATCTATCTTGAACAATCTATTTGGCAAGCACTTCTCCGACCAATAGCTCATAACAATAAAATTCGATCGCTTCCTATGTTTCTCTCTATTTTACTTTAGCTTGTAAAATGGAGGAACATATTATGACCGCAAGAAACTCTACTTCAAATGTTCCCTGACCAGTATGAATTCGTGTTTTGGGACAAAACTAAAGCCTAAAAGTTTTCAAATACAAGAAAGACAAAAAAATCGAAAATTTAAAACTTGGCAGCAGACGCCTCACTGGCAACCCAGTGGTCTCCATTCTTTGGTAAATATTGTTGGAACAAAATTGATCCATTTTCACGTCCTACGTTGCTCGCTTATATACCATCTAAACCCCAATGAATAAATAATCAAAGGCAGAGAGCTCCCACAAAAGGAACACAACTCAAAACATTTCCAATCATTTAGAGCCGCATAAAGAAAAACTCCCAAATGCAAATTACTAAAATTGATCAAGACCCGGAGGGAAAATTGGCTGGACATCATAAATTAAAGCAAATCATGATAAACGATAACAAAATCTCGTTAATACACCAAGAGAGAAGAAAATACCTCCGTTTGCAGATTTTGCAGTTTTAGCTCTTACAGCTCCTGTAAGAAGTAAGACCAAATTCAAGGGCAAGATAAAGTAAATTGAATTATACATCTGAGTATACATACAGAGAAAAGAATTGAAAAAAAGTTTTAGACTAGAGCCAATGAATCAATGATTTTGACTACATGTTTTACTGCGGAAGTTAGCTGACCATGTCGAGTTGGAGCTGAGTTCGTGGAACCACGCACAATGAAATTTGCCACATTATTTTTTAGAACAAAAGTATTTATATTCCAATTTTTTATAAATTTAAATCCCGTAATTATTACGAAGTGTCGTACTCGATTGTTGTGTTGTCATTCATGTTCAAATTACTCTTTTATGAATGCTCGAGTATCCTCAATCCCGTAGTTACGAATTGTTCAAAAAAATTACTCTATTATAAACAAAAGACGTTAAAATTTGTTAGGTTGTGCTTTTCTATCCCACATCGGTGGGGAAAGATTATGCAACCCTTTTTGTTGTAAAAGAGGGTTTAAGCATTCTAGATTAAATACATCAGTCGATAGTTTTTCTAGAAATTGTTGACTTTAAGAAAATTCATCTATTATTGTAGAATCTTGTAAATTTTTAGTATATTGTGTGGTTGCAACATTGATTGAGAAAAGATTATACATATCACATATCTCAACAACGATATCGATTACCCATTGCCTGTCGTACTGTAGTCAGAACGTAGTACACTTACATCATAAAGTACAGAGGACTCAGTGTAGCTCTTCATCGCCATCTCATACGTTGAGTATCAGTCTTCAATCCTTGTCACTTCTACACTAATCCACACATCCACAAGCGACACATGGTTAATAACAATAACTCTAACATACAAATGATGTCTCAATCCCTTCACATAAGTATCTCAACAATAACAAAAACTAAAAAACAAAATCAAATACCGTTCTCATATCCTGTTTCACAGTAAACACATCTTCGTTTATCTGTCTGACACAATTGAACATAGTGACGCAAAACTCACTTTTGGTATTCAGTCCAGTTCACACTCTGCCACTAAGATCTCCATTCCCTTACTGTCACCGTGCATCATATCGATGCTTTTAGCCAGTCTCAATCACATTGATGTTGCCATGGAACTGACACAACAATCTGACCACCATTGCTTCAACCATTCCTTAACTTGCTCCCTAGATTCAGTCTCTTCACATCACAATATGTATATCTCAAGAACTGAAATACTGGCAAGTTTCCAACAAATCATACATATTCCCCTGGCCTTGGCCAAATGGCGACTGGTAGTAAAGAAACCTGATTACCAGATACACGTACAATCACAACATCCCCGCCTGTGTTCTTGGGATCATAATATTCTTGCTGACAAACTACTGTACAAGGGTTAACAACAATACACAAACACATAAAGCATGTTAGGATCAACAGCATATACTACAACAAATACATAAACATGCTTTCAAGTGAATAGACATCTCCCTAGTGCACTTCCTCTACCATTGTTCACCCCAGTCATCTAACCACTGCACTGATACCACTAATGTGGGGCATCGTCATTCTTAATCCTCAATTATACGTTCAATTAAGTAAATCACACTCTTTACTTATCAGGATTAAGATATTATTACTACTGATCAAGTTTTTTTCACTTCGCTTACATTGTTCATATACATCACATCTTATATATCATTTTCACATCATAATTCATTCAATCTCGATCAGTTTAACTCCTAGCAGCAGAAGGTAGACTCACAATCCTGGCTTTCCCCAGCTATGAGTCCCTACAGAATAACCACGCACAACATGAGTATATAAATGATGCTCACAATCCAACATCAATGTAATGCATAATACTGTATAAACAACTTCATGTATTTCATGCATTGGAAATACTCCTCTCTGGTTGTTCTTGTGTATACACCTTGTACATACCCCAAACACAATATACAACATGATATAATTGGCCAAATACGTCATGACATATCTCATTCGACATCATATTATAACGGGACCGATATGGTATACCTCTCAGCTTAATATGTCAGTGCTCAGCCTTCACGTCCCATATTAGCAGCACATATCATATTACCGTTCTCACAAGTTATAACAGCCATATCGTATACCCAACAACGGCATACTTCTCATGGCATCAACTATATGCCTCAACAACATGAATATACAACATGCCCAACAATGGCATACTCCTCATGGCATAAACTATATGCCTCAACAACATCGTGCCTCACAGCATCAATCACATATGATATTCACAATAATCTCATATCTCAATCAACAATATATCATTATCACATATAATGATCATAAATGGAATATCAATACTCATACATCAACACATACATGTTGTGATGTACGCAATATATAAATTCAGGCGTCAATGATTAACCACATCTCTGTCCTGTCCCATGTGATGGCGCTACATGAATACCAACAATGTACATTGTCAAAATAGGCTTCACCATCAAATTCCACAAAATATAAAAATTTTCAAATTTAAACCCTAGAGATCGATTTCCACTATCACGCGATCGATCGCCAAAACATTATGGCCATCGGCGATCGATCTCTATAGTTTACGCGATTGATCTCTTGTCCGTGATCGATCGGTCACATTCACGCGATCGATCTCCCATGTGTTAACCCGCCTTAGTTTTGCCTCAGCATCGTCGATCGATGCACCCCCTGACTAGCTGATCGATCGTGATGCTCTGAAATTTTCAGAACATGGCGATTTTTGAGTTTATCTTCATGGCTCTCGACCTACATCCTCAAATTCCAAATCCATCTGCTTACAACATAATTCATTGAATTCTACATATAGCAATTCATACAAACAAAATCATGCTTCAACATGTTCTAAAACCCACCCTACACATGCATATGTTTAAACAAGCTTACATACCACTACATGCTTACCAACTATCTTTGATTTCACTTCTAAATCAGGTTGTAGCTTGCTTTCCAACTTTAAATCAAAAGAGAGTGAACAAGAGATTACAAAAGTTGAGAGCAACTTTATAGAGATTTGCTAGGATGATTTTAGGTGTAGTATGCGATTCATAATCTGATTTTAGCTTCATATACCCTCCAAAACTCAACCAAAATGCACATGAAATTATTCTCAAATTCAAATGCATATTCAACCAATTCACTTAAGTCACGCTACTACTTTCAAACATGGTTACTACAAATTCTATATCATCACATAATCATGTCCCTTAACCATCTAACCATGCTTCCTATAATTCCTCGTACTCGGTTCAACTCGAACTCGAGTCCACATCATAAAATAATGATTTCATAATTACGCAATAATTCACATAACACATGTGATTCCTTTCTAGGCATTACATAGTCAGATTTGATGGGAAAATCAACGTTGGCTTGTGGCAAGTGTAAGTCAGAGATGTGCTGATTCAATCTGGTTTACACAAGCCATTGAAGGGTGGAGTAATCCCTAAAAGCAGTAGTGATAGGAGTTTTCCGGGTGGAATGATTAGTGCAACATGAAATACCGGAATGAAAATGAAGATTGTGATGATCTAGATTTGAGAGCAGCAAGTGCAATATGTTTGTGCCTGACCAAAAATTTTCTAGCAAATGTGCATGAGATGTCTATGGCAAATGAACTCTGAGAAAAGCTTGAAGAGTTGTATCAGACAAAGGACGTCTCAAATCGGGTGTATCTGAAAGATCGGTTTCATACATTGTGAAGAATGAGGGTACTGTTATTTCAGATCACTTAAGTTTTCTCAATGTCATTGTTTCACAGCTTGAATCTATTGGAGTTGTAATTGATGATGATTATCAGGCCTTGAGACTCATCTGGTCTCTTCCATGTTCGTATGAGCACATGAAGTCGATATTATTTATGGAAAGGAGAAAATCATTTTCTCGTAGGTTACTGTAAAGCTTCTTAATGAAGATATGAGACTTGGCGGGAGTAACAGTTCATATGAAAATTTTATAATGGTAGCTCATAATTGGAAGAAGAATAACTCTGTAAAGAAAACCTGTTGGGGATGTGGAGAACATGGCCACATCAATAAATATTATTCAAAGCTGGAGCGGGTTCGGTAAATTGCTCCAGGTCAGTAAATGGAGAAGCTGGTATTGAAGCTAACATTGTCTACTTTTGTGCTATCTTATTAAAAATGACATGTACATCCTTATGGCACATCGTTATCCTAAAGTTGTCATGATAGATGATGTGTAACGTTAGTGGGTCCACGGTTTTACATATAGACATTGGTTTGACATTAATGCAATGTGTGTTGTGGAAATTCATGTCGATAACTGATTAACTTAGGAGAGCCAAAACGTGGGAGTTACACCATAATTTTTCAGCAATGTTATTTTTCGGCATGGGCTGAATTAAAATGCTTGGAATGACTAAATCTTGGTGTGTATGCTTTTATGGTGGAGTATGTTAATTCTCTACATTGATAATTATGATTGTATTGCAGTGTTGGTAGCTGAAGCTATGAAGATCTTCATCGATGTGGAATGTTGTGGGACAATATATCCGCATTGGTGGAGATTTTTGGGTTGTGTTTTTCTATCCCACATCGGTGGGAAGAGAAAGATTAGGCAACAGTTTTTTTTATATAAAAGAGGGCTTGAGTCTGCTAGTTTAAGTGCACCAGTTAATAGCGTGTCTAACAACTTTTGGCTTTAAAAAAATTCCTCTTTTGTTGTAAAATCTTGTAAAACTCTTAGCTTTGTGGTTGCAGCTTTGACTGAGCTTCCACATCCGAAAAGATTTTATTAAGTGTCCTTGTAAATAGAGATCTATGAATTATAAAGCGTGGGTAGTGGGAAAGCTTTGTGAGTGCATTTGGGGTGAGGAGATAAATTGTGTGGTTATAATAATTTTCCACATAGTGTATTTTCTTCTCTGGTACTGGTGATTTTTCTCCTGATTTATGAGTTTTTCACGTTAAATCATTGTGTCGTTATAATTTCTCATTTGGTTTCTTTTCACATAAAAAGGTGCATATCCAGTAGAACGAATTTGAAGGCCAAATTCTCAACTACTTTTACGTAAAAATAATAAAATTAACTTGATGACCAATGCAGTAGTATAGTGGTCGTCAATCCAACCTCTTATAAATGGGTCGAGTTCGAGTCCATCCCCAAACTAATTATACATTTAAAAAAGGAGAAACATAAATCTAAGAAGTAATATGTTTTACCATCTTCATTTTAATTTTTTTTCAATTACTTTATAAAATACAACTAACTATTGATTTAGTTAAAATCATTTACATAAATATAAATCTTATATAATCCATCTAATTGTATTTATTTATTTATTAAACATAAGTCAAAGAGGTTTTAATATTTGTTTGCAAAATTATCATTATCAGACTAACAAAGCTCTTTACTCGTAAAACAACACATAATAAATAAGAAAATACAAAATAAATTAACATTTAAAAATATAAAATGTATTCAATCAAATTAAGTAAAAATAAAATTTATTAAAAACATATTTGTAGGATGAATTAGTGTTTGTCGATTTATCAAAAGCTATAGCTAGTGATAATTATGCAACTCAAATCTTTTAAAGTGTACAATAATTCAAACGTCATGTTTCGATCTCTCTATTTGTAGATGCAGTTATTGCACCCGAACAAATATGTAGGCTATGTTTGGTAGAACAAAAAAATGGGATTTGAACTTGAACTTGGAATTGGATTTGGGATTGTGATTGGGATTGGGAATGTGAATCATTGAATTTGGAATTCCATTATTAATTTATTTGTGTGTGTATCTTTTTCAGTTATTACTATCACAACATATTAATGAAAATTGATTAGGTATATCCTGATGCTAAATAAATCTGAAATATTGCAATTCCATATTTTCATGTGCTTCGAGAAATTTTTGAAAAGGATAGAGCTACTTTAAAAGGAGCAGAAACTTCGAAGGAGAAGACATGTCGCTGGGCAAGAGGAGGAAAAGAATCACATGGTGGAGATTCTTCTAGAATAGAAGAGATCGATCAGTTAGTATCTCTTCTAGAATAGAAAATATAATCATATAAAGTTTCGATGATTTTGAAGAAGAGAACTTTCAACAACCTTCTATTCCTCGTTCATCATCCACAAATCTCATATCTAAGGGCGACAATAAAAAATATCAAAAACTAATGATTTAATGAGAGACTTGATAGTTTGAATGATACAATCTCATAAGTTGTCAAAGCGATGGATGTCAATGAATAAAGTAAATGTCGGTACCAAGAAGTATATTCTAAATTAACAAAACTGGAAGGAGTAGATGGTGATTTCATTTTTGCAGCATATGATTATTTTGTGTACAATCCGTTTGCAGATGATGGTTTTTTGGGAATTCCACACCGTACTGACTTTCGTTCGTTATCTAGGAAGATGCACCAGACATTTTATGACTAAATAAGTATTTGATTTTATATTATAAAATTTGGATACACTTGGATAAATAGAACGATTTATTTATTTTCTAAATTTTACATTTAATTACTGAGATGAGTTGTTTTCTAGAATTTAAAATATTTTAAAATAATGTTCGATTATTTATTTTAATATTTTAAGTTATATTTAGTAGATTATATATAGTCAATGCGGTTTGTTTGACGTGCATGCGTTAGTTTAGTTGTATATAAAAACAAATGACAATATTTATAAATTTATGAACTTTTTCAATTAAAATGGCCTTAAAATTTTATTTAAAAGATATTAAAAACATTTCTTTAATAAATATTTAAATTTCCAAATTTAAATTCCTTTTTCTCCAAACAAGAAATGGATTTGTAAATGTTGTTTTTAAATTTTAAACCAAACACTAATTGGAATTCCAAATACAAGGATTTCAAATTCCAAATCCAAATACAATATTTTTTTGTTCTACCCAACATAGCCTAAAGCTTATCAAATTTCATGGGATATGGTTAAGTAAAATGAAATTCTCAAGAAATCACAATCCCATTTTTTAATTCATCTTGCCAAACACTTAAAAATGGATTTTCAAATCCAAATCCTCTCTACCAAACACATTGATATCGTGTATGTTGTGGTGGGACACGCAACATACTTTTCAGCTTGGACCCTCGTAGGATTATAAAAATTATATAAAACTGCATATGGACCGTAGATTTTAATTTATTATATTAATTTCACATGATTAATTTACAATAATTTAAATTTAAAACCATAGAATTAGTTGAGATTCTAGCTTAAAATAAATATATAGAATTTAAAATCTAAATAAAATAGAATTCACTATAATCAAATAAATTATTTTAATGAAAAAATATTGTCACACTATATCATTTGAATTCCTCAATAATAATATAATATAAATGGTAGGATCAAGCGCTTGTCACTTAATAAAAATTAAATCTAGTGGTAACAGTGCAATTTTAATATTTAAAATGTATAGTAGCCCAAATGTTAAATTCCGATCGCTCTTCAAGTAGGAAAAATTATTGCACTCCAACAATCTCCCTCAAATAATTGCATAACCTTACAACTCATAGGAATCGAACGCATGACTTTGGCTGTGATATCAGTTAAGAATCAAACGCATGTCGTTTTACCAAAAGTTATAACTGGTGGTAAATGTGCAACTATAATCTTTAAACCGTATAGCAGCTTAAACACAATGCTTCGATCACTCTCCATACACAACAGTGAAATCAGAAATTATTGAGATTTGATATGCAATCTTCCCATAATTAGACGGATTTTCATTCCTTAGTTGTGCATGTTCTCTAGGATATTCATCCATATATTTAGTCCTTAGTTGTGCATATTCTCTATGATATTCATCCATTTATTTGTATTATTTCTTTCATAGAAGTTTTCCTTATCAAGTTGGTTGTAAGATGTGATATAATTCTGCCGTGGAATGAGAATGAAACACATTGCACAAAACTAAATTATTTTACATGATACCAGAGCAGGTTTTGTCACCTTAAACTCCACCAAAAAGCGACCCCCTGCCAACTTTTTTCGATATTCATGATGACTAGTGACGATCATCAAAAGAAGGAAGATGTTGCCAGCTCCACCACGTAATGTCACGATACTATGTTCATGCCTTTGACAATCCCGGACAAGTGTACCTCAGCAAACTTCTTCGAGATGGAAACTATGGCTATTGGGTGAATGACATGACCAATGCACTATTTGCCAAGAATAAAATTGTCTTTGTAGACGGCAGCATTCTCATGCCCAAACTAGATTCACCAGACTTGATGTATTTGATGAAGCGCAATGCTATGATGAAGGGCTGGTTAAATAATGTGATGGACAAAGAAATTCACAGCAGCGTGAAGTACGCCAAGACGGCAAGTGAAATCTGGATGGATCTTGAAGAAAGATTCGGGAAACAAAGTGCACCCATGGCATATGAATTGCGTACGACAGTGACTCTGCTTCGTCAAGACAGTGTGTCAGTGTACCAAATTGAAGGGCTTATGGGATGAAACGGGAAACAAAGTGCACCCATGGCATATGAATTGCGTACGACAGTGACTCTGCTTCGTCAAGACAGTATGTCGGTGTACCAAATTGAAGGGCTTATGGGATGAAATTCAATCTATCTCATCCACCAGAGATGCTTGTGCAACGGTTGCACATGTGATGTTCAAAAGCAACTCATAGCGATGCGGGACCGCGAGCAATTGTATGAGTTCTTGATGGGACTCGATGATGATTATGGGACCATGAAAACCCAAATCTTGAGCACAAAACCAACTCCAAGCATAGGGGCAGCGTATCATCTTGTTGTAGAAGACGAACAACAACGCCACCTCACAGCAACGCGTAAACCCACAATGGAAGCTTTTGTGTTTCAAATCCAAACGAAACGTGATGAAAATGAAAGCGTGGATTGGTGCAACAACAAACGAGAGAAACCATGATGCTCTAAGTGCCAAAAACAGGGACACACATGGAGCAATGCCTTGAAATCATTTATCTCATTTTGTATAATATGACGGATTTTCTCATGATCACAAAACCTTCTTAGCAGCCATCACTTCATGTGATGATCCAAAATACTTTTCCTAGGCTGTTAAAGATCCAAATTGGTGTGAGGCAATGAAGAAGAAGGAGACAAATATAAAAATATAACAAAAATAAAATTTTTTTTGAAAATAACGTAACAAAAAAAATGTTTATAAAATTATAGGAAATCGTTTCTTGAACAAACGATTTCTACTTTTTTTTTTATTTTTTTTTAAAATAAAGGTAAATTCGTTTCTTAAAGAAACGAATTTACCTTTTTCAATTTTTTTTAATTTTAAATATACTATAATATAATAATTATTATTATTATTATATTATATAAAATATTATATATATATACGTATCTGTATATATAGTATAATATAATATATATAATAATAATATATATATTATATTTATATATATATATATATATATTATAATAAAAATAATAATTGTGTTCGAGTCTTGTCGAGCTGTACAACGCATTCCGAATATGTGTACCCTGATGATGCATTGTTACCATCTCGTCGGATCATGATCGTCGGCAGATCATACCCCAAAGATTTATTATTATTATAAAAAAAATTTTTATAAAAATAATTAGTATTATATAAAAATAAAAATAATTAACAAAAATAATAATTATTATAAAATTGTCATGATAATTGGCATAGATTATGGGTGTAAACGAATCGAATCGAGCCGAATATACAGAAAATTTTAAAGTTCGAATTCGGCTCGAAATAGTTATATTCGAGTTCGAGTTCGATTAGAAGTTCGAATAGTTTCAAAAATTTGGCTCGAGTTCGGCTCGAATCAAAGTTCGAGTTCAAGTTCGGCTCAAAAACGTTTGAACATGTTCGTGAGCTATTCGAATTATTGCTCGAAAATAAATACCTGAAAGGTTCGAAATATATTTATTTAATATATAATTATATTATATTAATAAAATATTAAAGTTCGCGAGCGGCTCGCGAACTATCGAACAAAATAATTTGGGCTCGAATTCGGTTCGAAAAAAGTTCGAACATGTTCGAGTTCGACTCGAATTCGAGAATTTCGAATTCGAATTAAATATTTATCGAGCCGGGTCGAAAAGTTCACGAACATGTTCGATTGGTTTACACCCCTAGCAGATGTGATGATAATATTTTAGACTGGCATGGACATGAATGTAATTAATAATAATAATTATTAATTTTATAATAATAATAATAATTATTATTATTATCCGTTTTACAAAAATCGAATTACCGTCCGCTCAGTTTGACATCTCTATACAATTATTATTATTATTATTATAACAATAAAAATTAATAATAATAATAAATCTGTGGGGTATGATCTGCCGACAATCATGACCCGACGTACACATATTCGGAATGCATTGTACAGCTCGACAAGACTCGAACACAATTATTATTATTTTATTATAATATATATATATATTTAAATATAATATATATATATAAATATAATATTTATATATATATATAAATTATATTCTAATATATTATATATATTCAGATACGTGTATATATATATATACATATTTTATATAATATTATTATTATTATTATTATATTATAGTATATATATAATTATATATTATATTATATTTAAAATTAAAAAAAAATGAAAAAGGTGAATTCGTTTCTTTAAGAAACGAATTTACCTTTATTTTAAAAAAAAAATAAAAAAAGGTAGAAATCGTTTGTTCAAGAAACGATTTCCTATAATTTGGTAAATACTTTTTTTGTTACGTTAATTTCAAATTTTTTTTTAATTTTTGTTATATTTTTATATTTTAGTCGAAGAAGAAGATACAAGCTTTGGAAGATAATGAGACTTGGAAATTAATGCTTTTACCAGCTGGAAAAAAGAGTTGTTGACTCCAAATGGGTATACAAAGTCAAAAATACAAGCCCAATGGTGGTGTTGAACGCTACAAGGCTCGATTAGTGGCAAATGGCTTCACGCATGTCGAAGGGATAGACTTCCATGAGACCTTTGCCCCTGGGCTAAGCTAGTAACTGTTCATTGCATGTTGACTGTCGCAACCAAGAAAATTGGGAAGTACACCAACTAGATGTTAATAACACCATTCTCCTTGGCGATCTTGAGGAAGATGTTTACATGTGCATCCCTCAAGGTTTTACAAAGAAATGTCACACGTTTATGTTAGTTGCAAAAATCATTGTGTGGCTTACGACATGCATCACTAAACTGGTATCACAAATTCACTAAGGCCCTCATCATGATTGGCTTTCGCCAATCACAAGCTGATCATTCCTTATTCATTTTTCGACGAGATACCACTTACGTTTCCGCACTTATTTATGTTGACGATGTTCTCCTTGTTGGGAATGACAAGGATCACATCCAACAAGTAAAGTCATATCTTGATGAACAATTCAATATTAGAGATGTGGGTCTAGTAAATATTTTTTGGGCATTGAAGTGGTTCGTTCCTCCCAAGGCATCGTGCTCAGTCAAAGGAAATACACTTTAGATATTTTGGAAGAGAGTGGGCTTCAAGCTAGTCGCCCTAGTGCTTTTCCTGTGTAGCAAAATCTGAAATTGCAGAAGGATGATGATAGCCCGGAAGTTGATCAGGCCCAATACAGACGATTGGTGGGCCGCCTTTTATATCTCACAGTTACATGACCCCACATTTTATTCTCTGTGAATCAGTTAAGTCAATTCATGAGTCATCCTCGCCAATCTCACATGAATGCGGTTGTGCGGGTTCTGTGACATCTGAAGCAGACGCCTGGCCAAGGGCTTTTCTTGCCAGCAGATGGACCACTTAATTTGGAAGCTTATTGCAATGATGATTGGGGCGGTTGAGCCCATACACGACATTCTAGCACTGGCTATTTTATCACCATTGGCGGATCTCTTGCATCGTGTTGATGCTCTAAGATTTGGAAGCTACTCAGTTGGGTCTTACACCCCTGTTTTGTGACAATCAGGCCTCATGCCACATTGCAGTTAATCCCGTCTTTCATGAAAGGACGAAGCATGTCGAGATGGAATTTTTTTTGTCCATGAACGTGTTGAAAGTGGGGACATTGCGACGTGCAAGATTTCTATAGACTTTCAAATTGCGGATATTTTTACCAAGGCTCTCGGAACAGAAACATTCCAATTTTGAAAGGCAAGTTGGACATTCGAAATCTTCACGCGCCAACTTAAAGGGAAGTATTGAGATTTGATATGCAATCATCCCGTAATCAGGCGGATATTCATTCCTTAGATGTGCATATTTTCTAGGATATTCATTCATATATATTTTCCATAGTTGTGCATATTCTCTAGGCTATTCATCCATTTATTTGTATTATTTCTTTCCTTGTAAGTAAAAGTTTTCCTTATGAAGTTGTTTGTAAGATGTAATATAATTCTGCCGTGGAATGAGAATGAGACACGTTGCGCAAAACTAAATTATTTTACAGAAATAGTGTCAACCACGTTTTCTTTAACTTAGATTGACCAATCATGTTCTCATGTCAAACTAAGATTAACGAGTTGAAGCTGGCGGCGTCCTTTGCCTCGCCTAACTCTTAACTTGCTATAAAAGAAACTTACATATGTTCCAAATAACACCACCACCAAACATACTCTAAAAATTCTCAATTATTTCCTCATTTTACATAAGATCATTATCATTTCCTTCAATTAAAATCCCATTTCCTGTAAAAGAAAAACACATACAAGAGAAGTCTTCATTTTAATCATATGGAATCGTTACCAAATCCCGGTAGCTATCCGAAAACGCACGACATGATTCGGTGGAAGTCGGGTAAGAAGGTGGATCCAAGGCTTCTGGCCTTGTTGGAATCATTCGAGGAAATCTATGTGAAAAGGCGTGAATTCTTCAACAAAATTTTCCCGGGAGATCACGGAAAATTGTTTCGAGAACTCGGGGATGCGATTTTGATGAAGAAGAAGAAGAGGAGGAGCATGCGGCGGAGTCAAAGCATCGGCTCGGCATATGCAGTCAAAGGAAGAGAGTTGGATGAACATGGGATTGATGAATTCAAGGTTGAAAGATTCAAAGTCAAGACTCCAATCGTGGTTGAGGAAGATTCCCAAGGGGGTACAACTCTCGGGGCATTGAGGATTCTGAATTGAATTCTACTTATTTTTTTTAATTTTTAATAAATTCTGGGAAAATCTTAAAGTTCAATAATGTAAGTTATTGATTCATTGATTTTTTTTATTTTTGGGTTTGTATTTGTATATTATTCTTTCCTTTCAGAACTATAACAAAGCTTTATGATTTGGTTACATGACTCATACGCTGCAATCAGAAGTCAGATTCTTCTTGTAAATCCTATCCCGGCGCTTGCAAAAGTTTACTCATTACTTTTACAGGAAAAGGGACAACGTTCTTTACATATACAATCTACTACCTCTTTAGACTCTTTGGCTATGATGGCAAAATAGACTAGTAAATCATCATCTCTTTCTAATTTTGGACTTGATTATGCTGCTTTTCTGGCCAAGAACACTTATTACAAAGACAAGAAGAGACCGAAGTGTTCACACTGTGGGCACAATGTCGATAAGTGTTATCAACTTATTGGATATCCCGGGTTGGAAAGACCAAAAGGAACAAGAATTCTTCAAGACTCTGTGAGTGCTAATGCTAGTACCACCTCTTCTCCTCCTAAAGAATTTTCACAAGAATTGTACAATCAATTTTTGGCTTTCACAAGGTCTCAAGTTCATCAAACCACTAGTCAATTATCTTTTGAAACGGTTCCTCACTTAGCTGCTACTATGGTAAAAGGTAAATCAATAGGTAACAGTGATGTTGTGTGTTGTAATGTTTTAAGTTCTAAACATAGTCAAGCATGGATTCTTTGTAATGTTTTAAGTTCTAAACATAGTCAAGCATGGATTCTTGACACTGGAGCCATAGATAATATGATTTGTGATTATTGTCTCTATACTAATGTTATATCTCATGTTTCAATAAATGTTCACTTACCTAATGAGGAGATAATTCAAGCTACACATATCAGAGATATTCAACTCACACCCGATATCAAACTAGAACACGGTCTTTGTGTTCCTGATTTCACTTGCAATCTTGTCTCTGTCTCTGAACTTAAGAAATCAAATCAATTTACTCTCAATTTTATTGCTAATAAGTGTGTTCTACAGGATCTTATACTCAAGAAGACGATTGGTTTTGCTGAAATACATGAAGGACTATATCATCTCACACTACAAAGAAATCATTTTTTTTTGCTGCTTCAAGTTCTACTTCTTCTATTGATTTGCCAAATTAATGGCATTTTTGATTAGGCCATTTATCTTTTGATAAATTGAGCTCACTATCAGACTTGTATGTCAACTGTAATAATTGAATGAATATCCCATGTGATATGTCATTTTTCGAAACAAAATAGGCTCTCATATCCTGTTAGTAACTCTGTAACTCAGTATGCCTTTGACATGATACACCCTTTTCAGTACAATCTTATAATGGCTATAGATTTCCTTACAATAGTTGATGACGATTCTCGCTGTACATGGGTATATGCTATGAGACATAAATCTGAAACTAAGAATTGTTTACAATAGTTTTATAATCTAGTTCTGACTCAGTTCAATAGGAAAATTAAAATACTAAGATCAGACAATGTCTCTGAATTCTACTTTAGAAATGGTATTGTTCACCAATGTAGTTGTGTGAAAAACCCACAACATAATGGAAAGGTTGAGAGGAAACATCAACACTTACTACAAGTTGCTAGATCATTCTTATTCCATGCTCATGTATCTCGTGAATTCTGGACTGATTGTGTCTTAACAGCTACTCACATCATCAATCGAATTCCATCTAATATACTAGATAACAAGTCTCTCTTTGAATTACTATATCATAAAGCTCCTACGTATTCCCATATGAGAATCATATGATGTCTTTGATATGCATCAACTTTATCTAATGGCCGAAATAAGTTCGATTCAAGAGCATCAAAATGTATATTCATTGGTTATTCCTTAGGATATAAAGGCTATAAACTTTATAATTTGGAAACTAAACAAGTCATTAATTCAAGAAATGTCCAGTTTTATGAACATATTCTCCCTTTCACAGATGTCGTTTATGATACACCATTTTATAATCATAATAGCTCTATGTTCCATGTTCCATATTAGTCATTTGATCATATTACTCATCCTCGTGCTATTAATACAAATACATCTACCATTATCGATGAAAATGTGCAACACAATCAGGAGCATTCATCAAATTCTTTGGAAGAAATCACAGATACTTTTGAGGACAACAATCTTATGAACAATGATTCTGTTTTTCCTCATTTTCATGATAATTCCTCACAGATAAATCATGATAATGATATCAATCAGAGGAAGTCTGTTCAGAAGCAGAAGTCCACCAGCTTACCTGAAAGACTATTCCTGTGATCTTCCACAATCAATAGCACGCTCATCCATTCATTCAGTTTCATCGGGAAAACAATATCTAATGGAATTTTTTTATCCTCGACTAATTTTTATGCTTTCCATTAGGTGGTCACAACATCGATATCAAAAGTTTCATAACCAAGAACTCATAAACAATCAATCCAAGATTCAAAATGGCAAAGCACCATGGAAGCAGAAATCAAGGCACTAGAAAAGACAAAAACACGGTTACATACAAAACTCCCGACAAACATTGTATTGGATGCAAGTGGGTGTATAAAATCAAATTTAAAGTCGATGGAAGCATAGAAAGATACAAGGCAAGACTAGTTGCCAAAGGACACACTCAAGAAGAAGGGATTGACTATTTTGACACATTCTCACCGGTGGCAAAATTAACAACCGTTTGAGTTCTTTTGGCAATAGCAGCTAATCAAGATTGCCACATACATCAATATGTTCTAAATTATGTGTTCTTGCATGTAGATCTTGATGAGGAAGTTTGCATGTCTCCTCCCCCTGGATATTGTCAGCCTAATGACACAAGAGTATGCAAACTCATCAAGAGTTTATACGGCCTAAAACAGGTTTCAAAACGGTGGTTCTACAAACTCACAACATGCTTAATCACTTATGGATTTTATCAATCAAAATCTGATTCTTCTTTGTTTATCATATCTAACAACAATCACTGTAATACTTTATTGGTCTATGTAGACGACATAATCTTAGCATGAAATAGCTTGGTGAAAGTTGAAGCAATCAAGAAACATCTTGATGAAAAGTTCACCATTAAAGATCTTGGCAACCTAAAGTACATCACGGCCTTGAAGTAGCAAGATCAGTTCAAGGAATCACCTTGTGCCAAAGGAAATATACATTAGATATACTTGATAATACATGATACTTAGGTTGTAAACCAGCTTCCAAACCAATGGAATCTTATTGAAAACTGACTTCAAAAGAAGGTGATCTTCTCCCGGATCCTAAAACTTACAGAAGATTAGTTGGACTTCTTTTATACTTAACAATCACCAGACCTAATCTTTCTTTCAGTATCTCTTACTCAATCTATGTCGAAGCCCACTCAATCTCACTTGGCTGCAGCCCGTAGAGTTCTAAGATTCTTAAAGGCAACTCCATGCCAAGGACTTCTTTTATCTAAATCATCTCCTTTACACCTCAAAGGTTACAGTGGTGATTGTGCTGATTGTGTTGATATCAGGCGAAGTGTAACATGATATGCTATATTCTTAGGTGATTCATTGATCTCATGAAAATCAAAGAAACAGCCTACTGTTAGCAGATCATCGGCAGAAGCAGAATACAGGGCGCTTGCTTCTACCACTTGTGAAATTCAATTGCTTTTTTATTTGTTAAATGATTTTAAAATTTCACACAATTTCCCGACTTTAATTTATACTGATAGCAAGTCTGCTTGTTGTATAGCTAACAATCTGGTCTTTCACGAACGGATAAAACACATCCAAATTGACTGCCACTTAGTAAGAGAAAAAATCCACGAAGGATTGATAAACTTATTCACATTCTTTCCAAAGATTAGATTGCGGACATCCTAACTAAAGCTTTAGGATTGCATCTGTTACAATCATTTACCAACAAGATGAACTTGAAAATATTCACGTACATCTTGAGATGGGCTGTGAAGATGTCTCAAACCAGAATGATCGAATGGAGAGTTTGAGAATGAAGAGTTCAAACATAATAGAAAATTTAAACATAAAATGAATGAAAAAATGATAAAATATACATCATTTTTCAAAATTTAAATATTTAATTATCAATTGCCAAATATAGATAATTTTTAAAAATTGAAACATGACCGATTTTTCCATGCTATTTTGGAATGGATAATTAAATGATCTATTTTAATATATTTTCGGTTAAATGTATATTACACTGAATAACCTAGTATGATAAGACCATGGGTCGAGCTAGGAGCCCCGCACCCAAAGAAAAAAATTAATGTAAATAATTTAAAAAATATCCTTATTTCTTTTTAAAAAATCTCACTCCCGGAATTTTTTTTTTGGTTCGCTATTGGATTAGACATTTGATTTATTATATATAATAAGTTATATATCTATAAAATACAAAATTTATATAACGTGATGATTTACATTATATAAATATATTTCATGAAATATTATATAGATTGACCATATTACATCATTGGATAATATTTATCTTTAGAACGTGCTTTGCAACCTTATTAAACTTTATTCACACTAGTAGACGACGCACACGCGTTGTGTGTGTAACGTAATATATAATGCATATGAATTGATTCGTGTAATGAATAAATGAGACATATACATTGGTTAATATTACAATTCAAAAGATGCAACAAAAAACCACAACAAATCATTGGAGGGGGTAGTTTGGTAAATTCAAATTTGTCATACCAAGGTAGTTATTATAAGGGGCTTATGCATTATAATATAGTAAGATGTTCTATTATCCGTGTTTTTTTTCTTTTTGTGGATATTATAATTATCATAATTTTTTTTGAAAAACATTATCCTTTTCAAATGCTGAATCTGAATCCGTCTGTGGCTTCTATTTTCATCACGTGGACCACCCTTTAAACTTTTGCCTCACCCCACTTCCACCAAGGATTCTATTCTGCCGCCATTAAACATCACATACTCCTGCACTCGTAGGAAAACACAGATAGCGAAATAGGAAAGTTTACCCAGAACAGGGAGGGAGGGGAAGAACATAACAAAGATCCGGTTTTTTATGGTTGAGGAATGGACAGAATCAGGATTGATGGTCAAAGATGCAGTCTTTTTCGCTTTTACGGTTTGAAAAATTTGTCTCCTGAGAAGGGTAATTTGCTGTGATGTAAACATTGCAATTATTGTACTTTTCTTGGAATTTTAGTTGTGGAACATTGGAAATTATAAAAGTAGGGACAACATTAGAGTTGGATTGTTGTTATTGTGGGTAAAAAAATCAAGAAAAAGAGGGAAAAATGATATCTTCAGGTATAAATTTGGTGATGACAGTGATAGGATTTGTAATGAGTACTTTGTTTATAGTATTCGTGTGCACAAGGCTCATTTGGGCTCGGATATATTTGACTGCGTCGAGGCGGTCATTAGCCAGGGCTACTAGATCTGAACTTGGCACTGTAAGAACATGTTTCGCTACCTTTTTTCTACTCAAGAATTTCATTTGGTTTCAAGTTTTGATTCACATGTTTACCTATAATATGTTATTATATATTCGTTGGCTTTTCTTTTGTCCGCCGTCCCTTGATGTTTTTATTACTGTGTTGCTACATTTTGCGTACTAGGTTAGGCACTTGGTCTTGTATAGTAGGCGACTCTTTGAATATGTGTGGTCGTGAACTCGTGATTGACAAGCAATTACACAGTGGCTTTAAGATTGAGGCTGTTCCACCTAAGACCTAACAAACTAATACTTGCTCCACTCAGATTTACTGCCGTATGGCGGAGCTCTAGTTGAAAACCGCTGCTACAGGTCAAATTCCACCCTTCCGTGTATCTTGTGCCTTTTCTATGTACATCTTGAGTTGGAGTCTACCTCAACCACAATTGTTCGTGGGATCTAGAAAACCGACTTTGGCTCCACCATATCATACTCCCGTGGCACTAAATATGCTGGTCCTTGGATTGAGGCTGTTTGTTTAGGCGCATATGCGGGAAGGGGTAGAGATCGAAAAGCTTCCATATGAGAGGGTGAAAGGAAAGCCGTAGCCGGGGGATTAGAGGAGGCAGAAGCTTTCTGATACAAAATCAAGTGTAGTGACAGTACCACTGGCTTGAACCGGAGTGCTAACCTGGTTCGAATGAAATAGGCTAAAACCCATTCCAGGAATCAGAACTTGAACAAGAAACCAAACCCAAAATCCCCATTCCCTACATATAATAGACTAGCAGCGGACGGAGACGGACATTACGAGAGGGAAGAATGAGAATATTAGATTAGGATCTAAGCTCCCATTCTTTCAAATAAAGCGGTTGGGTCATATCAATTGGAGTTGCCGATTTAGGAGCTTAAGTTTGCTACATGCTCATTTCTATTTGTTGATCGAGTAATTTCTAATGTCCTCATTTCGACCATTTTTCATGGAGTGTAACTTTTTTATTTTTATAACTCTTATTGCCCCTTATTTCTGCTTTTTCACTTTTAGATTCTTCCCCGGGTGCATGATTTTATATATGAATATAAATTTTTAAAAGAATTGCATGACTCCTGCTAGTCTCCCCACTCAGTCATCACAGTCACTATCACATCCTTTTTACAGGCTAACACGCCTACTTGTACTGTGTTGCTAACCACGTCAAGATAGTATCTTTACTTAATGTTGTTGTTGATCATTATGTGTGTGTGTATTGTCTTGATGTAGTGACACTTGAGAATCTTGATTTATCTTTGCTTTGGACCACTTGCAACTCTGATCTAAAGGATTGTTTTTCTGACCTTTTTATGCAGTTGGAGCGTGGTCTTCACTGTCTTGAGCCTCTCGAGGTATCTAAATTTCCTTCGAGAAAGTATGGAGAATTGTGCCTATCCTCAAAAGAAAATGCTCTGTGAGTTCATCTATATGGTTCCATGAGTGTACGCGAAACTTGTCTGCTTAATAAGAAGACTTCTTAGGCTTTTTTTACCAGGACAAACATTTTTGTTACTTGTTTCTAGTTATCAGTTTCACATGGTTCCTCGAAAGAAATGTGTGATTGAGTTAAATAGCGATGTTTTAAGGGTGATTTTGGATTTTCTTTTTTAGGCATCCTTTGGCTCCTCTTCTTAGTGCAAGTATATATTGCCCCGTTGCGCAGAAATTCACCTTTATTTCAAGGAAAATTAGATTTAAAACTGTCAAGTTTAAGGGTTGGCTGTTCGATTCAGAGGAAATGTGAGCATTTTCCTTCTGTGCGTGGTAGTTGTCAAGTTAAGTATATCGTGTCCATTGCAGTTATGTATTTTTTATCCGATCGAGTCCTGTGTTTGTGTGCATGCATTTTATGTGTTCCAATACCTCTTTTAGAAATATCTCCACTTATTTTTGCGTCTCTTTCAAATCTATCGGTCATAGAGTCTTATTTTTCTTTTAGAAACATAGATCTTTTTTCATATTTGCTGCATGCACTGCTATGACTTTTATGTTTTGAAACATGGAGTTCATGTTTTGGAATGGGGATTGAGCTCAAAATTCTTCGACTTCAGATCCCAGCATTATCTTATAAAAAGTTAAAGCAGCCGTCTAGATTACATTCTTACACATCTTTAATTTTTACTATTCTTTGCGGACAACATACAGCTTTCATAGTTTGAAATGTCACTTTATGTTGTTCTTGAAATTTCATGAAGAAGCTTTATCTCACAAACTAAGGATGCCTTAACATAACCTTGGATTTCGAATCATTCCATGTTTCTTGGATTTCAAATCACAATTCGAAGAGTGCAACATCAGCATCACAATTTTCGTAAAAAATTACTTCTATGAGAGTAAATAGTTTATAAACTCTTTCCTCTGAGACCGGTCGGGATGAGATACATGCCTAACACTGAATGACATTTTTTGGGCTTCCGTGTCAAATGCAGCCTCCATTCTTTATGAAGTTCTTTGCTTGGTTTTCATTTTAGCTCATTAGCTTGTTTTCTACAAGAGTGCTAAACAAATTTGATGTTGGAAGATAATCTTAAGAGTCACTTGTGCATAAAATGGAAATGGAAGAAACCCTTTTCCAATACTCAGTACAAACGATAATACTTAAAACTACCAGAAACTAGAAACTAATTAAGTCTTTTCTTTGAATTTTGTGTGATTTACTACATTACATAATATTTGTATCTTCTGTTTACTGTGTTAGACCCCTGTTCCGTTCCAGTTGAACTAGCCTAAATACTAGTCTCGGTTGTCCTTGAAATCAAATGTATATCATAGAATTTTCTAGTCACCCTTGTAATGGCAGATATAAATTTTTCTCCTCAGGTGCACCGTATGCCTATCCGAATACCAGGATGAGGATATACTACGCATCCTACCAGTCTGTGGGCACTCGTTTCATGCTGTGTGTATCGACATATGGCTGCACCAGCAGTTCACCTGCCCTGTATGTCGAATTTCTCTTCGGGAGCTCCCTGAGCGGAAGTGGAACATGCAGCCCATGTTTAGTTCTGCTATCCGGTCCCAGTACACCATGCAATCTATCAATGCACATTACTGTCATTGCATGTTACATGACCGTAGATGTTCGTTGAGATCAAACAACACCCAAATAATCGGCCCGATCCAGGAAGAGGGTGGTGCTGATGCTGGAGTCTGTGACACGGTCTCGAGTGATCATGATCGGATGGGTAAAGATTCGGTGAATTTGAAAGTAGAGAGCCCATCGAATAAATGAGCTCAACCCATAATTTCAGCTGCACTAGGATCCTAGTGTGCCCTGGTTCTTCACTCTTTCTTTTTCTGTATGTATGGTGTTAGATTCAGAGGCACTAGGTTTTCAAATGGACAGAAGTATTCTGCATACTTTAGTCCCCATCATCGACCAACTCTCTGGGCCTGTTCTTATTAGATTCTTTATTTTTATTGTTATAAATCTTTAATTTTCTTTATGTATTGTTTTGACAAGGAAATTTCTTTTGCAACAGTTGGCATTACGATGGCTATCAAATAGCATACAAGCTAGTATATAAAGCGACAAAATAAAAATATTTTTTAAAAGAGCTACTGGGCTGTCCCATTTTGTAAGAGCTCACCTCCATTGGAGAGACTCGAGTTCGAGTTTCGCAGTGTATAAAAAAATATTTAGACCCTCCATCTTTATATTCAAACAAATTGTATTTGGTCGAATATTAATCATTTTTTCATATTTAAGTTTGATTAATTCCATGGGAATTTAATTATCAAGGTTTGGCAAATGTTTGAATTTGAGTTTTACATTTTTAAGTATATTTATTTTAAAAATAATGATCCGCTCTAGTCTCCGAAAGACACCTCTCATTAATACACCACATGGAATGAATTTGTCATGAATTAATATTAAGTATAAATAGATGCATTCAGCTTTGAAATCACACAGTAACACATGTTTTCACCTAAATTTCTCTACAAGTTGCTCTCAAAACCCTTGAATTCTCTTGTTCATTCTTCTTGACTTGAAGCTTGGAAATCAATTGGAAAACTTGATCATAATTGAAGTTCTTGTGGATTTGATAATGATAACATAAATTAGATGTTCATTTGTTGATAGTTGAATTGAAAAGCTTGATATTAAGTTTTGTATATGGATGAAGAATTAAAACGGGATGAATTCAATGAAATAGGTTATGGGATTATGGAAATATGTTAGACTCATGTAGTATGCATTTATCAAGTGTTGATGTTGAAATATGAGGTGTACGCTGTAAACCATGGAGATAAGCTCAAAAATCACCATGTTCTGAATTTTTCAGACTTCGGCGATCGTTCACGAGGGGAAAGTTTGAAGGCGGTTTAACACTATGGCGATCGATCGCGTGATCATGACCGATCGATCGCTGATGGACAGAAAGTTTCGGCGATCGATCGCGTGATCTTGGCGGTCGATCGCGAGGGGCAATTATTTGAAAAATGTTATATTTTTTTTTTTTTTGGAATTTGATGGTGATGCCTATTATAGCATTGTATATTGTTGATATTCATGTAGCACCATCACAGGGAATAGGACATAGAGGAGGTTAAGCATTGACTCCTAATATATACCTTTTGTACAACACGACAGGTACGTGTTGACGTTCGAGTATTGATGCTCCTATTATGATTTATGAATTGTTATGTGATGATGCTTATACATCTTTATTGAGATTGTTTGACATATTGTTATTGAGGCATATGATTGATGCCATAAGGTATGATGGCGTTGGGCATGGGAATGACTGTTATAACGTGTTAGGATAGAAATATGATTTATGCTGCTAATATGGGACGTGAAAGCTGAGCCACTGACATATTGAACGAGAAAGTAATATCATAAATGTCTCGTTATAACAGGTTGATGAATGAGACATGTCATGACATATTTGCATTTTGTGAAGATGGGCGCCTAATTCCAATACAATAGGGGTCTATCAGTGCAAGTCAGCTGAACACCGTGATTGAGTTGTGGGTAGGTGGGTTAGGTGATTGGATTGTGATGATATATATATATATATATATATATATATATCAATACTCATTGTGTGTGATTTATTCTGTAGGGACTTATAGACCGGGGAGGCCGAGATTGTGAGTCAGACCAACAAATTACTGATTGAGTGATGAACTTGTTAGGAGTTTATGTCATGTAGTTGATGTAAATTATGTCATGTTGAGAGTAATGTAATAGTTGACATAGTAATACTCTTAATCAATATAAATTCTATCTTAATCCTAGTTATACTTGTGAATGATATGACGAATTTAAGGATTAATGCAGCGAGACCCCACAACATTTAACAACATACAATTAGAATCAAATTCAATCAGAAATAAGACATGTTCAATAAATAATCCAATAATTATAGAATTGAAAATAAATCCAAAAACCGAGAACTTGTAATGGTTCAATCCTCAAAAACAATTCAAAATAATAAAAATAAAAATTTTAACATTAGTAGAATTCGTCATGCTTTCATTTTCATTATTAGTTCTTGAAACAAATAAAATTATATCTTTTTTACGTGACACTTAAGCATATTTTGCTATTAAATAACACAAATTTGACTACACTAAGAAAATAAAAAAATTCAATCGATTGTTACCTGTAAATTAATGAGCCGAACTCTTTTTCTTTTAGATGAATTTGCAAATATTTGACCTTTAAATTCTATGCACTCACGGCTTCTAATTTCAACAATTAAGAAAAGTAAATAATCCTAAATTAATTAAATTTTTCATTAATTTAGGAATAAATAATAAAAATGATAAAAATTATGAATCATCAAATGCTGAGAGCAGGCGAAAGATAATGAAAGATCATGTAGGTGAATAAGGAGAGTCATTAACTAATAAAAAACCTTAGAGATAAGAAGACATGATAAAAGCCATACAAATCTCTAGGATGAGTTAGAGAATTTTTGATTTTTTATAGTTGTGTCTAAAACTTTGAATTTTGTATCAAAACAATTATATAAGAGTCTTTTAAAATCTATTGAAATTTGGATACCTCTAAACTTTTATAGATTTTTAAAAGTAATGTTTTTGAATACTATCTGACTTTAAAAACTTTATGAAAGTTTGTTTTAAATACCAGTAGACTTCTATAAAGTACATAAAAATCTAGATTGAATAATAATAGAGTTTTATAAATTATATGAAAGTCTAGATTAAATACTTCTAGATTTTTGAGCTCCGTAAAATTCCATAACCGATACACCCCAACACAAATTGAGTACCATTTAATATATTAATAAACTAAAGCACAAAACCACAAATTATCTTAATATTTGTTATTACATGATCCCCGCTAAATTCTCACACATGCTCAAAATTAGTCTTTAAAATAGAGAAAACACATACCAAAAACACACACCGACACATGCATTACCTATTGTGCCCTTGGCTTGATCTTAGATCTTAGGCTATTTTTCATCACAACAGTGAATTCCAGCTTCTCACTAAGATCCACTTTACCATTTTCATCCGGGTAACCCGACCACTCGAATTCTTGGACCATTCGGGCCAACATCAAATTCACGTGAACCGTAGCCATGCTCAAACCTGGGCAAATCCTCCGCCCGACACCGAATGGCATCATCTTGACTCCCGTTACGCCGGTTATATCGGCATCCTCCCGACCGGCAAAGAATCTATGGGGGTCGAACTTCTCCGGGTCGGACCATATTTTCGGATCCTCTGAAATTCCCGGTAGGAAAAACTCAACATTTGCATCCGTTGGGATATCGTACCCGCCTAACTTAGTAGGTTCAGTGACTGCATGAGTTAGGGCAAAATAAGTTGGGGGGTGCTTGCGCAGAAGCTCCTTGACGACGGCGTTTAGATACGGCATCTTTTCGAGATCTTTCTCGTCCACTTTTCTGTTTACTCCGACTACGGATTTGATCTCCTGGTACAATCTTGATTGGATTTTGGGGTTCTCGATTAGTCTCGCCACGGCCCATTCGATGCCGGTGCCGGTGGTGTCCGTGCCGCCGTTCAAGAACTCGGAGCAGAGAGTTACGATTTCTGCGTTCGTGGGAGATGATTTTCGGCCCTCGATTTTGAGGTCGAAAAGGGTGTCGATGTAGGAAAATGAAGCGGAGTTTTTGTGCAAGTCTGGGTTTTGAAGTGCTTCCCGGCGCTTCTCGATTAGTGGGACTATAGTTTCGATCTGTTCTTGCCTCACTTCTTGCACCCTTTTCCTCTGTTTGGAGAAAAATGGGCTTAAAAGGGGTAGATAATCGTCCAATCGGGGATCGAGAACAATGAGCACAGTTTTCATCATCTGATCCACTTTCTCGATCATTTTCTCGTCCATATCGACCCCAAAACACATGGATAAGAGTATGCAGAACACAGCAAATCGTGCGTTTTTGAGAACCCAAACGGCACCGTCATTGGCCGCTGCTTCATGCTTCAGCCTGTCGATGAGTTTCTCCATTGCCATCTCTCTTGTGTTTCGGAATTCTTTCAGCCTGGCGGCGCTGAGCCCGTTCTGCACCAAGTTCCGCCGCAAGGATCTCCAAACTGGGCCGTAGAGGCTGGCGTTGACGGTGAATTTGTTGCAACTGAAGATTGTCCTCGTCGGGTTTTCTCTTGGCCGGCTGGCGAAGATTTGACCCTTCACAATCAAAGCTTCGTAAGCTAAATCTGCACTGCTGATAATAATCATGGTTCTTGTCCCCATCTTCAAGGTAAAGATTGGGCCATATTCAGGTAACAGATCACGAACGTATTGAAAAAATTGTTTCCCCGAACTCGCCACCTGAAACAGGTTGCCCACGACCGGCCATCCCGGCGGCCCAGGCGGCAAGTTCAGCTTCTTGGATTTTGATTTATATTTAACCAAGAAAATCAATCCGGTGAATAGTAAAGCTGAGGCTGTGAATATTAGATAGTAGTAAGGTGAAAGAGACAAAGACGAGAGGGAATCCATTGCTGAACTGAAGAAAGTAGAGAATAAGAGACCAGATGTTCGATAAAAGAGACAATGATGGGGAGCTTTATCAACAGAAAAAAAGAAGCTTGGTTTACAGGTAGGATCAATTAAAGCTATTGAAAATTTCAACAATAACAGAGATTGGTGTTAATGCTACTCCCCAGAAGTTCATATTTACAAGTGTAAATTGTGGCGTTTTCACTGAATTTAGGGAAATAAAAGGAAGAATCCATGCAGCGGAAGATTACGAGTGAACCGTGAAAGCAGTTGGGTGGGAAGTGAAATACGGCCGAAAGAGAAGAAGTTGGGGGTTATTAATAAATTTCAACTACTTTCTTCAAGCATTTAATTAGCAGCGCCAACATGTTTTTAATGCAATTTTTTTGTTTTCTAGAAGGGAATTTAATCCTAAAATATATATAGAATATCTTACTAAATTCAATTTTTGTGTGTGTTCAGGGGCGGATGGAAGCCCCCGTCCCTACCCCAGCCCCACTATATATATTTTACTATAAACATCATAAAAATCAATACTGTCCAACCGACTCACAACACGCGTATCGATGGGATAAAGATCACAAAAATATTTATCAGGATTTCTGTCTCGAAGTGTAGTATCAATATCACCTGCCCAAACATTCTCAGATCGATGAGATGACTGCAATGATAACAGATGACTGTCAATCTGGTCTGGTGCTCTTTGTAAATCCATCCTGAAATATTACACAACAAATATCAACATAACAAAAATATATACATGGCCACCACCACCTGCCACCACCCACCGCCGCCAGCCGCCGGAACATGGCGGCCACCTCCCGACACCCCAACAGCCGTAAATCATACGACGGTTCCCGCCACTCATCTCCAAACTATAACTATCTTTTCAATAAAAACTACAATACAAAAATCAAACACAACAACAAAATAATGTAAATTTTATAACTTTCAGAAATTTATATTACAGAAAAAAATATTATCTCAGCTTCAAGAATGATAAACAACTAAGCTCCACAAATTGAAAACACAACAATTTTGGAAATTTGGCAAAAAAAGTTGAAGGATTCGAAAATTTTCGTCTGGAAAAGGAAGATGAGAGAAAAGAAACGAGAGGAATAGCAAGAAGAAGAGAGGAAGGAAGAAAGAATGAGGGCCGGCGTAAAATAACACATTATTGAAGGCGCCATCTGAAAAGAATGGAGAGGAAGAAGAAGGAGAAGAGAGGAAGAAAGAAAGAGGGCCGGCGTAAAATAACACATTATTGAAGGCGTCATCTGAGATGGCGCCTTCAATAAAAAAATATTTTTTTATTAAGATGGCGCATTCAATAAACTTTTTTTACCTGCGAGGAATATGCCACTTGACGTGGCGACTTCAACTGAAGTCGCCATTTCAGATGGCGTTTTAGGTTAGTTTAAAAACGTTTTAAAATATCGATTACTTTGTTAAATTAATAATTATTTTCGAATATTTTAATAAAAAAACCTCTACACTATTTGCGATCGATTGCCAGTTATGTGGCGATCGATCGCCAAGCCCGTTTATAGCCTACTGCCTCTAGGCCATCGATCGCCACATAATTGATGATCGATCGCTGATTAATTAAAAAAATAAACCGTGTCGTGCCAGCCCACGGACTGGCATCACTTGGCCCGTCACTGCCCATGTTCCGGGCCGTGCCTGACACGGCACGGCCCATGTTCCGATGGGTTGTGTCATGCCGTGCCCGTGCCTTTGCCGCGCCCCGTGTCGTCCGCTCTGTTTGACATCTCTAGATACTTGTGTCTACATAAAGAAAGAGAAAGACCGGGTAGTTGCCTATCTACTTGTTTATGTGGATGATATGCTGATTGCGAGTGATAGTAAAGAAGAGATTCAAAAGATCAAGGATATTTTGAATAAATACTTTGAGATGAAGGACTTGAGAAAGGCCAAAATGATCCTAGGGATGGATATCATTCGGAATAGAAAGGAAAAAAGCTTATTTCTATCCCAAGAATCATACGTTGAGAAAGTTTTTCATAGGTCAACATGCACGAGTCAAAAACCTGTGACTGCACCATTGGGTCAGCACTTCAAGCTCTCAGCAAATCATTGGATACATTCCGAATTCTGTAGAGGGATGTTGAGTGATCAAGATATGATTTGTCTCTCATATATAACAGGAGAAGTGTTTGGGCCCTTCATCAAGTGAGACTAAAATGCATGGTCATGCTCGAATGAGTCGATATGTGATATCGAGTTTATTCGTTTATTCTAGTCTACTTGGGGATCAATAAATAAAAGATTGAACTATACGAGTATGACTTATTACATGACTCGTGTTTAATCTAAACACCTAGGTCAAAGAGATTAAGTTACATGGTGAATATTATCACATGCCATAGGTAATGTCGAGTCAATGTCATTCTTGTAACTTTGGTAGACTTGATGTTTTGCTAGATACCGCTCATTGCTTGTGACATAAAATATGATTTTATATCACTGCCAATATTGCAAGATCCTAACGGGTCGCACTAGATAAAATCGATAAATGAAGTTAAATTCATTATTGATTTCAAGAAACCTTTGAAAAGTTCAAGGATTTTAAGAATGAAGTACAAAACCAGCTTGGCAAAAGTATCTAAATCCTCCGATCAGATCGAGGAGGTGAATACTTAAGCCAAGAGTTTCATGACTATCTAAAGGAGTGTGTGATAGTCCCACAACTCACACCTCCGTATACTCCACAATGGAATGTTGTATTTGAAAGGAGGAATCAAACTTTGTTGGACATGGTTCGATCTATGATGAGTCATGCAGATCTTCCGATTTCCTTTTGGGGACATGCTTTAGTGTTGGAATCGAATAGGGGGGGTGAATGAGATTCCTTGGCTACTTTAGCGTTTTAAAATGAGTTTGTAAAAATAAAATATTTTGCGCTTGCGAAAGGCTTAAGTCAATCGATAAATAAAAGAAATAAAGAAGTAAACAAATAAATAAATGCGTAATGAAATAAAGCGGTAAATGACAAGGATATTTGTTATAGAAGTTCGGCGATGAATCGCCTACGTCTCCTCTTCCCGGTTAGATAACCTCCAACCGAGGTTCCACTAGAATAAATGATATTGGCCTTGAGGGCTCCAAGTTAGCCACACAATAACTCTTCCCGAGTTTACAACGCTCTTCCCGAGCACACTACTCTTCCCGAGTACACACCGCTCTTCCCGAGCACAATACCCTTCACGAGTATACAAAGCTCTTCCCGAGCTACCAACACTCTTCACGAGTCTTCTTGGCCTTAAGGGCTCCAAGGATAGCCACACACTTGCACCAACAAGACTTGTTGATGACTTTACAATTCTCCAACTTGCTTTGGTGTTGGAGGACCTTTACAATAAACCAACACACACCTTCACGGTGTACCAACACGAAGTGAACAAGACTCACACACAATAAAAGAATTATAAGCTCCAATACAATAACAATGTATGGAGATTGCAAAGCTTAAATCAAATAATAATTATCAAGACTTTGATATAAGTTGTAGGCTTGAATCACTCCTCGATCGCCTCGGACATCGCCTCGGGCGATCACCATCGCCGCGCCCCAACGGTCAGCAAAAATCACGGATCGCCTCAGGCGATCAAGAGCAAAAATTAAGGCCGTAGCTTCAGCATGTCCAAATTTTGCATCGCCTCAAACGAACTCCACATCGCCTCAGGCGTTCCAGCCCATCGCCTCAGGCGTTCGTGACATCGCCTCGGGCGAACTCCCCTGCGCGCATGCCCGCGCCATCCCTCGGCATCGCTTCAGTCGATGTGCGGGAGCGAAGTCCTGTGGCTGCCATCGCCTCAGGCGTTGGTCACCATCGCCTGGGGCGATCTTCCTCGCATGCTCGCCTGACCATCGCCTCTGTCGATGAGCGTGGCGATCCTCGCCTGGCACCCATCGCCTGGGGCGATGGCACTCATCGCCTGGGGCGATCCGTGTCTTCCAAAAGACAAATTTTCTTTGGCATTTCAATACTATTGCAATCTTCAAATTTGATCATAATTTATGCTGCATACTCAATAAAAACCATTAGTACAAAATGTATAGGTTTTGTAATCATCAAAACAAAAACGATAATTTTATTTAAAATAGAGGAATGAGAGTTGTAGCGTTTTAAGGCGCAACAATCTCCCCCTTTTTGATGATCACAAAACCCGGTAAACTTGAAAGAAAATATAACTTATAGCAATGCAATGCATAGAGAGTTTAAACTCCCCCTTAATGAATGCAATGATAAACAATGTTTCAATGTGCATTTTTATCACATTTACAAAATGTGTCACAAGTTGTAAAAACAATTTGGTTGCAAATAGCATTTCATCAATCAAGTTTACACCAAGTTTACACATACATTCTCCCCCTTTTTGTGAGAATAAAAAAGGTAAAGGATTTTTAAGAAATTTGGACATAGTTTCCTTTAAAAAAGAATAAACCATAAATCCATCCAAGTAATAACAATCAACTCAAAATCCAATCAACAACTTAAAATCCATCAACATACACAATAAATTCATTCCAACATCATTTAACCATTTAATCCTTACAAATAATTACAAAAGGATAAAATCAAAAAAAAAACTAAAACAAAGACAACTCAATCCATGCCACCATCACCATCACCATCACCATCATTCCCGTGAGTAGTATCCTCGTCCATGTGAGCACTGGAAAACTGAGAACGAAGAGCGTCCACTTCATGTCGTAAATACGACAAATCTTCTCTCGAGGAGTCTTGGTAAGCTCGAAGAGACGCAACATCATCTCGAAGGGAATGGAATTGAGAATTCATGTCGACTCTCAAGGATTGAAATTGAGAGTTCATATCCTCACGAAGGCTTTGGAATTGAGAAGTAAAGAAAGCAAAAGCGTCTTGATTGAATTCAAAAGAAGAAGAAGGTTGATGACTATCGGGAGCTGGAATATCCGCCCCAATATTCATCATGTCATCAAAGGTAGATGGAGATTGATGCTGAATGGGTGGCTCATCGAGATTTGGTTCAATCAAGAAAGGAAAATGAAGCCTTTGGGCACTAGTCATCCTATCAATGGGTAATGAGGGGTGATCTTTAGGATTGAAGGCAGAAAGTAAGTTCCCCGGATCATTAACCCAACAGGAAGTGGAAGGATTCCAAGAGATTTTGTTAAACAGAAAACACCTAAGATTGAAGGTGTCCTTGGACTTGATAGGGAGTTTCTCATTGTCATCGAAAGGAAGGTTGAAATGAAGAAAAATCTTTGTTAGGACACGGCCGAATGGGAGAATAACCTTTTTAGGATTATGGGCGGTGTTCCTGAAGATTTGGACAATGAATCTTGGTAGGTTGAATGGGGTCATGGTAATGATGTAATACATCAAGTATACATCAGAGAATTTCAACCTAAGACGATCACCATCCCGAGAGATCATCGAGGTGATCACTATCTTGTGAAGGATTTGGTAGTTCGTAGGAATAGAATTCACAAGAAAGGATTGGTTTGGACATTGGGGAGTTCCGCCAAATATGAGATACAAGGCTTGGGCAGGATCACATACCCCATCATTGGGCCAAGTACCTAGAGCAAATTTAGCTGGACCCTCCGAAGGAATGCGAAGAATATGTCCTAATTCAGTGCTATTGAATTCAATTGGACGATTGCAAACGATGGTTTTGATAGTTAACTCACCATCACCCTCAAACAGTTCAAGATTGGCATAGAAAGAATGAATCATGGATGGATACAAAAAATCGTTCTTTCTAGGGGGTTTGAAAAAATTTTCCCATTGTTGGAATTGAATCCAATCAAGGATAGGGAGCTGGGAAGTTCTAAGGAAATCGAAATCAAAGACATAACCCGGAATTAATTTGCGAGTAAGATAATCTTCCGGAATTGGCTTACCATCAAGTGGAGGACCCGTATAATTCCTAGTGGATCGATTAGAGTGTCTCCTCCGGCTTGATTCTCCTTCTTCTCGGTTGCTTCGAGACATTTTGCAAGAAATTTGAGAGAATTGAGGTAAAGTTTCGATTTTTTGAGAAATGGGGTTAGGGTTGCAAAATTTCGAATTGGAAGATTTGGTGTTTGGAAAGTGAAATTGATGGTTTGGAAAGGCTTAGGATTGATCGATTATAACAATGATGAAGAAGGCTCGAATTATGGGTGAAAAACACGAAATATTGCTGAAAAAATGAGCAAAAGCCGTAGCTTTCTGTCTTTAAAAACCGAGATCGCCTGAGGCGATCTAGAGAACGCCTGAGGCGATCGAGAACGCCCGAGGCGATGCTTGCGATCGTTTGAGGCGATGCGAGCCACGCCCGAGGCGATGCTTGCGATCGTTTGAGGCGATGCGAGCCACGGACGAGGCACTGCGCACAGAATGCTGAGGCGATGGTTTGGCCATATTTTGAGTCAATTTTTGGACCAAAAAATTATTTTTGATAATTCTAACTAACATTAAACCATCTAACAACAAAAATTAAATCACATAATCTAAAAAGCACAATAATTCACAATTTGTGACTTTTAAAAGGTGATTTCAAAATGCATTTTTGAAATTAAATGTGAGTAAACTTGATTCCCCCTTAACAATTGCATAGCACATACAAAATAATCAAGTAAAGCATAAAGTAAACAACTCTCCCCCTCAAACCATGCATACACAAGCTCTCCCCCTTAAACTATGCATGAAGTAAACTTCAAGATTATCACACAATTATCCCCCTTTTTGTGATAATCAAAAAGTACAAAAAAAAAATAAATAGACAAATCACAAATATATGTTGACCCATAGCCATATTTTACACATGTTCCTCATCAAGCATATAATAGCCCAAAATAAGGATAAGATTAATTCATTTTGGAATACAAACATGCGTTTTAAGGCGATCAACAATGAATTTAAAATGTGCAAAATGTGCATATGTTCTACCAAAAAATTTCATGCATTTGTGCCCAATAAACATTAGAATTCTCAAATCATCATTTGATAAATTTATTAAGATCATGATAGCATTATTTCAAAGATAGAGCATCTAAACAAATATAGCATGCTTAATCACATAATATCATATAACATATTCAAATTAGAATTCATTGCACTTACTATAAAAGGATAGGCATACATCATGCAATAAAACAATTTATATGTGCACATGCTAAGGGGTTATGCATTTTACTCCAATCAATATTGAGCTTCATTATTTATTGGTCACAATTAATTTGTGCCAATTAATTTTGAATTGCTCATTTAAAATGTATAAAATAAATTTTACCTTTGATGACAAGAGTGTGTTCTTGTCATTGGTCCTATGCCTCGTGCTTCTTCTATAGTGGTGAATAAGATGGTTTCCTCCCTTGAGGTGCTTGTGCCTTCATCCTTCATCCCATTGTTGACCCTACAAAACAAGTTGGCAATAGAAGGATCTTTGGTACCCATTTGATTTTTGGGTCCTAGAGGGTTAGCTTCCTTTGGCACCTTTGGAATCCATTTCCACCTTTTATTAGGTTGGTATTGGATTCTAGCAAACCTACACTTGTTTTTGGTATGACCACTTTTACAACAATAGTTACAAGTATGAGAATCATGCTTGGCTTTTGCTAACAAGCTTGAAAATGATTTTGATTTGCTTGAGAAGCCTAACCCGGCTTTATCAAAGCTACAACGTTGCAAGCCAAGCAACTCATTCATCTTTAGACTACTCTCACTAAATTTGCAAAAAGATAATTTTAAAGAATCTAATTCATTTTTCAATGAACTATTTTCTTCATCTTTCTTAGCAATCTCAAGTTTGAGTAGTTTGTTGCTCAACTTAGTTTTGCCAAGTACATCTATAAGCTCATTATAAGATTCTAAAAGTTCATCAAATGAAGGTACCTCATCGTCCCTATCATCTCCTTCATCTATGTCATCTTTTGCCATGAGACAAAGATTTGTTGCTTCTTCTTCTTGATCGGAGTCGCTATCACTCCATGTGGCTATAAACGCCTTCTTCTTCCCTTTGTCCTCATTCTTCTTCCTAGGACATTTATTAGCGTAATGACCTTTATCTTGACAATTATAACAAGTTACCTCATTTTTGGATTCTTGTTTGGTAGCACTAGAGGCCTTTGGATTGCTATGTTTGTTGAAGAACTTCTTGAACTTCCTTGTGAACAATGCCATTTCCTCATCGTCATCTTCATCCTCGGATTGATCTTTTCTTCCAACCAAGGCGATCCCCTTTCTCATAGATCTATCATCCTCCTTCATTTCTTTTCTTGTAGATACTTCAAGTTCATGGGTCACCAATGTGCCATGAAGCTCATCAAGGTCATAAGATGTGTTCTCCCCTTTGTTGGACTCGATGATGGCCGTCCTCTTGGCATCCCATTCCTTTGGTAAGGCTCTTAGTGCTCTCCTCCATATTTGCTTTGGAGGATACTTCTCTCCAAGTTGGGCAAGCTCATTTATGATTTGAGTGAGCCTCCTAAACATTGAATCCACATCTTCTCCGGAATCCATCTCGAATGTCTCATATTTGAGTTGTAGGAGATCTATCTTTGTCTCCTTTACTTGGTTGGTTCCTTCATGACAAATTTGTAATTTGTCCCATATCTCCTTAGCCGTTGAGCACATCGAGATCCGGTTGTACTCCTTCATATCTAAGGCACAATGCAAAATATTAATAGCTTTAGCATTTTGTGATATTAAAATCATATCCGCTCTAGTGAAATCGTCCATTTCTTTGGGAACATTAATTCCCCCAACTTCCTTTAAAGGAATATGTGGACCTTTCACAATGATTTTCCATAGATCATAATCTACGGATTGGATGTATAGAGAAATTCTATTCTTCCAATAACTTTAGTTATCACCCGTGAAAAGCGGAGGGCGATTTGTCGATTGACTTGAGCAAACTCATTTGCTAGATTAGCCATATAAAAATTTTGATTTAAAACAAAAATCAAATGGCTCTGATACCACTTGTTGGAATCGAAGAGGGGGGGGTGAATGAGATTCCTTGGCTACTTTAGCGTTTTAAAATGAGTTTGTAAAAATAAAATATTTTGCGATTGCGGAAGGCTTAAGTCAATCGATAAATAAAAGAAATAAAGAAGTAAACAAATAAATAAATGCGTAATGAAATAAAGCGGTAAATGACAAGGATATTTGTTATAGAAGTTCGGCGATGAATCGCCTACGTCTCCTCTTCCCGGTTAGATAACCTCCAACCGAGGTTCCACTAGAATAAATGATCTTGGCCTTGAGGGCTCCAAGTTAGCCACACAATAACTCTTCCCGAGTTTACAACGCTCTTCCCGAGCACACTACTCTTCCCGAGTACACACCGCTCTTCCCGAGCACAATACCCTTCACGAGTATACAAAGCTCTTCCCGAGCTACCAACACTCTTCACGAGTCTTCTTGGCCTTAAGGGCTCCAAGGATAGCCACACACTTGCACCAACAAGACTTGTTGATGACTTTACAATTCTCCAACTTGCTTTGGTGTTGGAGGACCTTTACAATAAACCAACACACACCTTCACGGTGTACCAACACGAAGTGAACAAGACTCACACAAAATAAAAGAATTACAAGCTCCAATACAATAACAATATATGGAGATTGCAAAGCTTAAATCAAATAATAATTATCAAGACTTTGGTATAAGTTGTAGGCTTGTTCCTTAGCTTCAAAATGCTCCAAAGCATCCATATTTATAGTGTAGAAGGCCCCCTAGGCTCCTACTAGCCGTTGCTAAACAAAAGGCTTGAATCACTCCTCGATCGCCTCGGACATCGCCTCGGGCGATCACCATCGCCGCGCCCCAACGGTCAGCAAAAATCACGGATCGCCTCAGGCGATCAAGAGCAAAAATTAAGGCCGTAGCTTCAGCATGTCCAAATTTTGCATCGCCTCAAACGAACTCCACATCACCTCAGGCGTTCCAGCCCATCGCCTCAGGCGTTCATGACATCGCCTCGGGCGAACTCCCCTGCGCGCATGCCCGCGCCATCCCTCGGCATCGCTTCAGTCGATGTGCGGGAGCGAAGTCCCTGTGGCTGCCATCGCCTCAGGCGTTGGTCACCATCGCCTGGGGCGATCTTCCTTGCATGCTCGCCTGGCCATCGCCTCTGTCGATGAGCGTGGCGATCCTCGCCTGGCACCCATCGCCTGGGGCGATGGCACTCATCGCCTAGGGCGATCCGTGTCTTCCAAAAGACAAATTTTCTTTGGCATTTCAATACTATTACAATCTTCAAATTTGATCATAATTTATGCTGCATACTCAATAAAAACCATTAGTACAAAATGTATAGGTTTTGTAATCATCAAAACAAAAACGATAATTTTATTTAAAATAGAGGAATGAGAGTTGTAGCGTTTTAAGGCGCAACATTTAGAAACAACAATATTTATACCGAACCGTGTTCCATCTAAATCAGTTGAAAAGACACCATATGAGATATGTGTTGGGATATGCCCTAAGACATGTCATTAGATGATTGTTTATGACATACAATGTATTATGATTTTATAAATGGCAAATCATTATTATATATTATTCGAATATCTGTGCAATATGAATTGATATATAAGTTAATGTCCTTAGAATAATATTGTATTATTCTTAAAGATTATCCCTAGTCAAGTATTATCATAAATAAGGATAATGATAATACATTGAGACTAGTATGTTTTGATACTAGTATGTTTTGATTGATGAATTGTTCATGGATATGAGATATCAAATCAACACATGGGTACATGTTAGAGAACAATGTACTGGACAGACCCATAATGAGAATGCTACATGGATAGTTATATGAGTGTCATAAGCAATTCTCATAGTGATAATAATGTATGTAATCCTTACGACTTGAGATCATCAGAGATCCCAACATAAGAAGTTATGTATCTTGATATTGTCAAACGTTGTCTGTAACAGGGTAAACTATAAAGGCAACTATTGGATACACTACGAATTATGTAGAGGGATGTTGATTGATCAAGATAGAATTTGTCCCTCCTATATAACAGGAGAAGTGTTTGGGCCCTTGATCAAGTAAGACTAAAATGCATGGCCGTGCTCGAATGAGTCGATATGTGATATCGAGCTTATTCGTTTATTCTAGTTCTACTTGGGGATCAAGAAATAGAGATTGAATATACGAGTATGACTATTCCATGACTCGTGTTCAGTCTAAACACATGGATAAAGAGATTAAGTTACATGGTTAATATTATCACAAGTTCTAAGGTTATGTCGAGTCAAAGACATTCTTGTAATTTGGGTAACCTTGATGTGTTGCTAGACACGGCTCATTGCTTGTGACATAAAATGTGATTTTACTGTCACTGCCAACATTGCAAGATCCTATCGGGTCGCACAAAATATTAAATCGATAAAGGGAATTAAATTCATTGGATGAATTAATTAATTAAGAAGAGTCTTAATTACATAATTATAAGGATTTAATTAAATCATGGGTTTGGGCCCATAAGGCTTTGTGAAAGCCTTTAATTAAATCATATATAATTTGATAACAAGGTGATTAATTAGATTAACACTTCATATCAAAACCTAGCCACAAAAAGGTGAAGCTCTCGGTCACCAAGCTCTCGGCCGCCGGCTTGATCCTTTTGTTTTCCGGCCATCTTCATTCGATTTAGAATTGTGCGTGGTTATTGTTCCGGTTTAAGAACGAGTCTAGCAACTTGTTCTTAAATCCCCTTCGATTTGATCGTGTGGATACCGTAGAGACAATGACAAGACCTTTGGAGGTGTTGCTCGTGACTCGCGGATTTGGCATCGTATCTGCTTCAAACACGCTACAAGGGTGAGACTCTTATTATCTCTATTCCGATATGACCACTTTGTATAGATCCGCGGTTCTAGTAATCCAAAAAATTTAAATTCCGCTGCGTTGTATGCTTGTTGGATTACTTACAGTGGTATCAGAGCCGTGTACAAAGCTCATATCGGATTTATGTGGTTAATTGTTTAATCATATTTAGATTTGTATTGCATGCTAATAAAACTGTGTATAATCATATATGATATGAGTAAATCGAGTTTGTGTAATTATCGTAAAATTATATTTGATATAATTGAAGTTTATTGTATACGATACATGAAGACGCAAAACCGAGCCCATAGCATGTGATGATTCGGCCACCACCATCACAAATGACACACGGCTGCCACATGAGGGCTAGGGTTTTCAAACCTTTGGCTCGAGATGGTTTAGCAGTTGTGGCTAATAATTGTGCATGGAAAGGTCGAAACATGGCTAGGGTTTAGAACCCTCCTCTTGGCTCGAAAATGTTTGATTATCGGCGCATGACTCACGATAAATGATGGGTGACGGCTAGGGTCACATGAGGGCTAGGGTTTTCGAACTCATTGGCTCGAGATGGTCAAGCCGCCAACGTCATGAATCGTGCATGAAAGGCCGAGAACTAAAACAAAATTTCGAACCATTGTGGCTCGTGACGGCTAGGGTTTCGAACCCAAAATGGCTCACGACCGCCGTCCAAATTTTGTTAGGGTTTCGAACCCTCATGGTTGGATGTGGGCTTTTGGGCTAAGGTTTCGTGACATGTGATGTCCCGAGTGTACGATAATTTCATAAAATTTATTTTACACTTTTATTGGGATTAAATTTTAAAATGTTTAGAATTTAATCCATTAATTGTTATTGCATGTTATATATGTTGTTTGAGCATGGTGCATGGTTATAGCCCTATAACCTATTAGATAGGATTTTTGAATGTTTGTAATTTAATACGGCCTGCGAGTCGTGCCTTCTTTATTTTTCTGAATGTATTCCCTCCCCTATGCTCCCCCTCGAATGTAACTCGAGGAATTCTCTAAATCGTGTAATTGTTATATAGTTTAGTTAGAATTTTATTGATGGAGATCAATGAAGATGGACAAAGGTGCCGGGATGAGAAAGCCATTCACAAAAGGGAGCCAAAGAGGTGCTTGGAGAAGTTACCTTAGGTTGACCTTTAGGATTTTCTCATTGGCTTGAGAAAATCATTAGATGGGGCTATAACCATGTCACGTTTACTTTATGTTGATGTATGAGATGCATGTTTACTGTTTTATTTAATATTGATGCTTATATATATATGTAGATATGTATATATTCATATATGTACCGGACATATTTTCAATATTAATAAAATCATGAGATCAATAAATCCCTCTTATAATATTAAGTTTAAGATGCCTTCCAATTAAAAATACTCGTCAAGACTTCGATTGAACATGTGTGGGTTTGCCAAAGCAAAGCACCGTGACAATCTTAGTAAGCCGCGAAATGATAAATGTGATATCCGTATCATTTTAAAAATTGGGTTCGAGTTAACTAGTGTTATCTCAATAGGACTGGGAACCTAGAGGCATGGGGTTGGATAATAATTCATTAGATGAATTTGAACAAAGCGTTGTTCGTCCAATCATCCAAGAATTACATGTGATGTAATTGACAAAGTGTTGTCTACCTAAATAACCGAGTCTTGGGCGATTAGCCAAAGCTAACTCAAGATTAAGTAAAATATGGATCTTGGCCCACTAAAGTTTTCGAGAGTTGATAATTTTAAACAAAATAGTGGGAGTGTCATTTAATATAAGACCATATTAAATTCTTAAAATCATAAACTTATTTTGCATATTTATATTGTAGATATCCATGGCAACTAACAACGTCACAAGCACATTATCATTGCGATCGGTCCTTGAGAAGGACAAACTTAATGGGACAAATTTCCTAGACGGGTATAGGAATTTGAGGATTGTCCTCAAGCAAGAAAAGAAGCAATATGTCCTAGAGGAACCCTTACCTGCTGAGGAACCTTCCTTGACGGCTGCTAAAGCCGATAAAGATGCTTACAAGAAGCATCAAAATGACGCACTTGATGTTGGGTGCCTTATGCTTGCCACCATGAACTCTGAGCTTCAGAAGCAACATGAGGAAATGGAGGCGTTCGATATGATCGAGCATCTAAAGCAACTGTACCAACAACAAGCAAGACAAGAGAGGTGTGACGTCTCTAAAGCGTTGTTCCAGTGTAGAATGGTAGAAGAAAGTCTAGTTGGAACTCATGTACTCAAGATGATTGGGTATATTGAGAATTTGGAGAAGCTGGGTTTTCCTTTGGACCAAGAGTTGGCCACTGACGTGATCTTGCAATCGTTGCCGGAAAGCTTCAGTCAATTTATCTTGAATTACAATATGATTGAAATTGAAAAGACTCTACCACAGTTACTTGGCATGCTTAGAACTTTTGAAGCAAATAGCAAGAAGTCTAAGCCTACAAATGTTCTTATTGTGAATAAGAGCAAAGGAAAGACTAAAGCTAAGAGCTTCAAGAAGAACAAGAATGTCCTTGTTAAGTCTAAGCCACATGCTTCTGCACTAAAGCCAAAGGGAGGAGTGGCAAAGGAAGGAAACTGTTTCCATTGCGGTGAGACAGGTCATTGGAAAAGGAACTGCAAAGTATATATGGAAGATCTTAAGAAGACAAAGGGAAGTGTGACTTCCACTTCAGGTATTTTTGTTATAGAAGTCAATTTATCTACTTCTTCATCATGGGTATTAGATACTGGATGTGGATCTCACATTTGTGTAAATGTGCAGGATCTTAAAAGGAGTAGGACATTGGCAAAAGACGAAGTGGACCTCCGAGTTGGAAATGGAGCAAGAGTTGCTGCATTAGCTATAGGAGATTACCATTTATCTTTGCCTTCTGATTTATCATTGATTTTGGAAGACTGTTATTTTGTGACGTCTATTACCAAAAACATTATTTCTATTTCTTGTTTGGACAAGTGTGGATTTTTATTTATGATAAAGGACAACTGTTGTTCTATTTATTCAAATGATATGTTTTATGCAAGTGCACAAATGATTAATGGTCTTTATATATTAAATCTAGATATGCCTGTCTATAACATTAATACTAAAAGGATTAAGAATAATGATTCTAATCCAACTTATCTCTGGCATTGTCGCTTGGGCCATATAAACGATAATCGCATATCAAAACTTCATAAGGATGGAGTATTTGATTCATTTGATTTTGAATCATATGAAACATGTGAATCTTGTTTAATGGGCAAGATGACTAAAGCCCCATTCAAGGGACATGTTGAAAGGGCAAATGTTTTATTGGGACTAATACATAGTGATGTATGTGGACCAATAAACACACATGCTAGAGGTGGTTTTCAATACTTCGTTACATTTACTGATGACTTCAGTAGATATGGGTATGTGTACCTAATGAAACATAAACATGAAACCTTTGAAAAGTTCAAGGATTTCAAGAATGAAGTACAAAACCAACTTGGTAAAAGTATCAAAATCCTTCGATCAGATCGAGGAGGTGAATACTTAAGCCAAGAGTTTCATGACTATCTAAAGGAGTGTGTGATAGTCCCACAACTCACTCCTCCGTATACTCCACAATGGAATGATGTATCCGAGAGGAGAAATCGAACCTTGTTGGACATGGTTAGATCAATGATGAGTCATGCAGATCTTCTGATATCCTTTTGGGGACATGCTTTAGAAACATCAATATTTATACTGAACCGTGTTCCATCTAAATCAGTGGAAAAGACACCATATGAGATATGGGATGGGAAGCGTCCTAGTATGTCTTTTATGAAGATTTGGGGTTGTGAGGCTTTCGTGAGACGTCACGTCTCTAACAAACTTGGACCCAAATCTGATAAGTGTTTATTTGTGGGGTATCATAAGGAAACGAAAGGATACTATTTCTATTATCCCACCGAGAACAAAGTGGTTGTTTCTCGGACTGTGTTTTTCTTGAAAGAGAATTTATTTCTAGAAAAACCAGTGGGAGACATATATAACTTAGTGAAGTTCAACCATAAGAAAACACTGAACATGATATTGAGATGGAAACAGAGCAGACACCACAAGCTGTTGTGGATAAAGTACCTGCTCAAGAGACACAAGCCCAGCGTAGGTCTGTAAGAGAACACCGGGAGCCACAGAGATATGGATTTCTTGTGACTCAACAAGGTGACTTACTACTTATTGATGAGGATGAGCCGTCATCTTATCAAGAAGCTATAATGGGCACTGATTCTGAGAAATTGAAAGAAGCCATGAAATCTGAAATGGAATCCATGTATGCAAACCAAGTATGGGCTTTGGTTGACCCACCTGAAGGGGTGAGACCCATAGCGTGCAAATGGATTTTCAAGAAGAAGACCGACATGGATGGTAATGTACAAACCTTTAAAGGTCGACTGGTAGCAAAAGGTTTCAAACAAATTCATGGTATTGGCTATGATGAAACTTTTTCACCAGTTGCCATGGTTAAATCCATTAGGATCTTACTTGCAATAGCTGCATTTCATGATTATGAAATCTGGCAGATGGATGTCAAAACAGCTTTCCTCAATGGAAATCTGCTTGAGGATGTATACATGACACAGCCCGAGGGTTTTGTCGATCCAAAGGATGCTGGAAAGATATGCAAGCTACAACGATCCATTTATGGATTGAAGCAAGCTTCTCGGAGTTGGAATCTTCGTTTTGATGATGCAGTCAAAGAGTTTGGTTTCATCAAAAACGTAGATGAACCTTGTGTCTACAAGAAGGTCGGTGGGAGCATAATTATCTTCATAATATTGTATGTAGATGACATACTTTTAATTGGGAATGATATCCCTGCCTTACAATCTGTAAAGATTTGGCTAGGGAATTGCTTTTCTATGAAAGACTTGGGTGAAGCCACCTATATATTAGGAATCAAGATCTATAGAGATAGATCAAGAAGATTACTTGGCCTAAGTCAAAGTACATACATAGACAAAGTGCTAAAACGGTTTAGCATGCAAGAATCTAAGAAAGGATTCGTGCCTATGACACATGGAATACATCTCTCGAAGGATCAGTGTCCTTCAACACCAGATGAGAGACAACGCATGAGTAAGATTCCATATGCGTCAGCTATTGGATCTATCATGTATGCCATGATATGTACTCGTCCCGATGTCTCGTATGCTTTGAGCATGACGAGCAGATATCAAGTTGATCCAGGTGAAAGTCACTGGATTGCAGTCAAGAATATCCTGAAGTACTTGAGAAGAACAAAGGATACATTCTTGATTTATGGAGGTGGGGAAGAGCTCAATGTAATTGGTTACACTGATGCAAGTTTCCAAACCAACAAAGATGATTTTCGATCGCAATCAGGATATGTGTATTGCCTAAATGGAGGTGCTGTGAGCTGGAAGAGTTCAAAGCAAGAGACAGTAGCCGATTCTACAACGGAAGCTGAGTACATTGCTGCCTCAGATGCAACAAAGGAAGCTGTTTGGATCAGGAAGTTCATTTCTGAACTTGGAGTGGTGCCTAGCATTAAGGATTCAATAGAACTCTATTGTGACAACAATGGAGCGATCACATTGGCTAAGGAACCTAGATCTCACCAAAGATCCAAGCACATACTTCGGCGCTTTCATTTCATTCGAGAAATCGTTGAAAGGGGAGATGTTAAAATATGCAAAGTACCAACAGATGATAATGTATCTGACCCACTGACAAAGCCACTGTCACAGCAGAAGCATGATCGTCATACTAGATCTCTAGGCATTAGGTATACGTCTGATTGGTCTTAGTGCAAGTGGGAGATTTGTTGGGATATGCCCTAAGACATGTCATTAGATGATTGTTTATGACATACAATGTATTATGATTTTATAAATGGCAAATCATTATTATATATTATTCGAATATCTGTGAAATATGAATTGATATATAAGTTAAAGTCCTTAGAATAATATTGTATTATTTTTAAAGATTGTCCCTAGTCAAGTATTATCATAAATAAGGATAATGATAATACATTGAGACTAGTATGTTTTGATTGATGAATTGTTCATTGATATGAGATATCAAATCAACACATGGGTACATGTTAGAGAACAATGTACTGGACAGACCCACCATGAGAATGCTACATGGATAGTTATATGAGTGTCATAAGCAATTCTCATAGTGATAATAATGTATGTAATCCTTACGACTTGAGATCATCAGAGATCCCAACATAAGGAGTTATGTATCTTGATATTGTCAAACGTTACCTGTAACAGGGTAAACTATAAAGGCAACTATTGGATACACTACGAATTATGTAGAGGGATGTTGATTGATCAAGATAGGATTTGTCCCTCCTATATAACAGGAGAAGTGTTTGGGCCCTTGATCAAGTAAGACTAAAATGCATGGCCGTGCTCGAATGAGTCGATATGTGATATCGAGCTTATTCGTTTATTCTAGTTCTACTTGGGGATCAAGAAATAGAGATTGAATATACGAGTATGACTATTCCATGACTCGTGTTCAATCTAAACACGTGGATAAAGGGATTAAGTTACATGGTTAATATTATCACAAGTTCTAAGGTTATGTCGAGTCAAAGACATTCTTGTAACTTGGGTAGCCTTGATGTGTTGCTAGACACGGCTCATTGCTTGTGTCTATGATTAAATAGATAAAGGGAATTAAATCCTATCGGGACGCACAAAAGATTAAATCGATAAAGGGAATTAAATTCATTGGATGAATTAATTAATTAAGAAGAGTCTTAATTACATAATTATAAGGATTTAATTAAATCATGGGTTTGGGCCCATAAGGCTTTGTGAAAGCCTTTAATTAAATCATATATAATTTGATAACAAGGTGATTAATTAGATTAACACTTCATATCAAAACCCTAGCCACAAAAAGGTGAAGCTCTCGGCCACCATCTCTCGGCCGCCGGCTTGATCCTTTTGTTTTCCGGCCATCTTCATTCGATTTAGAATCGTGTGTGGTTATTGTTCCGGTTTAAGAACGAGTCTAGCAACTTGATCTTAAATCCCCTTTCGATTTGATCGTGTGGATACCGTAGATGCAAGACCTTTGGAGGTGTTGCTCGTGACTCACGGATTTGGCATCGTATCTGCTTCAAACACACTACAAGGGTGAGACTCTTATTATCTCTATTCCGATATGACCACTTTGTATAGATCTGCGGTTCTAGTAATCCAAAAAATTTAAATTCCGCTGCGTTGTATGCTTGTTGGATTACTTACAATATGGACTAGAAAACGTCATAGTATGTCTTTTATGAAGATTTGGGGTTGTGAGACGTCACGCCTCCAATAAACTTGGACCCAAATCTGATAAGTGTTTATCTGTGGGGTATCCTAAGGAAACAAAGGGGTACTATTTCTATTATCCCACCGAGAACGAAGTGGTTGTTGCTCGGACATGTGGCTTTCTTGAAAGAGAATTTATTTCCAGAAGAACCAGTGGGAGACAGATAGAACTTAGTGAAGTACAACCACAACAAAACATTGAACATGATATTGAGATGGAAACAGAGCAGTCACCACAAGTTGTTGTGGATGAATTCCTGCTCAAGAGACACAAGTCCAGCGTAGATCTGTAAGAGTACACCAGGAGCCACATAGATATGGATTTCTTGTGACTCAACAATGTGACTTACTACTCATTGATGATGATGAACTTCCATCCTATCAAGAAGCTATAATGGGCTCTGATTCTGAAAATTGGCTAGATGCCATGAAATATGAGATGGAATCCATGTATGTAAACCAAGTATGAACTTTCGTTGACCCACCAGAAGGGGTAAGACCCATAGGGTGCAAGTGGATTTTCAAGAATAAGACTGACATGGATGGTAACGTACAAACCTTTAAAGGACGGTTGGTTGGTAAAGGTTTCAAACAAAATTCATGGTATTGACTATGATGAAACTTTTTCGCCAGTTGCCATGGTTAAATTCATTAGGATCTTACTTGCAATAGCTGCATTTCATGATTATGAAATCTGGAGATGGATGTCAAAACAGTTTTCCTTAATGGAAACTTACTTGATGATGTGTACATGACACAACCCGAGGGTTTTGTCGATCCAAAGGATGCTGGAGAGATATGCAAGCTACAACGATCCATTTTATGGATTGAACCAAGCTTCTCGGAGTTGGAATATTCATTTCGATGATGCGATCAAAGAGTTTGGTCTCATCAAGAACGTAGTTGAACCTTGTGTCTACAAGAAGGTCAATGGGAGCATAATTATCTTCCTAGTATTGTATGTAGATGACATACTTCTCATTGGGAATGATATCCTTGCCTTGGAATTTGTAAAGATTTGGCTAGGGAATTGCTTTTCTATGAAAGACTTGGGTGGAGCCACATATGTGTTAGGTATCAAGATCTATAGAGATGGATCAAGAAAATTACTTGGCCTAAGTCAAAGTACATACATAGATAAAGTGCTAAAACAGTTTAGCATGCAAGAATCAAATAAAGGATTGTGTATATGACACATGGGATACATCTCTCGAAGGATCAGTCTCCTTCAACACAAGATGATAGACAACGTATGAGTAAGATTCCATATGCGTCAGCTATTGGATCTATCATGTATGCCATGATATGTACTCGTCCCGATGTTTCGTAATGCTTTAAGCATGACAAGCAGATATCAAGTTGATCCAGGTGAATGTCACTGGATCGCTGTCAAGAATATCCTGAAGTACTTAAGAAGAACTAATGAACATTCTTGATTTATGGAGGTGGGGAAGAACTCAATGTAATATGTTACATTGATGCAAGCTTCCAAACAGACAAGTATGATTTCCGATCGCAATCAGGATATGTGTTTCGCCTAAATGGCGATGTGAGCTGGAAGAGTTCAAAGCAAGAGATAGTAGCCGATTCTACAACTGAAGCTGAGTATATTGCTGCCTAAGACGCAGCAAAGGAAGTCGTTTGGATCAAGAAGATCATTTCTAAGCTTGGGATTATGCCTAGCATTCTAGATCCGATTGAACTCTATTGTGACAACAATGGAGCCATCGCTTTGGCTAAGGAACCCAGATCTCACCAGCGATCCAAACACATGCTTCGGCGTTTTCATTTCATTCGAGAAATCGTTGAAAGAGGAGATTTAAAATATGCAAAGTACCAACTGATGATAATGTATCTGACCCGCTGACAAAACCTCTGTCACAGCAGAAACATGATCGTCATTCTAGATCTTTCGGCATTAAGTACATGTCTGATTGGTCTTAGTGCAAGTGGGAGATTTGTTGGGATATGCCATACGACAACTCATTAGATGATTGATTTTGGCATACAATTTAATATGATTTTGTTAATGGCAATTCGTTATTACATATTATTCCAGTATCTGTGTAAAATGAATCTATATATATATATATTAATGTCCTTAGAATAAAATTGTATTATTCTTAAAGATTGTCCATAGTCAAGTATTATCATGAATTAGGATAATGATAATGCATTGAGACTAATATATATTGATTGATGAATTTGTTCATGGATATGAGATATCGAATCAACACATGGGTACATGGTAGAGAACTATGTACTGGACAGACCCACCATGAGAATGCTACATGGATAGTTATATGAATGTCATAAGTAATTCTCATAGTGATAATATTGTATGTGATCCTTACGACTTGAGATCACCAGAGATCCAAACATAAGGAGTTGTATATCTTTATATTGTCAAACGTTACCTATAATAGGGTAAACTATAAAGACAATCATTGGATACATTCCTAATTATGTAAAAGGATGTTGAGTGATCAAGAAATGATTTGTCCCTCCTATATAACAGGAGAAGTGTTTGGGCCCTTGATCAAGTGAGACTAAAATGCATGTCCATGCTCGAATGAGTCAATATGTGATATCGAGATTATTCGTTTATTCTAGTCTACTTGGGGATCAAGAAATAAAAGATTGAACTATAACAGTATGACTTATTCCATGACTTGTGTTTAATCTAAACACCTAGAACAAAGGGATTAAGTTATATGGTGAATATTATCTGTTAGGATCGGGGTAGTGTTTAGAAGGGGGGGTTGAATAAACACTATATTCAATTTCGATTTTGCTCGGATTAACTGCAGATTGTTAAGTACTGCAGTAGCTTCTCAATATAAGGCAAGTCAGCAGACACAGAATATAGTGCGGAAGACGCCTGCTGGATTTGTGAGAGATGTAAAACTGAATGGTAAATAAGCAGTAAGTATGATGCACTTATATAACCTTTAGTGGTACATTTAGAGACGCCAAGTTCTATCGGTGTATGTAATATACATGTACCGATTCTCAATTACATGCATATGTAGTACTAAATGATAGAGACGCCAAGTTCTCTCGGTGCATGTAATATACATGCACCGGTAGACTAGCGGTGCATGTATAATACATGCACCGCATTCGATCCGATTAATTTATATCATGTAGCATTTTTTTACGCACAAGTCTATCGGTGCATGTAATATACATGCACCGACAGACTTCGATGCATGTAAAATCTCATTTATAGTATAATCTTGTTGCATCTTACCTTGATTCCCATCCTTTGCAGTAGCTGACAGAAGTATGCCCTTAAAACGGGATTTCAAAAAGTTCCATCAAGAAATAACATAGGGCGACAAAATTTAAAACCATCCATACAAGCACGAAACGACACAAACAAACGGATGAATCGGTTACAGTCGTCAACTTCAAGCTCTACAAAACTCCCAACATTAGTCGTCTTCACCGCATCGATGTACCACTTCAACTCCTTGAAAGACTCATCATAATTTCCAAAAGCAGTAGACCTAGCCTTCTCCACACTTCTCCATGCCTTAATGTATGTTATATCCAACCCATAATCTTTTTTCATTAACTCCATTACAGACCTAGCAGAAAAGTTTGGATTGGAACTGACTCGTTCGCAAATAATTTCTGATATTAAATGTGAAACAATCCTTTTTGATTTGTCTTTCATGACTCGTAGACCACACATGTGAATGTTGTTCAATTTTTTTATGTAGAAAGAACCATTTACACGTGAAATGTTGGCACTCACAAACCAGCCAAACCCATCAGCATGCTTCCTAGAACATTCAGCAACTACTCTATCTTTATTATTTTTCACATAGTTGTAATCAAAACTAACCTCCATGGAATATTTACTCAACTCACTTCGAAACTCTTCAACACCACCTCTAAATACTTGACCCACCCTACTAATAATTGATGACAATACAGAACATAACAACAACTTCTCCTTGCCTTTAATATTGCATCTTCGATATTCTGAATCAAGTCCTAGACCTGATGGTGAACTGCAAATTTGTTTTGTCGATATATGTGCACCACCTGATTCTATTGATGCGTGTAACTCACAGGTAGAAATAGACTCTATAGGTGCATGTATATTGCGTATACCGCTTGACTCTGTCAAAAAGTTTATACCACATGCAATTGTGTCTACCGGTGCATGTATGTCACATGCACCTCTAGACACAATCGGTAAACTACCACCAGATTCATCAAAGACCTCAACAATGAAGCATTACAATCAACAACATGCATTGTCAACAAACAAAGATTGATCATCTTATACAACAAAAACATATTTCTCATATCAATCGCATTACTCAAACAACAATTAGGGTGCCCATCGATTGAGTATTTGAAACAAAATTCATCGGCATTCATATCACACCACTTAGCAGATGCACAGCCTATTAAATCACTGAATTCGAAACTGGAATTAACATTCAAAACCAGTGTTTCCTCTCTAAATTTCAAAAGAATCATGATTTCATTATCCATCAGAATTAACGATAAAAATCTCAGAAAAATTTGATCAATTAACAGTTAATTGAATATTTAACAGGTCGAACAATCTAAAATCAGAAAGCTAATTAAAACACGATCGAATTCAGCTGCTCAATGAATTAGATGAAAAAATTTTGGGACAACGATAATCGTTATGTGAGAAATATTAAATTTTTTATGATGGTTTTTATTTCTTGCAACAGGGAACAGGGGTAATTTAGTAATAAAAATTGACCAGTTAGATTAGGGTTTAATAAATTGGACTTATGTGAAATAAGTTTTTTAAAAGGTATATTTAGTTGAAAAGTAGATATTTTGATAGATTTAATTGAAACATATTTTGAAAAGTGGTACCTATGTGTAATTTCCGCATTAAGAAATTCAGAGAAGAGAAGTATAAAATAAATTATACAAAAAATGGGTCCAATAGTCACATACCCTTACCAACACACTTACGCAACATTGATGGAGTTCACGTCTCATTAATTCGAGCTTAGGACCACATTTGCCTACCCAAAATATTTGGACCCACGAACTTTATTACTTCCTACTTATATATATGCAAATTAATTATTGATATGTTTTTTTAAAAATTTATTTATTTTTTTAGGAAAGAGGAGGTGAGGAGTTGGACTAAAACCCTAGACCAATTTTGGGGAAAGAGGGATGACAAACCGTCCCTAGTTTTCTTAAACAACTAACATTTTAATCCAAATCCAAAGAAGCAATATCAACCATAAAAAGAGTGGTCGCACACATAAACCAATCACCTTCAAGAGCTGCCAGCTGATAGTAAGTTCTTGTTTATTACACCCGACTTTACTTATATTTTTATTTTATTCGGTTTTCTTTTATCATAGATTACTTTGAGAAAAAAATTGGTGCGTGTCGAAAACAAAAACAGGTGGGTATCTTACTTAACAAACTCTAATGATTGCTGTCACATTATTCATAGATAAGCATCAAATTTTATGAGTTATACAGTTCTGAATGATACATAAATTATACAATTCGAACCTTTCGGCATATATTTTTGAATAATAGTTTGAATAACTTACAAACAAATTTAACTATGTCGAGCGTTCATTCGAATCAAATTCGAGCCTTAAAATTTTCAATCGTCAAACTCAAATTCGAGCCTTAAAAAATTTCGTGATATTCCAATTGATTAGGTTCATTTACACCCCTTGTCGATATCCAAAGAAGTCCGCCAACGTAGTATCAACGATAACAGAAAATTACATCCAAAAAAAACATTAAATGACCACATCTACAAAATTAAGAAAACGACTATAATAAATAAATAGTTATACAAGCTTCAAAATAGAATCTGAGCTGCTTTAAATTTTAATGCTTCCAAAAAAACAAAAAGAAGCTTGTCTAATCCAATATAACAAAACAAGAAGTTAAATAAACAGTATGCCCATAAGTTCCATTTGTCCGTTGGCTGGGAGATGATAATCAGCACCTCATATTATATCAGACAAAGGTTGCGGTGACGTTAAAGAAGAGGCTCACAATCTTATTCTAAATCAAACTTAATCTTCTTCGGAATGCTTTGGACACCAGCCACCTGCAAAAAGTTAAAGTTGAATAATTCAGTGAAAAATCCATAAATCAAAATCTCAACAACGAAACAAACATATGAAAGTTTTCTGGTGTTCTCAAGCCAGTTAATTCTTACAATTTCTGGACACTCGTAATCAATACCAGCAGCCTCGATCCGCTTTCGTCTTTTTTTCTCTCTTTTTAGTATTCCCGCAACCAATTTCTGCTGCTGTTCGAAAGTTTTCTCCTGGACATTGTAGGAATTCAAGAAAAAAACTTGTGCTTTCACCAACTTTATATCGACCTTTCTACAAAATGTATAGTATGTTCAAACTAAATTTATACCTTATTTTGACGTTTCCGCTCAATTTGAACCCAATCCAAGGGTTTGTAGAAGCGGCTCACACCTTTCCATCTGAAAAAGTCGAGTCACGTTGAATTGCCAATTCAGTGAGCCTTCAGCATTTACATCTTTAATAGTAGAAGGATGTATTTTTTAAGAGTTGACCCATCGTAAGATCGGTTCAAATCCAAGATTAGCCCATTTTATCATAATGTACCACATGGTTGATTATTCATTTATTCAAGTCAAAATAAGATTCAAAATATCCTCAAGTATGGTTTCCAGAGGAAATTTCCTCTAACATCAGCATCATCATAACCAGAAATGAGATGACAGGCGATTCTATAATTAGGGGATTGTGATGGTAAAAAAATTATTACTTACAATTTTGGGTGAACACGTTCTGGAGGCACAAGATTCACTTGCAATAAATGCTCGTACATTAAATAATTATGCATGCATTCAGCAGCTACTTTGGCAACCTGCAGTACAACAAAAGAATCGAGACTCAGAGAATGCAACACGCATCCAGAAGCATGTAGTTATAATATCTTTTCACAAATTCAACCTCGGGAGATGCAAATTCAATGAATCCAAAATGCTTTGATTTTCCGGTCTGTAGAAAACACGTAAGATTAAAAAAAAAAGAAATCAATGTCACAATTGGTAGCCTATCGACATAAAATTCTCTGGTTGTTGAAAAGCAACATTACCAACAAAGGTCAAAAACTGATGGAAGTGCTATCATGCTGGACTTAAAGTTTCAAAAAACATACCTTTCTATTCCTTGCAATTCTAAGCCGCTTAACAGAACCAAACTGCTTAAAAAAACCTGAAAATTGACAATTACTTAAGGTGAACGCACACACAAAACAAACACTGCCGAATTAAATTTTTCAAGAACTAAACAAATAAATCTGCCAATAAAGCAAAAAAAAAAAAAAAACAATACCTTCCATCTCATTCTCATAAAATCCATGCGGGATTCTCCCAATATACAAGACAGTTGCTTTGTTCTCTTTATCTTCAATTTTCAGAAGATCCTTCGCTGGACCACCCTCTAGTGGCTAAGTTTCCAAACAAAAAGGTAAAAAAAAATTTTACAACCCAAATTACTAATCATTATAATATATTACAGATTGTAGCATACCAGGAAATCACGTGTTCCCTTTTTCGAATCAGAGATATAAGTAGAGGCCTTCTTCAAATTCTTCGCCATCATTTTCTTCTTAGCTTTTGCCCCCATTTTTCTACAGATAAGCATGTATATAATTGTTAATTGCATCTTCGAAGTAACGATCAGTTTATAATAAACAGAAAAAACAATTAACCCTCCCATTTAACAGGGACTTGAGGAGTTTTGGAAATAAAAAAACATCATTTTTAAGTGTTTAGCAGGATGAAATTTCAATACAGAATTCAAATTTTAAGGGATTTGGTGGGAGTTGTTTCACAAAATCAAGTCCTACCAAAATTGAACGAATTTGATGGGATTTGAATGATAAAGTAAAAACAAAATTACTTTTTAAATGTTTTTCGTTGCTCATTCAGTTATCCCCTTCAAATTTTGTAATATTTCATGACATATTTAATTTTGGCTAAACTTTTAACTATTTTTTGCTTGTCTTGATTCTCCCAGTTACTTCTTTGCATTCAGATTAGAGGTGCAAACGAACAAAGTAGTATAAAAATTTTGGTATTCGAGTTTGAGCTCGAAAAATATATCCATTTTTTAATTTGATTCGATGTTCATAAATACAATAATTTCGGATCAATCTTGGTTCGAATTGTTCAAACCTTGATTCTACCATATTCTTATCATAGCTCGAAATGGCTCAAAAACTAGCGCAAAAGCTGTTTAACAAAATAATAATCCTAGAATTTATTTTGCAATGATCAAAACCATCAATAAAGATGTTGCGAATTAAAGCTTTACAACAAAACTTGAGAACAGATTCACTGCAAAGCCCACACACAGACACACTATCGACTTTAATGGCCAAAACCAGGGAAACAAAAAACATAGATTAAAAAAATAGAGAAAAAGAAAAGAATTTACAAATCATTTTTCATTCTAGATGGCCTACTATCATTTACATAACTACATTGCTGCAATCCATCACTGCTTTTGAAATTTTAAAGGGATAATGAATACTTTGAGTTCGACTTCAGCATGAAAAAATTCGAACCTAGTTGAATTCGCCTCAAGTATAATAATTTCAAATAAGAAAGTTCGAGCCAGCTCACAAGATTTGTTTGCACCACTGACTGTGACACATACTAGTAATAATATTGGTATTAGATTTCAAATATTTAATCTTGTGAGCATATTCTCTAACAAAAATAATGCAACCATCTCTGAGAAAAGAAAAACGGAATTGATTGACCTATTTTCATCCAATCCTTCCTTTGCTGCTGTTACCATTCGGATTCACAGATTGAATTTCGATAATGACATAGTATCACAATGGCAAGATTCAAGAATGAATAGCTATTCTATGCCTTATTACATCGCAAGTGAGTTATGATTCCAAAACGCAAAAATCTTAAACTTGTATCATTCCAATTTCAAAAAATTTAGTTCCCCCAATAACTTATGATAAAACATAATGAATTTTACCTCAAACTTCAGCCTTGTGTGAGCCTTTCAACTCCACAAATTTCAACTTCTCCAGATACTTCTACGGTAATGGGAAAGGTCGGGTTAGGGTTTTTCAATAGCCAAACTCTTGGTTCACAGCAGTTCGACGGCGCTGAGCAAGTCCCTCGCTTAGGGTTTTTACTCAGTTCAGCTGTTTTATTTATACATTAATGATACCCAAAACGAGATCTGTTGGTCCATTGGGCCATACCACAAAAATTCTTGTGATGTTTGATACCCGATGGGCCGATACGTTTGGTTTCTTTTTAAAATTTGAAAAAATAATTTTGTGGCATGATTTTTTAAAGGGAAAATTACGGGCCGGTACACTTTGGTGAAACATAATCTATCCTAGTCCAGCAAAAAAACATTAGTTGACATAAGTCCATTCTAGGTTGAAATGACCATAATAACCCCATGTGGTCCATGTGGTCCAAGCGGTCCACGCGGTCCAACCAATCTTTAATAAAATTGCATTCTTAGCCCTAGAAAATGTTTAAAGAACAAAATATGCCACAATATACTATTCATCATCGTTTTCATCCTAATATTTATCAAACAGAAACATTATATGAACATGAGATCCTTCAGTTTCTGTCATCTCGAGATGAATCCCAAGAGCATACTTTTGCAAATGACTCACAGTTTATATAACGTTCGTCTAATTATAATTCAACCCGATTTGAAGATCATGTTAAAAAGAAATAAAAGGCCCAACATGCTTCCGTATTACAATAAAATTTTAGCAAACTGAAAAATACCATTTTGACCATAACGGCACCGGGTGAGGTGGGTCGCAACTTCCATCAGTCGAAAACTTACTGCCTCCAGACTGTTTTACGAATGGCTCCTCACCATCCAACCTCAGCACACGGGCGAGGTTAGTCTGCCAGTTATCCGACTCCTTCAGAAACCGCCCAGCACAACCCTAATTCGTTTCCTACCTTAGGGCGTAAGGTATTTTCAAGATATAAAAAAGATTTAAAGAAATCTGGGAGATAGCTGGGCAACAGCCTTATTTTTATTCTGGAATACTTATAACATCTATTACATTAAAACGTCTCCTTTTGGGAGGAGACGGACTTGTTTAGCCTCTCATATAGATGAGGCTTGACTCAAAACACATAAACTTAAAACCAACAGAACAATATTACAAATGATTACAAAAGAAATAAAAGAAAGAAAGATTACCAAGCTACGAAAGTTGAAATATTACAAAGCTTGGAGACTCTAAATTTATTTCTCAGAAAACTATGGAGAATTTTTGATGATCTTAGCTTCCTGAATGAGTGCCCTTATATAGGCATGAATCCGGACTTCAAATGCGGATTCCAAATCTTGATAATTGTTGAGTGTGCCTGTGGGTGCGCCTTAACTTTCACGTGGTCTGGCATCTTTGTCCGGTTGTGCCAACTTTTCTCGTGAGTGGTCCATTATTTTTTGTCTGAGTGCGTTTGAACAGTATCCACACTAGCTTCTAATGGTCCACCTCTTTTCCTTTGTCGGGGAATCTTTACATTAGTGGTTTTTGTGGTCCCCGAGCTTTAGGAAAACGGGCTCTCTTGTCAGCAGGTCTTTTGTCTTTTCCTGCCTCTGATCTGTCGGGTTTGGATCGGAATCCTTTCCCGAACTCTGGTTCTTTCTGCTTCGGGCATGCTAGGCAGATATGATCAATCCATCAGCCAATGTGTGACATGTTGCAGAATTTCCGGTAAGTCTCCTTTCCTGCCGGAATCTTGTTCTCCCAAAGAATTCTTCTCTTTGTTTCAAAGAGTTCTTCGGCAAATCTCGTGGAGGTTCCTGTCATGGAATTCAGCAAGAAAGTTCCATTGGCTGAATTCTGAAAGAACTTGAATGTGTATTTGACTTTGTCCATTTCAGTTAGACAAACCCAAAGACCCCATGCTCGTCTGGTTGAAACTTCATCATCTGTGATAGTTCCCGCCAAAATTGGAATTCCTTCTGGTAGCGCCATTTTTATATTTTTCACGGCGTTTCCATCTGGTCTTCTCAGCTTGATAAAATGAAAAGCTTCAATGAAGCCTTTCTTTGCCGGTTCTGGAGCAGCACTGAAAAAATACAACTCCAAGATATCACCTCTGGCCAAATGTGGATTATTGGCCCAAGTCTCGTATACAGCTTCTCTGATCTATTTTGCTAATTTCGAAATTTCAGAGAAGGCTGGTGCAACAGTATAAACCGAAGCCAGAGCTCCAAAATTATACCATTCCTGAACATCATTTGGATGGCTGCCTGGTTTCATCCAAACTCTCGGATATTTTCCGGAGATATCAACTATTGATTTTTCTGGGTTGATACCTCGCCTGGTAATTAGTTTCTCCCAAGTGCGCTGGTAATCCTGCATAGGTGAAGAAACTAAATCGTCATTAGTTTGAACCTTAGACTTGCCAGTCATTGGCCTAAGATTCAACTCTCCCTCTTTTACCCCAGAGGTGCTGGGTTGACTTGAAGGTTCAGATTGTGATGACACCTGACCTTCAACATTCGCTTCAGCTTGTACATCCTCAAGGAATGCATCATCTGAAGCACTCGTGGCAGGGGTACTTGAATCCCTTGCCTCCGGGTTAGATGAGCCCCGTTCTCTAAACACTTCTTTTTGCACTGTTGAAGGTGATGCCTGAAGTATAGGCCCTTTCAAGACTTCAAACAAACGTTCGTGGTCCCGAAAGCATGCTCGTATATGATCGTCCCGCGACCTCTGCATTGAGACAAAGAGTCCCAAAATCTCGTTCCAGGATCTCCAGGTTTTCCCTGAGATTCCTAACTCGCTTGAGGGTATCGCTAGCAATGTGTCCCTCCATCTCGTGTTAAGAAATCTGCAAGAATATTTTTATCAGATTTCACAATGACAATATCATAATCATAATATTGACACTCAGCTTGCCAACGTAAAAGTCTAGCCTTTTCTGGTTTTGATTCAATTTTATTTTTCAAAAAAGACTTAACACTCGTATTATCTATTTTTAAGATAAATTTCTTTGCAAGTAAAAATAATGGCCATTTTTTAAAAGCCTTTCGGACTGCAAAGAACTCCTTCTCGTTGATGTGCCATCTGATAACTTCGTTGTTATCGAATAATCCACTGCAATATCTGCATGGCACTTCTCCTTCTGTTGTAACTTTCATGAGGACCGCAGCCCACCAATGATCACTGGCATCTGTGTATAATACCAGTTCATCCTCATCGTTTGGTATTGCGAGTTTTGGTAGTTGCCTGCAAACCTCCTTTAGCTGTTTAACAGCTTGTCTGTGATCTTCATTCCATTCAAACTTAACATCATTTTTGAGTAGTGAACTGAACACCTTCATGTGGTTTGCTAGATTGTTGATAAACATTCCAGCAAAATTAACAACTCCTAAAAAACTCTGAAGTTGTTTTAAATCCTTGAGGTCATCCGGATATCCTTGTACTTTTTCAACAATATGATTTTGTAGGATGATTCCAGATTCGTCGATCTCGATTCCAAGGAACTCGATCTGTCTTGTAGCAATTACTGCTTTCTTTTCGGAAAGCACCAATCCTTCCTTGTAACAAACGTCTGAGAAGATCTCTAGATGTTTAAGATGTTCTTTCATGTCTTTTGACGCTATGAGGATGTCGTCAATGTACACGAACATGAAGCTGAAGTAATCCTTGAAAAGATTATCCATCTTCCTTTGATATATCTGGGGAGCATTTGCCAATCCCATTGGCATGACATTCCAGATATAATGTCCTTGTGGTGTGGAGAATGCTGTGAACTTTCTGCTTGCTTCCTCCATTTTAATCTGGTAGAAACCAGACTTGCAATCGAATTTGGAGAATACTTTGGCATTCTTGATGCTATTTACCAAATGTTCTCTGCTTGGGATAAAATATCCATCGAACTCCAAGATTTCGTTGATCCCTTTATAGTTGATCACTAATCTCGGCTTTCCTCGTTTAATTTCTCCATGATTTCTTACCAGAAAACCGGGGCTGCTGTATGGAGAAATACCTGCTGAGATTAACTTAAGGTCAAGATGCTCCTTAAGTATGCTCTGCATGTCCTTCCGATCTTCTTGGTTCATGGGGATCGGCCTATACCTCACAAACTCATTTTCTTTTCCAGTTTTCACATTCAAAGTAGCTCTGAGCTCATTTTTGTTCCACCATGCCAGTGGATCCTCGTTGTAGTTCCTACGAATCTTCCTTTTTACATCCTCTAGAGTGATTCGCTCTTCGAGGGTAGATTCAGGTTGTGGAACTTGTCATGCCTCAAGTTGTTGTATACACGTATGATATGATTATGGTGTAATGATATCAAATGGTGGTATGTTAATGGGGGTTCTGGTGGAACCAATAATGAAGAAATACATGTATGAAATGATATATGGCAAGGAATGAAACATGATGTACAAAATGTAGTGCAAAGAAATGATATGAATTACAATATGCATTTGATATGAATTTCATATGCCTTTGCCTTTCATTAAGGTTGCATTAGCATGTGAATTTGAATTTGGATTTTATTTACATGTACATGTTACTTAACATGTAATTATCCCTAAATGGCATGATAGCAAGTGAATTAGGGAACTAAGGATCTATATCAAGTGGATTAGGGAGGTGGAATCACATAATACACCATTTTACACCTACAAATCTCTACCAAGCTCCTCTTCATCTCTTTCAAGTTTTTGGTGGTTTGAGCTTGGGATTGACTTGTGACTTGAGTTAGGAAGTTAAGTGAAGTGATTTCTTCACATCTTGGTAAGAATTCTTAGCTTTACACTTGAAATATGTCATTGGTGTTATATATGTGAAATGAAAATTCAAGTATTCAAGTGAAGAATCATATCATGTTTCTATGCTTTGAATTGGAATCTATGATGTTAGAAACATGTTAATATGTTCCTAGGGATTGCAAGAAACATGTTGAAATGGTTCAATATGAGGTATAGGAGAAGAACCATGGAGATAAGCTTGAAAATCGCCATGTTCTAAACTTTCTGGACATCGGCGATCGATCGCGAGCTTTGTGGCGATCGATCGCCGAGGCAGAGTAAATTTTAAGGCGGTGAAAATGTGTGGCGATCGATCGGTGAAATTGTCGCGATCGATCGCTGTGAACAGAACATTGTGGCGATCGATCGCCAAGTTGTTGCGATCGATCGCGAGGGGACAGAGGGTTTTAGCGATCGATCGGTGGAAATAGCGATCGATCGCCAGTGCCAAAATGTTGAAAAATGAAATATTTTTGTAGAATTTGATTTTAATGCCTATGATAACATGATATATTGTTGGCATTGTTGTAGCATCATCTCAGGGGACATGACAACGAGGCACTTAGCCAGTGACGCCTAATTTATCTCGTTTGTGTCGCAGTACAGGTACGTGTTGACGTACGGAGTATAGATATCGTGTGATGATGTTATGAGATTGATATCATATGAATTGTGTTATGTTGTTATCATATGATTGGTAGTATCATATGCCTGTACATTCATGGATATCATATGTATGTGAGATATACGCCTGGTTTGGGTATATGCTCGGTTATGTATTTGAGATATATGCCTGGTTTGGATATATGCTCGGTTATGTGACATAGAAATATATGCCTGGTTTGGATATATGCTCGGTTATGTGACAGAGAGATATACGCCTGGTTTGGGTATATGCTCGGTTATGCTATATAGAGATATACGCCGGTTTTGGGTATATGCTCTGGCTATTATCATTTGAGAACGGTACTATGATATGTGCTGCTAATATGAAGATGTGAGGTGGTTCCATTGACATATTGAGCTGAATAGGCATATCATTTTAGTCTCGTGATAATAGGGTATGTGTTGAGACATGTCATGACATGGTGCATTTGTGGATGCATGAGACAGAACATTCACATTAGATGATTTATTGTGCTTTATCATTGTTATTGATATTGTGCTTTGATATTGCACAGAGATAGTTGTTGTTCTATACTCACGTTTTGTGAATGTTTCTGTAGGATTGCATAGACGTGGGAATCGTGAGTCTTATTCCGCTGCGAGGTGAACCACTGCATAGGAGTTGTACTGGCTTAGGTTGTTAATTTTACATGTCATGTATATGTAGAAAACAAATTTAGTTAGTTTTTGGTACTCAGGATTTGGTACTGTAACAACTTAACTAGTAAAATACTCTAAATCAGTGTATGCTCTTACTTAATTCAGACTCACATATGTATGTTAATTGGATACATAATGGATTAAGTAACGAGGACCCCACAGAACTTCTTCTCGTAAAGCATTTTTCAGTAGCAACAGGGTTTCTGGAGTTACTCTTTCCTCATCCTGTTCTCTGAAAGACATGATATTAACCCAGTCAAAAGTTTGTGACCCCCTTTCACTAGGACCTTGTTGTCGGAACAGAAGAATTGCCTCTCCAAATTTCCGCTGATCTTTCATCTTTGGGTGTCGAAGTTTTCCTTCATCACCACGCTTGTTGCGAAAACGAATAGGGAATTTTCGGTGAAACGCCTCCCGTAATCGTTGTACCATAATCTTATGATCACATAGAGTTGTGAAAATAAGTCGTCTCGTTTCATTCTCTTGAGTGAATGTCATGAACGTCTGTAGGAAATTGTTTCCTAACAGCATATCTGCACCTGTATCATGGAAATATATAGGTGGAGTTTTGACATTGTACCATGGGGTACCGCCTGCTCCGCCGATAATTATTTCCGCTCCTTGGACTCCTTCATTAAGAATAAGGATCCGTTTGGAAAAGTCTCTTCCGGCAATGGCTGGTAATTTCTCACCAACGTCTTTGGGGAAGATTTCTCGCCTGGCAGTGCATATTCCAGCCCCTGAGTCAATGTAGGCTGCAAAATATTCTGCCCGGTACTTCTCATATAACATCCCAATGGAGATGTATATTGAGAATGGACTGGTGGTCATCGAATTCGGTATCTCTTTCCGTCGATCGTGAATTCCATTCCATCTTGCAATCTTTCCCAAGGTTTATGTACCTCGAGAAATTCAATCCCTAAAATAAGCTGCTCGGGGATCCGTCCGGCAATTCCTTCAATTGTGAAATTAATTTCACCAATTTGAAGGTTACCTTGAAATTTGCCAACTGTAGGTTGTTGCAAATAATATAGGACATCGCAGGGGAAGATATTGTTCTTCTCGGTGATGTCAAAAATTATCTGCACTTCTCTCCAGCCTTCTGGGCATTTCAGTTTCCCTATTGTTTGGAATACATCAGGAACTTTCTGAATTCTGCTTGAGGCTCCCTTCTGTTTTTCCCCTGGATAGTTGCTGATTAACCTATCCTGTTGGAAAGACATCCTTCTTGACTCGATCATGAGGCTCCTGTTTCTGTTCAGAACATGTTGATCTTGTATCCTCATGTCAATCCCTCCTATTGTCGGAGTATCAATGATGTCCGGCAATACTGCTTTGGCGAAGTCTTCGAAGATTCTGGGGACTTCGATGAATTCCTTTCTCAAGAATACTTCGGAATGATGAGTATTCGAGAGTGCGTATGACACCTTGTAGGTGATCGAGTAAGGCCTGTTTCCTTCTTTCATCAAATCTTCTCTTTTAAAATCTTGATGAAGAGTGAGAACTTTGTTGAAGTCTCGATCTCCTAAATTGTAAGCAATCCTCGGATAGATGTTGAAGGCCATCTTTCCTGCATACAGATTTCCTGCTACTGCTCCCAAACAAGAATCTTTGAGGTTCGGGACTCTCTTGTCAAAGATCGCCAGGTTGAGGGGCGAATCAATTCCTTCCTTGAATGTTGCTTTGATGATAACTCTTATGGCTCCGATATGAATCCACGAGAGTGTATTAGCAACCTCTCTCTTGACTTTGTTCTTAATCTCCTGGATTTCTCTGTAGGGGATTAACTGCATCTCAATTTGGTTTCCCGTGAATTCCATCGGGATCGCCAATTCGCCTGTTGTTACCCTATGGATAATCTGATGCTTCCTGCTACGAAGACCAATCATATCCATGGCTTTTTCTATTGCTCCAATTGTAAATCCATCATACATTTGAAGCTTTGGCTCTTCTTTCATGATCCTCATAAGGGTTTTATGAGAAACAGTGGTATGCGAGAAAAACCCCGACGGCTCTTCTCTAATCACGTGCTGAAGGAACTCTCCTTCACTCTGATTCTGAGCTAGATTCACCTCCATCCTCAGAGTAGATCTCTTCTTCGTAGATACTTTCATCTGAGGGAATATCCTCAAATTGATACACCTGTACCAAATCCTGAAAATAGACAGCATCCTCAAATTCCTTGGTATGCTCGAACTGTCTGACTCCTCGGCTTTGGTTTTCTGGACAATCTGTAGAGATATGTCCTCTTGCTCCGCATGTCCAGCAGTTACAATCTCTGAAACTCTCATTTGCACGGGTAGGTGCGCGTCTGAAAGTTCTTTTCGTTGGTGCCCTGCTAGAACTTGCTTGATTAGAACCTGTCGATGAGATTCTACTCCTTGTTGGTCCAGACCTTTGCCCCGATCTATAGCTTCGGGCTTTCTGCTTTGACCAGAACTTTCTAGGTCTCCATGAAGACCTACTTTTTCTTGAACCACCTCCTCGGGCATACGGTTGACTTCTGTGCTTTTTCAACTTGCGCCTTTGTGGGTAGTTCCCAATGATTGTAGGGATATCATTTTCCGTACAACAAAGAGGAGCCATTTTGTTGATTCCTCTGAGCTTCTTGAAATTTTTCTGGAGCTTTGCTTGGTAGCACCACTCCGCCAGCTTTACTTTGAGAAATGACATTCTCCTGGACAACGTCTCGATTGCATGCGGTGTATACTCCTGGATAAGCATTTCTCTCCATGGGCTCGGAATTTTGACAAAAAACAGCTCCGCTGCATCGTTTTCCGCTATCTTCGACTTCCATCGATACTCTGTAAAGAGTTTGATGTACTAATCTACATAGCAGATGTCATGTAGTTCTAGGCTAATTAGAGCTTGTCTGTATTTCTTAGCATTTTCTTCCTCCATTCCCTCGAAGTAGCTTATTCCGATGAAACAGATTTTGAAGAATCTCGCCATCTTGTCCACGATCTCTTTCAGGGACTCTCCGGCTAGAACTTCTTCCTTGGTTCCTGGGTCTCCAAGATCCCAGGCAATCTTGACTGATCCTTCCAGACTCATTTTTAGAAGTAAAATGAATCCTTCTTTGCCTAAGTCAAGTGTTCCTGCTGCTATTCTCATTGCTGAAGCCCATTCATCACTAAGAAGTTCTCTATTTTTGAAATCCAAATTATCCATGTTGAGCATAAGTCCATATGGATGGATTGGATCTAGCTGTGACTTCCCATATGGCGTCTGATGAATATCTGGCCTTCGGGAACGGTTCTTTGTTCCTACTGGGGGATCCAAAGTTGCTGAGGTGAAATCATCCCTATGTGGCATACTTTGGTCTCCTTCGGGTGGATTGTGTGACCCGAAGCTCTCTTGTGGTGGAGGTCTTTGTACAAGCTCTCCTGTCTTGATTTCTACGAGATTTAATCCCGCAAATGAATCAGCAAGATCCCTTAGATCTTCAAGATCCCGTAGATCTTCCAGGTTGATTCTTTCCATTACTTTGTGGGAAGTATGGGTTCTCCTCGTAGGACTGCAATCATTTTTTCAGACTCAGTTAACGGCCTTCGGACCTCCTCTGCTTTCCCCTTTTGGTGTAAAAGGGGTTCTGTTCCGTAAGATGGTGGCAACCATCCTCCTTTTCTTCTTCCTGTAGGACTGGGCCTTGACTCCAATTCCTTTACTCGGGATTGAACATCTTGAAGGTTTTCAAGAATCTCCTTCTGATGTTTAATCATGGTCTCCATCTGACTCTGGATCTGATGGATTTGTGTAGGGACATGGTATTGAAGATATCAATAGCGCTGCACTGTCTTTTAGATCTCTCTAAGGTCTTGGGAAATCTTAGAAGAATCGGGCTCGATTTCTCGAAAGGTTGGCTCACCCATCTTATTCATCCGGTCCGGGGACCCTGTTGGATCATTGGGGTCTGGTACAACGTCCTCGTGTTCAGGATGATTGTCCTCCTGAAGTTCGGCTAACTGGAACTGAAGTTTGAGGTTCACTTGATGAAGCCTCTTCGCCATCCTTTCCAATTTCTTGTAATGATTTATACTTGGAGTGCATAAACCTGTTCCTCGTAATTGTTTCCACTTATGGTTGAAGCGTTGAGCTTCTGCCATATGTTTTTTATTTAGTTTTTCCAATTTCTGGAAATACCACCTGTAAGAATGACACTTCGAACAAACGTTCGGGTCCATATTTTTCTTGAATCGTCTCCTCCGTATAGGTTACAAATTAATATTCAAGATATTATCATAGTATTTCCAGAATAAACCTAGGCTCTGATACCATTTTGTGAAAAGGATCGCAAAAAATGGGGACTTGTAAAAAGACGATGTTAAATGTTGCTTTTTATAAATATAAGGATATAAAAGATAATTAAATATTATATATAGACTTCTTTGTAATTTAAACAAAAGCCTAAAGGATAGAATGCAATATATCAAACTATTGAGGGGTAAAAGAGTCATCATAAAACACCCAATTGATTTGAAAATTTGAAAAGTGGACTTATTTCAACACAATTGTTTCCAATTTGGCTTTTTATGCACTAAGATTTTTTCTCAAGACTTAAGTAGATTTTGTGTCACCAAAGTGGACTTCCATATAATTTCCCCTTTTTTAAAAAAGTGAAAGTAAATATGAAAATCTATTGGGGGATTATAATGTAGAATGTGAAATATGTTTGTTTCTATTTTAAATAATAAAATCTTGTTTAGCATGTAAATAAAACATTGCCATGGAATTTTATTAATTGGTGTCACGAAAAAAAGATTTTTTTTCTAGGGAGGTAAATTGTCATAGGATAAAATTATGTCAATTGTGTTTCTACCTTTAAGTGTAATTACACTCTTACGTTATTATTTAGATGCAAAATATTCTATTTGTTATTCAAAATAAACAGATTATCACCTTATGTTATTATTAAGTGAAATTACCTAACCTTAAGGGTACAATTTGAACTGTTAGCGTTTATTTCGAATCACACACGCAAAATATGGTGCGTGTAGCACAAATCATACACGGATAATGTGTTTTGCACCTACTTTCAAATCATATGATGGTAAACTGTCTATTTCAAATCATTGGTGTAAGCTATTTGTTTTCAAAACCATTGGAGAGTTTCGTGCCAAAAACCCTTTTTATAAGTTATTTAAAATTCATAATATGATTTTTGGGACAATAACAGTATAATGATCTATTTTTAAAAATATTAAAAGGTGAATTTAACTGATGTTTTAGGAAAATGTGAAATAGTATGATAAAAAAAATTCTTTAAATTCAGTAAAATACATGTATGATAAAATGAAGTAGATGCCAAGATAAACCTAATTGATATTTAAATTTTTATGCATGCTCGCTGATTATCTTAATAGAGCTACAAATCATATGTTTGCGTATTTATTTTCATCAATAATAAAATATAAGGCCACATAGGAAATTGAAACGAGGAAAAGCCGCTCCGTCTCCCAAATTCAGCAGCCTTATATTCCATCAAAAATATACAATAGCATAATACTTCAGTTTCTTGAAAAGCAAGGGCATTGCCATACTTCATATTGGCAAAGAAGATCACGGTGTATGAAGAGTGCACCGATAATGTTACTAGATCATGTTCGAGTTGTATTGTCTTTTGTATTAAGGGAGCAGCATCAATAACAAATGCAGCAGAATGTGTGAATTGATTAGGCTGAAAAGTTGGTTTAGTCGGTTTCTCTAATTCCTCTTGTTCTTCTTCTTCTTCTCTATGAACTTCTTGACATAATTCTCCAGCTTGAGCAAGGAAATGATGGAGATCGCACACAATCAAGCTGAAGAATTACAGCGAGAGAATCATGACAAGAAGTTTAGAAAGAGGAAGAACAGAAACAGGAAATAGAAAAATTGAACAAAGGGAATTTGTGTCCCCCAGTATTTTCATATTTATATGTATGTATTTGTACCAAGTGTTGACTAAACAAATTTTCCCACCTAAATTCAGTCCCACAGTCTAATACAGAAAACAATACAACTCAATGCCATGGTGTAAATTGAATCCAGTAACATTCTCGGTTCACTATTCATACGCTATGATCTTCTTTCTCTTCTCATATCAGAAACTGGAGGCCTTCATTAGCATTTTCCAAGAGATCAATTGAGAAAAATAAGTTGTTCTCATGCTTTGCACAAAAGAATTATCCTCTCTGACGAATCCAGTGCTTAGAGTAGAGGACAACCTGTCTTCGAAGTCATCCTCATGGAATCCATGTAAGATCTTGGAACGAACAAGTTCAACTTATCAAGAAACTTGTCATTGCGGGTCTCTAAACATTCAATTCTCGATTTCGTGGCGATGAGAACAAAGTTTTCCTCATCTCCAACATCAATCTCATACACTTCCTCAAAAACCTCTTGAAACTCGCTAATCAACCTCCCATAAGACGAATCACTAGAAGGAATGGTATTTATAACAACAACACCGGTCTCACGAAGAGTGGCTCTTGCAGCTAAAAGAACAGACTTTTGTACAAACTCCATAGGCGGCGCATAATTGCCCATCGATGTGTCGCATGAATCCAAATCAACCATTATAACATCAAACTTACTAGACTCATCAACTTTCGTAGCGAAATTACTAAGAAACTCGATTCCATCACCGACACAGAGATGGATCAACTCACTATTTTCCAACCCAAAATACCTCTTTGCAACTTCCAAGACCACCGCATCTATTTCCACTCCTACAACCTCAAAATCCAACTTTCTACTCAAAAACCCAACCAATGCCCCTCCTCCCACCCCCAAACACAATGCTTTCGGCCTAAATCCATCTCGAATTCGCTCTTCCAAGCACGAGCTAATGATTGAAATGCCAGCCACCATTGGACTCAAATATGGATGAACCAACACATCATCATCTAATTGAAACTCCATATTATCCAATTCATCACAAACAGACTCATTTTTCGGGCAGATTCTCATCTGGGATTGCACCAAATTCGGCATTCTCTTGAACCTCAATCTCCTCCTAAATTCATAAGCAATGCTATCATCATTCCTCAACTTAACATTTTCTATCAGCATTTCACCAACACAAGGCCCTTCACAAGTCGCCATTATTGAACTTGTAACCACTTCATCTTCATAAATCAAGAAGGGTATTTCCGGAACTATGCTGTTATCAAGAAAAGCAGATTTGGGGGTCAGCGCCAATACCAGAGGGGCGACATCGGGTCGGACTGAGGAAGTGTGGCAGGGGCGGGGATACTGCGGTGAATCGGAAATCAAGATTAAACGACAGAGGGGTAGGGAAGTTGGGGAAGAAAGAAGGAGGTGAAGGTGGCCGGAGAAAGTAGAGAAAATCCAATCAGATTCGCGGTCCTGTGGAACCCACATGGCTGCGGTGGCGAATTCATCGGCGTCCTCGGTTGCGGGGGAGGGAGAATCGAGGACCGCTATGCGGAGAAGGTGGTGGTGGCAGGTAGGAGAATTTGGGAATGCGAAGGTGATGTAGCGGGACGGTTCAATGGTTTCGAAGGTGGAGGGATGTATTGACATTGTGATCTAGCTTTGTGCTGCACTGCACTACCATATTCTCTCCAATTATAAACAAAATGATGTTATTTACGCTTTGTATAAAATATTATGTGAATGTATTTTCATAATTTGGACGAAAGATTTATGCTTTCCTTCTATTGATTCACAAATTTAGGCTTTTCGCTTTTCCCCCAAAACATCGTCCCTCCATTCATAGACAATATCACATTTCCCCAACATTTTTTCCTTATTCTTTCCTCGACCGTTCCCCAGATTATGGTTTTGGGATTTCCCCGTTGATAGATTATATCGAGTTTGGTTTCAAAACCGAGCAGAAGACACTCGACATAACCCGCTCTATAACCGATTGATTAACCATTTTAAAGGTATGCAAATAAATATGTAAAAACAGTTTGCTTGAAGCATTTTATCAAACACTTAGTGATCTATACTTTGGTGTTTTATCAAGCACACAAAATGTTTCAACCAAAATGTTTTTACATATGAACTTGCAAAATGTCGACGTTCTCCCCTTTAGACAAGTATTGCAGTTTGGGTCTTTATTTGTGCAGAAAACCTAAAATTAAGATGTGAAAAAAGGTTTTTCTTAATTTTGATTACATGTTTTCTGCTCAAAGAAAAACTCAAACTGCAATGCGTGTCTAATGAGGGTAGACCACTGACATTTTGCAAATGCTTACGCAAGGTTAGCCATCTAATATTTCTCAAATGTCTCCCCAGAAAATGACCACACGAAGTTTTCCAATGAGATAGAGTTTATTTGGTCTGTTAAACCTTCAAATATATATGGTGCAGTGTAGGATTATCTTTTCCAGGGCCTGATAGGAGACAAATAGTCAGTTCATCCACACCAACAAATGCTAACCAAATCTCTGACATGATAATAAAGCATATACCACTTCCTCCTTGCTAAGGACAATTTGGAGATACGAAAACATTCAATGAGAAAAAGTTGACCAATGAGTGAAGAACCAAAATACTCATAGCCAAGCTCTTGGTTCGCATCAGTTCAGCGGCGAGCGTAGAGTGGCTCTTGTATGATATGTATACTATTTGATATAATTTAAATATTATATGGTATTTTTCTTCACCAAGTCAAAGAAAAATTTGAGAAAAACGCTATAACTTGAAATTGTGGTACCATGTAGGCAAAGAGTGACACAATTAACATATACGTAGTACTATATCATTTATGATGTGGTTAATGAAGAATTAACATTGATGTGAATTATTTGCAATTGAAGATAAATCGATCAGTTAGGTATGTTTGTAAGATCGGATACATAAGAAATCAGACCGTATGCTAGAGATAAATTAATAAAGGCAAGATAATAAAGAAGAATAAGAGATCACATCACCAGCTATAAAGACTTGACCGACAAAGACAACACTAAAATGCATAATGACTGCATAGGAGCAATGATAGATTCTCCGGAAACCACATCACAACCCGCAAGTAATATTTTTAAAGCAATTCATACGGAGCTATTAAGACTGAGACCAAACAGAAACCCTTTTTTGGTAATAGAGATATTCAAGTTAATTTTTAAAAACAATATGTTTAGGCTCTGAGAACACTCTGACATGAACCTCGAATCATGACCGATCGAATCAAAACAGTAACAAAGTACCGAAAACAAATTGATATCTTGAACCTAAGTTCAAGGAAAGTTGCATGGAAAACAATCGACCGCACAATTGAGGCGACGTGCTCGGACTAAACTCAATGTTTGTACTTTAATGGAGCACCATTGCATTATTTGTATGGTGAAAGTGAAGACGACAGAAGAAAACGTACATCACTTCCCTTGATGACCGATATGCAGTAACAATAATTGAACAATGCTTATCTTCAATAATAATCCAACAAGCTTATCAAAATGGAGTTGCCAGTAGAGAGTCGGGATAAGTTACTGCTACATGTACTACCCATTAATCCGAAGACCTGCACCGTATACATAGAGGGAAAGATATCAGCAGTAATACTTATTGGATTAGATGGTGGTCAACGGATAAAGTACAACCCTTAATTTAGAAAATGAATACAGACGAAGAAATGGAAAATAATATCAAGTCGCAAATGCCTTGAGCAAATTTTCGAATACAGGTTCAATATTTTCCATTAACCGCTAGCCAGAAGCCTTTCTTGAAAATATTTTCATCTGTTAACTTCTAGACTCTGCCTAAGATAAAGAAGGTCGTACTAAGTTGATGGTTTCAAAATAAGCACATAAGTTAAATGATTGATTTCGAAACATCATTAGTGCCTCCTCCATGAATGACACGCTGTGCAAGCGGTCTCACTTCTATACACTCGGTCTTACATACAAGCATATACACACATATACATATATATTTACGTATCTTGGTCTTTACAAGCACCCGGTTTGTATAAGTATTTTCCATGTGCAAGTCGAGCTCACCTATTTTGTGAGTTAGTCCCGAAATACGATTAGTCGAGCTCAATCACTCTTGTATGATCATAAGGGGAATGATGATATATGATAGAATAGTCAACACTTACGATTTAAGTAGAAGAATAAGGACAACAAGTAAGGGCCGCCCTATGCCTATGGGGGATGTGCATACAAGATACTCCAATTTAAGGAAAGCACATTTCAGAAGAGAAGTGATCCTGAAATAAAAATGGAAAAAAACAGCCAATTTTCACTGGCTTCCATTTTTATGAACTTAAACAAGTAACAGAAAATGTAAAATATCTATCTCAGTCGTCACAATGTAGCTGCCAAGTATCATTTCAACAAACAGAAGCACCAAACATACCATTTTCACTTTTATTCATTGATTCGTCTTACACATCATGGACGCACTTAAACAGGAGACAGATGCACCCATATATCATCTGCAGACTGATACTTTCATCCGTTTCTGCACCATAGATGCGGATGAGTTTTTCAAGCAGTCACAAAACACTACGTTCAGTGAATTTCCAGATATGAGTTGTCTTATGGCTTTGATTGCATCAAAGTATGCGCTGTTAAAAGGGTATTCTAGTCCATCAATAACCTAAAATCATGATAGAAATCAGAACAAACAGATGGGAACATAGATATTAAGCTGCTACAAAGAAATAAAAGGTCTCAATGATACATTGAAAGATAATTGCGACCATTGCCTTAGAAATTAAGTGACAACTAAAATAAAAGAACAACAACATAAAAGGTCATAAAACTTTCAATCAGGGCAGACCGAATCGATATAAATTGGAGTCAGAATCAGCTTATTAGGTAATTTGGCAAATATCAGTTTAATTGGTTCGGTATTAGTTATTTTTTAAAAAAGACTGAATCAACCAAACCAACCAAACTTTTAAAAATCAACTTTTTTAATGTGTTGCAGAAGTGTATTTTATGTTGACCTATTTCGACAAGAAGTGATTATAATCATTTTTAATATATCTACTTTATTTTTATGATTATTTATTGGACAGTCTGTTATTCAAATACATCTCATCATTTGTTTTTTCAAAAAAAATGGTTCATTTGATTTATCCATTATTTTGTTATTTTTTCAGAAAATATCTGTTATGTTGGTTGACCTACTAAAATATCTGATTTCAATCGGTTCAGTTCAGTCATTTTTCAGAAAAATATGGACAACTTCAATGTGGTGAAAAATAAATCAGGTTGAATTGTTTTTTTTAGTAATTTGGTTCTGTTGCATACCCTACCTTTTAATGCTTAGATTAGGGGTTTGATAGATGCAACTACTGAAACACTCATCTTCCCTGCTCTTTCTGGTGTGCATAAACACTTTTCATGAGAAGTAATGCAGTGTTCACTGACGAAATTACAAATATTGGGGTGAATTTTTTTTCTTGGGAGTTCTTCTATACTCAGGATTTTGGGTAATTTTTTTACAACAGTGTTCTCTAAAAATATTTTAATTGTCTTGTAGCATTACTGCTAAAAGAAAAGATAATACACAAAAATGCCATATCAGATGGAAAAAAAGAAGAAAATAATCAATTGATGTTGAAGAGCAAAATCTAGAGGGAAATGACAAGGTGAATATAGAATTACCAGTAGGGAAACTCCAGATGTGTCAAAAGCCTTTAAGGTGAGAAGCTCCAAAAGTCTCTCTGGCGTAGAGACAATGAACTCAGGTTCACAGCTCTTCAAACTGTCAGATTTAAAGGCGGGAAAAGTGAAAGATCTTTCTTTAAACAGAAAAACAACACAATCAAAAATATGCATGAGGGTACTTTAAGTTCTAAAGGCTAAGTAGAAAAAAGAGCCTGCGATGCACACAAAATTGAGGGTTGTACCATCCCACCTTCCGATTTAGAATCCTATATTTGTCTTGCTTTTAGCTATCTTTGTCTATGACTTGCAAAGTTATATACATGTGAACAAGATTGAAGGGGAGATGCTAACCCATTAATTTGATGATCAATGGAAGCACCAGAATGAAGACTCACAGTATGTATTCCAAGGGACTTCAAAGGCTTGCATACTTCACGCACCTGGGTAAGATTCAACAGAGAGATAAGTAAATCATTGAGGAAATTGTGACTCTCGACAGATCTACAAGACCTGTGAAATTGTACATCCAAAAAAGTTCATTGTAATTCAAGGATATTAAGTTTTCCGAATAAAGTGTCAGAAAATCAAATTTATCCAAAATTTGTGGAAAGTTTGCACCAATTAAATATACCAAATTTAACATACACAACAAAAGCAGATCTGAACATATTCAGTGTGTAGTTCAACACTTCAACGGTGCGTATAAAGACTCATCTAGGAATGGTCTGAATAGGAAAGCAATGCTTAACATTATGACACTTGCATCATAGATGTCAACATAGTATTGCAAGATAAGTTCGACATAACAAGGCTGACATGGTTATAACTAGAAGAACTGGTTGATATCTTAAGATTGTGGCTGACAAACCTCAGAAGCTTTCTCTCGTGATGGCACAAGATAAAGAAGAAAAGGACTAATAAATGATAGCCCCTCTTTTTCCTTCATTGAAATGGTATCAGCAGCCGTTGATGCAATCCAAGCAATTTGCTCCATTGTGGAATTAGCTCTATCAGTTTCAAGAACATCTTTTCTGTTTGAATAAAAATTCCAGAACTCAATTCCCCATGCATTCGCAAAGAAAGGTTTGTCTCCTTCACTAACATAACCTTCACCATGCTCCAAACCAGTCTGAATTGAATTCAGGCATTTAATCAAAAATTTCGATGGGCACACAGTTTTGTTTACAACATGGTTTTCTTCCGGAGCATGGTTGAGAATATTCCTACTAATGACCTGGCAAGTTGGTTTCCCGACATTGACTGCAATTTCTGGACCCATAAAACTAAAAGGCTCAACAGATTCTAAGTGTCCACTCCCCACTTCATGCTCTCGGGGATCTACATGAGAATCATCTTCGCACCCGGGCACTTTCTCTAGCGTTTTAGTTTTCTTCTTTGCAGGCTTCCTTATTGCTTCAGAACTTCTCTTCCTTTTTTTCGTATGATCAATTTTCCCATGTTCATCATTAAAAGGGTTCTCGGGAGTTGGGAGGCTAAAGCACATGCCCTGCAAAAGTAACAACAAAAGAAAAATCACGAACAGTCACATTAAAGGTTTAGCATCCGTACCTCAATGGTTAATTATAATAAGTGTCATACAAAGATTAGGGCCCAAATAACAGATTCAAATTTTAACTTCATCAATGGCGAACAAGAAATTAATTAGTAGGGAAACTTAATATCTTTTACATCAAAGTTACAATTTTGAATACTTTATTCAAGGAACCCGATTATCGCTGCCGTACTCGTATGGAGCCAATCATCACCTGACTGAATCCACGCATCAAAGCAAAATCTGTTAACCTAAACTCGTTTCTGGCAGGGAATGATCTTAACAAACAACAACAATTTTTTCAATTGATAAATCTACTGCGAGAAAAAAAGAGGCAAATCTTAACCTCGAAAAAACAAATTACCACGAATGAAACAACATAAGGCACAAAAAACAAACAATTGAGCAATGCAGGTCTCCAAAAATCTCAAGTCACCTGGCAGAGGCGGCGTTTGCCTGATTTGCGGCGGTTTTTGGCTGCGATAATAGCGGCGACGCGAGCAGAAACCTTAGAGGATGAACTGCTCTTGTCGTCTTGCTTTTTTCTGCTCTTTTTGTTCCTTCTTCTGCTTATTGAATCATCGCTTCTTCCCATCACTGAAGGCTGCGACCAAATAACAAGGCTGTTTGTGCAGTTCAGTGTTGTGAATTTTATCCTGAGGTTAGGCTTGGTATTTGAGAGGCATGACATGGATTGTTTGGTCATTTCACGGACGATGTAGGGTTTGGTGGGCTTTGGAGAAATTGGGCTTAGGGTTTGGCTTGTACGTCGTACTTTTCTTCGACTTTTCACCCATATAAATTTGATAATCATATTCAATACCAGTTGGTCTAATGGATCATCTCTCTTTAAAATTGAGAGATCTCTTAACATCGAGAGATGATCATGAGTTCTAAACCCATTATTGTAAACAAAATTGTTATGAATTTAATCAATTCATTTCAGGATCAAGAATATGCTTTCCAACCATTTGAACCGGAGATGACAGAATAAACATTAACTCATAGTAACATATCTTGAATTGGATCGAATAAGCACAAATGCTATGAACTCGGTGAAAAACCAAATCCATGACAGTAGACTTCAAGGCATGAACTTCAGATGAACACACACGCACAAAGAGATATTTTAGGCACAATAATGTGATCAATGCAAAAGAGTAAAATGGCAGGAATCACACAATGAAATGCATAAAGAAAACAAGAAAAACAACACCGATTTTACGTGGTTCGACTTCAACGTCGACCTACTCCATGAGAGGAGATCTCATTGCAATTCTTTGAGTGTACAAGGCAATATAATACATAAATTTACATCCCCCAATCCACTCATATGATTTACAATGGATTGCACTATATGAAGTTCACACATACACCTTCTTGCCTCTCTAAAAAACTCTCAGAAAGCACGGACTCTCATCGCCGCTTTCTTCTCGTGTCTTTCACATTCTTGCTTTCTGTTTTTTTGTGCGCCTCGCTCTCTGCCCATGACCTTCATGGCCTTTACATAGATGCTCAAGTTGTTCAGGTTATTCTTGCCCTTTAGCCGATCGTCAAGTTGCCAATTAACCAACTTTAACCGCCTCAAACCCTATGGAACCTTCTGCTAGCTGATTCCAAGCAATCGGATTTGGGTGGATTAAAATAAGTTGATACATATTTAACATAAATAAAAATTCCCCCCTCCCCATTTACATACAAAAAATAAATAAATCGATATTCATATGTAAATATAAATATTCTACACGTGACTATTTCGTACAACAGAGTTATTAATAGGGGGTAGCTCCCGCGGCGCGGATGGAGATGATCGATGGTCGAGATATAATAGCTAATACTATAATTTGATTTTATGAAGAAGAAATTAATCGATACTACATCATAAAATAGCTATTGCTTCTTCTTCATTGTGAAGCTACTGTTCTCCACCTTAGTGTGCGTGGCTTGATTCTTGTCTGCTCTCAGCTTCCGCTCATGAGTTGTGTGCCGCTGCAGCGACGCTGTTTCTCCCGAGGTGGACTGGGCTTGGTTGTCGTTTGCATCTCAATGCGGCTGAGTTTTACGGTGGGTTTTTTGGACTCGTGGATTTATGTGGCTTTGGCTTTGGTTGCAGGGACCAGATGCTCTTCATCCCTGCCTTCTTGGCGTTGATTGGTGGATATCCTTTACTGGGTTCTGTGAACCCTTCTGGTAGGATAGACCATGGTGGGAGTTTAGGCGGAGATGGTGGTCTAGGAGGTGGTGCTGGTGGTGGGTTTGGCCTTGGTGGGGGATTAGGTGGAGTTGCTGGCGGTGGAGGTGGTCTTGGGGAGGGAAAAGGTGGCGGTGGTGGTTTAGGTGATGTATTTGGTCTTGGTCGTAGGCTAGGTGAAGGCTCATGTGGTGGTCTAGGTGGCGGGCTTGGTCTAGCAGGTGGTTTTGGAGGAGTTGGTGATTTGGGTGGTAGCGGCTCGAACCCATCAGGTGTTCAGTGCTGAGGCTTCTGGTGTGGCCTCCGGTACAACTTTGGGTGTTTTATCCTGCTTTGACGGTGGCTGCATGACAGCCCCTCTGCTCAGCAGGATGGTCTTTAGTCTGCATGTCCGGGTTTTGGGAGCCATCCATGCATTATTTTGGTGCGAATAGCAAGTTGTGCTAATTCCCCCTTTTTTGCGACTTTTTTTATTTACGCCTACTATATGTTTACCTAGTTTTTGTGTTTATTAATCTTTATGTTTGTGTGTCTAGTTGTCGTCTGGTGTTAGCTAATGGTTTACACTATGCTACTTGCTTGTTTGTATAGTGATGGATCTTTTTGTGTATTTCATTGCTCGTGAAAAGTATGGTATTGACCAGGGGGTCTGTCGATTTCGTGCGTCATCCAGTGATGTGGCATTTTGTAAGGGATTTGGATACAAGAGCTTGTGCAGTTGTCGTTTCTTTATCAGTTTATGCTCTTCGGCTATCCTCATTTGTACATTCACGTGTATTGGAGACAGTTATATTACTTGTCCATACTCTCTGGGCTTAATGGTTTGAGGGAACTGGGTTTGGTTGATGTGGTTTATACCCATTCTGGTCAAAGTCTGATCTTGCCTAAATTCATTTGTCTTATCTACCTCTCGCTTTCTGTTGGAGGAGACGATTGATTTATATTGGTCCAATTAGTTTATATTTTAGTTGATTGTAAATTTTTTGGTTGCTGATTTTTTTGTATTTTGTTGTACTTGCCAAATTAGCCAAATTAGCTACTTTTCGTTAATATATTTTATGTTTCTGTTCAAAAATATATTTATAAATCTGTGAAATTGAGAGTTTTCTAAACATGGAAATAAAGACTCTGGCAAAGAATATGATAATTGATTGGAAAAATATTATTAAGAATAATTAATTTTAAGTATGAAATAAAATGTGTGTAAATATCAACTTTAATTAAAATCTGTATGATTTCACCAAATAAATTTCCGAATTTCACCAAATAAATTTCCGAACAAGCTTCCGTTGCAATTTTAAATCCATTTAGTCGGTGACAATTTATCGCTAATAGATCATGTGTTTTGAAAATAGACAGTCTATGTGATTTGAAAGTAGACAGTTACTCTTTCTTGTTTTTAAAATATACAATTTATCTCATTGGTTTGCAAAACATAATACACTGACCCCTTACATGAATGAAATATTTTGTACATATTCACAAACTACGTGTCGTAGGCTTGTAAGCCTATTTTAAAATTTATGGGGTCTACTTTTGGAAAAAAGCGAGGATAAACTACTTAAAAGGTATACACTGGTTATTTGGAAAATCGTAAAAAAATTTAAAAAAAAAAAAAACCAATACAACACACAATCGAGTTGGTATGAATTGATTTTAACATATTTAGGGTGTCGTGCCCCTATTTAATACCTTTTGAAGCACCGCATATGAATTCCTATTTGATGATTTTATAATTTTTATATATGGGTTTGTCGTATATCTTATGTATATCTAGTTTTATTATAATTTTAAAGGTAAAATATTGTTAAATAAATTGCAAGAAATGAATTTCTCTATATTATATATTTTTTAAAAAAAGTAAATTGTTTGTTTATTACATGAATAAACTAATTTATATTTATTTTAATATATAGACAACAGACTGATACTGTTACTTGTTCCAAATCAATTAATTTGTTTGGAATACCAACTCACGGGTGCATTGATTCAGACAACTGTCACCTAACCTATAATAATTAATTGCTTCCATCGCATGGAAAAACTAAAACCTACAACTTAATAGGGAAATTTTGTTGCTGCATTTAAAGATGCTGCCTTCAGTAATAATATTCATCATTTAAATGGAATTTTTTTTCTCCTTTTAAAAATAAGATTCCAAATGAACGATGATGATGCTCCTAAGAGTACTATCCTTAAGGGCATCATCAAACTGACCAATTTAGAGATGCAAGTTTCCAGACACGGAACCGAATAAATTAAATCCTAAATATATTCGGTGTCAAACTAAAATTATTTATGAGATATATATTATATATATATATATATTCAAGAGAAATTATCATATGATATATAAAAACATAAACATATTGAATTCGTCTTTACATAAAGACGATTTACCATAAAATGAAAAACATATCTCATTGCAAAAATGTAATTTTTTTATTTTTTTTATAATAATGTGATAATTATGCCGGATCTAACTATTTTGATTATATATTAAACATTTTCACTATACATCATATAGTATAGTATGTGTCCAGCGTTTACCAAAAATTAGAGCGCGCTATATGAATATATACGTAGTTGTGAAAATAGGAGAAGGAACCAAATTTAATGTAAAATATATTGTAATTTTGAAACAGTTTATAATGGACTGTTATAGCAACTTGTGTTGATCATTTTCACATGGTGATGACGGATACGAAATAGTTGCTACAAAAATACATTGTGCAAGTTGTGCTGGTGTAAGCCTGGGCCCGAGATGCTTCCTAAAATGCGCAATTGAGCACGACGATCGATCACTATGAGTAGTGCACGCACTGAGTCGCAATTTGCAACGAAAGACCAGTTATGTGTCGGCCAACAGAAATGGTCTTTTATAATGGGTAGAATTATGGTCAAATTTGAGGCGTTTGCAGTAAATAGGGTGGTTTCAGAAAACAGCGGACGGCAAATGAAAATTCTAATGGCGAAGCAAGATCCAAATTCAAATTTGTCACCCATAAATTTAGTCATATGACTAAATATAATTTTGCAAATTGTTTTATTATATTTTCAGATAATAAATAATATAACATTGACCATTTTTAATCTTGATTTATACTAAGCCGCCATGAATACTTTGTACTGTCAGTTGAATCACACTTCAAGGTGTGCTGTGGGCATACTCAGCGCTGTTTTCTATATATTCAGAGTCGTTTGGATTTGAAGTTCTCGGAGAATACTGATGTATGTATATGATAGGACTTGATTCTTTTTATATTTCATTTACGTTACCAAATTCATTTATGTTTGGGTGAATTTATATTGTCTATTTCAAATATAGTTATTAATTTATTGAAATGTAACAGTACTTGTGACGTATTTGAAATTGGTTGACATTTGAATTCAATTCTCAAATCAAATTTTTTTTTTTTTTTTTATCAAAACACAACATAAACATCAATTGTATTTTACAAATTTCTTTTTATTTCTACAGACAAAGAACTTTAAAAAATATAATTTGAGAAATATATACTTTCAAAAATAAATCACGCTTAATAAAGGAACAGAATACAGTTAAAGAATTTGAAAATTAATGAGCATGCAAAATTTAATAATAATAAAATAATACTTTATAGGTAATTAGCACACACGTTGCATGAATTTAATTATTATATTATAAAATATAAAATTAAATAATTACTAATATAACTAGATAGCTTAAAGTAATTAGACTACGATTCGGGCCTGGATGACCAGTCCACTTCCGAGTTCAACAAACTCGAGTTTCAATAGCTCGTATTCTTGAAATACTTGCACCGAGATATTATATCGATTTCAGTTTCAAAATCGAGCGAAAGATACTCAACATATCCTGCTCTATAACCGATTAATCATTTGCAAGTAAATATGTAAAGCATTTTATCAAACACTTAGTGAGCTACAATTTGATGTTTTATCAAACACATAAAATGTTTCAACAATGTTAATCAAAACAGTAAGGTAATAAAAGTAATCAAGTAAATACACAAGTATTTATTTATGAAAGTTCGAAGGTGGTGTAATCATTCCACCGCTCCCATTATTCCAACGAATGGAAGATACACTAGAAGATTTGGTTTACATTCAAGCGTATACAACCCACTTAGGCTAATGCCACACGGATAGCCTGAACTCTTGGTTCACACAGCTCACAAAAGTTCATGTTGTTGAACGTCTCATATGCGAAGACCATCCCTCCCAGTTGTGATAAATCGTCAACTGTTACAATGTTATTCATTTATTATATTGTAGCTCACAAATACAATGTGAATACAAAGGCACAAATAATCTTTAATTAGATCTGATTTAGCAAGGAAAATGTGCCTAATAATATGGGGTTTCGCTATTCTATCCGGAGATATGTTCTTCTCCATCCCCCATTTGAATCCCAAGTGGGTTTGCTTTGGAATGCTTGGATTGATCTTCAATCTTCTATTTTTGAGCTTCCAAGTCTTTTATATATAGCCTCAAGTAGTGACATACATGTTAGATACAAAAATATAGCCTTTGGGAGAGTTTTTGTAAGTTTTCAACATTGCAACAGTCATATTCTGTTTTCTAGGCTATGTCTGGAAGTCTGCTGATTTCTTTCGGTAGGGTATATCTACTTGCAACAACTCTTGTAGGGTAGGTCTACTTGCAACAGACCGGTAGAATAGGTCTACTTGCCAAAGATTTCTGCAGGGTAGTCTACTTGTCAAATTCTTCAGCATAGTAGTCTACTTGTCAAGGGCTGAAGAAGGGTACGTCTATTTGTAAAGGCTTCGGTAGAGTAGGTCTACTTGCAAAGGCTCTGATAGAGTACGTCTACTTGCAACAGCTTTGGTAGAGTAGGTGACAGCCTTGTTGACCGAAGTCTTCGTCTAAACAATACGAGATTTGTAGAAGCTTTTTGGCCATCTTATCATGTGATTCCGTCTTTGACTTCTGAAGATGATTTGTAGATCTTTGTTTTATCTTTCCAACTCATACTCTATCGTTCTGTTTCAATAAGCGAGCTGGAAGTTATGACCAATATACCATATCTACTTTGTTGTAGCAGCTTGCTGTTAAGCTTTACACCAGTAGATAGTTGCATACATGTTTTCGTCATGTAAATCTTTGAATTAGGTATGTTGGCGTGAAATACGACTTGTAGAGAATTGAGTTGGCTATCCAACACATTTAGAAATACGTCGTTTCGATATGCGAGGTATGAAATATGATCAATTTAGTCAGCAACGATCGGGGTCCAACGGATGTTGAATTCGTATTTCAGCAACATAACTTTCTTTACAATTCATCAAGCTATAAAATATCATTTATAAACTGCACACTTGATAAATATATTAGAAACATAATAACAAGTTTTGTTAACATCAAAATCAAGATTATTTGGGTACCCAAAACCCAACACACAATATAGAGATAACTTATGAATAGTTATGTGAAATTTATTAGATAAACGAATAACTTAAATCAATTTACCATTATATTATTATCTTGTTTATTAAAAACTGAAGCATAATTTATTTACATATTTTAAAATATTACTAAACGACTCTCCTTTATGACAGATATCAATTTTGTTTATTTGGAAGGGTGTGAGTTAGATCATATCTCTTTAATATATTATAATACAATAAGAGTTATTAACAATTGTAATTTATTTTTGCTAGGTCACACGATAAAATTTGACCCATAACTTATAAAATTATCACAAGCCACCACGATTTTTAAAAATAATAAAAAATATCTCTTCTTCCAATTAATAATTATCAAAAAAATCTCTTGAAAAATTCACCATAAAATTCCTAATATTAAATAATTGTACACAAAAAAATTATCTAACATCTATTGGGTTTGTTTGATGATGCCCTTAAGAGTAATGCCCTTATGAACATCATCACCATTCATTTATAATCTTTTTTTAAAAGAAAAAAAAAGTATCCATTTGAATGTTGGGTGTTGCTGCTAAGGCAGCGCCCTTCAAGACAGCAACAAAGTTTCTCATCTATTGTTTATGCACATCATCGAAACAACCTTTTTATTAAAAGAAACACCCATAATTATTAGTCACATCATAATATAGTTCTAGGATGATGACGGGAAGGTCGTAGATGAGGTTACCCGCTGGGCCGAAAATATATTGACAAATTTTTTTAAATGTGGGCCCCACATTTTATTACATTTTTCGGTTACTCCGCGATTTTTCGTATCGTTATCTTAAGACCACATAATATTAAAGCTAAAAAAGTAGTATGAATATAATTATATTTATTTGACTATAGACTAATCATACAATTTGATAATCTTCAAATTGAAGCTAAGTCAATCTTTAATCACACACTTGGACCCACCCCAAACACATCTTCAATCATCATACATTTGCTTACCGATTCCACTAAAACAACCGAGGGTCAATGGGAATTGGATGGTCGGCACATCCATTTTTTATTTTTTATTTTTTTTGAATTTTTTTATATATTATATATAATAATTCTACATGAAATATACCATTATCATAAATGTTAAGTAATATGTTTTCCGAGAATCCACTCAAATATTATGAAAACCCATATTTGGTTCAACCAAATTCGATATTTATTTATTTTAAATAATTAATTATTTTTTTAGATAAACAATTAACTTTTTTTTTTGGGCACACAATTTTTTTTAAAAAAGAAGATGAAATATCTGAAATAATCGTAAGTAGTCAACGAGTGAAGGAACGGGCGGACCGGCTTGGGCAGCTTTTAAGCGGGGCAGGTTTGAACCGGTCATTTTTTATGGTAGGGTCAATGAAGTAAATATATATTTCTCCGCGTGGTCTCCTCTAATGATCTGTTTGGATTTCCGTAAACCATTTGTATATTCTCTATTTACTGAAACCCCCACCAAAATTTAATCTTATTGTTTGTACTCCTCATATTTTGCTTTGGTTTATAATTTTGTTGTGGGAAATAATAAAACCTCAAAACAAAGTACAATTCTATCACTATTAGTTTCAAATCATTAAACATCTATTGTACTTTGTGATATTTTAAGCAAGTTAATACATTCGGCATTTTTTGCCCAGTTTCATGTTCGCACTACTCCTTAAACCTGGCATGTTCGTCTAGGCCATTCATCATCTAGGACTAGTTCTTTTGTTATTTCCACTTCTGATTTACCAATTTCCAAAAAGACTTCTATGTCTGAACGTTTTTGTGATTCTTGCAACATTAATAAATTTGAACGATTGCTTTGTACTAATTCATCTCTTGTTAGTTTACACCCGTTACATTATTTATATGTCGATGTATGTGGCCCAGCGTTTGTGCCATCTACTCATGGGTCTCGTTATTACTTGTTGCTTGTTGATCATTTTAGCAAATATTGCTGGTTGTTTCCCATGACTGTGAAATCGCAAGTGGCATCTATCTTTACACAATTTAAGGCATTTGGTCGAAAAACAATTTGGGCATTCTATTTAAGAACTTTTTCAGTGATAATGGAGGATAATTCCAGGACTTGCGTTCTTTCCTCACCGTGCATGGCATTAGCTGACTTATCACTGCCCCTCACACCCCTCAGCAAAATGACACTGCTGAATGTCGCCATCGACATATTCTTACCACTGGACGGGCACTCCTTCATTCTGCCAATCTCTCTCCCGAGCTTTGGCCTTATGCATTTGAAACTGCGGTGTATCTCATCAATCACATGCCAACACCTGTCTTGCTCATGAAATGTCCTTTTGAAGTTCTATTTTGTCGCCGCCATAACTACCTCAAGCTGTGGACTTTTGGCTATCTGTCCTACCCTTGGCTCAAACCGTACATGACCGGAAAACTTGACTACCCAAAATAACATCTTTCGACCCAAACAAGTCAACATCACCACTAAACATCCCATCCCAGACAACCTCAAACCTACCTATGTCTCTCAGGCCCTCACTAATCCTCATTGGCGATGTGCCATGGCCAATGAATTCACTGCCTTGACTTGTCATGGCACCTGGTATCTTGTCACCCCTCCGTCCAATACCAATATCATGGGTTGCAAGTGGGTCTTTTGAATCAAGCGAAAGTCTGATGGCTCTATTGACAAATTCAAAGCCCGTCTGGTTGCTAAGGGTTCTCATCAACGTCCGGAGTTGATTACACGGAAACATTTAGTCCAATTGTGAAGCTTGTCACTATCCGAGCTGTTCTTTCTATTGCTCTCATGAACGACTGACCCCTAACACAACTTGACATCAGCAATGCATTTCTCTATGGCAACCTCTCTGAAGCTGTGTATATGTCCCAGCCTCCGGGGTTTGTTGATACAATATTTCCTCATCATGTTTGTTGCCTCAGTAAGTCATTATACGGTCTACGCCAAGCACCTCAAGCCTGGTATCATGCTCTAAGCTCCGCACTACTTACCTTTGGCTTTGTTCAGTCTCTCTCTGACACATCTTTGTTCATTTACCGGCGGAGTGGTGTTCACTTGTTTCTATTGATGATCTTATCCTTACGGGCTCCAATACAAAGCATTCTAGGAGCGTATTAAGGAATGATCTCCTCAAATCCTCTTCAAGATATTGTAAATATATTGTGTGATATATCATATCTTGTAGATATATTTTGTTATGATTCTTTGTAATCCAATAGATCTTGTAATCTCTATTTAAGAGAAACAAAGTGAAGCAATAAAGAATGAATTTGACCATCACAAAATACTAGCACTTATAGATTTAGCACCAATCACACAAAAAAATTATCCTCCCGAATGTGGTAAAAAAAATCCATTACTTGCGCCTTGACATATGTACTACATTTCGAGTCTAAGTGAGCATTTTAGCTTTATGAAATATTTTCCATTTTTAAATGAACTATCTTTATAAATTTTGTTTGTGCATTCAAAACATGTCAAATTGATAACGATTATCTCAAGTCGAGTTTTTATTTTAAATGTTGTATCATTATATTGTCACATGTTTTCATGAATCGTATGTATCTTCAAATAATATTAACTCAAAAGATCATTTTGGTTGTCTAGAATCAGTTACTTAAACGAAATTAAATCTTGTGGATACTTGTGAAAAAAAAAAATCAACATATTATAAAATATTACTATAAACATAAAATCAAAATTTAGTTTCCATAAAATTTGAAAAAAGATGGAAAGAAATAAAATTTTAAAAAGCAACAAATCTCGAGTTTATGGGGGTATTATTACAAAAGGAAGAGAAAGTTGAGGGGGCAGCAGAGTAATGCAATAAATGTTTCCATAAATTCCACACGGTTTCTCAACTTTCACCATTTTTCTGCTAATTTCTTGCATGTGCCCACTTCCCTTTATTTTCCTCTTATATTTTGCTTCGTTTTCTCTCTCTTCACTAGAAAATATACGCCTCTCGTTTCCTGGTAGATTCGGTCAAGTTTGCAGAATAATTAGTGAGTTTTTGATATGGGAATTTTTCCCGTGCTTCGATTTTTTCTGCCTGATTCTACGTTTTTTTGTTTTGTTTATGTTTTGTCCTGATTTTGTGATCGAAATTTTAGTGTTTTTAAGTTTATATAGTTCTCGTCGAGCTGTGAACAAGTAAAGGAAAACTGTTGAGAAGATTCGAAGTAGGCAGCAGTTTTAAGCAAGTTTTTTTGTTTGTATAAGCAAGTTTTAAGTGTTCTTTTTGGTGATATTGAAGGAATCTTTTTATTTATTTATTACATCTGATATTGGTAGGATTCTTTGTAATAATTTGATCTGGGATTATTTATGCTTTCCTGTCTTTAGAGAATTTTTTATGAATTTCTATGTATTACGTGGTGTAGAATAATTTATCGATCGATTTCAGTTGTGCTTAGTTCACTGTACAACGTTTAAGTTTTCTTGAAATTTAAAGTTGTTTTTTCATTCACATAGTTTCAAGAGATCTTCTGAGGACCAAATTAAAAAGTAAAGCAGAAATAGAATGAAGGAATCTAAGGAAGGAGAAGATTATTTTCTGATTAAGGCACTATAACTAATATCGTTCAGATGTGCCTCATATTGAGAATTTACGAGTTAGGCTCAACCCATCACCAAATGGTTTTGAGTTGGAATCCCATATATTCTTAAAATGATATAAGAGAAGGCTTTTCATGTGATTTGATGTTCCACCCGCATGTTCGCCATCCACGTGCTTTTTATGTGATGTGTTGAAAGTTGTCCCGTATTGGGAATTTACAAGCTATGTGAGCTCTTTATAAGATACATGAATTATTCCACTAATCACCAAAACCCATGTATTCTTAAGAAATATTAACTAAGTTTTATGCTGTTTCATTTTCTGATCATATATTTCTAGTTAAAGTAAAATGAGTGAGATAGTAATAGATTGCTCAACCTTTGGTTTTGATATTTTTTTTGTTGTTTTAAAACTAACAGTGCTTTTTTATTATGAGCACTTGAATCTCGAGTATTTTCCGTTCATCTTGCTATTATCTGATGTCTAAACAAAGGTCATTTTGATGAACTGGCATTTGTTACTTTTAGTCTTTATAAGAACATGTTTTGACTGGGTTTAAGCAGCTTCTGTTTCTGTACAGCTACTCCTTTTACTCCAGAATCAAGAAAGTTAGCGCTGAAGTTTGGTTTTAAAATCATTATTGTTGCGAACTCGGGACAACACTAGAAATGGTTGCTGAATCATGGTTTCGAAGTTTATGGAAACCGTCAAAAAAGCATGACTTTCATGCTGAAAAGTTGAATATCGGGGTTCTGGCCTTCGAAGCCGCGAGTTTGATGTCTAAGCTGCTTCATCTCTGGCAATCATTGAATGAGAAGCACATCGCGAGGTTGAGGGAGGAAATAGCAAATTCCACAGGTATTAAGAAGCTCGTCTCGGAAAACGATGATTCCATTGGAAAGATGATATGTGTAGAAATGACCGAAAATTTGGCGAATGTGGCAAGATCCGTTGCTAGACTATCAAAGAAATGTCGTGATCCCTTGTTAAAGAGTTTTGAGCAAGCATTCAATGATTTGATTAGCTTGTCTACCGATACGTATGGTTGGCAATTTTCATGGAAGAAGATGGATAGAAAAGCCAAGAAATTGGAACGGTACATAATTGCGAATAATAATTTGTTTCAAGAAATGGAGACACTTGCCGATTTTGAACAAAGTTTGCGGAGAATGAAGGGGAGTGATAATGCAGATAGCATAATCTTGGTTGAATATGAAAAGAAAGTTGCGTGGAAACAACGAGAGGTGAGGCATCTTAAGGAGATTTCCCTTTGGAATCGAACTTATGATTACACGATTCTTTTTCTAGCAAGATCTATATTTACTATATATGGTAGGATTGGACATGTGTTTGGAACTAACCACGTGGCAGACTCGGGGGCTAAAGATTCTAGATTTGTAGATTCAAATAACCGAAAGAGCCACTCAACTGTTTTCACACAGTCATCAGTTTACCCATCTGAAAATTGCGTTCCTAGGTATTCTTCTGGCTCTGCAGGCAAGATGATATTCTTCTCGGGTCCAATTTCAAGAACAAATAATGTTGGAAATTTCCACTCAGGTCCTCTTCGAAATTCTGAGACTACGCCAAGCCCGATTCCTGGAAGACATAATGGTGTTAGCTTTTATTCCGGTCCCCTAGCAAGGTCAACAACGAAATCCAGCCCTCTCAAAAAGGCAAGCTGGTTGTGGCAATTTCGTGATAAATCTCAGAACGTGAAGGAGAAGATTCCAGTTAAGCAATCTGATCAACTAACTACCTCGGTGCCTTTTGCCAGGGGCATGGTTGGTGAGAATTGTACTCCCACAAGCAATTTCTCTGGGGAAGTCTATTCTGGAGTTTTGAACGGAACTAAAGATATTGGTTTTTATGGAAACTCCAGTCAAGGAAACCAATCAGTTGGTTCTAAGAACAAGCTTTTGAATTCACCTCCTCCTGAAACTCTCGGTGCTGTTGGCTTAGCTCTGCACTATGCGAATGTTATCATATTTATCGAGAAATTAGTGGCGACTCCTCACTTGATTGGCAATGATGCAAGAGATGATTTATACAACATGCTGCCTTCTAGCATCAGAGCTTCCCTAAGGGCGAAACTAAAGCCGTATGCCAATATCCTGACCTCATCAGTGTATGATACGGTTCTTGCGGGAGAATGGAATGCTGCGATGTCGGCTACACTCGAATGGTTAGCCCCACTTGCTCATAACATGATGAGATGGCAATCCGAGCGGAGCATTGAGCACCAGGGTTTAGTTTCCAGAACAAATGTGCTTCTAGTCCAAACCCTTTTCTTTGCGAATCAAGAAAAGACAGAAGCAGCCATAACCGAGCTTCTCATTGGACTCAACTACATATGGAGGTTCGGTCGAGAAATCAATGCAAATTCTCTAGCTGAGTTTGCTAGTGCCAGAAAGGTCGATGAGTACTTTGACTAATAACTGCATCATCTTCATAAGCTTAATGTCAAAGATTCCTAATCCATTCTGCCCAAAAGTCGATATTCAGGAAAGGATTCCTTGAATCTTTGGTGAAACCTACAGCTTGTGGGATTCTTGGATACCAAGAGGGCATCCTTGTTACTTCAGTCGTTGGATCACAACAATTTTGTGTTCACAACATACGATTCCAGGTTTGGGATTTAGAATCCACGAAATACTGTATTGTGATCATCGACAGCCATTACTTGCACTTGAGATATTGTAAACTGTTGAGCTTAATTAAGAAAAAATATCATGGTAAAAGGTGTGGGCCGTGTGGCTTTCGAATCATAGGAGCTTCTTATCAAATTAATGTATGTCATGCTGCTTGCTGTTTGGCTTGAAATTTTACTTTGGCGTAAACTTTTTTTTATTCATGGTCTGGCTACCAAATAAATATGAGTAATAGTAAAAAAGAGAGAATAAAATACATGATTTGTTTATTTCAAATACAAGAATTCATACCTTCAGAAAAAAAAGAAAAGAATCGAGGCAGTGCCGTTTATGAATGCAGGAGACAATTCGAAGGGCATCGCAAAGAATATGCGGAAACTGATTAAATGAACAAGTGAGATAAATCGATGCCCAAAATATATAATGGTAGTGTATGCATATACAAGAAGTGTATGGGAACATCCCCAATGTGTTGCGACGACATGAAAACTTGTTGGTTTCGTATATTCATAGTGCCGCCAGAAAGCGCAACTCTGCCGGACCAGGACTGAAAATGACTTTCTGCTCGGAAATCTTGCTAAGTCCTGAAGTTGGTTCGGTCTGCACAATGTTCTCATCCTCTCGCCTACCAATCCGTTGCCAGTCTCTCTACACCATTTAAGACAACCATGTTAGTACAACAAAAGAAAAATCTGACCATCCAGAGTATGCATCAAAATCTTTCAGGGTAACTAAGACAGCCCACTTTTAGCAAATATTTGCTAAAATAAAGGCTAAAAGACGCATGGATTTATAATTCTCGATGCTATCACCAATGGCTGCAGAGAGCCACTCCTAGTATATAAGTCTTAAGACCAACCTCTCTAGCCAACCTGTCATCAGACTAAACAACAATAATACGTTGAGAACTCCAATAACTAAGCAAATATTTTCCAGAGAAGATTGAAACCAATTTTACCCAATAAATCAAGTAAAACACTAAAAATAGTTCATATTTATAATCTCTGACACGATGAACAATGTTCAAAATGGATCTATGAAATATTAACCTGATCAAGCTTGGGAAATGGACTAACCAATGAGTTTCCATGGAGATATCATTTGCAGATTTCAGATGGAATTTTTTTACCGAAAAGTGAGAATCTGGAAATCAGCTGAACATACATTAGAGACAATAAAATGTCAAAATTAAGAGTTCCTACAATTTGTTGGTTCAACATAAAATGATCTCGCGTTCACCATTTCACAAAGCTAGAAATTTAACTGCAATATAATGTTTAATTGTTTTCAAGATTTGCCTCATTAAATTATAATAGTGGCTATGCTCTCGGTGTACTTAATCAAACATCTAATCGTTGTTGTTTTTAAGTATGAAATACTTCAAGGAACTGTATTATCAGACATGGTGTAAATATTCTAACCATTGGCGTAAACACAGAAATTTTTGGACATTTAAATTATTATGACAGAACAAAAATGTTAAGTTTTATGGCAAAATCATTTAAAATTTCACTTATAAAAATAATAGGGATATTAATCACCAAATTTTCATCCCAAAAACAATGTACAATTTCACTTGATAAAACCTATGGATTGCATAACACCCTCCCCAGGTAACATCCACAAAATGAGGGAGGCGTCGGTTGTAAAGAGTAAAAATTGTTTATGCCAAAAACAAGAAGGAAAAAAAGGACACTAAATTTTCTTTATGCTGCACTAGCTACACGAGAGAATTTTCTCTCAACTACACGTCCCAACCATCGGTTCGTCTGCCAAATTCCATCTTCCGGTGAGTTAAACTTCCATACATTTCCGAAAAGTTCGCTAGGCAGTTGCTTCGGGCCCCATAATGAGCTTGTGTATTCCCGCTGATAGCAACACTGGAGAATTTCGACATATCTATCACCCACGCAGGCTTAATGTACTCGACGACGTTAGTCGAGCTTTTATTTGCATATAAATAATTCATCAATATGTCTTCGCAGTTAAAGAAACTGTCCACCATCTCTCGGCCTGCTGCAGCATACGTGCTCCAATATCTCTCAAATGCCACAGTGCTATCGATAAAAGCAGCCCCAGTCAGAATCATGTTGTACCCGTCATGTTCTCGGGCATGTTTCTCGCCTCTATACTTTAATGGGGAGCCGTTAATGAAGCGTGGATAAAACCCCACTATTCGTTCTGGATGCTCACGCCAGACTCTGAACCCTCTTTCAATATCATCACAAGTCATCATGATATCATCATCGAGCTCAAGTACTGCTCGTGTCTTTATCAATGGATCGATCTTGAATCGGTTGTTCAAGGAGTTGTGTTCCTCAACCCTTATCCTCACGGGAACGGCTGAGTCAAGGTCGCTTAACTGTGGAGGTGTTCCTTTGTTCCACACCACAACTATCTCACGCACGGAGGAGCATCTTGAGTAATGTTTTACGTACATTTTCAGATTCCAAAGTCGAGCATCATAGGTCATCGTTAATAAAGTAAACTCGGAGTAGTGACCATTCAATTCGTATGGTTCATGTCCACCACTTCCACTGAAAAGATGATCGACCCCGCAACATGTCAACATCATAGCCACAATAATCATGAAAGCCAGGATAATGATTCCAATGCAACTGTTTGGTTTTATTCTGGTACGCAGAGCTGAGCTTGCTCGGTTTAAACGACTGCAGAATAGTCTCAGCTTGGCAGATAATACACTTGACGTCTCCCAAGTCAAGAAAATATCACTTCTCTTTCCCATATTATGTGGGCACCAACTTACTGGGACGATACACTTCACGACCCCAAGTAAAAATCCCACGAGAACGACGAACACCAACACAGCTAGAAACGAAGCCATCCCCAATATAAAACGTCGAAGTGCATCTCCTGATGCTACTCGGTCCCCATCAAGAACCGCAATCCATTCACCAGAACCGAGCTGTTGAACGTCTAGGTGATGGCTACGAGCACCATTCCATGCATTCCGACCCTTACTCGACTCCTTGACTCCCAAGGGAACCTCAACTTCTTTGAACTCATCAGTGGTCAAAACTTCAATCTTGAACACACGTACCCGCTTTCCATACGTCTCACCAGAGTCTTGACCGATGCGATAAAGATTTCCGTTATATACAAATGGCCTGCCTCCATTCCGAGCTCCCACGCTCTTGTCTGTATTATATATTGGGTTCTTCTTATGAGGTTTCCAAGGACCAAGAGGGGAATTGCTATACCAAATCTCTAGTTGTCCATTCTTCTTGGTGCCAATCCCAAAGTGGTCAGAACCAAAAAGCCAGAACATCCCTTGATAAGGAATTATAAAAGAATCGACCAAAGGCTTTTTCATAATAATCTTATCCAGTGTCCATGTTAAAGGAAAGTTTATAGCACGATAAAGACGAACATCGCCTTTCACACTACCCTCTGGCATCATATATATCTGTATAAAATCGAAAAATGAAAAAAAATATCAATGTACCAGATTTATTCCATTGGTAATAAGTTTAAAGCCTTACATTTCCGTTGTATTCAAAGACATAGGGATACGAGAGATGCCAATCTTCATCGAGGGCAATACCCAAATGCTTCCATGTTGCTCCCTTGTCTACACTTCGTGCAACTCCTATATCTCCTTGCATTGTAACAGAATTTTTTGTTTCGTAGAACATATAAAGAATATCTCCCTGTATCATGACATAAACATAGCTAAAATGAAAATTTATTCAAGAAAAGATTTTACTAAGTTCAGTTAATTTGATGATTCCTGTTGTCAGATACAATGACACAACCATGGAAAGCAAAATACATTCTTAGGTGGCACAAACCCTCCAAATTGAGCGCAGCTATTCAAATATAAGCTAAGATTGAGAAATCTAAAGATTTGGAGAGATAACTAGCAATAAAGGCAAGCACTGATTTCTTGAAGCAACCATTAGTTACAAATTTACTACTATGAATGGAGAATTCTCTAACAAAAGATTGCGGCCATTAATATTAGGAACAAAATGCCCTATCAAAATCTAGATTTGATTAAGCTACTAACAATGGAAATTATTCCGGCAATCGTATCTAGGGGTGAGCAAAAGTTCGGTTAAACCGAAAAAACCGAAATATTTTGGAAATTCGGTTCGGTTATTTCGGAAATTCGGTTTTGATTTTTTAAAAATCGGTTAATTCGGTTTGGTTTTGGTTTTCATTTTAAAAATATCGGTTAACCGAATAAACCGAAATTTTTAATTTTTTAATATTTTTTTAAAAAATAAATCGTTTTTAATTTTTTTAAAAACCAATTAATATCATTCTTTATTTAAATTTTACTTTTTTAATTTTTAAAATCAAATAATCTAATTATTTTAATTTTTAAAATCACATTATCTAATTTTTAAAATTTATTTTATTTTTTTTAAAAAAATATCGGTTAATTCGAAAAAAAAATCGGTCGGTTCGATTACAGTTTTAAAAATCGGTTCGGTTACGTGAGGGTCATCATCGAATAAATACATACTCAACTAGAAGTGCAATTGTGAAGGGCCTTGCCAATCCACCCCAGTTGTGCTGGCAAATCAGACAAACTAAGAACATATTTTGGATAAAACAGTACGAAAGAAATACCTGTACATAAAGAAAAGGGTCAGCAACAAAGTTACTGGGGAAGCCAGAATCAGAAGGTGAAGCACAAGTAAGAACGGGATTCGCTACAGGCCATGCTGCACTCTCATCCTTCCAAACATTCCTCTGCAAATCAATTGTCAAGACATTATGATTTTTTCGAAAACCAGAATTTCTGGTCAGTCCGAAATCAATCAAATTCCAAACTAGAAGAAAATCTTTAAAACGAGTTGACATGACGATTCTCTGTGCGTGTGTGTATCAGAATTGGTCTTTGCTACCTATGAAATAGCCCCATGGGTAGATCATATGGGGATATTCTCATCCAATATTGATGGAAATATATCCATCTATTAAAAGTAATCGATATGAAATTCACCGACTTAAGAAGTCATCAAAACAGAAGCAAAAACCAAAAATCGATATTTTTTCTTTTAAAAAACAAGCAAATAAAGAGATTAAATTAAAAAAAATAAAGACGGAAATAAGTTCTTACAAGACTTAAAATCTCACAAAAAACCCAGAAATCGATAACCATCAAGTTCACTCCAATTCCATCAAAAAAATTGATCAATTGTGATTCATAAATAGACCAGAATAATTAAAACGAAAACGCAACAAAAAATTCAATCTTTTTTTCTGCTTGAACATGCACCCATGGATTGATAATTAGAAAAATATAAAAGAAAAAGATAAGATAAAAAAAAACTCACATCTTCAATTGGCTTAAGAGAAAAGGGTGAATCACCAGAGTAAACTCCAATAGCCCACGAACCCTCATTGTCTACGTCGCAACCAGGCTGCGCGTTGATATCCGAACGCACGTTAGGCGTGAGCATGAACCTCCCATACAAACTTCCTATCGATCCCAAAACGACAACTGAAACCAAGAAAAACGCAAGACTAGACGACACAACACACTGCTCACTACTAGTATTATTGATACAGTTTCCGTTCCAATTAACAAAGGTGTTGCTCTTCCCACCTCCAATCCCTCCGTGCCACCGCCACCTGAACCACCCGCCTACACCGGGAGAGGACCCTGAAGTCACGACTGGACTTGAACCCATTACTTTAAATTAAGAAGAAAAACTACTTCTGGACCAGTCGCAAGTGAGAATGGGAGTTCGTCTCAGCCGGGAAATTCTCACAGCCGCTGCCTGAGCCGCCACTTCGCATGCAACATCAAAACCAGAAATGATTGTAAATGAATTTTTTGTCCCAAAAAATAAGAGGGAGGGAGAGAGAACCCATGAGGTTTTAACCCCGGATCATTGGATTATTCGCCATCCCTCTCTCTATGAAAACAAATGATTGGATTTTGGAATTGTAATGGTAAGACGAAGACTTGGGAAGGTGGCAACAAAGCCAAATAGAAAGTTGTGGGCACTTTCTTGGTTTTTCAGTTTTACAACTATATATGCCGAGGCAAACAGGTGTGGAGGGTTTGTTTGATGATGCCCTTAAGGTAGTGCCCTTAGAGGCATCATCACCATTTATTTGAAATTTTTTTAAAAAAAAGAAAAAAAAAGATTCCACATGGATGGTGAATGATGCCCTTGATGGCAGTGTCCTCCAGGGCAGCAACAATATTTCCGGTGTGAAGATAGATGTAAAGTTTAAGACTACTATCTTATATTTGATAAATAAAATTGTGTTTTAAAAAAGATCGATATTTTTTAACAAATGATGAGATTCATCATAAGTTTAACAAGAAATTATCTTATTATAATGATGAGTTCAAACTATGAGTAAGATCTATATCCTTCTTATATTTAGCTATAAACCATCTCCATAGTCTAATTATAATACTCTCAATTATATTGTCAATTTCAACCCTTGCTTCTTTAAATACAACCGTATTCCAGACATATTTCAGAGGTTCCAAATGCTCCAAACAACACCATTCCCATATTGTTTTCCAAATTCCAATCGATATTTTCCCTGACAGAAGTGATGCGTGTTTTGGCTAAATTCCGTTTTGGGTTCGAGTGAGATACAGTCGAGATTCCCAACCAATTATAACAAGCCATCCAGATTCCATGGGAGGTTATACAAGTGAAGAAAATATGTGGTACATCCTCCTCAAATTCACCACAGAATGGGCATTCTGTCGAAGAATTTTACGCCAATGCTCCTATTCTATTGGGGTTTTAATCCGGTGGGTATCCTATGCTCGAGCATTTTCCAAGCCATAAATGAAATCTTACTTGGAGTTGTTATATTCCAAAGTATTTATTTTATGTTTTTTTTAAAGTTGAAGTTTTTGATAATATTATGCTAAAATTTAATTTAAATAATAATATAGGTTCCCAATAACAGTTTTTATGACCTAATAAATGCGGTTTCAATTTGTGCCATACAAAACTCCCCGAATAGTGTGACTTTTGGGCCACAAATAGACAACATGTTAATTAAGGACATTTAATTTTACATAAAATATGATTTGAAAATATGGTTTAGATTAGTTACAATTTATAGTTTTAAATTTTGAAATTTGATTGAAGGGTAAATGTGTCAAATAGGACGGCCTGTGCCTATGCCATTCCTTGTGCTGCTTGGTCCGTTTGACACCTCTATTTGGTGAGGTGTAATTTTTACGGTAAATTATGAAATCATGATCCTGAAATATAATGTCACAACATTTCGTATATTATCAGATTTTGAATTTTTTTTAAAAAAAGTAAGGTATAATTTCTTCTTATATTAACCTTTATGTCGCTATTCTTCGTTCAAACTACTAGGTCAACTCTTTTATTATTGGTATAAATTTATAATAATTTTCTTTTAAAATAATGTCACTTTTAATTAATCTAAATGATTGGTAAAAATTAAATACTTTCACCACACATTATTTTTGGTATGACCACTTATAATAATTTACGATGAGATTGATAAGATGATCATGATATGTTTTCTCTGTCTTTTTGAAATAAATACATTATAGAAATGTAATTTTATTTGCCTAGAGAAATAATTTAGTTTCTGTTATGATCATGATTATAAATTTAAATTGATTATATTTTTCTTTAATATTGCAATAGTTGACATTCATAAAAATAGATGAATTACAATTTTGTGACACATGTGTGTGACGTAATAAATTAATATCTTACTTACAATATATTTTAAAAGAAAGTTGTTATTATAATATTATTAAATTGTAGCATGTGGCTGGTTGACATGAGCAACATGCATTTGATTAATAACAGACTGGTACATTTCATGTGTACACCTTTGGTACTTTCCCGCAAAGCAAATTTGTTGCCAATGTCCTGACAGCTCATATTGAGACATTCAATGTATTCCAAAGTCTCAATTTGGCATTTAGTCTAATTAAATAAGTGGTATCTTAAAATACACTACAAGAACTAAATAAAACATCAAGTCGTATCGCATACATACATCAATCTTTTCCAAGATCAAATAAATAATAGTAATAATAATTGACCAGATATTTTATCATGCAATTCACTTACGTATTAAGGGGAAATGAGGCCTCCCCATGTTATATCAAAGAATCCAAATTTGATTTGAATATGTGGAGTCTATCAATGCACTTACATATTTAGGAGAAATAAGACTCTTATCCACATGCTACATTTAAAGTTTCAAATTAAATTTGGATCATTATACTAACTATTCTTCACCACCCTTGAGACACTATCCAAATATTGCATCAACGACATAAATTTATCGATATCCCACTTTTTATATGGGACACAATGTTCTGATAAATCCCGGACATTGATTCATCTTACGAGATAGTGTCCCCTGGGGTTGCGAAGAAATAACATTAATATACATAGTGGAATATCTTATTTGAGTTGATGAATACAAAGCTAGTTACATAATAATTTATTGGTTATTAGTATCAACAACTCCCCAAATTTAATCAATTAAGGTCACGGGGTCATCGCTCAGTTTTGGCAGTAAAAACATTTGTACTTTAAAGATGTTTATTCTTGATCTGGATGCATTATTCGTTTTGTTCTCGTTATACACGCACATACCCAATATTACACAAATTTATTTATGCTGAGTACATTACATACATAAATTAGGGACTGGGGTAGGGGTGAGCAAAACTTCGGTTTAACCGAAATAACCGACCGAACCAACCGAATAAATTTGGAAATTCGGTTCGGTCAATTCGGAAGTTCGGTTTTATTTTTTTAAAATATTGGTTAAATCGGTTGGGTTATCGGTTTTTATTTTAAAAATATTGGTTAACCGATCTAACATATTTTTATTTTTTATTTTTTTTTATTTTTAAATCAGTTTTTACTTTATTTTTTATATTTTTTTTACATTTTTCAAAAATATCGGTTAATCTTGTTACCGACCGAATTAACCGTTATTTTATCGGTTCGGTTTGTTCGGTTTCTTAAAAAAGTTTGGTTTGTTCGGTTTTGTAAAAAAAAATTCGATTTTTCGATTTCGGTTATTAATCGAATTAACCGAATGCTCCCCTAGACGGGGTTAATGCTCGAATTCAAGATCTCCTTCCTATCGGAGTCGCTCGACAATATTGGTCTATCCTGTCTTTTGCTTATACACCATTCAAAATGCGACACGTATTGTTGGGGCAATATTGATGGCTATATTCTATCCATACTCTAATATTTATATACCAATTTGCACATTTCAACTGGGTAGAATCAATTATTACAGTTGTCTCATTTGTATTTCAATCCCTTCGGATCGACGAAAAAAAACCCATGTTAATTGTCGAGGTATCCAAAATTCCCGTTGAGACGTGATACTCTATGATGCAATATCAAATTTAAAAATTAGATTTGAGCTTGTTTTAAACTGAATAATAAGACAAGTCGAATGTTAAAATTTCGGAGCTGCCCTTATAGCACAATGATCTTCTCCGATGCATTTTGGGTCATGACGTCCATATGTTATTATGTGGGCCATATAATCTCAAATGTATTGGGGCTGTTGATGTTACGGTCAAGGCAACAATGATCCAAAGGCTCCGATGTATTTGTGGTCAAACTAATTATGTATCATATTAGGTACTTTCTCAATAGTTGTATGGTGTACATGAAGGATGGATGAGGTTATACGAAGTATCCAGGATAAATAAATAAATAGAAATGGATACAGTTGGAGTATCCAACCATATATAAATATATATATTTTACCCCAAAATTTTAAAAACCTATAAAGTTGCCCTTCTAAAAAAAACCCACAATTTTGTCCCCTAACTATTTGGGCTAGATTCGCCTCTGATACCATATCTTGTATTTTTTTTATAATTATAGAAGAGTATGACTGAGACTGTTTACAATTTCTAAGGATATGCAAGGGCCATTTGAATTTCTTATAAATAATTAATTAATATAAATAAAAATATCATAATACCATAACAAAAGATTTCAACGGTTAACACAAACTTGCAATTTGTGGACTACAAAACAACAGCACTTCCTGAAGAATTGCCTTAGACTCGTCACCAAACAATGGTTCCTCCCCAGCATGCCTCTTAGCATAAGACTTGGTTGCTCATTTTCGCCGTCAGATCCAGTAAAAGAGAAAGGCGTAGTGTTCAGGGTTAAAGGCTCCAAATTTGAAGGATTTGTCTGTCTAGGCAATGATGACACAAGCTCCTTTGAAATCGCATTTGTTGTGAAAATCAGTGGCACTGAATTAACTGTGGCCTTATAGCAGCATTTTAGTTCCTTGCCTTGACCATTCAGAACGTCATATATATATATGATACTTAAAAATGAGCTAGTTTAGATGCATATAAAGGAACCAGAATAATGGTTTGGCCTCTCAGCTCAACTAAGAATAGAAAAACTATGATCCTCTCACATAATTTATTCAATTGAAGTATAACAAACTTTTCCCACAGCAACGTTATTATTACACTACTTTCTGATTCCAACACAAAAAAAATGGGGATAAGGGGAAGACCGTTTACCTTTCAAGAATGTGTTGGAGACAAGTGAAGTTGGGAAAGGAAGATCGATTTCATCGTAATATTTTAGGCTCAGCATTGTGGCTTATGTTTTCTGCCAAAACCCCATTTGAATAAGCTCTGCGGGGAACATAATTTGACACACAAAAACATTACGTCATCTCCAGACTCAATTTAACCTAGAAACCTTATATAAATTGTAAATGTTCACATTTCATCCTTTCAAATTTTCTTACAACTACGCATGTTAATAATCTAATGACTTGGAGATTTTTGTTGCATTCTTTTTTTCATGTTTGGGTCTGTGTGGATGACATTTATCTTCTCGTTTTTAATGGATTTTTACTTTTTAGAAAGGAAAAAAAATAGAATCAATCTCAATATTTGGACTACTGGATCAATATGAAGTATTAGATGCACATAAAATATTATATAAGATGAATATTTACAAATTTGAAAGCCCTGCTCCTCTTCCTCTCTTGCTCAGGCGAAGTTTCCCACCATTTCAGTACTTCATATTTCTCCACACAAATTTTCAAACCCTTCATCGATTTTGTATCTACGAACGACTCTTTAGGCTGGTTTTTTTATACTATGGGTAAGCCATTGGATTTAAAGTCGTTCTTGGATTTGCATTCGGTTTCCTGCTGTTAGTTTCTGAAATGAGGCAAAATTAACATTATCAAGGAAACGTTTCGAACTTTGTTGTTGCTATATCTTATTTTGGTTGAATGGCACCTTGATCGGCCTTATCCCCACAATCCAAATCTTGGGTCAGCTCATAAATGTAACAACTTTGGTGGCATTCTTAATTTCTTGCTCTTATAATTCAATTTTTTCAAGTTTGGCAATGTAAGTGTGTGGCTTAATATATTTTGGATGGCAAAACTTACAAGCAGCTTTCTTCTAACTTATTCATGTTCCTTTGGTTCGACTTTTTTTTCTAACACTATAATTGGTGTGATAAAAATGTTTTTTACCGCACATGTTCTCTTATTATGGGAAGACATCAACGTCCCAATAAATATATGCACTTTATCTGCTCTCTGAACATATCTAACTCTCAGTGGCATAAATTCTGTCAAGGCATGCTCTTGCATTACTTGTAGTCTAAGAGAGTCAATTTGAAATTTACTCTCTGGACTAATTCAATTCTTTAGCAATAATTCGTCTGTTAGAATGGCTGTTCAGCATCAAGAATATTAATACAGTTCTTTGTTTGAGATTCTGTGCTACAGTGCTAGCATATGTATGCCATGTTTCTGTACACATAGATAAACATACTCCGTAGATGAACTCGCCTTAGAGAAAGAAGTCGTGGATTAGGCGCTAGACAGAAGAGCGGAAGGAATTTTACATAAGAAGTAATCTCTCTATGCTTATTGTCATTCTAAAGCTTGTTCCTACAATGTGTAGAAAGAACCTGAGCATCATTTATTATCCAATTCATTCTATCCTGTCCAGCTTCATGTTACATGAGGAAAAAGAAGGTTGCTTTATAGTCATATATAAGCTTGACGTTTAATTCAGTCAAGGATTCCTTGACCATTGGATGGAATGTGACTGCAGCCTAGATTTTCATGATACTAATTCCCTTTGCTTAAACAAGTTATAATCTATACTGGTACCTATTGCACCGTGCCTTGCGCGGTGCCAGTAAGGCTACCTATTTGGTATATATGAAAGTATTATAATGGTACAGAATGACTCAAACTTAGCAGCTGCACTCCAGCATCATAGCCACATCCCGGGCGCTAATCTTAAATAAGATTTGAATGAAATAAATATAGACAACACTTTGAGAACGATCATATTGTGGTAAAGATCCTAAGCAAGTGAAACAAAAAAGAGCTAACAAACCATTTGGCCAAGGGTATCAGATGTGTTAAATGGAGGAAAAATTCACAAAACATGAAAAAACTTCGACAGATATGCACGAACATAGGAAAAAAAAAAACCGCTCAACCTAAACTCGACAAATTGGAACGGCGTACATAAGAAAACAAATCAACTGTAAGAAGTCTCCAAACTATATATTTAACACATTGTCAAGACCAGACAAAAGAAGTGGATCAAGACAATCAGAAGAGGGTCCATACCTATTGAGCACAAATAATCATACGTATATAAAAGGAAACATGTTTGCAAAAAAAATAAAGTTATTCCCAACCTTCATGCACCGCATAAGCCAACACATACAAGTGTTTTCAAAGATTTAAAAAATGGACAGCATAATAGTTTTTTGTATAGCTGAAGATAGCCAAGTGTGTAAAGAACGAGTACCAACAACATGCTGCCAGACAATTGGTAAACAACAAACAATATCATTTACTTTTTAAAGAAACAACCGGAAATAGCACGAAATCAAACAAAACCAAGTGGAAGAGTACTCCGTGACTAAAATCAATCCAGACAACCAAAACCAATGCACCGTAACCGAAACGAACAAGAGCAAGTGTAAATAGCGTACAAGAGTTTTCTGGTTGATTTGGAAAAGCATGAGCAGTGGGTGCTGAGTGAGCTAAAATCAACTTAGCAAACAAAAAACTAACGCATACAGTAACAGAAACGAACAATTATGTAGCTGGGGTTAATGAATCATACATTAAAACAAACATTTATTTTTTTAAGAACGAACATCACAACATGCTGTCAGACAATCGAAACAAGGCAATATCATCTCCTTTTAAAAAAATCTGTCACATTCCACAACTTAAGGTAGAACTTTAATGCACTCCGTAAAAACGTGGCAGAGATGAAGCATCTGTAAAGAATTAAAGGACCAAAATTTTGAAGCACCACCAAAATTATTGCACATATACCAACCGAAATTAATTTAGGCCACCTAAACTAATGCATACAGCAACAGAACCGAACAAGAACAACTGGAACTAACATAAGCTTTAAGGAATCATACATTCAAACAACCACTTAAACCATTCTTTTAAAAACCAACCAATACAAAGTTTTTTTCAAAGACTTTAAACTGGTCAACATAATAAATTTTGTTGTGGCTGAAAATAACCAAGCACATAAAAAACGAGCACCCACGGCCACCCAAAATCAATGCACAAAGTAACCGAAACGAATGAGAACAAGTAGAAATAACGCAAAAGAAGTTCCAGTCCGATGTTTAGCAGCATGAGAGGTAGGTGTTGATGAGATGAATCAACTTAGACAACAAACAACAATGCATACAGTAAACGAACCGAAAAAGAACAAAGTTTTTTCAGAGAATATACTTTGGCGTTTATGAATATGATCTGGCTGTAAAGAATGATATGTTTAAATTATGTTGTTGGCTTTAAGGAATCATACATTCAAAGGAGTACTTAATTTATTTTTTTGTTTTTAAGACAACACATACAAAGCTTTTTCAAATATTTCAAAACCGGACAACATAATAATTTTTGTAGTTTAAAACGAACATCAACAACATAATGTCAAACAATCGGAAAAAACCAACAATATTATTCCTTTTTAAAAAAAAATTCCATCACATTCCACTACCTAAGGTGTCACTGTAATGCAATCAATAAGAATATGGGAGAAATGAAGTTTCTGTTAAGAATATAGTTAGCCTTCAAAGAATACAACTCGTCTTTAAAGAGCCGGGCTCTAAAATTCCATTATATTCCACTACCTAAGGTGTCACAACCTAAGATTTTGAAGTCGTTTTGGCATAAAAGGCTACTCTAATAATTATAATTGTCTGCGATTCAATCATATCTTTTAGAATCCGTCGTTTATTTTAAGTTATGATAATATTTCTCAATATTATCTTACTCTTCCATCAGGGCTATGAATTTGGTCGACCGGGAAGCCATAACGTTTATTGATGTTGATTCCGGATTGACAGAAAGATGGAGACGAAGTAGAAACATTTCAAGCTGTAACATCTCATTTCAAGTCTAATGTTGAAGTGGAGACATTTCCAGTAAGACCTATTTTTCCGGCAATTCATGGTATGGATGGAGAATCTGGTTAAGTGTATGAGACAACTGAAACATTGGAAGATAAAGCAATACCAGAAAATACCATCCACGGAAAGTTCGAATTCTCTTGTTATCGAATTAAAATTAGTAGCAAACTGAAAATGACAAGAAGTTAAATTCTAATATCGAGATTTGATGATGATAAAATTCATAGAAAATTCACATGTAAAATCTGGATTATTTTCCCATTTGAGAATCACATTTTCCCTAAGCCTGCCATTTCATTGCTTCCACCCTTTATTGAGCCAACACTAATTTAAGAACACATATCTATCTATATATATATATAAAATGTAACTTGAAGTATATTAAACTTGACGAAATTTATGCTCTGTAAGGCAATATATGAAATGTGAAATATATTTAGCAAATAATATGGTAAAAGTTCGTATCCACTGTTCAAAACTCGGATTCGAGTTCGATAATGTTCAGAAAAATATTTAACCCATACCCCTTTCAAAAAAAAAATGGATTTAGCTAATAATATGTATCATGATAAATAACAACAATATTACGCAAACAAGGAATAAAGGTGGTTGATTAAGAAAGTGAAATCATGTGGTTCTTTCATATGTTACCCAAACATTAATAATCATTGCACGTGATTCGATGCCATGGAAATCTTTCATGAATTTCACCATTACGCTTAGTTTACTATATCCAGACTTTGTATATATTTGTTTTTGAGCTCAATACTATAAATCAATATAGACCTATCTAATTCGGTCAGCCCCAGATAATATTAATCTCTGGCTCCGCCTCTGGCTATAAGTTCCCCCACCACTCCACCCACGATGCACGGGATCCTCCGGACGAGGGCCACCTAATCCGATCTGCATATCTGCTCTGGTTGAGGATGACCCGAATTTATGTAATATAATGAAGATGGATTAAGAGAGAGTTCACGTGAAAAGATTCATTTGGAGAGGAGAAGGGGCGGTGGTTGGATATTTGGTAAACCAAACAAAAGACTATACACTATTTTTATGTATTAGTGGTGAGATTTGGTTGTTAGCCATGTTCCACTCTACGTCATAGTATACGTATAGTTTATGTATTTCTTTCGAGGTGAGATTGGCATTATGGTATAGAAATAATTAAAGTTTGCACTTGTGACCACAAAATGTGATGACATTATGGTCTCGGAGAAGCGTGGCAAATGGGAGCATGAAATTATGGTCCAAATTGACAAAAAATTGAAGAAAACTAAAAAGTTTCAGCATGGAAATATTTTTAATTTTGTTCTCAAATATCATATTTATTCATAAAATTATTCGCATAAAAAAGTTCGTTTGTTATTTGAGATACAACAACAAAGTTTTTAATATCAATGAATTGGGTACACTGAAGGAACAATAGAGATAATCAAGTCGAGTTGGACATATGTGTCAGTCATCTCCAAGCGCTTCTATCGGTCAGAATATCCTCTTTAATTCCCTTAAACTCCAAGTCTTTGCGTATAACTTCGAGCGATGTCTTATTTGATATTTGAGATGAGATCATATAAACTAATCCCCAAAAAAATATGTTTTGGTGTATTTATATTTAACAAAATAAATAAAAAGAAACTAGTTGTATGTATGAATACACACACAATAATGTGTGAGTGGCTGTTCTCACTGGCTTCTGCATAAAGCGCGTGTGACGGTGGTGGGGTTCCACGGTTTCCTTTAGCGCTTTTAGGCTTTTTGTAAAATCGTTAGTTCCAAACTTGCTCACTTAACAAATCCCCAAAAGTGAATATATATAGCATAACGGTCTGCAAAAGCTATTGTCCCCCTGTGGATCCAAGGAGCGAGGCTAGGTCAAATTAATTACTCATAAATGTTAGCTGTACCAGTTTACAAAGGTCGAAGGGTCCAAATTTGACTTGAATATATAGACATGGGTGAACCGAGCTTAAAAATTGAGGGGGGGCAAAAAACAATAACATAGAAAATGAAGATTAGATTTTTTTAAGGGATCAAAATATAATTTTAAGGGGGTAATATGTAATATTTGGGAGGTAAAATGTACTTTTGGGTAAAATACAAGTTTTTTACAAAAAAAAAAAATTAAAAAATTAACAAAAATAGTTTTTTTTTGGGGGGCAACTGAATCGCCCCTGAAATAATGTAGGATCCATATAAAATGTGTATTACACGTATCTAAATCAATTCCAGGTATATATATATATGTATATATATATATGTATATATATATGTATATATATATCTTACTATATTATAATGCATAAGCCCCTTATAATAACTACCTTGGTATGTCAAATTTGAATTTACCAAACTACACCTCCAATGGTTTGTTGTGGTTTTTTGTTGCATCTTTTGAATTGTAATAGTAATCAATGTATATGTCTCATTTATTTATTACACGAATCAATTCATATGCATTATATATTATGTTACACATGCAACGCGTGTACGTCGTCTTCTAGTATATATGATACAAGGATATGCCAGTTTCTTTTGTTTTTTTCCCCTAACATGTTTGTCACAGGTAGACAATTATTTGGACTATTGATAATGAGTACTTATTAATTAATATGTTAGCTGTATGGATTAAATGTGACAACTCATGTAGTCAATATATAGAGCTCACGGTCAAGTTGTTATGGATAAGAGCTCATGTACATTTTGGACATACTCGAGTTCGACTTGCGTTTGACGCACAAAATTGATTTAGGAACTCATATTAAATGGTTTTTTTAAAGAAAACAAAGAGAATAATCAGAATAATATGAGGAAGAATGATAACAATCTTTTTGGCCGAATCCAATGCATAGTTGGAAATAAATAATAATGTACTATCTTACTCACAATGTGAAGATTATCATTTATTTTTGTAATGTCATTTAATAAAATGCACAATCTATAAATAATTGCAATATTCCACATAAATCATTAATTAAAATCACAACGTGACAATACTGATCTAAAAGTTGCAATATAAAGAAATTTTTTTAAAAAAAAAATAAAAATTTAATGGTCATAATATAAAATTATGAAAATGCAAACAAATCTTTATGATCATGGCAATTATTTTATAAAATCTTTAGTTATTAATTGGTAAAAGAAATTCTAAAGTGGCTAGAAATGAGAAAATGGTAGTTCTATAAAAGCCAAATGTTTTGTGAAATTAAGGTGACAAAGCACAGAAATAGATGCAAGAAAACAAACAGTTGGTGACGTGGACATATCATTATCATGTTACAAAAGTTGTTCATTTGTTGTAAAATTAAAGATATCTCAACTACCTTTTCCTTCACTCTCTCAATTACCTTCCATTGCACGCCACTCTCCCTTCCCATATGGGAAAAATTAATTTAATTTTATATATAATTTTTAAAATATTTACTTTTTTTAAAAATAAATAAATATATGATACAAAACTTTCATGTCACACTTTTAAATTGTTCACTTGATAAGTGTGCGACTGATCTTCATCAATTGTACCAAACAGTGCTACATCGAATTGATTATCACGCTTGCATAATATGATATTAGTATTGGATGCCCATCATTGAAATATAGACCATACTCATTTTAGTTTACAATTTTGTAAATTAATTCTTTCATTTTTTTAATTAAATCAACTTTGACATTACTAATTACCAAGTCATTTTTTTCTATTATAATCATAAATGTATGAATTATAATTAAAAAGAAAATATTGACTATATTCCCCACCACCCTCCTCCTCAGATATATATATACATACACCTCATCTTACCATCTTCTCCATTCTTGCCCACTTCTCACCAAGAACCATGTCTACAGATCTTGAATTTCACCTTCCTATGGTGATCAAGATCAATGAAACGCAGATTGAGGATAATTCTTCTGCTGCAAATGATGTAAACACCGCAGCTCAAAGTTGTGTCATCGATGAAGAAGAATGCCACACGCCAAGATCTCCGCGCCATAGAATTCCGGCGATGCTCAGCTGCCCACCGCCGCCCAAAAAGCAACGGCGGATGGTGGCGGATTCATGCAGGAGAAAACTGCGTGATTTCCAGTTTTTCGAAACCGTTGCCAGAGAAGAGATCGAATATTTTTTCGGAACTGTCGAGGTCAATTATATGATCGTCAATGGCGGATCCACTAAGAGGAAACTGTGTTTGATGTGAAGATTTTCACGGGTTTGATTCGTTGCATTATTGTGTATTTAATTTTTTTTTTTCTCTCTAAATATTTACACGTTTAATTCAGATGGTAATGTTGTCTGGATTATCTATATAGTTATAGGTTTGAAATACAATGGACATCATTTGTATGATTTTATCATTTATTCCTTCCTATATTGATTAGATAATTAATTTTTTTTTTAAAATAACAAATCAAATTCATTTTTTTTTTTCACGTAATTTTTTTTTAACACGATTATCCAGATACCATCGTCACAGACACAATAAAACAACCAAGAACAGATGCAAATAAAAGGTCTAACCTTGACACTGACTAAAACATATTTAGTAAAGGGCGAACGAACAGGTGGGATGGTAACATGATTCACCATAGATGCATAAGATCTTGATCAAGAGCTTACTGAAGTTAGTTCAGCTCCCCTCAAACAAAGGTCTAACAATAATATTTTTTTGAAAAAGAATTAAATTATATCATCTATTTTTTCAATATTACCATTTATAAATTTATATTGGATAAATTTTTAAAAAAAAAAAGGTGTTGCAAAAAAATTCCCAATCAGTTGTTGAGCTACTTAAAGTTTGACATTAGTTGAGTGATTGACACGAAATTATGATTGATAAGCTTGATTTTTAATTGGCGATGATTACGTATATTATATTAAATTAAATTAAATTATATATATTTGTTGTGGCAATCATACGATATATTGTTATTTGCATATTCATAATTTCATATTATATCTTCGTGAAAAATATGAGTTGAAAAATATATACTATAAAATTCAAACCTCCAAAATATGATTATTCAAAACTCAATACAGAATAGGGTTTCATTACTCATAAATTACTTATTATTTTTTCTTTTTTTTATATTTAATAAAATACTATACAAAATTATTTATTTGAGTATGTGATATCACTTTGAAATATATAACAATCCTCAGTTCCTTCGGCCCTTTCTCAAAGTAAAATTCTAGGGAAGAAAGTTCGATTTAACTAATTTCTAAGTGTAAAAATGATGAATATTTTAGTTAATATATATATGCTACCTTTAATTTTGATAATATTATATTACATATCATATATATATATATATTGAAACTTTAAAACTTTATTACATATATTGTCAAGTTATCAATAAATTAAGTTGGCTAATATTGAATAACATGATGGTGTAAGGGTTAAGACACATGGAACATGACACACTTATCATGGATTGTGTATTATATATATATATATATATATATATATATATATATATATATATATATATATATATATATAATATTTTGACTACTCGGTAAAGTAAATGTAGCAGAAAATAATACAAGACACCACAATTTTTTACTTGAAAAACCCTGCAAAATGAAGGGACAAACAACGGACCTAATCCAGTATAAATTTTCACTATGAACAAAAGTGATTTACATTGTTTCAATACAATATTTGAGCAGTGGAATAAAAAAACAAAACAATCGGGTTGTTTTCTCTCTTGATTGAGGTGTGGACCGAACAAAATGAAGTTGATGCTCTTCTTGCTGCTTTTCTGACAAGAGATTTCAACATTTTTCCATGTGACCTCATATTGGTATTTATAGTGCCAATTTCAGCGGTTAAAGCACATCAAATCTGGAACACGGATCGTCCCTGAGTGTCGCATGATTGAGTCCAGACGTGCTCGAGAAATCGGTGTATTATCAACGTATGTTTCCACCTATGTTGTTATGTCTGGGTCTCCCGCCATTGTTTGACCAAGTGAGCCGAGACAACTCCTCTACTCGGTATATTGTGTTGGGCTTTGATAAGGGATTTTACTTGATGACACGCATTCATCACCAATTTTAATTTTCTATTCAATTTTTATTTTTGCAAAAAGAGAAACAAAAGATTCCCTCCATATTTCTGAAATTGTACTATTTGTTATAAAGATAATTTAATAACATACTGCTATATTTAACTAACACATGGTATAATCAATACATGATTTTATTTATATCTGTCGTCCCATTAATTAACATTTACATTTTGTCATGTGCCTTTAATATTCCCAAAAGTAAATACAATTAAACAAAATGACATGTAATTAAGTATTGTTTATTTTGTTTTATGCGCCAAAATTAAATAAATATAATTTTTTGAAACGATTATTGCACTTATAAGTTATAAAATTAGATGAAAAATTTATTTCTAAGCCTTCTCAGCTTCATTGTCACGTCATAATGACAATATAATTTATAATTCATAATTATATATTAAAAAAGTAGATTACTTGCGATTAAAGTAAGATTAGTCTTACACTTCAAATCAAGGAATCAGAATAACCCTTTTTTTCTTGTATAGAGCTTAAGTCATAAGCCAAATTGAGTATCTTATACTTTGTTGCGATGAAGCAAAATTAAAAGGTGGCATACATATTAATTAGGCCTTGAATTACGACATATGTTACGTGTTAGATAACATGACATGTGTCGCAATACAAGGTCTTAAGTGTATCATCAAATAAACGCATCAGTTATGATGATTATACCGATTTTGCTTGATATGGAGAATTATGTTGTTTCTTTATTTTTATATTACTTCAAAAATGTAAAATATATATGATTGAAAATCTATAATCCAACATCAACAGACTGACGTGTTTAATTTATTTGCCGAAAGGAGATGAATTAGAAGACAAAAAAGACATGGGAATTATTACTGAAAAAGATAATAGTATTAGAAAAGTTAGAGCAAAGGCATCTTCTGAAAAAAGTAGAAAAAAAAATATTTGTAATGAGGTGAGACGAGTTGTGTATTCCCATAAAGTTTTGTTCTATTCAATTTATTCAACATGACGAATAGCCGGAGACACGGTCGAAGAATGCCCCCGGAATGTGTTTCTTTTACGACATGCTCTAATCCTGGGTATCCATTTCTGAATTTTTTTTAAAACTCGTTTTCCTCTTCTTCTACCGGTAAAAGAAGGGTGCATCAACAAATTAAAGAGTTGGTCCAACAAATCTGATTTTGCTTTCAATTCTTACACATCCATCACCTTTTAGAGCCGGAAGACCACGAAACGGAAGCACATTTGAGGCCAAATCATGTCCTCAATGCGTCCATTCCGCTCTTCTCTAACGAGAGGGCATGCATAATTGATCAGTTCCATTATCGGTTTTAAAAAGATGAACTATTAAAATTTTGATAAACGGTTTCCGAAAAAATAACCAATGCTTAAACTATTAAACCAATAATTTTAAAAATCAAAATCAATTGCCAAATAAACTAAACAAAACCAAACAAACTTCTAAAGTAGTCTATTATTTCAATTTAACTTAATTGTTTTCTCAAATCACTCCTATTAGCTGCATCCAGTTAAAGGGGTTGGTTTGATGATATCCTTAAAGACACTTCCATTAGGTTACATCAAACCATTGGATGTGAATATTCACATCCAAGAGTTGTTATCCCCTTAATAGTAGTGTACTGGTAGTGTCGATGGGGTAGCAACCAATAAAGCAGGTAAAGGGTGGTCTATCGGGGCACAAGACCATAGCTGTCATGCAAATTTTCAGATTGAGAATAGTAAAGATCGATGACAATAACAATTTTTTTAGATTTAATTATAACGGTTTCGACTGTTTCATCGGCAAAAGACAGAAGGGTAATGGAGATTATTTTCTTAAATAATAATATTATTATGAGCTAATAAGGAAGCTGTTAGAGCCAACATTTGTTCCAATTACATACAAAACATTCAGTACATAAACGAATTAAAGAGTAAAGGCTTGAAGGATGAGAAATGGGGGCTTTAAATGTTTACGATGATCAATACAACAGCAACAAAAACCGTCATTTCTTTTCTTTACATTTGAATCTCTATTACTATGTTTAGAGTATGGAATAAGTTCTATTCTAAACACCTCAACAATGGGTGGTCGACACGACGGACATTTTCCTGGTCCAGAACAAGCTCATTTGCGCATTTAGAGGATGTACACATGTGCCCGCATCTGTATAGGGCAGGGAAGGAGAACAGTGAAAAAGATGAATACGTCCATGTTCCGACATCTGCCTTCGTTCGGTGGTATATGAGTCATATGCTCATCTTCCATTCGACAAATAAAAGGCAGCATAAATAGTTCGATTAAGTCATTATTTATGTGTACAAAATAATATTTAGTTGTCAAGTCTTATGTTGCAAGAAAATCAGTAGAACATATGTTGTAAAATATTCGGAGGACATCATACAAGTACTGGATCAATAGTATGTTAAATACGGGTTTGGATCAACATCTGAACAAAATTCCTTTTTGGAATGGGATCAAATTCAAATTAAGAATCGACCAATAGGCTCCCCTAAGTTCCAATAACAAGTGTCATTTAAAGTAATGCAAACTTGTAATTGCCGGCAAATACCTGTACACAGCAGGTACCCTTCTTTAAAAGACCTCAATTTGACCCATCCACCGATGGCTCAGCAACCCTGCACAAGCATTAATAAAACTCAATGTCAAGCAAAAGTAAGAAAAAAAATCAGAAAACAATATTTTGCAGTCTCAAGAACATCAAGAAACTAGCAGTGAGAATGTAAACAGACCTTGTTCACTAGTTGATCGGTTAAGAGCGGCTGAAACTTCTCGTCTAAATGAACGTTGGAGCTCCAATTACATGTCCAAGCAACTCTCCAACTTCCTTTGCGTATTATTCATACCTTGCTGAAGCTTGGCTACATCAGCTCTCAGATCATTGATCGTCTCCAACTCCTACTTAACACTAAAATTTTCGGTCCAACAATAAAATGGAAATACAACATTCCCAGACATCTCACAAATTGAAAATTTTTTAATAATGGCAAATGAAAGATTATGATTTCTAAGGGGCTCTAGACAATCTCACAAAAGCTTCCCCAGCCCTGACTATATTAAAGAGATCTACAAAATAATAAGGATCTAAGGAAATTTAGGTGGTGATATATAATATATGGTTATCATTGAAGTGGGCGCTCTCCTGAATGTTGTGAGAAAGATTTGAGCGATTCTGCTTTTTGGGTTGGCAATGTAATTTGAAGGCGAAGCGCGACCCTATGGCGAACCCCTAAAGGCCGGAACTTCCACCACGTAACAAGAAAAAGAGCAATCTTCTGTGTTCTCTCAAGGTGCTTTCATTGAAAATTAGTTTAATCCATGCACTGAGCTTGTTCGTTCACCTGGGTTGAATGTTTTGAAGTACTTCACTTTGGAATCATAGTTCCAAACTGATGGACTGCTGTAGTTCCAAACTTCTCAAAATTAACTAGCGTTTCTTGAAATATAAGTGATTCAGGTGGATGACAAATTTCACGTGTAACCCAGCAATTTATTGGTCTTTATCAGATGTTCACATAATCCTAGTGATATTAGTAATGTTTGTCTCACTTCTTGATGTTCGGATATCAAAGGGAACATTGTCCGTTGTGCTTGATAAAGTCATACCAGCTGACGAGAGTTATTCCAACATTTATCAGAGATGCAACAATTGAGCAATCGCTGATCTACATGTTTTCGGAGTATTTTATTCATATAAACCAAACCCTTGTGCTGTAATAAAGGATGCAAACCTAGAATAAATACCAAGAATTTTTATTTTGTTAAGCTTGAAAAGAGAGCAAGGCATTATGCTGGAGAGGAACATGTAAACCAGGAGCAAAATCAAGGCATTTCATTTCATTCATTCGAAAGTAATCACACATAGATTACATAAGCATATCTCCATCCCATCGATTACAAAAACTTCATCAATAAAACCCTAACTCCATCTACCAACCACATGATATTTCAAATTTCAACACGGATCACATACAAACCCACAATTTACCCTAGGAGCTGGTGAATTTGGTGACGGCTTTGGTCCCTTCGGAAACCGCGTGTTTAGCAAGCTCACCAGGAAGCACCAACCTTACCGCAGTCTGGATCTCGCGAGAGGTAATAGTCGGCTTCTTGTTGTAACGAGCGAGACGAGACGACTCCTGCGCCAATTTCTCGAAAATATCGTTGATGAAGCTGTTCATGATACCCATGGCCTTGCTAGAGATTCCGATATCTGGGTGAACCTGTTTCAGAACCTTGAAGATGTAGATCTTATAAGTCTCCACACTTTTCTTACTCCGCTTCTTCTTCTTATCGGCTGAGGCGGCGGCACCACCTTCCTTGGGGAGCTTCTTCCCCGCCCTAGGTTTCTTCTCCGCTGGGGCCTTCTCGGCGGCTGGCTTTTTCTCCGCTGGTTTCTTCTCCGCCTTGGCTGCCATCTCGATTAAGTGTGAATCTGTTGGGACTTGATTTCCCTAATTGCGATGAGTATTGATTCGGTGTGGTGTATGTTTTATATAGAGGTTGGGATAAGTGTGATTGGTCGAGTTCTGGCGACACGGATCGTGGATGTAAACCGTTGATGATATCTCTAATCTGTTGAGAATATTTCCATTTTATTGGTGTGAATTTTTTATTTCCAAGCGGCGGGTCCTTTAAAATTTCAATATATTGGCGCTTGAATACCAAAAATATTAAAAGTTTTTTGAAATATTTAGATATTTAATTTTTGAGGAAAGATTGAATAAAACAAAAATGGAGGTGAGAATTTGTTTTTAGTAGAAGATGGAATATAAAATGAATTTATCTTAAACATCCATATATTAAACAAATAGCTCGAAGATATCTCAATAACTTATCATGTCTGTCATAACGTAATATAGTGCAATAGCAACATTCATGTTCCTCTAACGAACATTGAAGTATCCTACAAATAGTCTCTGACTATCATATAAGATATTAAACGTTAGGACAATGAGCTAGCAAGTAGGATGTGAAGCTTAGCCGATTGAGATTATATTAAAAGAAATAGTTTGAAGCTATCTCAATAACTTATTATGTGTCCTGACGTAATATAATGCAATAGCCGCATTCATGTTCCTCTAAGAAACATTGAGGTATCCTACAAATGGTCTCTGACTATCATATCAGATATTAAACTTTGGGACAATGTGCTAGCAAGTAAGATGGGAGGCTTAGCTGATTGAGACTATATTAAAATAAATAGTTTGAAGCTCTCTCAAGGATTTATCATGCCTCTTCTAATATAACATAGTGCAATAGTCGCATTCATGTTGCCCTAAGGAATATTGAAGTATCGTACAAATGGACTCTTACTATCATTTTTAAGATATTATGAATATCAGATATTAGGAGAACGAGCTAACAAGTAGGATGTGAGGCTTCGCTGATTGTGAATATTCGTTAAGAAAATGAGCTATAGTGTTCGCTTTCGACAAGTTATAAAGAATTAGTCCAACGCCAATTTGTCAAACTGCAGCCTTCAAATTATAATGCTTCTAAAAATTAAGCCAATGTTCCGTTCTGGCCAAAATTATACCCCGAAGAAAATTACTTTTTGAGGAAAAACAAAAGCAAATGGATATTTCCTTTTCCTTTTTCAGAAATGTTCTTATGCTATTGCAGTTGCCGATATTTCTTTCCAGGAAAACTTAACCCAGATAATCCAAATCACTTGGCATAAAAGTCTACTTTGGAATCTTTTTTGTATGTAAATTGTGTTTCAGATTCTGGAGAAACATGTTTAGATTCAAATGCTTCAATGAGTCGGTGTTCTACAATTTTATTTGATTCATAACTTTCTTTAGTTTGGTGAAATACTAATAGATTGTTCAGCTCATTGCAATGTAAACACAAGAAGAAACTGATGACACAAGGCTCTGTCTACTGAATCATTAAATAATTAGCTTCTACTGACTGATCTTGAACTTGTGCTTAAATTAATGGGACCAAATTAGGTTACAATTAATCATGATTCAAGATTGGAAGAGTAAAGTACGAAATATTATGTTCATAGCAACGAGAATTCAAGATATTTTCCAACAAATTTCTACATTGAACAAAAGTCAGAAACAGTAAGACCCAACAAACCAAATTTTACATTCAGAAGAAGGCTAGCCAAACCCTAATTTCAGTACAGCTAAAACCAAGTAAAAACCGCAAGAGACTGTTCAAGAGCTAGTGAATTTAGTGACAGCCTTAGTCCCTTCAGAAACGGCGTGCTTCGCCAACTCACCGGGAAGCACCAACCTCACCGCAGTCTGGATCTCCCGAGAAGTAATAGTTGGCTTCTTGTTGTACCTCGCGAGGCGCGACGCCTCCTGAGCAAATTTCTCAAAGATGTCGTTGATGAAGCTGTTCATTATCCCCATGGCCTTGCTCGAGATCCCGATGTCGGGGTGCACCTGCTTCAGTACTTTGAAGATGTAGATCTTGTAGGTTTCCACGCTCTTCTTCGTGCGTTTCTTCTTCTTGTCACCAGCAACAGCGCCGCCTTCCTTTGGGAGTTTCTTGCCGGCCCTGAGCTTCTTCTCCGCTGGTGCCTTCCCGGCTGCTGGAGCCTTTTCCGCCGCGGGTTTCTTCTCTGAGGCGGGTTTCTTCTCGGCGGGTTTTTTCTCTGCTTTCGCTGCCATTGAAGAGTGCAGAATAAAACTACTTGTGGAATTGAATGTTGAAGTAGGTAAGGAAGACTTGAGAATGCGGAATATATAATGTAAATAATGGGGGGGTAGCTGTGATTGGTTGAATTAGTGTGGTTCGGATCGGAAGTGGCCACCGTTGATTGAATAATCTAATTGGACGACTGAGATTATGCAGGAATAAATTATTTTCCCTTTTTGCATTCTTTGCTTTGGCTGTACTATTCCTTTTGGAAAGTGAATCTTTGAAATAGCAGAAGTTTTTGAAGTTCACTCTCAATTGGAGAGGGAGCTAATTGTGCTTATCGGATCGAATTAACTAGATTTGGAATGAAATTGGATCGGAATCGGGAAATCGGATCGGAACCGTTGAACCGACAGTTTCAGTTCCAACGGCACCGTCAATACAGGTTCCAGCGGAACCGGAACATATAATTTTTTTTAAAAAAATGAACAGCCACTATTATGAAAAAAAAACAATTTCTCCTGTAAATACCCGAACATTTCTAACCAATTTCATCCAACTTTCAATTATTCTTACTCTATCGTTTTATCATCTAATTTCATACAATTATTTTCTTGCAATTTTATTATCATCTTATTATTAATTTTTTGAAACAAATTATTTCTAATATTACGATGTCATATTCTTCTACTGGTGGTCGTGCTCCTTTAATTCCCCCTGTAGTACAAGAGAATTATGATTATTTTGCCGAGTTCGATGATGTTTACGATGTTGAAGAAGTGGAACACTTTGTAGAACCTGTCACACCCCGAAATCAGGCGCAATGTGGGTCATCCGCAAATACTACCGCTGCGAGTCACCCGAGTAACCGTCCCAAAAAAGCAAGGTTTGTGATCATTTCGCCGTGGTTACAAAATCAGGTACGAACGAATATGTTTTGTTTGTAAAATACGTTTGAAGACGAATTTGCGAAGACAATATTAATCAATTATGATGAATAATGTAATTTTATTTATTATTTTCAAATGATGATGATTTTACCTCAAGATTTTCACATTCAATAAAGTATGTATTTTTTCATCACAAATCTTGTATTATTCTTAGAAATATTTTAAAAACACTATTAAATTTTAAAAAAAAAAAACGAATCGGTTCCGGATTGGAACCGGTCCAATCCGGAACCAATCATGGTATTCGATCCGCAACAACGGATCAGATCGGTTCCATGGCTTGGGCCTTGGAAACGGAACCGGATTGATCCGGTTTCAAACCGCTATGCTCCGTGATCGGTTGGATTCCGCCCAGAATCGGTCCAATCCGGTCCATGAGCACCATGAGATGAAGTTGAAACTTTAGTATTGGTTGGGAAATTAACTACTGTCTAACAAACAACTAATGTTTGGATGAAATGATTCGATTTGAGGTAATGATATGAAAACTAATTATTTAAAATTTATGTATTTGAAATGACATGTTGTATATTGTTATTTCAAATCATTGCAAAATACAAAGGTAATATGTGTTAAAAAAATGATAAGTTTGGAATAAATACTTCAATTTTTTACCCAAATATGAATGATAGATTTGTGTAAGAAATTTAAAATCTACTCATTTCAAATCCTTCAATCAAAATATAACATTATAGTAATAGTTTAACAACTCATGTACTTGAATGTAGCCAAGTTTTTGATTGAATGGATGCAATTCCACAATGTATAAAACAGACGGCAATTTTGACACACATTTTGTTAATTAATATAATCGATGTTTGGCGAGCCTTTGAATTTTGACACATCGGTAAACGGTATAAAAATAATGGGTAATTATAATAAGGTACTTGTAGAAAATTATTTCTAATAAGTCTGTCCCAAAAAAATATGTGTGTAACTAAATCCACTTTTGAGATAACTTTATTCACATAGGTCCATTGTTTGAACCTTTGTTTTATTTAAGCCTATTTTCTTTACTAAAATACCTCTGGTTTCATCTTCAATCTAATTAGGGTTTCCAAACCCTTGAAACATCGCATCATCTCACCTCACTGTCTTTCTTCCCATCCACATTTACGCTGACATACCGCTGCCACCGCTCCGAACAGTCATCGCATCGCCAAAGTGGCGCAAGTTTCTTAATGCACTTTATTTTTTATATATGTTCCTTCTCAATTTTGAGTCATTGTGGTTGGGATTCATGCATGGAGTTGGAGTCTTTCCTTTCTCATATTAACAGAGATGTATTTATTAATTCTGATTTATATTTAAATTTGAATTTAATTATTTTATTGATTTAGTATGGGACGATTTTGGTGCTGTTTTGTGAGTGAATTTGATGTGCGTTGAAGATTTTCTTACTGTTGGTTTTTTTTTTTTTGTCCATAAATTTTACCCTTGTTTAAATGGTTTACACTCTATTATGCTTCAGTTTCTGTTGGTCTTGATTTGACCCTTTTTTATCTTCGATTTCAGCTCTTGTTCTATTTGTTAGTTACTCGATGCACGTTTGCATAATTCATATGACATAACTGGTGCACATAATTGCCTAGTGCACGTAATACACCGCCTTGTTAAAATCACCAAATTTTTAAAATTACGTGCACCACCTTGTTAAAATCACAAATTTGTTAAAAAATTACGTGCACCATCTTGTTAAAATTACCAATTTGTTAAATTTGTGTGAACCAACTTGTTAAAATTACGTGCACCAATCTGTTAAAATTACGTGCACCAATCTATTAAAATTACGTGCATTACCTTGTTATAATCACAAAATACTAAAATTATGTGCACCAACTTGTTAAGGTCAGCAATTGTTAAAATTACGTGCGCCCACTTCTTATGTGACAATTTTGAAATCGCTCAAAAAGAAGGTACGAATGAATATGTTGCAAATTGTAAATTATTTAAAACAATAACACTTATAAAGCCAATGGTTCAAGTTGACCAGAACATTTCAAAAATACTTAGTAAAAAAACATAATTTTGATGACGCAACTACAACAAATTGGTAGAGAAGCAACACAATCACAAATTAATTCATTCACTGGCACAAATTTTTTTCTAATAACTGCAATTAACCGTAGGTCAGTTATTAGATATGTGATTAGATGTGTACTTTTTTTTTACAATATGAACATGATGTATTTATTGAATTTACTTTGTCTATACCACATGTTTAAACATATTTCTAGGCACACATTAAAGAAAAATTGTATTGAAATATTTCTTGAATAGAGAACTACCTTGATTGAGGGTCTTTCGAATTTGCCGCGTATGGTAAGTTTGACAACCGATATTTGGACAAATCTTAAAATGTATTCATTTATTGTCGTGAATTGTCATTTGATTGATGAAATTTGGTGTATTTTAAAAAATGAAATTAATCTTTAGATGAATTTGATTCTACGCATATTGGATATATAATTGCTAAATATATATTAAATGTTTGTAGAACTTATGAAATTCAAGATAAAGTATTTTCAATCACCTTAGACAATGTATCGAATAACAACTCTGCGATGCGTGATTTAAAAGTTTATTTAAAACCAATATTTGGCAGTGTATTTTTTCATGTTAGATGTACATGTCATGTTATTAATTTGGTTGTGAAAGTTGGTTATGATGATTCTAAGTCACTAATTATTGAGAAAATGAAATATTGTGCTAAATAGTTTATGCACAAATCGTATTAAACGTGATTTGAACAAACATGTGTATCTAATGATTTGAAGAATCTTCTGTTTCTATCACTAATAGAAATTCGTTGAAATTCGTTGTACAATTTGGTGAATTCTATGATACCTTATAAAAAACTTTTAACTCCACTTATAATTAAAACCAAGAGCTAATACTGATGAAAATATATAATTTGATTAAGGTAATTGGGAGTTTATTATTTACTTAAAGTTCCAAGTTGGAACCGATTTCAACCAGGAACCCGGATCCAATCTGGTTTCCAATCGGATTGGTCCAATTCCAGAAAATTCTTAACCGGGATAGATTGGAACCGATCCAATCTGATCCTGTAACAGACCTACCAGTGGTTTTCTATTAGGGTTTTTTTTAACAGATTATTATACAGAGTTTTGTAGAAGAAAAAATTATTTTTTATCAAACTTTATGACCCGTTACGTTTTGGAATTGGCGGTCAAAGGCAGTTACTGATAACCAATAAGTCGATGATATAAAATTGAAATTAATGAACCCATCAATTTCTTTCTCTAAACCAAAGTATGTGCACCAATTACTAAATCAATTTACGTATATAAAAAAGTGAAAAAAATTGGTTTAAGTGAAGATATATATATATATATATATATATATATCAATTGCATTGGAAAATGAAAATAAAATTTTAAAACTTCCGTACCAATGCCCCAGTTCCACTATCAAAAAGTCGACCACAGAGCTCAAAGTCTAAATGATTATCATTCAGAAGGAGCCTTGAGGCTTAGTTGGCACACACATACAAACCAATTCTGAAGCTCGTCGAGAGAACTAAAATCCAGAGAAATATGAAGGAGACCCATTCCCTGGATATTGTAGCCAAGGCCTTCCCCGGGTGTATGCTTACGGTTGATTGCAAATTGGCAGAACCATCATCACCACGAGAAAAACCAAAATAAAGAGTAACGTTCAGGTTCTCGTGTTTGAAAGACGGTGGGGTCGTTCCATTGGTGCCTACTGTAGCATTCTGTATCTGAATCATGCCAGCTGTAACATGCACAGGACTTGAAGAAGGGTGTGCAAAATTGAAATGGAGACTTGAGTCTTTTGAAGGGCATTCGGAAGCAAATGCTGGTTTTGCAGGGATGTTGCCCAACATTTGACTCGCTCTTTCGATGAATGGATACTGGAGATCTAATGGCATAAGAAGGTAGAACTATATCACACTGAACTTGTATTGCTATAGAAATACAAGGAAAAATCAAGGTACCTGATTGATATTTTGCCGACACTTGCTTATGGGACGAAGATGCAGCATTTACATTACTATCATCTGTGACCTGCCCACCTGGGATAACAGCTTGCTCTGTTCCCCAGTCCAGACACTGGCATAAAATCACAAGTTACTGTTTTGTACTATTTAGTTACAAATCAAGAACAAAGAATTTCAAGAAATATTTTAACCTCTCGAGGATGGAATGTTTGATCAGAAACAAGATCCTCACTCAGTTTTATCGAAGGATCATAAGCAAAGTACTGAGAATTGTCATCGTTGGCATCAAAGAATGTAAGGTACTCCTCGAGCATGCCAAAATCAGCCTTATTGGCTTCAACTGGATATGAGAGATCATTCGTTTCAATGAACCCTTCCCCACCAAATGGAAAATATTCAGAAGAATCCAGGAAGGGTTCGTCGAGCAAGTAATCAGCATCCTCAGGATTTCCGGATTTGCTTGATTCACCAATATAATCATGCTTGACTAAGCTTACATTCATCATATCACATGGAACAAGTAAATCATCCAGGTCTGTCCCATTGAACGGTTCCAGTTCACAGCATCCTTCACCTGCACCCAACAAGAGCTTTTGGGTGTCACTGACAGACGCTGTAGTTTCACCACCAAGGCTACCATCTGCAGGTTGGAAGTTGAACGGAGGGGGAGTAATATGAGAGGGAGCATCGAATCCAAGAATCTGGTAAAAAAATTTGTTAGTATACGACGATCATGAAGCATATATAATTGTTAAACAAAGGCTCTTGCAATGTGCATCAATCATATGCAAAGATGCACGTTTGAACATCTTAGAAGAAAAGAGCATTTAGTAGCAAACATGCAATAAACTATCAATATGAGATTTACAACTTCATTTGGAAGATCAATATCAATATTTGAATGAATAAACCACCCACAGAAGAAAGAAAAATTATCATTAAACTTGACAGCTTAAGACGGGAAGCTTCAGCCTAGGGCAACATGCGAATCATCAAATGTCAACAGTAAAATAAAATATACGAAGAGATCATGTCCCAAAAATAAAATAGATAGCTGATTGTGATCGGATGTATATCGTGTTACTGATCTAATTACATGTATGGCTGCAAATTATTGGATTTTGTTTCTGTTTGACAAAAACACCGGTAAGAGCACAAACCTGCTCAAGGTCATGACCATCTAAACATAAATCACCACCAAAGTCAACTTCCTCTGAAACCTCCTTTGCAGGAACCGATTCCAACTCTTCGTTTTCCCATTCCTCCTCCACAAGTGGTGCCCCATACTGTTCCCCGTTCTTTGGGCCTGAACCACTCTTCTGAAAGACTCGGCAAAGCACAAACGCATCCTTTTCACCAAATTTGAACAAACCAATAATTCGTGAGAACAAATTATCCTAAAAAATGTAACACGTAGTTCAGCAATGAAGTTAAAGAATCATAGAGATGACGATTACGACAATAACACATATGGTTATAATATGTTCGAATATATGCTGTAACCAGTAACATATTCCTGTCCTTCTAGGGTGAAGCGTATGAGTATTGAAGAGACTAAGTGCAAGGCATTAGGCGAGGTACACACCGCACCTTATTCAAGTGAGGCACACTAACTAATAACATAGTAAAATCCAAATATTTGAAGAGATTTTCATTTCATATAATCCAATATGTAAATAACAAACAATTGAACAGCAGCGAACCATAATCTATATATGAAACGATAAATCATATTATCGCGTTTTACCTCACCATCACTACATTTAAAGGCAGGATTAAAAGGCATTTTATGCTTTGACCAGAATCAAGGTTTATGCTTCATGGCCAACACACGCGTTCCATTGAAGGGCTGTGCCTCGGCTGGCGTGTAGGCGCAAATGTCGAGCCTCACTGCCATTAGGCGTAGGCTGCATATAAGCATTTGATAACTATGATAGCGACTTACTCTAACATCTGGATGCATGCCAATGGGACCCTCGAATAAGTCTATTGGAATTGGCTTTGTATCAATGGAATCTCATCATCCATACATCCCCTGAAATCTGTGACTGATTACAATATCATCTAACTTTCCCAGAGCTTAGTCTAACTATATGATTCTTTAAGTTATTTGGAAAAACGCCATCCATCATCCATACTTATTCTGCCAACCAAAACCATAAAATCAGGAATAGTAAAATCAAAACATGATAACAAGCAAGCCCACCTGAGATATTCCAGCTCTCTCCAATTCCAAGTCGGTAAGTCTGTACTCATGCATCACCCAGTTGCTCCTCTGACCCTTAGGAGCTCGGCCATTATGATAAACAAGAGTTTTCTTCATCCCCACAATCTCTGCTTTATGGTAAACAGACCTGTCTTTTCCAGTTGTCTTCCAATAACCCTTTTCAGTTGCTCTGTTTGTCCTTGCCCCATTACCATATTTCCTATCCAGCATACTGAAGAAATACCACTCCAAATCTTTAGTCCTCAGCTTCGACATACCTAAAATCACCCCCACAATCACATATCAAGTTCATTTCAATTTTGGTCCTAACAGAAAAAGATCTTAACAAAACTAGCCATTTATGTTATACTGTCAGCACAAGGGATAAAGTTGTTTTAATATAATTCATATATTGATCACAGATTCGATAATCACTTTTACCAGATTATAAGGAGAGTCAGACCGACAAGAAATTAGAAGATAAACTTAAAGGGGGAAGCAAACCACCGATTTTTGCTCTTTTTCTGTTGTGCTCGGTAAAGTCACAAGTGAAAATAAACTTGGTAACTGGTGTCCACATATATGCTATTCATCCTTTTGAAAATAAAATTGAATAGGAAAACTGATTCATTTTCCTTGTCATCCTTCATCTCTTCTACGAAGTCCATAGTCAAAGCATACTTTCATGACAATGGTACAACTTCAGAACCGTCGTAGATGGAAAACAAAAAAACAAAACTCTGAGTATTCTATGACAATGGTAAAACATCGAGTTGGTGTGCATACTTTCATCTTCAAAACCATGCAAAGCATGTATGAGAAAGATAAAACTTCAAAACTAAAATTGAATTTTCAAATTACACTGTATTCTAGTAGAAGTTGTCCTCATTATCTCAAGAATCATAGTATTTTTTTTATAGCTAAAGTTAGTGTTGATGGCTAAACATACAAGATTGACATCTTTTCCAGTAATCGACCATGCCACCTCTTTGAATATCAATTTCTTTCCCACTTTTTCACAGCAAAATATATTTAAACAGTGACGGATGCAATCACACTATAGAATGGAATCCCATATTCCCTGTAAGACTCCAGATAAGTCAGAAAGTTCTATTGCTGTTAGTGAGTCCATATATTTAAAAAGGAAAAAAACTATCATCATACATGAAACTGAATAAATTATAAGGATATATTATAACAATAAAACCACCGTAAAAACCTAAACGTTGGGACGAAAATAAACCCCCTGCTTCAACCCAAGTATCTAACTCCCAACATCCAATAAAATAATAATGTATTCTCCACCCTAAAAACAACAAACGTAAATCACAAACATCGAGTATAATGAACAGCCAGCCTCACATCCAACAAAAACAAAAACACACAATCAAAGCTTCGAAAGATGGGAAATACTCGGAAGATCCCATGGCTCGGCCTTGTAAATATCGATCTCAGAAATCGCATCCATCTGAAAAGTTTTCCCACATACTTTTCTCCTCAGATAGTACCGAACCAACTCCTCATCCGTCGGATGGAATCGGAAACCCGGTGCCAGCATAGTCGGCGATGCTGATGACTTTTTCTTCTTGCCCGTAGGTTCCATTAAAACACATAAATTATATAATCATAGGAATGATTAATGAATTTTAGCTAGGGTTCTAATACCGATAATTAGGAGTTTAGAATGAATCTTGCCATCGTTAAGATTTATAGGAAGGAGAACGGTAGCTCAAACAAGAAAAGACAATTGTCATTCGGTCCCCATATTATGATAATTTAACAATTTTGAACCACTAACTTTCATTAATCAATTTCGATCCAATTATAGCTAAATCAACCACATTGTTCAATAAATAGTAAATTATATTTTTTTAAAAATGACTTAATATTTTTTATCAATGAATACAAAATAAAATTAAGGTATATTCTAACTAAAAGTAATTACAAATTATAGAAACTACTTTTTCTTTAAAAATGAACATAATTTAATAAGTTTTTAAATATCTAAGTCGGGTGTGATGTGATAGTGGTGTCAAAACGGTCGTGTAGGGCCGCCATAACCCGTTAATCGTGCCATCTTGCATGGCACCGTTTCCACAAAAGATATGGCTCGACACGTCCCATTTTAATTTTTTTATTTTTTAAAATTATTTTTACTTTATCGATGCACAATAATGCCTAATGATCGGTAAAGCCAATATTGAAATATAATGAATATATTGTTTCGAATGCTGCTGATTGATCGGTAGCATTAAAAATATATATAAAAAGTTCCGTGCCCACGAGCTGCATCAGGCATCGTGTCGTCGGCGCGCTTGACACCTCCGATATAGGAAAACAATTGGATTTTTAAAGTAAAATAAAATTTGATTCTATGTATACGCATGGGTTGAAAATTTGGTTAGATGAAATTTTATTAATGGCATTTATTTTAATTTCTCATATTATTTAAAAAATGTTATTTTTGCTCCGCAAATTTTAATATTTTTTTCTTCTTAAAATGGGCTTCTTTCATGATATTAACGTTTATATGAAAATCATTCAATTACATATTTATGGGACTAAAAATAAATAAACAACATACTTAGCAAGTAAGTAACTAGTGAGGTGGCGCAAGCGCCTTCACAAATAATGAGAAACTTATCTTGCATATAAACAAATGGAAGATTCTAGAGTCTTAGATTAAAATTATGTTTTTTAAGTACGAGAATTAAGAAAATATGTATTCAGTGAATGTAATTTAAAATAATTATTTCATATGAAAAAAATTGGGAAAATATATCTATGAAAGAAGAATTATCACCTGACTGAAAAGTTCAACTTTTAAAAACTCGTACTAATGACATCTCCAACCTAAAATTTCATTTTAACACAAATTTGTATCAAGATAGTGCAATTTCTATACATATTCAACCGATATACTTCAAATTTTACTCCAAAAGAAATATTAAACTAATAAATACAAAATTTTAAAAAAAAGAAATTTAATTTTTTAAATAAATAAATAAAACATAGATGGCACAACTACAATGCTGCACCAAATTTGACGCCAAAGAATGGCGTTGCTTTGGAGCATATCTTCACGCTAAATTTGGCATTTGAAGCAAAGATTTCAGGAGATGGCCTAAGACACTCATGCATAATATTTTACATGTATTTTTTTAAAGATAATCATATTATATTGATATAATATATCATACGATTCGCAAAAAATCTCCCAACCCGTTTATAAAAACTAAAAGTTAATAATAAGAGTAAGATAATCCATATTTTATTTAATATAGGAGCATCACCATCAATATTTGGAATGTCTTTTTTATTTAGAGTTTTACTCGGGAAGAAAACGAGTATAGTCGACAGATTCTTGTTCAGATGATGCTAAACTACATAGGCCTCATTGCCCCATCTTCTCTATTCAGAAGGAAAACGACGATTGAAGCTACAACGCTAGGTGCCGCGGTTAATTAGCCCCCTCCTAGCCACGCCTCGTCTGAAATCCTCGTTATCTTTGGTCAAGGACTCGACCTGGGATTGAAGAATGTTGATCATTGCTTGAGCTCTCATCACTTCAATCTTCAACGTCTCCCGCTCCATCGAGACGTTCAGGATCTCATTCTCGAGGTTGCTGATAAACTTCAAGTACCCTGGAGGCACGGATTTCTCGAGGTTGGAGGAGTCTAGTGGGTTGATCACTGAACGGTTTTCTTGGCGCTCTGCAGGTTCTAGTAGCGGGAACTCAAAAGGTCCTAAGGGAAAATTTGTCGTCATCATCATTGTTGGTGGATCTTGGGTCATTGTGGTGGAATCTTCGGATCCGTTAGCGTTGCTTGAGTTGGGGTCATTGTGTTTTGATCGTTTGCTCTGGGATAGAGAGAGTTCTTTGGGATCTTCTGATTTCTCCCTCTTGCACAAAAAGGTAAGACTCTGCGACTCGACTGGATTTTCGATCTGAGGAGGAGCCATGATGAGAGGAGTAGGATCCTACAGCAGACACAAAGCAACAAGATTAAAATCTGAAATCAAGTAAAGAATCATATGGCAACAAAGATCAGATAAAAATTATTTGAAAACGTCTCTTTTGAACCATCATTTCGACAAAGACCTCCTGCATAATAGACGCTGAATACTTTCTTGTCATCTACAACATTTAAGAGTTCCATACGGCGAAGAGTTGTAAAAAGTACTCCTCAATGCATTCATATGCAAGAAAGATTTCAAGATAAATGAGTAAAATGTAATATAGTACAAAATAAAAGGATTTGGTAATAATTTTCCATCAGAAATCCAAGGTGATTAACTGGGATCAAGTGCAAAAAATTTCCTCAGATGTATCTCCAACATAGAACATCAAATGTGGCCACGGCGCTGTGGGTGACAAAAGATGGACAAAAACATACTAGCTTTTCTTCCCATCAAAGAGTAGATCTCTCTATAAGATATCATCTCATCTAACAACATTTCTGGGTATGAGTTATCAAGCCAATTTTGAAATGAAGCCGTTGAACATAAAAATATCCAAGTCTCCACAGAAAATTGATTGGTGTGCTTCAAAAGAGTTCCATTCTCACTACGCTACTTTCAGGTTTACATTTTTCAAGTCTGCTTTGTCCTAGAACTGACCACCCAAGGATGAGAAAGGCATATTTCTCCTTCCTCCTACGGATTTTTTTCCGGCAAAATTAAGCTCATGCATGGCTTCCTTTAAATGAACAAAGGCCCGTGAAAAAATATGTTCACCGTAAGTTGACAAAACTAACAGCTCAAGAAAATGAATCAAACAAATTTTATGTCCGGTTCTGCAAATATAATCAAATGCACAACCTGGTTCTAATATCGCATCCACACATAGGAAGGACTGAATCCAATGATCACTAGAGCAAGGTATAGACAATACCTTCCACTTGTCAAGGAAATTCATTGTGGCATAATACTCGAGATTTACTTAAATAACTTTCAAAGGTATATTCAGAAGAAGGGTGAACAAAATACCTGTCCATGAAGAGAGCACTCAACTTGTACTTCATCGCCATTGGGCACATCATCATCAGCATCTCCTCCAGGAACCACGAGCACTGCATCATCGTCCCATTCCTCTTCAATAAAAGGGGCATAACGGTCCCCATTTGGTGGCCCAAGGCCACTTTTCTGGAAGATTCTACAGAGCACAAATGCATCCTTCTTTGCCAGAAAACAACAAAATGATTGTAGGATACATAACTTTCACATATAAATCAGAAATACATATACAAGAAAATAAGAAAAGCACAAAAATGAATCTCTGAAATCACATCCAGACCTGCGTAACTCCAGCCCTTTCCAATTCCATATCACAGAGCCTATACTCATGCATTACCCAATTTGTTCTCTTCCCATCAGGAGCACGCCCACTATGAAAGACGAGTGTTTTCTTCATTCCTATGGCTTGACTTTTATGACGCACGGGTCGGTCCTTCCCAGTTGCTTTCCAATATCCTTTGCCAGTGGCACGATTCAGCCTGGACCCATTACCGTACTTCCTATCCACAGGGCTGAAAAAGTACCATTCTTGATCTCTAGTCTTCAGAGATGAGTATTCTGTTAATACAAAAAACATGATCATACATTAGCGTATAAGAAACTATGTGCGCATATTGAACAAGAGGAATAAATTGAAATCATAAATACTGGTATATTTCAAAAGTAATTTCTTCATCGCCAACTCACACACAAAATACACGCGCATGCCTATCTGTCGATTATTATCATTTTTCCTTTCTTTCTAAATTCTCATCTTCATCAAATCCGCTCCAAAAATTCTAATCTTTAAAAAGTTTATCCAACTCTTTAATGCTAAAGACATCTCATATTCTTGCACTTCTCTTTATAGAATTTAAAACCATAAAAACGAAAGGCAGGAGTTTAATTAAGCTAGGAAAGTAAAAAAATTTTGGAGGATAAAAATTGACTTTGGGCGAACATTTTAATTGGATTTATCATTGCATCCGAAGCTACATTTTTTTTCAACAAAACATATGCATACGATAATCCACAAACAAAAGATTAAAGTTACGCATGCACATTAATTAACAACACCACCAAAATTGACAATAAATATATACCATATAGTTATAAATCAGTTATATTATACTTTCATAGACTAAAGTTTTCATCTTTACACTGAAACATCAAATAGATGAACCAAACACACAATTGAATCAAAGCAAAACAAATAAATAAAACATAGCAAATCTCATATGAGAAAACACAAAAGTATTTATTTACCAGCAAGCTCCCAGGGCTCAGATTTGTAGACATCAATTTCAATAACAGCTTGGAAACGAAAGGGTTTCCCACAAGCTTTCCTCCTCAAATAATACCTCACCAATTCTTCATCAGTCGGATGAAACCTGAACCCCGGTGCCAAAGAAGTCGGCGGGGGCGCCCCTTTCCCCGCCGCCACAACCACCTCCTGTCCCATATCCACTCCAAAAAGCACAACGATGCCCTCAAAACCCACCAAAAAAATATAAAAAAATCAAGGTAATTCGGAACTCCCCCTCAGCAAACATCAACACAAAAAGAAAAACCCAGATGCAATAAACCAAGATCAAGAAATAACCCCCAAAGGAAATTAGGTTTGAAAGAAGTGAGCAAATAGATGAAGATTAGAAGCCAAGCAAAGGTGTTAATACAAGATTTAAGGTGATATGGGTGTTGGAAAAGATGAGATTTTCAAGGGGTTTGGTTAATGGTCTTACCCATTGGTTAAGAAACGAGAGTGTGTGGTGTGTGTTAAGGGAATAATTCTTTGCTACCCCATGGTACATCTGACCACACATTGGGAATATTCCCGTGGGAATATTCCCAATGTGTGGTCAGATGTACCCCATGGGGCACCGCCCCATGGGGTAGCCAAGACATCACCGTGTTAAGGATGCTTGCTTGACACGGAAATCGAAAATCAAAGGACAAATCTTGAAAAGGGACGAAATGTGTATGTCTAGCTGTTTCTCATTGTTTTGTTCATTTGTGGGTAAACCTTTTAATTTCGTTTTTTTTTTAATTTAAAACTTACTTTTTTACATTTTTTTGGATACAATAACCGTCGAGCTTTAATAGCGATTTGGGAGGTCTGGAAAAATGCATTTGGGATATATAAATTAATTATAAAGTTGATTTAAAAAGAAAAAAGAAAAAAATTTAATATTTGGATATAAAAGACAATATATATATTTTTAACAAAAATTTAAAGTGTCCAAAAATAATACTTTCTGATATTTAGGTAAAGCCAACTCAGTTGACGACTTCAAAAAAAATATGTTTTTTTAAAACCCGCCAATTGAGTTGGAGTCTTCATTCGAAGTCGCCAACTCAGTTGGCTCTTTGAGTTGGTTTAATAAATCCCATATTTTAAATTATTTTGTTTTTTTTTTTAATTTAGGTTATCTATTTTAAAAAAACCCTAATAATAGTGCTTTTTTTTATGACAAGATGCTTTCTCTATCAGAATACTATCTTCAAATACAAGCAAGTATAAACTATTTCTAGGTATTAATTTTATTATCCCCAGTTTTGATGATTAGAAAATCTAATCTAATTATAAATAATAAAAAAACTGTTCTTTATCTCCTTCAAAATCTTCTTCCACAAATTGGAAATATTATAACCTAAATTTATTATCATCTGTTTGAATTATTTTGAATGGTGTCTTTGGTCTTATCCACTCAACTTGTGGATGATGACTCACAAAAACCTATTTCTATAGTAAAGATTTCTTTTGCTGTTTTCATTTAATTTTGGACTATTTTTGGGTAAAGATATGATTTTCATAATGACTATTTCTTTTTAAAAAATTGTTATGGGTTATGTTCGTAGATTTGGCTGCTTTTTTTTCTTTTGTTTCATTTATTTATTTAGGTTCTGGGATTGTGGTAGTAGATAAACAGGGTGGAGTGGTTGTTATCACATGGATTGTGCCATAAGAGGCTATCAACCATTGTCTATGAATATTCTTATTCAATGGTTTGACGTGTTATAAGACCACTATTTTTAGGGGCATCATCAAACCTACCAATAAACGAGATTTATTAAAAATGACATATATTTGTTAAAACACGTCTGCGGCTGCATTTTATGTTAAACATGTCGTCAAAAAGGTTGTGCTCTTCTTGACTACAACTTGTGATATTCTAATTACCACAAATCGTTATAATCAGATATTAAATGCCGATAATTATTTTGTTTGAATAAAAAATGGGATTTGGAATTGGAAAAATGATTTTGAGTTTAAAAATATTAATAATATATAGACTATCAATATTTTTAGAAATATTATTTAAATTTTGCGAATTCTCCTATAACAACCACGGTTATTGCAGAAAGGATTATGTGAGAAGTCAACAATAACTACTAATCTTTGATTTTATAATTTTGTAATTAATTATAAATAATAAGTATAGTTGTAAAGTATTGGGACAACCGACTAAAGTGACATGCATTTAAGTCAACATGCAAAAATAAAAATATATATATAATAAAGAACAAAAACAAAGAAATGAGTACACGTAAAGCAATACATTACCTGAACGTTAAGAAACCTATTTTGGGCTTTTCGATAATTAATTAATAATACAAAAAATTATTTATTTGATGTCATATGACATATTGACCTTTTCAGATAAAATTTATTGCAAAAAGCCGAACAAACAGATGCCGAGAAGAAGATATCGGAATAAGCAACATCCGAGCACAAGACACACTTGCCACATTAACGCCACGATCAGGGGAGATCGTGTTCTAAGCTTTCCCGCCAATAAAATACTGAAATTGGCCCTATAAATAGAGGCCGAGAGTTTCATCATAATGGTGGGACTTTCGAGGAAAAAGAGACTCCGAAGAGAACATTATTTTGTTTGTTCGGTCATCTCTTGTTACTTTTCCAGATATTCTTGAGTGCTGATTTTTCACTTAGATATTGTGTCAAATCATATAACAAATAAAAAGAGTGGCTAGTACAAATTATACTGGACAGATCCCGTGATTTTTCCTTCAATTCGAGTGCTTTCCAAGTAAAAAATCTTGGTGTTTTTCTTTTATTTTTCGCAAACACTTAAATCTACCGAACCTGGAAAAAACTGAATCACATCATTGACGCCGTCTGTGGGAATTTTTTAGAGCATAAGACATTGAAGTAAAAAAACAATTTCATCCTGCAAAAAAGTTCAAGGAAAAATGGTTAAGAGTAAGAGCCGTAGACAAACTTCGAGGGGGAATATACCAAGCCCCCCTCCCTATTCGTTCCCGGTACAGGAAGAGGAGAAAGGGGCAGAGTCATCTCAAAAAGTTCCCCGGGTATTTCCTGCTGGGGGAATGCCCATGGAACAGTTAACTGAGGTAATCGCCAGAACTGTGGGAGAAGTCATGAAGTAGCTTATACTCCGCCCCAGCCAGAGAAAACCGCAGAAGAGGAAGAAGAGTTAGCCTCTTTAAAGGATCCAAAGAAAAGTGCGAAGGAGATAAAAGATCCCTCTAGTCATATGGGGGAAGAAGCTGACAAAGCTTTGCACCACCAGATGGAGGACTTAAAAGACGAGTTGCAGCAGATGCGTAACAAAATGGAGGGGCGTATATATCCAGCACGAAAGGGGACCCCGTTTGCTCCCGAAGTTATCAATGATCCCCTACCATCCAATTTTCGAACTTTGAGTGTTGGGAATTACGATGGCGGCACAGATCTTGAGGAATACTTGTACCGATTTGAGAACGCTTCACTCCTTCATCAATTTACAGACGTAGTGAAGTGTAGAGTCTTTTTTACCACTCTTGCTGGAGCTGCACAATCTTGGTTTAATCAGCTGCCGCCGGGCATCATAGATTCTTTCCCCAAATTCAGCTCACTATTCCTTCATCAGTTTGCAAGCAGTAGAAGTTGCAAGAGAACAACCTTTAGTCTGTTCGGACTCAAACAAGTAGAGAAGGAATCTCTTCGAGATTTTTTGAAGAAATTCAATCAAGAATGCCTGGATTTCCCTCATGTTACTTCAGAAATACTGATCAACGCTTTTACTCAGGGGCTGAGAGAAGGAGACCTGTTCAGATCTTGAGCGAAGAAGCAGCCTTCAGATTATGACGAACTGCTGGGGAGAGCTTCTAAATACATAAATTTAGAAGAAGCCCAAAAGATGAAGCATAGGAGAGATGCAAAAACTAGTGGTGAACTCAATATGAGGGATAAGCAAGTGGAACAACCCAAAAAGAAACTTTGATCAATACCTTCCAATGAGATCTCATCGGGAAGTAGCCATGAATCAGATGATGCGGAAAAGGGGTCGATGGATCATACAGAGGAGGGCCATCCCGAGGAGAACATTTTCGAGGACGAGGAGCTGGTAGATTTGGGGGAAGACAAGGACCCCATGGTGGGCCGATTGACAATAATTCATTTCCTCGGAATAATGCCAATCCGGGAAGGGGGTACCTCAGCCAGTACCATGGGCAGTTCGAGGAGGAAGGCTAGAAGAAGATAATCAAGCCATTGGAGAGGTGGCCCTAAATAATGTTCCTAATCGAGGAACTATACATATGATTTCCAGGGGAAAGTCAGGTGGGGATTCTAACCAAGCAAGAAAAAATCATGTTCGAAAGCTCCAAGTACCATCCATCGACCCAGATTACACACCAGAAGGCCCTTCTATAGCTTTCAGACCCGAAGATTTGCTGGGGATTCACTTCTCCCATGAAGATGCATTGGTTATCTCTGCCGCGATAGCCAATTACAATATACAGAGAATTTTCGTGGAGTTCAATTGATGTGCTTTTCTTCAGTACCTTGATTCAGATGGAGTTGGGAAGCATAACCATACAAAAAGTAAACACCTCTCTTCATGGATTTGCCGGGGAGAAAGCCAATGGGGCAGGTGTCTTTACCAGTTACGTTGGGTGAAGAACCGAGAATAAGAACCAAGATGGTCAACTTCATCATAGTGGATGCGCCCTCATCTTATAACATAATACTGGGCCAACCAGCATTAGCTGTTTTTCAGGCAGTGGCATCTACTTATCACCTAGCAATAAAATTTTTGGTTGGTGAGGAAGTGGGGCAAGTTAGAGGAGATCAAAACTCCTCGAGAAAATGTTATGTGCAAGAATTGAGGCAAGAGAGAGAACAGAAGAAAGAAGTGGGCGAGCGGGGAGAAAACAATAAGAGGAGCGTTAAAAGATGGAGGATGAGGATCGAGTAACTCTCGCGTAGGAGTTTTTAACAATCGAACTGGGTCATTCTACTCAAACCACCAGAATGGGATCCCAGTTAGGTCCCGAGTTACAGAGAAGGTGATTGATAGCTTGAGTCAGAATGTGGATGTGTTCGCTTGGAGTACCTATGATTTAGTCGGGATAAAGCCTGAGATTGCCGTACACCATCTTAATGATGATCCTAACGCTCGGGCAATCAAGCAGAAAAGGAGGCATTTTGGGCCCGAGAAGGATGCAATTATTGCCAAGTAAGTAGAAGAGTTGCTGAGAGCAGGCCACATATGGGAAATCAGTTTCCCCACATGGCTTTCAAATGTAGTCCTAGTACCCAAGCCATGAGATAAATTGAGGATGTGTGTGGACTTCCGAGACGTTAATAAAGTGTGTCTTAAGGATTGTTACCCGCTGCCGAGGATTGATCAGCTGGTGGATTCTACTGTAGGGCATTGACTGTTATGTCTTATTGATGCTTATCAGGATATCATCAAGTCCCTTTGGCTCATGAAAATCAGCCAAAAGTCAGCTTTGTGACAGCAGGAGGAACTTTTTGTTACGTGGTCAAGCCCTTTGGCTTAAAAAATGCTGGGGCCACTTATCAAAGGCTGATGGATAAAATGTTCAAAGATCAGATTGGATGGAATGTAGAAATGTACGTGGATGATGTCCTTATCAAGAGCATGAGGGCGCAAAATCTAATTGATGATATGGATGAGGTCTTTGGTACTTTGCGGAAGATTGGCATGAAGTTGAATCCTGCCAAATGCACATTTGGAATACATAGTGGAAAGTCCTGGGATACATGGTTACTGAAAGAGGTGTTGAGGCCAATCCCGAGAAGATCCGAGCAATTCAAGAGATGAATCCTCCTCGAACGTTGAACGAAGTACAGAGGTTGGCAGAAAGAATAACTGCTTTGAGTCGCTTCATATCACGTTCAGCCGATAGGAGTTTGCCTTTCTTTAAGGCATTAAGACAAGGGATTCGATTTGAATGGCATGACCAATGCCAAAAAGCCTTCGAGGATTTGAAATAGTATTTGGCTCAATTATCACTAATGAACAAACCCGAGCATGGTGATACACTCCTTGTCTATTTGTCTATGACCGAGGAGGTCATCAGCTCAGTATTGGCAAAAGAGAAATGAGGGCACCAGTGGCCAGTGTATTATGTTAGCCGAGCACTACAAGAAGCAGAGTAAAGATACCCTGAAGGTGAGAAATTGGCTTTAGCCCTAGTAACCACAACGAGAAGGCTTTGACCATAGCTTTTATCTCATCCCATCATACTAGTAACAAACACCTTGCTGGGAAGATTGTTATCTAAAGACGAAATATCGGGACAGATTGTGAAGTGGGCCACCGAGCTGACTGAGTTTGATATTTCTTATCAGCCCTGAACTACCATCAAAGCTCAAGCCTTAGGTGGAGGTGACCCACATCCCCGAGGAGAATGAGTGGAGCTTGTATGTAGATGGGTCATCCACTCAATTGGGAAGTGGTGCGGGAGTCGTGCTCATTGGTCCCGAGGGATAGGAAATCAAAGTGGCCATCCAGTTTGGTTTTTCCTCAAATAATGAGGCTGAATTCGAGTCACTTATCTCTGTTTTCGAATAGTGTTGGATATTGGAGCTCGGAAGGTGATAGCATTTATGGATCCCATGCTCGTAGTACAACAAGTGAATGTAATATACAAAGTGAAGGAGGAAAAACTCATAAAATATGTGGAGAATGCTCGAACATTAATGAGTCAGTTCCAACAAATAAAGTTAACACAGATACCTAGGGAAAAAATGACTGAGCCGATGAATTGGCAAAGTTGTCCAGCTCAATCCATGAATGGAAAAACAGGAATGAATTAGTGTAAGAAATTTTGATCTCCCACATGTCTGTCAATAGCATAACGAGTCTGGAACCATGTATTATGGCTGACTGGCGTGAGCAAATCATTAAGTTCATGAAAACGAAGACTTTGTCATCTGATCCAAAAGAAGCTGCTCGGGTGAAGATAATGGAAAACTGTAGGATCGAGCGCTTAACGCTTTACCAATAACTATAGTTAAGGGTAATGACGCAACATTAATCTTTTGAACTATACACTGGCACAAGCGCCACATGTTCAACCGATCACAAAGCAGAGGCAATTGTTGAACCCCGACAAAAAGCGTTTTGAATTGATCGAAGGTAGGTTGTTTAAGAGGGGCTTCTCAACCCCTTTTCTACAATGCACTGCAGTCCAATAAATGAAACATTTGCTGAGGGAAATTCACGAGGGATGTTGTGTAACCATCTGGGGCCAATATGTTATACCAGAAAGCTCTTCGGGCCGGATACTATTGGCCCACAGCGAGAGAGATGCCCAGGGGATTGTAAAAACATGCACTAATTGCCAGAAGCATGCCAATTTATCCCATGTGCCGGCCGAAATACTAAATATCAGTATCATATGTTGTCCCTTCGACCAATGGGGAATGGACATTGTTGGACATTTCCCCCCGCGGTAGGGAAAATGAAATTTCTTCTAGTTGCGGTTGAATATTTCACCAAATGGGTAGAAGCCGAACCCTTAGCAAAGATAACTGAAGAAGAGGTCATCAGATTCTTATGGAGAAGCATAGTATGTCGGTTCGGAATACCGAGGAGGTTAATTTTCGATAATGTTAGGCAATTTGAGGATGGAAAAGTGCACGAGTGGTGCAATGAATGCAAATTAAACAAATGTTCACATCAGTAGCTTATCCTCAAGCTAATGGACAAGCCGAAGTGATTAATAGGATTTTACTGCTCGAGGAGCATGGGTGAACGAGTTACCTGGTGTTCTATGGGCATACCGAACAACACCTCGGGTATCTATGGGAGAAACCCCTTACAGTCTAGTATATGGTTCAGAAGCCCTTATCCCGGCAGAAATTGGAGTCGAATCTCTTTGAGTACAATATTATAATCCCGAAAATAATGAAGATATAAGGAAGTTAGAATTGTATGGGATTGACAGGTTAAGAGAACGAGCTGTGACAAGAACTGAAATGTAGAAACTGAGGATAAACAATGCCTACAACCAAAGGGTTCGCCCGAGAACATTTAAGGTAGGAGACCTGGTGTTGCGGAGAACTAATCCAGCTGGCGACGTAAAGAAACTAGCACCAAAGTGGGAAGGTCCTTATAAAGTGAAAGGGGTGATCGGACGGGGATCATACCGACTGGAAGACCATGAAGGTCGCGAGCTGGTGAGACTTTGGAACATTCATAATTTAAAGAAATATTTCATGTAACATTTTAATCATTGTCTTTGTTTATGAATTTGTTCTCAATGAAATAAAGTTGTTCTTAGCGAGCCTGTTCGGTTTATTCGTGGAATCGAGATATTTGGTCAATGTTTAAACTTGAAATTACCATCGTTTACTGGTGGGATCGGGATGTTTGGTCGACGTATAAACTTAAAATCACCATTTTTTACTTGTGGGATCGATATATTTGGTCCACGTTTAAAGTTAAAATTATCAAAGTTATTATGCTCGGGGTAGCGAGCTGGTTCGAAATTTTAGTAGTTTACTCGTGGGATCGGGATGTTTGGTCCACGTTTAAACATAAAATTCCCTAAGTGATTGTGCTCGGGGTAGCAAGCTTGTTCGGAATTTTAATGATTTAGTCGTGGGATCGAGATGTTTGGTCCACGTTTAAACATAAAATCGCCTTAAGTGATTGTGCTCGGGGTAGCGAGCTTGTTCGAAATTTTATTGATTTACTCGTGGGATCAGGATGTTTGATCCACGTTTAAACATAAAATTGCCTAAGTGATTGTGCTCGGGGTACCGAACTGATTCGGAATTTTAATGATTTACTCATGGGATCGGGATGTTTGGTCCAACGTATAAACATAAAATTGCCTAAGTGATTGTGGTCGGGGTAGCGAGCCTGTTCGGTCTATTCGTGGGATCGGGATGTTTGGTCTACATTTAAACTTGAAATACCATCGTTTACTCGTGGGATCGGGATGTTTGGTCCACGTTTAAACTTAAAATTATCAAGGTCGTGTTGCTCAGTATACCAGCTTATTCATGAATTTTATTTTGTGGGATCAGGACGGTTGGTCCAATTCCTAAACTTAAATTTGTGCAAGTGTTGGGGATCGGGATTTTGAACAGCAAAATGAATAAAGGCATTTTATTCAATCAAGGAGATATTACATCGGTACAAAAGATAGAAAAGAAAAAATAACATCCCTAATCTATGGTTGAAAGAATTCTTCAAGAAGGCTTTCCAAAGCAGCTCCAACATCAAGAAAATCCTTCGGAGTCCCTTCAAGAGGATACCCTTTGCTCAAATTAGCGGACACAGTCCCCAAACCCGTGATAAAAAAACTTTGTTGTGCGGTCCACCACCATGTCATTGAACTCCGAGGACTTCAAAAAGTCAGCCTTCTTTGCAAGCCAAAACTCCTCCATTCGAACACCTAGCGAAGATTTCTCCTGGGCGAGTTGTTCGGAAATGAATTTGTATTGTTCTGATAAGGTCTTGTTGGCCTCATCTACTTCAGCCGACCTCCTGCGCACTCTCTGAAGGGCATCCTGCGCCTCATCCCGAGCGGCCATCATTGCAGAATGCCGATCTTCCAGGAGCTTTATGGACTTCTTTAAATCATTGCCCATATTTTCAAGTTGCTTGATTTGCTTCTGGCGATTAGCATCTGCTGATCGAACCGAATGGAATCGGGTGAGAAGTTCACCCGCCATCATGTGGGCCTATATAAGAACGTAAGAAATGAGTATATCGAAGATAAGACTTAGAAAATTATCAATAAAGGATAATTACCTGGGTGAAGGAAGTGGCGAATTCATTCACCAGATTACTGAAGGCCAACTCCCTGAGGTATTTGCGGTCGGCGGAGTTCGGAGAATGACAGATGATGGATTGTGAAGTCTTGGGGTCTGGTTTCTTCAGGAGGGGGACATTGGGAGAATATGTCCAGGTGGATACGTGGTATCTCGAGGTGGGCCGAGACCACCTGGAGCAGGTTGAGAAGAAGCTCGGGGTATAGGGGGAACGATGGAAGAAGAGGTTTTCTAGGAAGGGGGGGTTTTCGAGGAAGAACCCTGGCCCTCGGGAATGGCCCTTTTTCGTGGTCGAAGTGCCAAGGCCTCCTCAGGTGAAGCCTCACATCGTTTGGAGAGGTAGGTTCAGCAGATGGATGGGCAGGGGTAGGTTCAACAGATGGAGGAGGGGCTGGAATAACAACACATTCGGAGGCCTGTCCTTTCTGATACTTGGCTTTCAACTTCTCGGCCATCTTAGCTTTCATCATTTTTGTTTCTAAAAAGAATAAGCAAAGGTTAGTTCGAGCATAACAATCAGAGTATACAAGCATGTGAGAGTGCTCAGAAACACTCACCGATGGGCATTTTCAAGGATGCACCCTCCGGGCTCAGCTGAAACAAGTATATCAGTCCGTCGTCAATCAGCTCCGCTAGGTTAAAACACTGGTCGCCAAGCTTACGACGAACCGACAGACACGGTTCCTTCTCAAGGTGTCCCTTGATCGATTTGCCCTTCGGGAGGTCTTCCCTCCACTTCATGGGACAATCTCAAGGCTGGAGTGGACGAGCAAAGAAATAGAACCTCTTCCAATTCTTGATCAACGATGGGTAGTTCTTGAGAAAACCAACCCCTGTTCGAGAAGAAAAGTTAAAAAACCTGATCTCTTTCTTATTCAGTTGAAAGACGCAATGGAAGAGTTTGGGAGTAGGAGTCGAACCCAAAAAAAGAAAGAACTATAAAGAAACTCGCCAACAGTCTATAACTGTTGGGGAACAGTTGGATGAGAGAGACGGAAAAATAAGAGGCCACCTCAACAAAAAGGAGGGGACAGGAAAATGAAGACCTCCTCGGAGTTGGTCTAAATAGAAATGAAAATAGCCCTTAGGGGGCAAATGAGGACGAGATCCTGAAGGGGGAGCAATAATAGAAGTCCCCTCAGAAATCTCCCACCTCGTACGAATATTAGATAAATGCTCGTCCGATCCAACCCCTGATTCAAAAATTTCGAACTAAGGGACTTTTGCATTCACCAAGTCTTGTTCAGTAGCAGCTCGTTGCTCTTCTTTACGAGCAACTGAAGCAGATGAAGAGCTTAGAGTATCCTCGCTATCCGGTGAGGATGACGTTCGAGGAGAAGGGGTGTTGACACCCTCCTCATCATACGCATCTATCACCCTCAAGGAGGAATCATCTGAAGAAGATGCCATACTTGATAGATAGAAGCCGGAGAGGATTGGAGATAAATTGCTCGATCGTCTAAACACTAGCTCGGAAGCAGAATGCAGCAAAATGAGACAAATAAAGGGAATGGGGGAGTATTTATAGATGGGACCACATGAACAGTCGTTAAATCCACGCCGTCCGAATTAAACTGAATGGACGATCACGGATATGCCTCGGGAAACGAAACATCACGCGACGTTTGAAACGTTTGAACGAGAAAAAAGAGCGGCAAAACCCGAGCAGGTCAAGATTAGAATTTTACCCGAAGACAGTAAAACAAGACTTCAATATTCTCGTATTGATTTACTTCAGGGGGTGAGGTGATGTCATTTGACATATTGGCCTTCTCGGATAAAATCCCCTGCAAGAAGCCGAACAAACAGATGTCGAGCAGAAGATATCCGAATAAGCAACATCCGAGCACAAGGTAGCCAACACTATTAAACCCTGCTCGGTTTAATGGTCAAAGATTAGCGGAAGATCCGACTGTAACCAACAAATTAACCGGCAAGAGATAAAACGCGCGTTAAAGGGGTGTGGATTTCTCGGACACACTTGTCACATTAACGTCGCGATCAGGGGAGATCGTGTTCTAAGCTTTTCCGCCAATAAAATACTTAATAATGACCAAATGAGCAAAAATCGATGAGAAAAAAGCTACCCAGGAAAACCGGGCAGCCCAGGCGCAACCCAATTTTTTGGGCAGCAAACTGGGCACTCGAGCGCCGCACCCGGGTGCTCGAGCGCCCGACATTCTGCGAGGAAATGCAAGTGGTTGTTCTTTTTGTGGGGGTGCGTTCTTTTGCATTCAGGTGCGACTTCTCATGTATAAACACCACCAAATGGTGTCCTTTTGTGGTATCATTTGGCCAAGTATAAATATAACAATCCCTAAGTGAATTAAATACATTTTTATGCAAGATCAAAGTCGTTTTTAGAGCAAAATCTGCATACACATATTGTTCATCTCTTGTTCTTCTTGAAATGCCTTTAAACCTTTTTGATTTGAGGACTTGTGATTTCGAGTGCTCTTATCACAAGTCATAGTCGTTGTATCTTGGGAAACGATTCCCGCTATCCGTAAGCACCATAGCAGAATACTATCGTTTCAAAGACATATATTCTAAATCTCGAATCGACAAATATTCATAAAGTCATTGTTATTTTGCTTATAATTATACACAAATATACGAATCCATACAAATATTCATACACATTTGTAGGATCCAAAACAAATAAATAAATAAAAGCAAGAAGAAGTAAGATTATCCGATGTACACGAGGTTCTAAGACAATCACTTTTACAAAACGTCTTTAAAAAGTAGTAGTATATTTATATTGAATTTAATAATTGAAAATATTCGCAGTAAATTCAAAATAAAAACTAAATTGCCCTAATTGTCTGGTTTCTTATTTTTGTTTTAAATTTAACGATGAGAAAATGATTAGATTCGGGTGGAAGAGGTTAGTATGACTTGGAGTTCACTTATATACTAGTACTGTACATACATTAAGGGACGAATTTTTAAGTTTTATTTAGGGAGAAAAAAATAATAATATAAAAATAATTTTTTTTAGAGGAGTCAAAATATAATTTTATTTGATATAAAATATAATTTTTGTACGATAAATTAGTATTTTTAAGGGGGCAACTGCCCGCCCCTCAACTAATTCCCCATTACATACATTGGTCTATGATACTGAGAAACTAGCTTCTTTGGCATATTTGAATCGAGTAAGAAGAAAAGTGGGAGAATGTAGTATGATAGTGTATAACTAAAAATATCTCACAATGAATAGTTTTTACAAGAATGAATTTCTCAAATGAAAACATATTATGATTTGAGTTAATTCTTAAAATGAATAGATTTATCAAACTTTGAATGTAGAATATCTTGACCAAAATTTTACTTTCAAATTTTGATGGTATAAATTAATCCATCATTTTAAAATCGTAAAAAAACAATATCATTTATCACCATAATTTTAATTATTATATTATTTATCACATCTTTCGTTCCAAATGATACCTTAAAGGTTAATTAAAATTTTATAGGAAAAATTGTCAAACCACCACTCGGCGAAATATGATTAAAAGTCAAGAAAAATCAAATTTACATGATCAAAACTGGATTTTGACTATTTAGATTATCAAAACTCAAATCGTAATTTACATGACCAATTTGACTATTTTTCGTAAATTTATAATGGGTCAAAATTAAAGCAATTACCATATACAAATTATTAATTATTTAAAATTATGGTAAGTGCCATAATTTTAAAATTAATTTGTTCATGGTAAGAGAAATGATTTTTAACACTATAAAAGCTACTGATCAATGCTACACAATCACAAACATAACCACATATCATTAATATTTTTTGCTTGAAAATAGGGAGCCATGCTCACTCATAAAAAATTTCTAAATATTTTTGCCATTTTGGCTATTACAATTAAATGTTGTTCATGTAGGAACATCAACTCCGTCAATGATTCCTTAACCGATGGTTTTTCACTTGGTGTGGCAACATGGTATGGAAACCCATCCGGAGGTGGCAGTGGTAATAATAATAATAATTATTATTTATTATTTTATAATTGCCTTAGAAACTAACTTACACATTTATATGTAAGAAAACACGAACAAACACCTCACGAGATGATCGAGTAGGTGAATGTGGATGCATTTGGTCATGAGTTTGATTTTCCCTACCAACACTTTCTCGGTGGAGGAAATCTCTATTTTGGATATTCCTTTGGATTCGATTATATATTTAATTACTTTTTCAAGGCAACAAATTTTTTTTATAAAAATTAAGATTTCCTCAATTTTTTTCAAGGAGAAGTGATTTCTAATGAGAAAATGAATTGTTTGGCAGATGGAGGAGCTTGTGGATATAGAACTGAAGTAGAAAGCGCGCCATATTATGCAATGGTAGCTGCAGGAAATAATGGTATATTTAATTCAGGAAAGGGTTGCGGAGATTGTTTTCAGGTTCAAATTCCATTTTTTTTGTTTGTTTACGAGGTCTACAACAAAAATGGTCTCATAAAATAGAGATATTTTCAATAGTAGTCCCAAATTTTTATGACTAATTAAATATAATCCCAAACAAAATATTCTTTTTAACAAAAGTAGTCTAACTTATATATATATATTAATGAGAAGTTGTATATATTTCCAAATTCAGGTGAAATGCACAGAAAATGCAGCATGCTCTGGGAAACAAATTACTTTAACAATCACAGATCAGTGTCCCGAATGTGAAAATAATCACTTGGACTTGAGTGGAAAGGCACTTGGATCTCTAGCAAAGCCTGGACAAGCTGACGCATTACGTGGCGCCGGCAGAATTAACATCCAATATCAAAGGCAAATCATATGTTCCTACATTTTTTTGAAAAATTAAATCTCAAGTAGGAGGAGGATAGAAGAACTTACCCGTCCTCGTCACTATAAATTTATAAAATAGTCTCATAAAATAGGTTTTTTTATAGTATTAGTCTCAAACTTTTAGGACTAATCAAATATAGTCTCATAGAAAGTATTTTAATTAAAAATAGTCCTAAACTTTTGTTTGTATTCAATACTTGTCCCAAACTTTTGTTTTTAATAAAAAATAGTCTCAAATATATATGTTCAATTATGAGACAACTTTCGTTAAAAAAATAATTTATTTGGGGTTAAATTGTTTAAAATATTTATGTAAGACTACTTTGATTAAAAATAGTTTTTGTGGGACTTTACTTGATTAGTGCTAAAAATTTATGCATAGTATTGAAAAATTTCATATTTCATGGCCAGTTTTTTAAATTTACCATAGCAGAAATTGTATCATTAATTTTTTCACTTTCGTGGTTCTGCAGGGTACCATGTCACTATAACGCCAAAATCGAGTTCAGGATCGATACGGGTTCCAACCCTAATTTTCTAGCTTTTGTGACGGAGTTTGTCAATGGAGATGGTGACCTTGGGTTGATTGAGCTACAAGCGTCGGGTTCTAATGCATGGGTGCCTATGCAACAGTTGTGGGGTGCTACATGGAAAATCGACCTACATAATGGGGAGAAAGGCCCGTTTTCCGTGAGATTAACGGCCAACGACTCCAAAAAATCGATCGTGGCAAGTCATGTTATCCCGGCTGATTGGGTTCCCGGCAAGACTTATCAATCCGGGATCAACTTCTAATCACGAAAATTAACTTCTGGACAATCTTTTATCACATTTTTCAAATAAATGTTATTCATGAGATCTGAACAGTAGTATTTTAGGTCAAGATTATTATAAAGTTATATGAAGGAATAAATTGTATTCCTTTCGGTTGCATTTGGATTGAAGGATTTTATTTCAACAATGTATCTGAAAATTTGATTTGAAATGACTTCATAATTAGCAATTTGAAATACAATGATATTGTTAAAAATACCTTAAAATTGAAGATGATGGATTTAAAATCTATAGATTTCAAAATTAGTCGAACAATTTGAATGGATTTGTATTCAAGAGTTGAAATACAAATCAATGAAATCCTTCCAACAATGTTGGCTAGTTAAGTCTTCATTACTGAGATAAATTAAGTTCTGTATGTAAAGTGTACATTTATTGTGGATTTAATTTTTTTTCTAAAAAAAGCAGTCAGTAGCAATTTACCCAACTTTGTATCGCTAATAAACAATGTATCTCATGTGGTTGTAAATAGACAATTTATGTCACTGTTGTATTCAAAATAGACAAACAGTTTCTTTTAATTTTTTTAGATTTGTATATAAAAACGAAAGTGAGCTATTTTTTTATGCCAACCTTACGGATAATTCGTAAACTGGACGAGCTAAAATTGTTTCGAAACACAACCCCCTACCCGTTTGCCCAGCTACAAGTCATATACCCACAAGATCAGCAACAAACAACTTTATTGGAAAAAATGAATATTATAAAATAAAGACACCAAAATATAAACATTAATATCTGTAATTAAAGAATCAGTCAAAATAAATGTAAGTTGAAACAGTTCGTTTTCATTAAAAAAAAAAAACAAAGAAAGAATTAATCTTGGTAAATGGAATTCATGTCTCTTAATTAACTTATGTTGTCATGTGGAAGATCAATGCAATAAAAATAAATAAAAGATTGAACCTTCCAAATCAAGAATGGCAGCCAACGATGCTGTGAGCTGTAGACTAATCAAACACCTTTTGCTTCATGTTGCTGCTGCTGCTGCTGCACACTTTCTCAACTTTTTTGTTGCTTCGAATCAAAGCCAAATCATCTTTGATGCACGTCTTCCGGTGCCGGAAGATTAAGATCCAACGACAACCCGTTCTTGGGCTTGATTCCGAGCTCGAATTCGAACTCTTTGCTTTGAACTATAGGCATTGGAGGTTTTGATAAAGGACTTATCGGTCTGGCTGCCCGGTGTCTCCTCATGTGGCCTCCTAGAGCCTGTCCCGATGAAAACTCGGCTCCGCAATACGAACACTCGTGAATCCGGGGAGAGGCAGTGGCGGGCGCGGGAATGGTACAGTTTAGTTGAAGGGAGAGAGACATTCTGTTCTTGTACGACGAAATTGATGGAGATGGGAAATCTTCTTCATCAGACATGAATAATGATGTTGACGATGATTTTTTCTCGTTTTTGGGCTTCTTGTGGCTGGCCCGGTGGCCGCCGAGGGCCTGAAACGAGGAGAAAACCCGATCGCACGTCTTGCATGCGTACATGACCGCACCGCAGCCTGCAGCAACCCTGTTTCTGGCGGTGGCGTTCTTGTTGTTATTCTCTCTGATGGAAAATTGAAGATCTTGAGCATGAACTCGAGGCTTTTTGGTAGGGGAGGAATGGCCATTGGCTAAGAGAATAAGGCACCGGGCTGTGTCTTCCTCCTCCGTGGTGGTGCTCTCCTCCGATGAAGTGGCGGATACGGCGGTGGAAGGGATGGGATAGTGGTGGTTGTTGATGTTATCTTCAAGAAATGGAGGTGTAATGGTTAAGGGAATAGGGGACAGAATCCTCAGCCTTTTGGATCGTTTGCCCTTGGCAATCGTAGAAGAGATTTCTTTGTTATAATCCATGGGCGACCCTGCCGCTTCCTCCGTAGCCTCCATATCTCTTCCCCACCATCACCATGCACAACTGCTACAATTGTTTGTATATTTTATATTTGCTTGAGAGAGAGAAAGAGAGACAGAGTGTGTGAGAGAAAGGTGGAGAAGTTTGAGAAGAAGACAGTGGTGATTATTAGTATTTGAATAAATTAGTGAATGTTAAGAGTTTTAGTTAGAAGTCAATTGCATCTATCCATCCGGTATGCTAAATATAGAAATATATTTAAGCCTTTTAGTGCAAAACTATTTTTTAAGCACAAACTGGTATGCGGATTGGGGATTGAAGTTTTGAACCCGAGATCTCGAACTCCAATTAGAGACCTAGTCAATGCACATAATATAAAAAGTAAACAAATTGAATTGGAATAACCAGAATAATAATGCAACCAATTAAATTGATAAATATAGACAAAATAGTTTCCATCCTAATTGTTTAATCCACCATATTATATACGAAATTTTTGAACTTCTGTTATCCAAAAGGATGTGCAGTGACATTAACAACAGAGTTTGGGTAGGCGGATTGAAATGGAGAAACGTCACCGGAGTTCTATGTGATCGTAATATCCTGCTGAAATTGAAGGGAAAGTTTTATAGAACCGCAATTATACCTACAATGTTATATGTGACGGAATACCCCGCACCCAAGAGGAATCACATCCAAAAGATGAGTGTTGCAGATATGCATATACTTCATTGAATATGTGGTTTGACCAGAAGAGATAAAATAAGGAACAAAGATATTCGAACTAAAAAATGTGTAGCTTGTATAGAATAAAAGATGCAAGAAAGTTGATTACGTTGGTTTGACCACGTACGACGTTGGCCCAATAATGCACATGTGCGTCGAGTGGAGTCCATGAACTTTGACCATTTCACGAGAACGAGAGGACGACCAAAGAAGACATGTCTCGAAGTTATACGCAAAGACTTTGAGTTCAATGAGATTAAAGATGATGATAGAAGTGTTTGAAGAAGACTGATGCACATGTCCGACCCAACTTGACTTCCAAATGTAGGAAATTAATTAATACAGTGTATAGTCTCAATAATTGTAGTGCAACGAGAGAGGTAAGTCAAATGGAGTGGAGACTTTGAGGAGGGCAGGTTCTTGAATGAAGGGAATATGTATTATTGAAGACGAATGTGTGTGCACGTAAGGAATGTCCTTATTTTGGGGAAACCATTTTTATATTGACTACGATTTCTTGATTCATATGATCATGTTATTTCATTCTAGTTGTTTTTTTCAAATAAACTTTTAAAAAATCTTTAAAAAATTATAATTTTCAATTAAATAAATTTTTTAAAAAATTATTATTTACTCGCATATAGAAAAATATGGGGTTATAATAGCATTCAAAATAAAGAAGATTTATATATTCAGTCATTAGACATCAATTATCTTCAACGATTCTTCACTTAGCGACACAACTCGTTCTTGCCCACTCTTCTTTTGTCTCTTCCATAAACAAGGGCGATCCCAGAAAAAAATTCTTACGGATGCAATATTTAAGGGTTAAAATTTTTTTAGGGTGAAAAAAAAAACAATTGTTTAAAAAAAATTAATTATTTATTTGTACAATAGCTTGCAATAGATCTTGATGCCTCCTTATTTAAGTGCTTATAAATGACATTTCTCTAATTCAACTTTCCGGTGTGTACTAGGATAAAATTACTAGTAGAAGCAGATTTAGAATTTAGGTTGAGACGGATAATATATATTAAAAATTGGAGCAAATATTTTAAGATGGATAAAATATAATTTTATGAGGACAAAAAATAGTAGAAATGGTGGAAATATTTCAGGAGGGACAAAATACAATTTTAAGTGGTACGAAGCTCGGTTTTTCTTCTCTAACGTTTAAGGAATCTATATAGAAATAACAATTGATGGAAGAGCTTTCCTCGTAATGAATTTAATGTCTCTCGATTCAAAATCATTCCACTATATAAGTGTTAGTAATCACCTTAATTGGTTAAAAGTTAAAACTACTCCTTTGATAATACACTCTTTATCATAGTTTTTAACCCCAACTCTTAACCCATTCAAAACAATGGTTCACCGGTTTACTATAATTAGATATACTAAATGTTTGTTTGTTTGATTTCTTGAAAATCTAGAATTTTAGCTTTTAGAAACATATTTGATGTCATATGACATATTGACCTCCTCGGGTAAAATCCCTCAAGGGCCGAACAAATACATATACCGAACATAGTACACCGAACGGAAATCACCGAGCAGGGTTTGTACCGAATACCTGTAATCCTCCTCGGTTTTCTGGTCAAAGATTAGCGGAAGACCCGGGAATAACCAACAAATTTACCGGCGTGAATGAACGTGCAATAATGGGGCGCGGATTTCTCGGACGTGTGAGGCTCCAGTTAAGCCACGATCAGAGGACATCGTGTTCCGAATCTCCCGCGAGTCAATCACTAGGAATAGTCCTATAAATACCCGCGGATGTCATCACAGCAGAGGTTGAAATTTTTCTGGGCAAAAAGACTCCGAAGAGAGCAAATTTAGGTATGTTCGGTCTTTTTTGTTATTTTTATAAACAGTTTATGTAAGTCATTGAACAATTATTTTTTGTGTCTAGAGAGTCCTGTAAATCATCAATATTTATAGTGGAGCTTTATACTGGACTAGGTCCCGTGGTTTTTCTCTCAATTCGAGGGTTTTCCACGTAAAAAATCTTGGTGTATTCCTTTTATTTTTCGTAAACACTTAATTCTACCAAACACGTAAAATAACGGATCACATCATTGGCGCCGTCTGTGGGAAAAAAAAGAGTAAAGACGTTGAAGCAGAGATTTTTTCATCAAGAGTCCAAGGCGAAATGGTTAGAAGCAAAGGGCGAGGGCCAATGTCGGGGAGGGATAAACCACTGACTCCCCCACGTTCATGCCCAGAACCAGAAGGGGCTGGAGAGGCTGGATCATCGCAGAATGCTTCGCGGGTATTACCTACCCAAGGAATACCCATGGAACATTTAACTGAGGTGATAGCCAAAACTGTTGGAGAAGTTATGAAGCAATTCATGACTCCCCCCCCCCCCCCCCCCCCCCTGTCAGGAAGAAAGTAAAGAATAGGAAGAAGATTCGACTTCTGTAAAGAGGTCGGAGGAGGAGGTGGAAGAATCGAAAGACTTCTTTAATCGTTCAAACGATGAAATAGATAGGGCTTTGCACCATCAAATGGAAGATCTAAAGGAGGAGCTACAAAGAATGCGCAATAAAATGGAAGGCCGTATTAACTCGGCAAGAAGAAGCACTCCATTCACTCCCCAAGTCATTGATGATCCTCTGCCTATTAATTTCAGAACTTTGAGTGTGGGGAATTATGATGGTAGCACAGATCCAGAAGAATATTTATCTCGATTTGAGAATGCCTCACTCCTTCATCAGCTGTCAGATGGGGTGAAATGTAGAGTGTTCTTGACTACTCTAGCCGGCGCTGCTCAGTCATGGTTCAATCAGTTACCATCAGGAATAGTGGATTCCTTTCCCAAATTCAGCTCGTTGTTCCTTCATCAATTCGCGAGCAGTAGAAGTTGCAAGAGAACAGCCTTGAGTTTGTTCGGTCTCAGGCAGATGGATAAGGAGTCCCTGCGGGATTTTCTGAAAAGATTCAATCAGGCATGCCTTGATGTTCCGCATGTGACATCTGAAATACTAGCCAGCGCTTTCACCCAAGGGTTGAGAGAGGGGGATCTGTTCAGATCGTTAGCCAAGAAGCCACCGTCAGATTATGATGAATTACTGGGACGTGCCTCTAAATATATTAATTTGGAGGAAGCCCAGAGGATGAAGCAGAAGAAGGAAATAAAAAATGGTGGTGAAGTCAATAGGAAGGAGAGGCCGCATGAACAGCCCAAGAGGAACTTTGATCAATACCTACCGATGAGACCTTATCGGGAGGTAGCCATGAATCAAATTATGCCGAAGAGGGGTCGGGGGGGACCTTATGGAAGAGGAGTATTCCGAGGAGGAAGTGCCCGAGGAGGGAGTTTTCAAGAAGGAAGAATGGATGTAAGGCGAGGAGCTGACGATGACTTGAGAAACAGTGCTCCTCTCCCCCGGAATAATGTTAATCCCGGAAGAGGAGTACTTCAGCCAGTCCCTTGGGCAGTACGGGGGGAAAGAGGGGAGGCAGGAAATCAAGTTACCAGGGAGAGAACCATGAGCAATGTGCCTAACCGAGGGACTATACATATAATTTCGGGAGGAACATCATGTGGAGATTCTAACCGAGCAAGAAAAAGTTATGCTCGAAAACTCGAAGTGTTATCCATTAATCCAAGTCATACTCAGGAGAGTCCTTCTATAGCTTTCGGACCTGCCGATTTACAAGGGATTTATTTTCCCCACGAGGATGCACTGGTAATTTCAGCCACAGTAGCCAACTATAATGTGCAAAGAATCTTCGTTGATACAGGCAGCTCGGCGGATGTGCTCTTCCTTAATACGTTGAAGCAGATGGAATTAGGAAGTATAGCTGTGCAAAAAGTAAATACTTCTTTGCATGGGTTTACTGGAGAAGCCATAAGTCCAATAGGACAAGTGTCTTTACCCGTCACATTAGGAGAGGAGCCCAAGACAAAGACGAAGATGATCACCTTCCTCATAGTGGATGCACCCTCCTCCTATAATATAATATTGGGTCGCCCGGCGTTAACGGCCTTCGAAGCCGTTGCTTCTACTTACCACCTGAAGATAAAATTCCCGGTAGGAGAGGAAGTGGGACAAGTACGAGGAAGTCAAAGCTCATCAAGAAAATGCTATGTGCAAGAGTTGAAGCAAGACAAAGGAAAAAATGGAGAAGATGGGGAGCGAGGAAGTAATAAGAGGAAACATGGACAGCCCGAGGAGGAGGAGCGGATAATCCCCGAGGAGGAATTCATGAGCATCGAGTTAGGTCACCCGGCGAAAATTACTCGCATTGGATCTAAGTTGGATCCCGAATTAAGGAAAATGGTGATTGACTGCTTAATAGCTAACGTGGATGTGTTCGCTTGGAATTCCTCTGAGTTAATTGGGGTAAAACCAGAGATTGCTGAGCATCATCTAAATGTTGATCCGGGTGCTCGGGCAATTAAACAGAAGAGAAGGCATTTCGGACCCGAGAAGGATGCCGTTATAGCTAAACAAGTGGAGGAGTTGTTAAAAGCAGGTCATATACGGGAGATTAGTTTCCCTACATGGCTCTCAAATGTGGTTCTAGTACCTAAAACGGGAGACAAGTGGAGGATGTGTGTAGATTTTCGGGACGTGAACAAAGCGTGTCCCAAAGATTGTTACCCATTACCGAGGATTGATCAATTAGTGGATTCTACTGCGGGACATGAGTTGTTATGTCTTATGGATGCTTATCAGGGGTATCATCAAATCCCCTTAGCCCGCGAAGATCAGTCCAAGGTTAGCTTTGTCACAGCGGGAGGAACTTTTTGTTGTATCGTCATGCCCTTCGGATTAAAAAATGCTGGGGCTACTTATCAGAGACTGATGGATAAGATGTTCAAAGATCAAATAGGACGGAACGTGGAGGTTTATGTGGATGACGTCCTGATCAAAAGCAAGAAGGCCCAAAATCTGATAGAGGATATGGAGGAAGTCTTTGCCACTTTAAGAAAATTTGGCATGAAGTTAAATCCGGCCAAATGTACCTTCGGAATTCATAGTGGAAAATTCTTGGGGTACATGGTGACAGAGAGAGGTGTGGAAGCTAACCCTGAGAAAATCCGAGCAATCCAAGAAATGAACCCTCCTCGGACCCTGAACGAAGTGCAAAGGTTAGCAGGAAGAATAGCAGCGCTTAGTCGATTCATATCTAGATCGGCTGACAGGAGTTTACCTTTCTTTAAGGCCTTAAGGCGAGGAATCCAGTTTGAATGGGACGATCAGTGCCAAAGGGCTTTCGAAGATTTGAAAGAATATCTAGCTCAGTTACCCTTGATGAATAAACCCGAACACAATGAGACCCTCCTCGTCTACTTGTCGGTAACCGAGGAAGTTATCAGCTCGGTGTTAATTCAAGAGAAATTGGGGCAGCAGCAACCGGTATATTATGTCAGCCGAGCTTTGCAAGGAGCCGAACAAAGATACCCAGAAATTGAAAAGCTAGCTTTGGCTCTGGTGATCACTGCAAGAAGACTTCGTCCTTATTTTCTATCTCACCCTATCATGGTGGTAACGAGCACTCCCTTAGGAAGGCTCTTGTCAAAAGCTGAAATTTCAGGGAGGATGGTGAAATGGGCCACATAATTGAGCGAGTTCGATATTTCTTATCAGCCCCGGACTAGCATCAAGGCTCAGGCCTTATCTGATTTCTTGGTTGAAGTAACTCATACTCGCGAAGAAAAATATTGGAGCCTATTTGTAGATGGGTCATCTACTCAGAAGGGAAGCGGAGCAGGAATTATACTGATCAGTCCAGAAGGAGAGGAAGTCTCCATAGCTATTCAGTTCGGTTTTCATTCCTCAAACAATGAAGCCGAATTCGAAGCTCTCCTCTCTGGTTTACAAGTGGCATTAGACGCCGGAGCTCGGAAAGTAAAAGTGTTCATGGATTCAATGCTGGTTGTACAACAAGTAAATGGGGTGTACAAGGTGAAAGAAGAAAAGCTGAAAAAATATGTGGTGAAGGCTAAATTATTAACGACTCAGTTCCAGGAGGTAGAGTTAAAGCAAATACCACGAGAGGATAATGACCGAGCAGATTCACTCGCAAAGTTGGCCAGCTCCATCCATGAGTGGAAGAACAGGAAAGTATTGGTACAAGATCTTTTGGTCTCACACATAGCAATCAACAGTATAATGAATTTGGAACCTTGAGTCATATCTGATTGGCGGGAGCATATCATTAAATTCTTGAAAAATGGGGTGTTGCCGTTAGATCCAAACGAAGCTGCTGGGGTGAAGAGAATGGAGAGGCGTTTTGTGTTAGCAGAGGGCAAATTGTTCAAAAGGGGATTCTCAGCTTCTTTCTTGCAATGCACATCAACGCAAGAAGGAGAACATTTACTAAAGGAAATTCACGAAGGCTGTTGTGGGAATCATTCGGGAAGTCATATGTTATATCAGAAAGCCCTTCGGGCAGGATATTATTGGCCTAGTATGAGAGAAAATGCCGAAGGAATTGTTAAAAAATGTAACAATTGCCAGAAACATGCAAATTTATCTCACATACCCGCAGAGGTCTTAAATAGCAGTATCACTTCCTGTCCCTTTGATCAATGGGGGATGGACATCGTCGGACCTTTTCCCCTTGCCACGGGGCAAAGAAAATTCCTCCTAGTAGCAGTGGAATACTTTACAAAATGGGTGGAAGCCGAGCCTTTAGCAAAAATAACTGAGGGGGAAGTCATCAAATTCTTATGGAGGAGCATAGTATGTCGGTTCGGAATACCGAGGAGAATTATTTCGGATAATGGAAGGCAATTTCAGGGAAAGAAAATACAGGAGTGGTGCGAAGAGATGAAAATTAAGCAAATATTCACGTCAGTAGCCTATCCGCAATCAAATGGACAAGTCGAAGTTATTAACCGTATTCTATTACATGGGATTAAGACGAAGCTGGAAGGGGCCCGAGGAGAATGGGTAAATGAACTACCTGGAGTCTTGTGGGCATATCGAACAACTCCTCGGGTATCTACAGGGGAAACTCCGTATAGTCTAGTATACGGTTCGGAGGCCCTCATTCCAGCAGAAATTGGGATTGAGTCTCTCCGCGTACATTGTTATGATCCAGAACAGAACGAGGTTAAGAGAATGCAAGAGTTGGATGAGATCGATCAGCTAAGAGAACAGGCTGTAGCAAGAACAGAGCTATATAAAGTAAGGATTACCAACGCCTATAACCGAAGGGTTCGATCAAGAACATTTCAAGTTGGTGATTTAGTGTTCGAAGAACAAATCCTGCTGGGGAGGTGAAAAAGTTGGCACCCAAATGGGAAGGTCCTTACAAAATTAAGGAAGTAATCGGAAGAGGAGCGTACAGGCTGGAAAATCATGAAGGTCGGAAATTGGTAAGACCTTGGAACATTCATAACTTGAAGAAGTATTTTGTGTAATCTTTCTTTTTTATTGTTTTATGAATTCAGTAGTAATAAAATGAAAGTATTTGATTCATCGAGTTTGTTCGGAATTTTAGTTGTTTACTCGTGGGATCGGGATGTTTGGTCCACGTTTAAACATTACATTATCATCGATTTACTCGTGGGATCGGGATGTTTGGTCCACGTTTAAACATTACATTAATATCGGTTTATTCGTGGGATCGGGATGTTTGGTCCATGTTTTAAACCTAAAATTGCCTAAGTATTTGTGCTCGGGGTAGCGAGCTGTTCGGAATTTTAGTTGTTTACTCGTGGGATCGGGATGTTTGGTCCACGTTTTAAACCTAAAATTGCCTAAGTGTTTGTGCTCGGGGTAGCGAGCTGTTCGGAATTTTAGTTGTTTATTCGTGGGATCGGGATGTTTGGTCCACGTTTTAAACCTAAAATTGCCTAAGTGTTTGTGCTCGGGGTAGCGAGCTGTTCGGAATTTTAGTTGTTTATTCGTGGGATCGGGATGTTTGGTCCACGTTTTAAACCTAAAATTGCCTAAGTGTTTGTGCTCGGGGTAGCGAGCTGTTCGGAATTTTAGTTGTTTATTCGTGGGATCGGGATGTTTGGTCCACGTTTTAAACCTAAAATTGCCTAAGTGTTTGTGCTCGGGGTAGCGAGCTGTTCGGAATTTTAGTTTTTTATTCGTGGGATCGGGATGTTTGATCCACGTTTTAAACCTAAAATTGCCTAAGTGTTTGTGCTCGGGGTAGCGAGCTGTTCGGAATTTTAGTTGTTTATTCGTGGGATCGGGATGTTTGGTCCACGTTTTAAACCTAAAATTGCCTAAGTATTTGTGCTCGGGGTAGCGAGCTGTTCGGAATTTTAGTTGTTTATTCGTGGGATCGGGATGTTTGGTCCACGTTTTAAACCTAAAATTGCCTAAGTGTTTGTGCTCGGGGTAGCGAGCTGTTCGGAATTTTAGTTGTTTATTCGTGGGATCGGGATGTTTGGTCCACGTGTTAAACCTAAAATTGCCTAAGTGTTTGTGCTCGGGGGTAGCGAGCTGTTCGGAATTTTAGTTGTTTATTCGTGGGATCGGGATGTTTGGTCCACGTTTTAAACCTAAAATTGCCTAAGTGTTTGTGCTCGGGGTAGCGAGCTGTTCGGAATTTTAGTTGTTTATTCGTGGGATCGGGATGTTTGGTCCACGTTTTAAACCTAAAATTGCCTAAGTGTTTGTGCTCGGGGTAGCGAGCTGTTCGGAATTTTAGTTGTTTATTCGTGGGATCGGGATGTTTGGTCCACGTTTTAAACCTAAAATTGCCTAAGTATTTGTGCTCGGGGTAGCGAGCTGTTCGGAATTTTAGTTGTTTACTCGTGGGATCGGGATGTTTGGTCCACGTTTTAAACCTAAAATTGCCTAAGTGTTGGCGCTCGGGGTAGCGAGTTTGTTCCAAGATACAAGCAAATGATTTCATTAATAAAAAAGAAAGAAGTACAATAAAAGATAAAAGCTCTATCCTATGGCTGGAATAATTCCTCGGGGAGGCTCTCCAGAGCAGCATTAACATCAAGGAAATCTTTGGAAGCTCCTTCAGGCGGCTAGCCCTGAGATCCAAATTGATTGACACATGCTTCAAAGCCATGATCAAAGAACTTGTAAGCACGGTCAGCCACCATGCTGCTATACTCTGGAGACTTCAAAAAGTCTGCTTTCTTCGAAAGCCATAGTTCTTCCGCACGAGCAGCTGTGGAAGATTTCTCCTGAGCCAGCAGCTCGGAGACAGCTTGATGTTGCTCAGCCAGGGCTTTATACTGCTCTGACAAAGAAGAGTTAGCATCTTCCAGAGCAGCAAACTTGGTCCGCTCCTCTGCCAGGACCTGCTCTGCCTTGTCCCGAGCCGATACCAGGGCCGAGTGCCGCTCCTCTAAAAGGCTCACCGTTTTCTTCAACTCCTCACCCATACCCTCTAACTGACGGATGCGCTTCTGATTTTGCCCATCAGCCAATCGAACTGAATGAAAACGAGTGAGAAGTTCACCCGCCATCATGTGGGCCTGCATCAGATCATATATAAAATTAAAAGTAACAAATGAAGATATTGAAAGAAGACAAACGGAACATATTAATGGGCATAAACATTTACCTGGGTAAAGGAGGAGGAGAAGTCGTTCACCAAGTTGCTGAAGGCCAGCTCCCCGAGGTATTTTCGATCAGCAGGGTTGGGGGTATAGCACAGCATGGAATGGGAGGCTTTGGGATCGGGTTTTTTCAGTAGTGGAACAGTAGGGGAATACGTCCACGAAGGGATATGGTATCTCGAAGAAGGTCGAGATACACCGAGAGCGGGTTGAGAAGAGGCTCGAGGTTCGGAAGGGATGAGGGAAGAGAAAGTTTTTTTAGTAGGAGGTGCTTGGGGCGATGAACTTGGACCTTCGGGAGTAGTCTTCCTCTTGCGATGAAGAGCATGAGTCTTCTCAGGTGAAGCCTTCTCCTCAGAAGGAGTCAAAATCTCAATAGAAGGGGGGGTGCAGGAATAGCAGCAGCCTTAGAAGTTTGGCCCTTTTGGCTCTTCTCCCTTAGCTTCTCGGCTATCATTGCCTTCATCATTTTATCTTCTGAAAAGAGCAGAGAAATATTAGTCCGAACATGATAAGTTAAAAGTAAAACGAAGAAGATTACTTGGAAAGCACTCACCGAGGGACATTTTCAAGGATACACCCTTGGGGCTCAATTGGAACAAGTATAGCAGTCCGTCGTTAATCAGCTCCATCAAATTATAACACTGATCCCAAGTGCAGGACGAACCGACAAATACGGTTCCTCCTCAAGGTGACCCTTGATTGATTTCCCCCTCGGGAGGCTTTCCTTCCACTCCATAGGGCAATCCCAAGGCTGGAGGGGACGAGCAAAGAAGTAAGAATTTTTCCAATTTTTTATAGACGAGGGGTATTTTTTGAGGAAGCCAACCCCTGTCCTTGAGGAAAAGTAAAAAAGCCCGATCTCTTTCTTGTTCAGTTGGAAGAAACAATGAAAAAGCTCGGGAGTAGGTGTAAAACCCAGATAAGAAAGAACTATGAAGAAGCCTGCTAATAACCTATAGCTATTGGGAAATAATTGACTAAGGGAAACGCAAAAGTAGGAGGCCACTTTAATAAAGAAAGAGGGGACGGGAAAACGGAGCCCTCCTCGGAGTTGGTCTATATAGAAAGGAAAATACCCCTTAGGGGGTAAGTGGGGACGAGATCCAGAAGGGGGAGCAATAATAGAAGTCCCCTCGGAAATCCCCCATTAGTTCGGATATTGATAAGATGCTGAGGCAATTTAACCTCAGACTCGAATATCTCGAACCAAGGAACCCTGGCTTTAACCAAATCTCACTCCGTAGCACGTTTCTGCTCTTGTTTATGAGCAGCCGACGCGGCAGAAGAGCTTAGGGTTTTGTCACTATCGAAAGAGGAAGAGGCTTGAGGAGAAGGGCTAAGAGCATCTCCTTCGGTAAACCTATCTATAGCTTGCAATGAAGAATCAGCTGAGGAAGAAACCATACTTAAGTGATTAAAAAAGAAGGGAACTGGTGAGACAAGTTGTTCGACCGTCTGGTGCTAGCTCGGAAGCAAAATGCAGTAAAGTAAAAACAAATGAAGAAAATGGAGGGGTATTTATAGCGGGGACCATGTGAACAGTCATTTAATCCTTACCGTCCAAAAATAAGGGAATGGACGGATATAAAGCAGCCTCGGGAAACGAAACGTCGCGCGGCATTTAAAATATCTTTTAAATAGTTGGGCGGGAAAAAAGGGCGGCAAAAATATCCCGAGCAGGTCAAGTTTGGGATTTTACCCGAAGACAATAAAACAAGACTTCAAAGGTCTCGTCTTGCTTTACTTTAGGGGGGTGAGGTGATGTCATATGACATATTGACCTCCTCGGGTAAAATCCCTCAAGGGCCGAACAAATACATATACCGAACATAGTACACCGAACGGAAATCACCGAGCAGGGTTTGTACCGAATACCTGTAATCCTCCTCGGTTTTCTGGTCAAAGATTAGCGGAAGACCCGGGAATAACCAACAAATTTACCGGCGTGAATGAACGTGCAATAATGGGGCGCGGATTTCTCGGACGTGTGAGGCTCCAGTTAAGCCACGATCAGAGGACATCGTGTTTCGGATCTCCCGCGAGTCAATCACTAGGAATAGTCCTATAAATACCCGCGGATGTCATCACAGCAGAGGTTGAAATTTTTCTGGGCAAAAAGACTCCGAAGAGAGCAAATTTAGGTCTGTTCGGTCTTTTTTGTTATTTTTATAAACAGTTTATGTAAGTCATTGAACAATTATTTTTTGTGTCTAGAGAGTCCTGTAAATCATCAATATTTATAGTGGAGCTTTATACTGGACTAGGTCCCGTGGTTTTTCTCTCAATTCGAGGGTTTTCCACGTAAAAAATCTTGGTGTATTCCTTTTATTTTTCGTAAACACCTAATTCTACCAAACACGTAAAATAACGGATCACATCAATATTAATATCAGATTAGTCTACAGTCGATATGGCTCGAACCTCCGTTTTTGCATGATTCAAACTTGATAGCTTGCTTAATATTATGTTGAACTACTTATATATATAGATAAATTATTTTATCCCTTAAACTTTCTATTTCACTGATTCAACACTTCTTATCATTTAATGTAGTGGTGCTTGTCGGGCCGGGTTAATCCAGACTCGGTCCGAAACCGAACCGGTTAGCCTGGTTCGGAACCGGAACCGGGCTAATCGGTTCCGAACCGTCCCAGAACCTGTAAGAAACCGGTTTGAGTGATTCCGGGGATCCAAACCGGTAGCACCACCGGTTCCGGTGCAGGAACCTGTTAATGTAAAAAAAAAAAAATTAAATGTCAGCAAGGCAACGACTATAAAGTTGTTGCCTTGCTGAACGTTTGGCAACTTGCCAACATTCAGTTTTTTTTTTTTAAAAAAAAAATTATAAATATGTGTGTTGTGCTTTGTAAATCTTACAATTTATTCTTGCAAAGTTGTATACTTCAATCTCATATTTTTCTCTCCATTGTGCTATCTACAATTTACTTATATAATAATGGCATCTTCATCTAGCAGCAGCGCTGGTCGTAGCCGGGGCCGCAGTCGGGGTCTCGTCCCAGGTCGTCTATCACTGAGTTCATCTTCGGCAATGAATATTTGCCTGTGCCAATTCCAGAGTTAAATGAAAGTTATGATTTTTTTGCTAACCTCGATGTTGGTGGTTCATCTATGAACGTCGAACCGTAACAACCCGAACAACCTGCCGAACCTCCTGCTGCCCAAGCCCAAGAGAGACAACAAGTCATCCGGAGCCACTATAGCAGCAACTAGACAACCGACTCGTGCTAAAAGAAGTAAGATATGTGATCACTTTGAACTCGCTCAAAAAGAAGGTACTAATGAATTTGTTGCAATATGTAAATTATGTAAGATACAATATTCATATAAAGATGGTGGTTACAGTGGAGGCACCGGAACATTTAAAAAACACTTAGTAAAAAACATAATTTTGATGAGACAACATTGCAACCATTAGGCCGAGAAGCAACACAAGCACAAATTAATGTTCTTACTGGCACGAATTTTATTTTAACTGCTGAAATTAACCGTATGTCACTTGTTAGATATGTGATTAGATGTGAACTACCTTTTATACAAGCTGAACTTGCTGGTTTTATTGAATTTGCTTCGTTTATACAACTCATGTTTAACATATTTCTAGGCACAAACTAAAAAGAAATTGTATCGACGTATTTGTTGAATATAGAAATACATTGTTTCAACATCTTTCTAGTTTGCCTTGTCGGGTTAGCTTAACAACCGATATTTGGACAAATGTAAATTCGAATTCATATCTTGTTGTCACTTGTCACTGGATTGATGATAATTGGTGTATGCGAAAATGGATTTTGTCTTTAGATGAGTTAAGATTGTGCACATACTGGTTATATAATCGTTAAATATATAGACATTATGGAATTCAGGATATGATATTTTCAATCACATTAGACAATGCTGCGATGCGTGATTTAAAGACCTATATGAAACCAATGCTTGATGGTGTTTTTTCATGTTAGATGTGCATGTCATGTTATTAATTTGGCTGTTAAAGTTGGTTGTGAGGACAATCATTCAGCATGTATTGAGAAAATGAAATACTGCGCTAAATGGTTACGCACGAGCCGTGTTAAGTGTGATTGGAAACAATTATGTTTATCTAATGGTTTAAATCATCTTCTTTTTCCATCACCAATAGAAACTGTGTGGAATTCGTTGTACAATATGTTGAATGCTATGTTATCTTACAAAGATATTTTAACTCCATTTTATAATTCATATCAAATGCCTGATACCGATGAAAGTATTTATTTGACTGATGAGAATTGAGAATTTGTTGCAAATTGTGTATCATTGTTAGGTACTTTGCTTAGGATGTTGTGCAGGAAAAAACTTAAGGGCAAAGGATCTTCTACTAACACGTCAACTAGGTAGCAAATTTATCTGAATTATCAATTTCTAATGGAAGACAACTTCGACGTCTTACAATGGTGGAAAGGCAAATGCAGCACAATTCCCTATCTTAGCCAAAATGGTTAGAGACATGTATGCAATACAAGCTTCAAGCGTCGCTTCTGAATCGGCATTCTCAACATGTTGCAGAATTATTGGAGAATACAAAAGTAGTCTATCTGCTGATTCGTTATGCATGCTCACATTACTTAAAGATTGGTTTGAAGCAGAGTGTAAGAATAGAAGAAGATAAAGCCAAACAATACTTATCAATTATAAAGAGTGCTAAATAATAATATTTTTTATTTAGATTTTCAATTGACATCTCTTTACAATTACTTGTATGCATTTATATTATGAAATGAAGAAGAAATATATTGAATTTGTGATGAATATTGTGGAAACATTTACAATATAAAAAAAAATTCAAAAGTTTTCGAAAAAAAAAATATCAAAAAAAAAAGGACCGAACCTGATCGGATTGATCCGGAGGAGTAAGACAAGTAAAGCATTAGAAATAAAACTCCAATTCCATACGTGGGTAACAAGAAAGGACCACAATAAAAAAAAAAGAGCATAGACGGTGGAAGAGAAAAATGAACCATACAACAGCACAAGCCGAGTACCACTCTTTAATCAAACAAGGTTCCCTCAAACCAGTGGCAGATGCATGATTTTTAGAAAGGGGGGCAAAAAATTTTAAAATAAAAAATTTAGGCCAAAAAAAAATTTAAATGTCAAAATATAATTTAAGGGGGGGGCAAAATGTAATGTTTAAGGGGCAATTTATAATTTTTTAGGGTAAAATAACAAATTTTTTTAATTTTTTAAGATAAAAAAAATTATTTTTTTGGGGCAAGGGGGGGCAAGTGCCCCCCCTTGCCCCTTAATAGATCCGCCCATGCCTCAAACCATGGAACCACGAGGGCTGGCTAGAAAGGAAACTGCATTCGACAAGTGTGGAAGGAACAACAATGGATAGGTGAGCCGTTAAACTGAATAGAGGTCCACAGACGTGCAACCAGCCGCTACTCAACCACAATTAGATTAATTTCTCAAAATCATAATTCTCCCTCCTCGGAATTGTTTGGCATCTTCTCCTATTTTTAGTTGTCATCTTTCTTCTATTAATTCTTCCATATTATTCAGTATTATCATTTTTTCTAAAGAATCTTCCATCTTCCTAGTCAGATTTTCATAACCAAGAAAAAGACTCGCATTCCGATTCTCTGTCACTCATCATCGCTACAACCATTGTATCTATTCTTCTATTTTTTGTTATTTGTCTAATGGTAAGTTATTTTATAAAAAAAACTGTAAATAACATGATTTCTATTATCAAACTGCAAAATTTTCAAGAAATCCGGAAGATCTAGGCTCCCACACAGCAAGATGGCAAGAGCACATAGATACCAAGTCAAAAAAAACGTGGCTTTTTTTTAGCCCTAAAAAACACATTAACTGAAATCAAACAAAGTGCATCCTCGAGAAATAAAAAAATTGATAATGACAAAAAAAAAAAAACTTAACCTCAACAAAATACCAAAATGTTTAAACAATTTTCAGGCACCCACTCTTCCAATTTCATCAGTATTGATGAGTACAAATTCATTCATGTTATGTAAACCAGCCACGGTTTTCCATGTAGCCATCCCAAAAAGAAAACGAAAGAAACCATGCAAAGCAAAAAAAAAAAAAAAACTTCTTCTCCCCTCATATTAGAGATGTCAAACGGAGCGGACGGCACGAGGCACGGCACGGGCACGGCACGACGCGGAGCGGCACGGCACGACACGTTTTGCTACAGTGCCGTGCCGTGGTGCCAGGCACGGCCCGGAGTATGGGCCGTGCCGGGCCAAGCCATGCCAGCCCGTGGGCTGGCACGGCACGGCACGTCACTGTTTCTTTTTCTTTTCTTTTTTTTTAAACCAGGCGATCGATCGCCACATAAATGGCGATCGATCGCCTAGAGGCAGTAAGCAAAATACAGGGGTGACGATCGATCGCCTAGAGGCAGTAAGCAAAACACAGGGGGTGGCGATCGATCGCCACAAAAATGGCGATCGATCGCCAATGTCCAACGGTCAAAAATATAGCCGTTCAACGGCTTTTTTTAAAAAAAAAAAAAATTTTGGTTGTTATATATATATGTGTGTTGATGAAACATTTTATCATCTTAATCTGTAAGCTCTATATACTTGAGATGCTATACTCTCAATTTGTTCACAAGAAGAAAGAAATTCGTCTTACGTTTGCCAAGACAAGCACAAGCAACAAAGCCAACACTCCTCCTAGCAAAAATTTGGTAACTTTTATATTTGTTGCATTAGATAATTCATAATTGTAGTCTATATACATAATGGCCGATTCATCTTATAATGTGAATTATGATGATGAAATCGATCAATTCCAAGAAAATGAAGAAAGCACACCAAATATTCAATCATCAAGTAGAAGAACTTAAAAAAAAAGAACTAGCAATGTATGGCAACTATTCGATATAGAAAATGTTGAGGGAAAGGGATCAAGGGCAGTTTGTAAAAAATGTAAAAAAGATTATGCATATGTTTCTTCTGGTGGTACTGGTCATTTACTAAGACACATGGCTAAACATGAAAAAGAACCAACTGATGGTAACCAAACTACTCTTTCACAATTCGGTACTGGTAGTAGTAGTTCAAGTTTAGGTATTTTCACTTATAATGTTGAAAGAGATAGGAGAGAACTAGCTAAATACATCGTATGGGCGGAGAAACCTTTTTCAATGGGGGCGGATGCCAAATTCACTAATTATATTCATTTAGGTTTGCAACCTCAACATAAACGATTTTCAAGGAATACTATTAAATCGGATGCATTCACAATTTTTAATGAATATAAATCAAATTTAATTACGTATTTAGGTAATCTTTCATCGAAAGTAGGATTAACAAGTGATATTTGGACAACTTATCTTGGCAATGCATCATATCTCTGTGTTACAGGACATTGGATTGACGATAACTGGGTGTCACATAAAAAAAATTTAGTTTCACAAAAATTGATTGGCCTCATACGGGTGGAGTTATTTCCAATGCCATTATGCAAGTTACTAATGAATATAATATTAGTAATAAAATCTTCTCTATTTCATTTGATAATGCAACTAATAATACTGCTGCAATTACTATATTAAAAACTTATTTGAAACCAATTTTAAATGGTGATCTTTTTCATATTCGTTGTGCATGTCATATTTTAAATTTGTGTGTGCAAGATTGATTGAAACCACTTGAGCTTCAGTTAGAAAAAAATAAAGACTACTCTTAAATTTCTTAATGGTTCAGTTGCTAGAAAACAAAACTTCAAAAGTTTATGTATTTCTCATGGTATGAATTATAAAGATTTTCCTTATGATGTTCCTAATAGGTGGAATTCTACATATTTAATGTTGCAAGCATGTTTACCTTATAGAAATGTGATCACTTAATTTTTTAATGAAAGGATGGCCGAAAATTTTCATATTGAAGAAACTGATTGGGAAATTGCTTCTAATATTTGTAATTTTTTAGAACCGTTTTACGATGCTACCATTTATTTTCGGGCTGTTATTATCCAACTTCTTCGATATTTTTGAATAAAATTTATGAAATTAGTGAATGTTTTGCATTACATAGATCTGATCCGTTTTTTACAGGTATTGTCGAACCAATGGAGTATAAATTTAAAAAATACTGAAAACTATTCCTATGTTGAATTGCTTGGCATCAATTCTGGATCCTAGATTAAAATTATATAGTGTAGAAATTATAATAGAATCTTATTACACCAACATGGCTTATGAAAATATTAATATTAACCAAGAGAAAGAGCGCATTAATAAATGTTTGTTTGCTTTGTTTTCTTTATATGATTCGTTACATAATTCTAGAGCAACTCCAGTAAGAGAAAGTGGTAGTAGTGGTGCTAGTAGTGGTAAGGGTTCTGTGTGGACAATGTTAAGAAGAAGACAAGACACTACTTCCGCTTCTTCTAGTTCTAGTTCTAATACATCTTCATTTACTGAGCTTCAGTTATATCTAAACCAAGTCATAAATTTCAGTGAACAAGAATTAGAAACTTTTGATGTTTTGGCATGGTGGAAAGACAATGCTAGACTTTGGCCAGTACTTTCCATAATGGCACGTGATCTACTAACTCCTCCGATATCCACAGTTCCATCGGAGTCTTGTTTTAGTGCAGGTGGAAGAGTCATTGATTAAAAAAGAAGTAGAATGAAATCAAACACTGTGGAGATGTGTATTCTTTTAAAGGATTGGTTGGATGCTATTAGCCGCTTACAAGGTTTGGGAGGACATGATGTTTCTTCGGATGAAAATGAAGAAAACTAGCATATTTTTTAAACTCTTTTGCAATTTATTATTTACTTTTGTTCAATGTAATTTGTAGTTTTCAATTTGTAGTCAATAAATTTTTATTTTACAAGTATATTGTAACAATCTATATTTTTATAATATTATTATATTTATATAATTAAAATTAAACGAAAAATAAATAAAGAAACAAAAAAAAAAAAAATTTATTTGGGCCGTGCCGGGCCAGCCAAATAAGGAGACGGGCCGTGCCAGGCACGACCCGTCTCGTTAAAGGGCCGTGCCGGCCCGGCAAGGAACAGTGCCGGGCGGCACGGATTTACGGTCCGTTTGACATCTATACCTCATATGCTATAACAACACATCTTCGCAATCGATAAACAAAAGAGATAGCAATAATTACACAATATTAATGAAGGCTCATTTCCAAGCATCAAACAAAGAGAGAAGAAAAGATTGAAGTCCCCATGATTTTTCCTCTCTTCTTAAGCACAAGCCCATCCGATAAAACAATCAAGTGAAAACAATACGTCAACACACACTAAAGAATACAGATTATTAACATTTGGCCAAAAGTATGGATGAGAGAGTCATTTGCTACTTGGGTTAAAGAAGAAATCAATGAAGAAAGTGTAAATTTTTCTCAAACAAAGAAATTATGTGTGAAAATAGAGTATGGTGTTACTAAAAAGGGTATAATAGTAAAAATAAATGAATTAAAAAGAGGATGTTATATTTCAAATTGAGGGTAAAATGAAGGTTAATTTCTTAATCCTTCCCCATCAAATATTCCCATAATTCAATAGGCCCATCAGAGCTCGTGAGCTTAGTCTACATGGTTAGAGTTCATCTCCCCCTTTAGGAGGATTCGAGTTCGATTCCCACTGAGCGTGGAAAAAAATATTCGCCCCTCCCCCACCAAAAAAAAAAAGGCCATCTGAGCATTGTAACTATGAAGTACAAATTAACAGTTATCTTCATGATCGCAATTTCTTCCAAGAGATGGCGTTTGAAGAGAAATATATTTGTACCATATTCGTCACAAAATACACCATTTATGTCGTTAATCTTCTTCCCCAAATACCCCAGAGTTGAGAGCCCATTGCGCTTCCAAAAATGACGAGATTCTCCACAATTCTTGTAAATCAAAATATTCAATGGAAATTCTGCAATTCGTTCTTTGAAAGGACCATGTTCTTTTGCCATTTTTATTGGGATCGAATGATACGAGTAGGGGTGGATCGGGTCGGGTATCTCGGGAATCGAAAAATTCTGGTCGGGTACCCAAAATTTCGGGTACCCCATAGGACATGCCGATTCCCGACCCGAATTGTTCGGGTACCCATAGGTCCTCAAATATTTTGTAATAGATATATGAAAAATTACAATATATCACATATAAGTTCATACTTTATTAGTCAAACTAGAGTGATATATATGTAATTCACTTTATAAATAGAGGAAATTACATAAATGTACCACTTTCCAAAACATCTTTCAACTAAATCTCCCAAAATAATCTTCTTTCAACTAAATACATCTTTTTGAAAACTTATTTCAAATAAGTCTATTTTATGAAACACTAATCTAATTTGTCCATTAGTTGTGACTAAAACACCCACATTAATCCCCAACCTTTATCAAACCATATTTCAAATTCTTTGTAGCATCGGTTCGTATTCTTCATTTTCAGTTTCTTCATTCTCTGTAGTTTCTCCATTGGGTTGAATTTCAGAACAAATTATACAGTAGTAATGATACAAGTTTAGATCGCTCTCCTTTGCTGGGTTAGACTAATGATGATGACCAGTAATCATCTTGTCTCTTTGTGTTTTCAAGATTTTGCCTGGAAACCATAAAGTTTGCAGTCGTCTTGTTCAAATTTTCGGATTTATCAAATTTTGGCAAATCAAATTTTTTTTTAAAAAAAATCTGAAGCCCGTCTCGGTTTGTGCTTTAAACCCTAGCCCAACATCCCTCATCTTCTTCACTTCGCCAGCCCCCGGCCGCCTGATTTGCAGCGGCGACGTTTGCCGCCATTGGTCGAGATTTGGCCGCGAACCGTGCGCATAGTCCCGTCTGCAACATTTGCAGAAACATGGCGGTGTGATTCATCTGCAACAAAAAAATTCAATTGGGAATGACAACCTTCACGTCGCCACTTTATGGCGTCGCTGCAACACTTTTGCAACAGGAAACTCGGTGTCGTCGTTAATCTTGTCGTCCGCTCAGCAGATCCGGAAGCCCTTTCGCAAAAGGCTCACGCGAGTTCTGATGTTCGTCTTCCACAGCTTGAGGCGCAGCCCTGCGTGGGTCGAGCACGATGGATTCTCCGACGCTGCTCTCTACCGGTGCATGTAATTTACATGCACCTATAGTCTGCCGGTGCATGTAAATTACATGCACCGGTAGACTCAAAATGTTACCGATGCATGTAATTTACATGCACCTATAGTCTGCCGGTGCATGTAAATTACATGCATCGGTAGACTCAAAATATGCATTGTTTCTCAAATTAATATCATTTACTCTTTCGTACAAGCGCGGAGAGAGTATAAGGTCCTTCCAAATCTTCATCACCAGTATATTGTATCTTTAATTTGTCTGACCTTTTTATTTGATTATTTTGTTTCTTGCCAATTTTATTTTTCTGCTATGAATTTTATCGATTTTAAATGTCTAATCGTACGAGTTCGTCCCTTGCTTTTTCATTCTTCCTGCTTATTTAGTAAATAAATTTCCCGTGACACTTTTTCCAAGCTTTACCTTTTAAATGAAGTTTATGCAGTATCCCAATCTTTGAGACTATGCACATAATATAAGTAAAATTACTTATACGGTGTATATAAAATTGAGTCAATGCATGTAAAAATTACTTATGTAGTGTATGTAAAATTAATTATGCGGTGCATGTAAAAATTACTCATGCGATCCATGTAGAATTACTCATACGGTGCATGTAAAATTACTCATGCGATGCATGTAAAATTGAGTAATGGGATGCATGTAAAATTACTAATGTGGTGCATGTAAAATTACTCATGTGGTGCATGTAAAATTACTCATGCGGTGCATGTAAAATTACTCATGCGGTGCATGTTAAAATCGACTCATATGATGCATGCAAAAATTACTCATGCAGTGCATGTAAAATTACCCGTACAGTGCATGTAAAATTGAGCGGTGCATGTAAAAATTACTAATGCGGTGCATGTAAAATTACTCATACGGTGCATGTAAAATTGAGCGGTGCATGTAAAAATTGACTCATGCGGTGCATGTAAAATTACTCACCCGGTGCATGTGAAAATGAGTCATGCGGTGCATGTAAAATTACTCATGTGGTGCATGTAAAAATTATTTATGCTGTGTAGAGTGTTTTCATAAGTGGGGTTAGTTTGGTCATTGTATTAAAAAATAGACTTAGTTGAAAGAATCTTTTTTTGAATGAGTGGGCCGAAAAATCTTTTACCTAATGATACAGGCCCGAAATTTTCCCTTATAAATATGGCCGTGTGGAGTAATGGTGGTGACCCATTGGAAATTACCAGCCACAAATAATTCTCCTCTAGTGGCTTAAGAAAGCTTTTTTATGCTACCCCAAAAGTAGTGCTATGGGAGTAATCTGACCATCTATTTTCCTCCATGTTAGAATATTTCACGTGAAATATTCCACACAGAAGTGTGGATTGACCTTAAGGATATTAGGGGCATCATCAAATAAACCCTCACGACACCTTTAGCTCAGAAAGCCCCCCATCTTAGAACTGATAGAAGTACTTTCTCCCGATTGCTTCATTTATTTATACTCCATTTTACTATTTTACATTTCAAGACAATTATTCTATCTAAATATTTTAACGACTTAATTTTAATAGAAGATATTAGAGCTTATAAATCAATAAAAAATAAATCAAAATTTATAAGAGATGTTTAATATCAGTTTAGTCAAATGAGTCAAAACAAAGGTTAATCATATATTGAATTAAGGTTGGCTTAATCTTGTTCTCAGTTAATTAATTATAGCCCTCCTTGAAGGTTTATGCCCTCGTTGTTGTTCTATGTGTTCCTTGGTTGATTTTTCATGTTTTTGATGCAGGGATTTCTTGGGTGGTGCTGGTGCTTTCAGTTCTTGCACCTCTTATGTGTGGCTTCTCCTTCTTTTCTCACTGAGGTGTCTTCTATGGTGGCGTCGATTTTCCCTCGTCGTGCCTCTGGTTCCATTCCGTTATTGTTGTTTCCTGCTAGGTTATCAAGGGGCTTCAGCGACCTTTGCTTCCTTCTCTATATTCGGATGGTGCTGAGGTGTTATTCCTTCACCGTAACTTGGTAAGGAAGGGGCGCTCTGTGCAGCAGCGATTTCCGGCTGCTCTTTCCCTTTCTTTGGAGTCCTTTTTATTTAGCGGCGGGGGTTGCACCCATGATGTTTCTTCGCTGGAACGCCTGGAGATTGGGAGAATCCCGGATGTTCTCCTGCTCACGGATGCTTCTCCGTGATTTTTCTCCCATTTTATATCACTATTTCAAATTATAGCATATCATCTTATAACTTAGTTATTGTTCTGTCTATTTCCTTTTGTTATCTTGTGTTGTAATCTCTCTGTTGAGATTGGTATTCATGGCCTTTCGCCTAGCCCTCGCACATGTTTTGGTTCCCTACTGTTTTGGATCATTGTATGTGCTCTTTTTGTGGTTGTAGCTTTTTGGTTTTATGGTTCTGGTATTATTGGTATGTTTCACGGATGTTTTGGCACCGCTTGACTATGACTATTGACCTTTAGGTTTTGCGCGTCATCCAGTGGTGTTTCTACGTCGATGACTTTCAGCGAGAGATTTGGATATCAGAGCTTGCTCGTTTGTTTGTTTTTATCAGTTTTTATCTCGTGTGTATCCTTATTTGTTCCTTCAGTTATGATGGAGACAGTTCACTTGTTCAACCTCATCCTGGGCTGCAAGGTTTGAGGGGACTTGATTTGACCATGTTGGTCCATGCACTTACTTGGTCAAGTTCTTGTGCTTTTGCTGCGATTCACTTTACCATCAGCCTTTAACATTGTCAAATATATTTACTGATGTTCTTCGTATGTTTTGTGGTGCCTTGTGTGTTTTCGATGAAAACTTTGTTGTATCTGTTGTTTTATTTAATACAAGTTCTGTTTCTGTAAATTTAAAAAATCTTGTTCTTTGAGAACATTTTCTCTTTCATTTCCCATGTTTACTTAATCCATTGCAACACATAAATCCCCCCCTCCCCCGAGAAGTTAGAAGTTGCAGCTTACCCTCTGTGAGGATTGTTGACTTCTCTTAGATGTGTCACGCCCCGAGACCGGGGTCAATAACACCGGGATTGATTCCCAATAACAATTTGAAATCAATAAGCCTCGCAATATCGTATTCAACAAAAATCAGCCTATATTCCATTAAAAAGAATCATTGTCTTTACAACTGAATTTAAATTGCGGAAATCAAATCCTAAACATCTTAAAACGAAGTAAAATAGCGGAATCATACTTAATGGAAAATTCTAAAGTCTTTAATTCGCAGCGGATCACCAACCCCAAAATTTGTGTTCTTCTTCGGCTTCAATTTCTTCCTCGTCTTTATCTGGGAAGGTAGAGTAAGGGGTGAGTGTTTTGGAAAACACTCAGCAAGCGGGGGCCAATCGATATGACAATATAATAGTTTTCATAATTTTCCAAAACATATTTCAAACGTAATCTTGATATGAATGCATCTTAACATTATTGCTCCATCGAGCCATAACCTAACATATCATATCATTCATAATTTTCTTATACGTTAAGCACAATAAATAACATAGTTTCCTCTTGGTACTGATATCAGTCTCTAGACTTATCCCTCATAGAGATGAGGTCATGACATCGGCTTACCCACGAATAAAGGGTCTGGAAACTCCAGAAACAACGGTTAACCACCGTATAAGGTCGTGTAAACAGTTATAATCCCACCGCATCAGGGTCATGAATGAAATCCTTTTCCAATTAGATTTCGAAAACTTAAAGTGCTTACAAATTAATACTTGCATAATTTCAACATAATTCATATCGATTGAGAATTTAAAACATACATATGATTTTTCTCAAAAACGAAACGAATAATAACAAAAACCCACTTACAACGATTGTAGACGTATTTGAACGATTTAGGAACCTAAAAAGAAGAATTCTTTCCTCCTAATATGAACAGTGTTCGAACACCTTCAGTGTGTGTGCACCGTGTGTGATTTTCGAACAAATTGCTTGCTGAAATTCTTGATAAAAAGGCTGGAAATCTAATGATAATTAAAGGACAACCTTCGAGAACTCAAAGATGATTGGAGAGGGATTTTTATTGGCTGGAAAAATCCAAAGTTTTCTGTTTGAATGTCGAGGGATTGAGCTGGAGTTTCTCAAGGGATTTTGTAAACTTATTGGTCGAGAGATTGAGCTGGAGTTTATTGAACTTTGATGTTAATGACTCAAGCTTTTAAATAGGGTGCAGATTTTGGTATTCAAAGTTGGTGAAAGACTTGGATTTTCGAAAATAAAGAGATGGAGATTTTCAAAATTGTAAGTGCCAAATATCCAGATTTTTTTGTTGGCTAAACTCTTGGATTATATTGATCAAATTTTCGAAATTTGGCACTTGATTGGAAGCTAATGCTCTCGGTTTCTGTATGAGAAAAGCGATTAACTTTGATCTTATGTAATAAGTGTAGGATAGACAAGATAAAGATTACATGATACACTTATATCCCTACTAGAATTCTAAATCATCTTTTAGAGTTTTTATCCTCCTAGAACACCTAATTATCTATCTAAAAATTAGAGTTTGAATCCTACTAGAGCACCTAATTATCTATTTAATAATTAGAGTTTTAACTTGACTAAGGTACCTTAAGTAATTTGATGACATCAAATTCTCGGGTTTTACATCCCTCCCTCCTTATTTGAAGTTTCGTCCTCGAAACTCGAGTCAACTTGGTCTTGGAAAAGGTAGGGGTATTTCTCTCGCATCATTTCTTCTACTTCCCGTGTAGCTTCTCTTTCATTATGGTTTGACCATTGGACTTTGACGTATGGAATGGTCCTTCGTCTCAGAACTTGGTTTTTTGAATCCACAATACGGATGTGGATTTCTTCGTACTTCAAAGTTTCATCCAAGCTCCCTTGAGCAACTAGGGGTTCTGCTTCAAGCACATGATTTGGGTCAGCAATGTATTTCCTTAGTTGTGATACGTGGAAGACGTTGTGAATTCTTGACAGACTTGGTGGTAGTGCTATTTTATAGGCTAGCGTTCCCAGTTTTTCTAGAACTTCAAATGGTCCCACATATCTCGGACTCAACTTCCCCCTTTGTCAAATCGAATAACTCCTTTCATCGGTGAAATTTTTATATAGACTTTTTCACCAATCTCAATATCTACTGGTCTCCTCTTCATATCAGCACAACTTTTCTGTCGATCCTGAGCTGCCTAGAAGTCTGTCTATGATGATAGCGATCTTGTCTGTAGTAGCTTGCACTAACTCAGGTCCTGTGATAGCTCTTTCTCCTACCTCATCCCAATATAGCGGTGATCGACATTTTCGCCCATAGAGTGCTTCGTACGGCGCCATCCCAATACTACTATGGTAACTGTTGTTATAAGCGAACTCAACCAGAGGCAAAAGTTCACTCCAATTTGCAGTGAAATCCAAGGTACAGGCTCTTAACATATCTTCGAGAGTTTGGATAGTTCTCTCGGTCTGGCCATCGGTCTGTGGGTGATAGGCCGTACTAAGAGTTGATTTACTTCCCATGGCTTGTTGAAAACTTTTTCAGAAACGTGATACGAATCTAGGATCTCTGTCAGATAGGATGCTCACTGGGACTCCATGCAGTCTCACTATATTGTCCATATATAGAGTTGCCAACTTGTCCAAGTTATAGTTCATACGGACAGGTAGAAAATGCGTTGATTTAGTTAGTCTATCTACGACTACCCATATTCCGTCATGGCCCTGTCTTGATTTTGGTAGACCCACGACGAAATCCATGGAAATGTGTTCCCATTTCCATTCAGGAATTTCCAGAGGTTGAAGAAGTCCTCCGGGTCTTTGGTGCTCAGCTTTAACTTGTTGCCATACCAAGCATCGGGCGACAAATTCTGCTATATTTTCTTCATTGCATTCCACCAGAAACTTTCCTTCAAATCCTTGTACATTTTTGTACTTCCAGGGTGGACTGAAAATTTTGATTTATGCGCTTCAGACATCACCTCTTGTCTTATGTTGTCCATATTTGGTACGCACAATCGTCCCTTCATCCGCAGAATTCCATCACTATCAGTCTTGAAATCAGTGATTTTTCCCTCTTTGACTTGTTCTTTTAACTTTGTTAGACTAGGATCCCGATCTTGACTTAATTTGATGGTCTCTCGGAGGCAAGGTTGGGCTGAGACCTAAGCTAAGATCATTTTTCCTTTGCCTTTCCGGATTTGCCGGGATGGTAGTTATGTGAGATCGTAGTCCTTCAGGAGTTCAATCCATCGTCTCTGCCTCATGTTCAATTCTTTCTGAGTAAATAAATATTTAAGGCTTTGATGGTCCGTGAAAACTTCACACTTGGCGCCATAAAGGTAGTGCCTCCAAATTTTTAAGGCGAAAACCACTGCTGCTAATTCGAGGTCATGCGTAGGGTAGTTTTGCTCGTGAGGCTTGAGTTTCCTTGAGGCGTAAGCAATTACCCTTCCTTCTTGCATAAGTACACATCCAGTCCTTCTTTCGATGCATCACTATAAATAGTGAAACCCATGACTTCAGTTGGTAGCACCAATACCGGTGCAGATGAAAGCTTTTTCTTCAAAGTTTCAAAACTTTTCTCACACTCTTCACTCCAGATAAATTTTGAGTTCTTTTGTGTGAGTCTTGTAAGAGGTACCGCTATTGAGGAAAATCCTCCAACAAACTTTCGGTAATAACCAGCTAGTCCTAAGAAGCTTCGAATTTCTGTCATGGTCGTTGGCCTTTGCCACTCCAAAACTGCATCTACCTTCTTAGGATCGACGGACAAACCTGCCTCTGATATTATGTGCCCTAAGAAAGATACGCTTCCTAGCCAGAATTCACATTTATTAAATTTGGCGTAGAGTTCTTTCTCTCTCAATGTCTGGAGCGTGAGGCGAAGATGTTGTTCGTGTTCCTCCTTGCTCGAAGAATAAATGAGGATGTCGTCGATGAACACCACCACAAAGTTATCTAGGAATGGCTTGAATACTCGGTTCATCAAATCAATGAATACTGCTGGAGCATTTGTCAAGCCAAATGGCATCACCATGAGTTCATGTAGGATCGAGCGCTTACCGCTTTACCAATAACTATAGTTAAGGGTGATGGCGCAACATCAATCTTTTCAACCATACGCTGGCACAAGCGCCACGTGTTCGACCGATCACAAAGCAGAGGCAATTGTTGAACCCCAACAATCCCTCCCCCAATAATTGCAATCTCTGCAACTCATGGGAATCGAACACGCGACCTTGGCTCTGATACCAATTGTAGGATCGAGCGCTTACCGCTTTACCAATAACTATAGTTAAGGGTGATGGCGCAACATCAATCTTTTCAACCATACGCTGGCACAAGCGCCACGTGTTCGACCGATCACAAAGCAGAGGCAATTGTTGAACCCCAACAGTTCATAATGCCCATACCTCGTTCTAAAGGCTGTTTTCGGTACATCATCTGCTTTTATCTTGAGTTGATGATAGCATGACCATAGATCGAGCTTAGAAAAGACTTTAGCTCCATTGAGTTGATCAAACAGGTCATCTATCCTTGGAAGAGGGTATTTGTTCTTGATTGTGATCTTATTCAATTCTCGGTAGTCGATACATAATCTCATGCTCCCGTCTTTCTTCTTCACAAACAATACTGGAGCTCCCCACGGGGATATACTTGGTCTGATTTTCCTCTTGTCTAAGAGATCCTGCAGTTGATCTTTGAGTTCTTTTAATTCGGCTGGAGCCATTCGGTACGGTGCCTTTGAAACTGGTGCAGCGCCTGGTACCAAGTTGATTTCAAACTCCAATTCACGATCTGGAACTGAACTTGGCAGCTCTTCAGGGAAGACATCCGGAAACTCTTGTACTACCGCAATGTCTTTTATCCTGGGTTAATCTTCTTCTTTTACCTCGCTTATTGTTGCTAGGTATACTTCTTCACCGTTCTTCATGGCTTTCCAAGTTTGTGCTGCAGATAGTAGGAATTTTCATTCATTGGCTTTACCGTGATACACGATCTCTCCCTCATCTGGAGTTTGTCGTTTAACATTCTTGTTGCGACAGTCAACTACCCCATGGTGTTTGGATAACCAATCCATTCCGAGTATAACATCGAAATCCACCATGTTGAGTTGAATTAACTCAGCACTAAACACCGTTTTGTTAATACTGAGATTACAATCTCGGTGTATACTGTGTGCTATTAAGGTTTTATTGGTTGGTGTTGCTACACTGTATGGTTTACTAAGTAATTCCGGTTTAAGAGCTAGTTTCTTAGCAAACCTTTTGGATATAAACAAATGTGTGGCACCACAGTCAAACAATGCATAAGCAGGTTGCGTCCTCTGCCTCCTCTTGTGATATGGCAAAGACACGGGCATTTGATTTGTTCGGAGGGCCGCCATTTCTTGCAGTAGTCCCCTTTACATCAGGTTCAGGGTATTCGGCGATCCTGTGTCCTAACTTTCCACATCGGAAACATGCTCCCTTTCCCCTAAGGCATTCTCCAGGATGATTGTAGCCACAACTTGCACATTTAGGAAACCTCTGTTGGTTTGGGACGATTGTTTGTCCATTTTGCTGATTATTGGACTGATTAGGCCTCTTGAAATTTTGTCCATTGGTGGCGTGCTGGTTAGGAAGAGGTCGCTTGCGCTTGAATTCCTCTTCGCGACGTCTTATATCAACTTCAGCCCTGATGGCTGCTCCCATTAAATCTCCAAAATTTGAGGTTCCAAAAATTGCAAGAGCAGATTGGATACGACTGTTCAGCCCAATCCTGAAGCGATGGAGTTTCAGGGTTTCGTCTGCCATAATACTTGGTGCATACGTTCCCAGTGCGTTGAACTTTGCGGTATATTCTACCACTGACATGTCTGGAGTTTGAGTCAAGTGTTCGAATTCTCTCAGTTTCTGATTTTGTACTGCTGTTGGGAAGTACTGCTTTAGGAATGTGCTTCGGAACCATTGCCAAGTGATTGGTCCCGTTTCTATCATCAGTGGTGACACATTCTCCCACCATTTACCTGCCTGATCAATAAGGAAAGATGTTGTGACTTCCACCTTGATGTTCTCCGGCACTTCAAGTAGCCTGTGGTGATTTTCCACTTGTTTAAGCCAATTCTGGGCCATATCTGGATCTGAGTTGCCATCAAACGTTGGAACTCTGTTCTTGCGAAGTGATTCGTAATGATACTTGACTCCCTGTGGATGTGGCGCTGGCTGCGGATGTGGCTGATTATTAGCAGGGTTAGCCAGACCTTGTAGTGTCGTGGCCACAATGGTGGTTATTGCTGTCAAGTCCTCATGACTCAGGCCCACCCTCGGGGGTCTTAGAGGATTTTGGTTTCCATTCATTCTTGCCTCATTAGTGTTAGGAGGAGCAGCGTAGTTGGGATTACGATTGTTACGAGTAGGACGACCGGCCATCTCCTACAATACATATAGCTCTAAGGTCCATACGTAGTAGTATAACTGATAAAGAACATATCGAAAACATGATAAAAAAGAAATTAACGACTTTTATTAATAACTTGAAAATATCCATAATTAAATCAAAATGAAAATTACTAAATATCAAAATATCTCATTAAACAAAATCTCTTAAAAGACATTGCATTCTAGTAACTACAGATCTTCTATTTCACCACTTCCTAAATTTTCTATGCCTTCTTCTTCCATTGGTTCCTCCTCGGGGTCCTCCTCTGGTTCTTCCTCTGCCTGCATGTTGTCAATGATGCCTTGCAGGTTATTATTGACACTCTGGAGGTGGTTGAGGGTAGCCCACAAACCATTGTTTCTCACTACTAAGCGATTATTCGCAGTCTGAAGGGTGAGAACTCTATCCGTCATTCGCTCTGATTGTTGCTTTTGGACTAAGTATTTTTCATCTGCAGTCTTGTGGAGTTTATCCAATCGAGCGACTTCTTTGTTTGCCTCTTTGAGTTGTTCGTCGGCTTGGTGGTGGTAGTAGCCGAGCCTTTGAACATCACCACGCAAGTGGTCTATTAGCTCTAACAGTTCGGATTTAGATCCTTTGAGTTCCTCCACATCTTGCTCTAAGCTATAGATCCTGACGGTCTGGGCTCGGGTCGACATCACCTAAACCCAATTACGGAACTAGTTTAGTCCAATTAAATACTTGACAAATCATTTAAATATAAAAAAATCAATAGCATGAGGCATAAATTTTAGAATTTTGAAATCTGGAAAAAATATATATATATATATATATATTTATAAAATAAAATTCTAGGGTTCATATGGCTGCATTAGGGTTTCGAAATTAGTCATTAATCGTCGACTGGAATTTGAAATTGACAGAGGGCTTCTGATCGTCATAGAATAAGGATCGAAATTACAAATTTAATTTGAACAAAAACGTTTACGAAATTTAAGAAATCGAGAAGGAAATTTCAAGACTGCTAGGGTTCTTGAGGGGCGCTGTTTTGATCCGAAATTCTCGTTGTACATTGATTGTTAGTGGCGATTGGCGGAGGTCTTTTGCTCGAAATTCTTACAGAATCAATGTGTAGAATTTAATTGCAAAACGATGAAGAGATGGTCTGGAAATCGAAGCATTGGATTTCGGCATTAGGGTTCTAGAATAATTCGACCGAGAAATTGATCTGGCAAACGTAGTCCGATCGGCCTGAAATTTAGGCAGTGTGATCGTCCTGAAGAGATGATTCCGATGGTATACTGGCCGACGGTTATGTTAGCGTCAGGCGGCGGCGGCGATTTCGCAGCTAGGGTTTCGAATTTTTGAAAATTCCTTAAATTTTTTTTTTAAAATTCTTTTATAAAATAAAATTTTGGGAACAAAATAATCGTTATTCACGTGATCAATCAGATTGAACTTCTGATTATCGTAATTATCGTGAATCGATCTTTCCCAGCGGGATTATGGAACCTGGCTAGCTCTGCTACCACTAAAATGTCACGCCCCGAGACCGGGGTCAATAACACCTGCATTGATTTCCAATAACAATTTGAAATCAATAAGCCTCGTAATATCGTATTCAACAAAAACCAGTCTATATTCCTTTAAAAAGAATCATTGTCTTTACAACTGAATTTAAATTACGGAATCAAATCCAAAACATCTTAAAACAAAGTAAAATAGCGGAATCATACTTAATGGAAAATTCTATAGTCTTTAATTCGCAGCGGATCATCAAGAGCTAGCCAGGTTCCATAATCCCGCTGGGAAAAGATCGATTCACGATAATTACGATAATCAGAAGTTCAATCTGATTGATCACGTGAATAACGATTGAGATTTCAAAACATATCAATTATATTTAGCAAAAACCCACTTACAGCGATTGTAGACGTATTTGAACGATTTAGGAACCTACATCGAAGAATTCTTTCCTCCTAATATGAACAGTGTTCGAACACCTTCAGTGTGTGTGCACTGTGTGTGATTTTCGAACAAATTGCTTGCTGAAATTCTTGATAAAAAGGCTGAAAATCTAATGATAATTAAAGGACAACCTTCGAGAACTCAAAGATGATTGGAGAGGGATTTTTATTGGCTGGAAAAATCCAAAGTTTTCTGTTTGAATGTCGAGGGATTGAGCTGGAGTTTCTCAAGGGATTTTGTAAACTTATTGGTCGAGAGATTGAGCTGGAGTTTATTGAACTTTGATGTTAATGACTCAAGCTTTTAAATAGGGTGCAGATTTTGGTATTCAAAGTTGGTGAAAGACTTGGATTTTCGAAAATAAAGAGATAGAGATTTTCAAAATTGTAGGTGCCAAATATTCAGATTTTTTTGTTGGCTAAACTCTTGGATTATATTGATCAAATTTTCGAACTTTGGCACTTGATTGGAAGCTAATGCTCTCGGTTTCTGTATGAGAAAAGTGATTAACTTTGATCTTATTTAATAAGTGTAGGATAGACAAGATAAAGATGACATGATACACTTCTATCCCTACTAGAATTCTAAATCATCTTTAGAGTTTTTATCCTCCTAGAACACCTAATTATCTATCTAAAAATTAGAGTTTGAATCCTACTAGAGCACTTAATTATCTATTTAATAATTAGAGTTTTAACTTGACTAAGGTACCTTAAGTAATTTGATGACATCAAATTCTCGGGTTTTACAAGATGTCCCCGAAATTACCATCATGCCCTTGGTTATTGGAAATGAATTGGATATAACTTTTAGTTATTTTATGAGAAGCAAACAATAACTACTAAGCATTTAACTTCAATAAATTGTGGTAGACAATTATTTCATGTAAAGCAAGATTGGTTAGCATCGTTAGTTTAGTTGTTTGGTTAAGGCCACATTATAATAAATCGCCCATCACTTTAAATAAAAGCAAGAAATTATATCATTTAAAGAAAGTAACAACTTTTTTTCTATTAAGATAATTCATCTTCCAAATGATGAAATGATGGTCTACAACATCATAATCTACCAACATACACTAAATGTAATATTCCTAGTAAAAGAAAACATTTGCACTCAATATAAAATTCCCCACCATTAGGAGAATTGTGTGGCCTCAAAAACAACATATATTTCTACAATTATATTGTCGCTCTTCCTTAGCGCGCTTCATACTCGGAATTAGTTGATTCCACCTAGAAACTCCATAGCGATAAGAGACGTATGCAGTCTAGTTGCATTAATATAAAATTTAAATTAAAAAAAAAAGAAGTTATCGTAGAAAAATGATTCAAAGTCTCAATCCACGCCAAAAACTAGAAGGGCTTGAATCTTGATTAAGCCCACTTGTTTCTCTAAATTAGTTAAGATCCATAGTTCCTAAGTCCGGCTTTAGTTTGTGCCTTTGTGGTAAATATAGCTAATGAGCTACGGGGACGTACATTAAATGTTATCTGACTGAATCTTATAGACAAGAGTGTTGCGCAGAAGTCGGCGTGGTTTTAGGGGAGATTGCGACGAGTGGAATGTCGTTGGAGTTGAGCTGAGGCGGCGGATGTTGCCACTGGGGGAGTGGCCCCGCAAGGAGGAGAGTGTGGAGAAGGGGTCCCGCTTCCATCACTGCCTGCAAGAACTTACCATTCTGTGGCAATGACTTGTCGCACGGCCAGTACGACTTGTCACTTGATGATGATGATGATGGTACCTTAGCAGGTGACTTTGTTGTCGAAAAAGTGTTGTTGTCGCAGTTTGAGGACATGTTCTCGTCGTCTGAGGTTGCACAATTTGAAGGTTCTGTCTTCATTTGTACTTGTTGCGAGAGCTGTTGGTTTTCCAACACAAGTGTATGGCATTTTGCTTGGAATTCATCCCTTTCTCTGATGATGTTCGCTAGTAGGTCTTTAAGTTGGAGAATTTCATCATCTTTTCTTGAAATCTCTTCATGAGCACTTAGAATAGCTGCCTCTAGCTCCAATCTTGAGTACAAATATTCCTCAATTCCCTAAAAAAAAGAAAAAGAAATGCATGGGTGGGTCGCTCCTCATCGAGAACTCAAAAATTGTAACTATATGCTAAAAATATGGGTTGTTGGACTTGCAAACTCACCTCTTCTTGATAGTAGCAATCCCAATTAAGAGGGCTGCAATATTGTTCTTCCATCTTTCTCGAGTTGTTGGTTTGAACAGAAACAGAGCACAAAAAGTAAAATGTGAATGAGGTTGTTAGTTACACTTTCTTTTAAGGTTTTGAGGTAGTTTGCTGCTTTTTTTTCTTCTTCTTACTTTTACTTTTTTGTCGTAATAATAATATGGGACATACACATATATATGGTTGAAGAGACAGAAAAGGCAAAAAGCATGGAAAGGGCAGGTATGGCTAGTGCTCAACTTTATATTGCTAGATTCTTAGTACACAAATTTGGACCTTTTTAACACGAAAGGATTGAGGAAATATGAATCCATGAATTAAAGTTGAGGCTTGAGCTTGAGTGCCCTTTACTTAATTATAATTATCTTTAGTAATGTTTGTATGTGTGCATATTTTACATCGCATCTTATTGACATAGAATTATAGATGGCAAAAGATAGCATCAGACTAATCGGATTGGTTGTCAACCTCGTATCCTGTAAAATAAATGGCAAATGGCCATTTGTCCGGCCTCAAGCTAAAAATATATATATATAAATGGCAAACTATTTAAGTTTGTGGAGAAAATATGAAATAGTCTGTTAAAAAAAATGAAATAAAAAGAAAAAAAATGGTGCTTACCAATTATTATCGAATAAGGAGAAATTCCAACGACATAAATAAACCATCTTATCTAATCTCTTATTTCCCAAATGCCTTTATTATTACATATATTGTAGGCGAATTAATTCAAAAGAGTTGAGTAAAAATTATCTTCCAAGCTGTACTAAAAAATAGTTTTATATTAAATGAGAAGAATTATTGGTAGGGCCTTTACGAAACCAAAACAGTTTGAATTTTGACCAACTATAGAAGTACACGACGCGTTTTGTGGGGTTGTGGGCCAAACCGCATATATTTTGGGGAAAAAAATAATTAAATTAAATTATAATATTTAATATTATGGCACTTTATCCTAAAGTTGATAAAAGGCAGATTATGGTACGCTGCCTCACAAGCGCATTGCAGCTGCATTGATTTTCTTTTCTTTTTTCCTTTTTTTTTTTTAAAAAAGAAAAACGTGCAAAGCTCATCTCTATTAAAAGCAATAAATATATATGATATTAGAAATAAAACAAGATTGTCTTGGCCCTTTGCCGTTGGCTATGACTGTTTAACGGGCTGGTTTAATCTGGACCCAGCACAAAATTGTATCGGTTAGTCTGGTTTGGAATCGGAACCGGGCCAACCGGGTCCGAACCGCTCCAGAAGCGGTAGTATATCGATCCGGATCGGTTTCGCAGATCGAGATCGGTAGAGCCACAAGTTTCGGTGCTACCGGTCCGGTTCCGAATAGGAACCGATATGTTTTAAAAAATATATAAAATAATAATAATAAAGCAATGGCTGACAGGATCGGATTGATCCGGAATCGGAACAGGATCCGTTCCGCTTCCTTACTGGATCGGACCGATTTCGGAATTACCTGATCCAAAACCGGCCAATTTCGGACTGGATTGATCCGTTAAGCAGCCCGACCGTTGGCCCAAGTGGCATCAATATCCTTTACGAGCCGGTGGATGAGTTAAACTTAGCACAATAGCATTAATCTTATGTTAGATCTAATGATATGAAAATAAATAAAACAATTTTACATTAATTAAAATAAATTTTCAAAACTAAGCTTCTTGTTTTTAGGTTTGGGTAAGAGTGAGTCTCGATTGTTTTCTGAAAGACCATTGTTTGAATGATATGTACAATCGTCAAGTTTCATATTTAAATATTTTTTTAAATAATAATTTTATTTTTTTAAAATAAATTATTATTTATAAATTATTTATTCACTTTTATTGAACTTTGTTTGACTAAATCTACATAAGATATTTTATAGAGTTTTGGAGCTTATAATATTAAATACTTAAATATAAATTAAAAGAATCACTGTTGGTACCATCGAACGTAGATTTTTCATCTTGATACGTTTTGTTTTGTTGATTTCTTGTTGAGTGGTTCAACTGAATGGTCATTAGAAATTTTGATAAACATTCATTTTTTTAATTATAAATATGACGATTATATTGCTGTCTTGAGCTGTTATTGAATTGGGTGATATACTTACCTTTAAAAGTTATTTATGGATGACTAAGTTATTTTAAGATTGGTTATGAGTATATAATGATTTTGAAGATATTCAAGAGTTTCCAAGCACCAAGAATTACTGATTATTGGTTGCTACCCCTAGATACTAGTATTAAGAAAATAACAACCCTTGAAAGTGAAATTCTAACCCAATGATTTAATGGGTGTTACGTGTACAAAATTTGAAGGGGCTGACATTGAAGTGAATTCATGACAGTGTTAATGGAGATCGTGGGAATTTCATTACCAAGTTCTACCCCTATAAATACCAGATTAACCTCAGTGGGAAGATTACATAGAAACTATGCAACCAAATCACTCTAAAAATTCTCACACTTACACGTACCAAGTTTCTAGAGTCTTCAAGCAAGGAAGGAAAAGAGGCTTTGTGCGTACCTTGTTCAATCACACTCCAATTATGTAAGAGGACTTATTGTTTTGAAACCATGTTTTAGTGTTAAATTCAGTTGAGCATGAAAAGTACGATATAAGTTTAAGTTCTGAAAATTTAAGAAATATGCGCATCGGAATATGATGGCTATGCGAGGCAAAGTGCTATATGTGTGTGAGCCATCACTCGAATCGGTGGGGCAAATTGCTACGTACAGTTGGAGTCACCTCTTGACCTTAAGAACAAAGTGCTACACATAAGAGACATCTCTTGAATCTGTAGGAGATGGTATATAAATATGTTATGTTGTGAAATCAGTTTTGATGTGGTATCAATTATGTTCTGGCTCTAGGTGAATTAATCAGTTCTGGCTCTATTGTGATAAAATTCAATTCTAGTTGTTGCTCTATTGTGAGCGACGGTTAATATGTATATATATCAAATTTGATATTAATTTTGATAAAGATCTGTTTGAAGGTTATATTATTCTATATATATGTTTCCCAAAACACTCTTCCCTTTTTCATTCTCTCCCAAGAGAAAGGTAAACCCGAGGTAGAAGAAGATGATCAGTATATGCTTTAGGGTCGGTAGAGCTGATGCTACTATTGTGGAGCCAAGAAGCTTTTGTCTCAGTTCTATCTGTTTCCCTATTGTAGTTTATTACGCTTCTGTTATTGCAATATGTTTAAGATAGTTGTAAAGCAGTTTATTAAGTTACAGTTCAAATTGTACAAACAATTTCAGTTTATTTTGGAATAAAAGACTACCTGAGTTGGACAAGAGTTGTCTCTCATTGTACAAGCACTTCTATCTACCTGAATAATGTCGCATGGGATATGACAAAGCAAGTAACAGAAACAAGGTTTCAAATTATTAAAAGAGCAATGGCCGATAAATTCATGGACGACCTTAATATATATGTCAATTAATCCTAAATTGAGTTAAAGACGATGATTTTGCTCATGTATGTGCATCACTCAGTAAAGTGATGACTGGCCACCAAAACAACCATTCAAGAAATTGTAAGCCTCGACGGAACGGTTAAAGTTGTTGTAATATGACTTTGAGGTCACGGGTTCGAGTAGCAGAAACAGCCTCTTGCATTGCAAGGAAATGCTGAGTACATTAAGCCCAGAGTGGCTTCTCGGATCCCGCGCATAGCGAGAGCTTCGTGCACCAGGGTTTGCCGTTTATTTCGAGCCTTAAACATTTTCTCTTTCGCATTCCAACTAAAACCCCTTAGTGCAAGCATGCATGTCAGTGATGCATGATATTTCTTCCAAACATGTAGCTATGAATTTATGTGAGGATGGGCTCTGATGTCAGTGAGGGAAATGCTTTGACCACAGCGCGTTCAAGTATTGTACAGATAGCCTGACCTGAAGCCACTTCACATTAACACACATTGGAGATGATATCTTTTAGCGTCCCAAGTTACCCGGTCATGATAGAACAGATGTTGCAGGGAGGAGAGACTTGCAAGGTCAAAAGATTGGTACTGAAAGCTAGAACTTTTCAACCTAAATTTGCTTGTCAAAAAATGTACTCTCTCTAAATGGATTGCATCGATGTCCATCTGTTGGATAAAAAATGGGTATTAAGTAATGAATCATTTTTATGAAGATCATGCAAGTAGAATCAAATTTGAATAAGTAGACCTATAAAAAAGAAACCGAAGGCTAGCACAATGGGCTTGTCGTTTATACTTGCAAAATATCTCTCTCCCTTTATAAATATAGGTGGCTTGGAGGATTAAACCCTGAAAAATATAAACCCTTCCACTCTCAGTTCAAAGTCTACACTCACTTATGATTGTTTGAACAAACACTCGATCCAAAAACGGGGATAAGCTCAAGTGTAAACTCCTTACAAAACCAGTTTTGATCTTACGCAAACCTGTTAATTTTAAGTTATGAATCACCGATTAGGTATTGATCGGTCACCTACGTGCATTAAGCAAAATCTAACAACATTAAGAAACCTTGGATTGAAGCTACAAGTTGACTGAAATTTTCCCGAGCTTTTTAAGGCTTGGCTCTGAAACTCATTTTGCTTGACCCCTTCAAGCTATCAATTGACTGAAATCCATGCAAAACATTGCTTCCCCGCTTCAGTCATTCTTGGCATAGGCTCGGACCAACATATCCATTGCTTCGGTCATACAAATCTTGTGATTCAATCCAATCATATGATTCATACATTATAATTGTCAATTGTGCACCGACACAACACCAACACCAAGTCTCCCTTGAATTTTCAACGGCTAATTAATTAAATATTATAAAAATAAAAAAAAATTCAAAAATAACGTTTAATTTTTTTTTACCAAAGTAGCGCGATCTCGGACGGTCCAAGACCACGTTTTTAAGAAAACCGATAAGAAAATGTGGTCGAGACCACGTTTCTTAAGAAACATAAAAAAAAAATTAAGTAAATAATATTTGGGCTGAAATGCACTTGTGAGACATCGAGATATATAATACCTAACATATTAAAAAATTCATGGGAGAGTAGAGACACTAGACAGTGCCCGGGAAGATAGGGACGCAACCCGGGAATAGAAGAGACTCCGCCCGGGAAGAGAAGAGACGCTACCCGGGAAGAGAATAGAAACTACCCGGGAAGAGAAGGAAACCACCCGGGAAGAGAAGGGACACCACCCGGGAAGAGAAGATACACTACCCGGAAAGAGAAGAGAGACCACCAGGTAAGAGAAGAGACACCACCCGAGAAGAGACACCACCATTAAGAGAAGAGACACTACCCGGGAAGAGAATGAAACCACCGAGAAGAGAAGATGCATTACCCGTGAAGAGAAGAGGCCACCCGGGAAGAGAAGATACACCATCCGAGAAGAGACACCACCCGGAAAGAGAAGAGACCACCCGGGAAGAGAAGAGACACCACCCGGGAAGAGAATAGACACTACCCGGGAAGAGAGGGAAACCACCTGGGAAGAGAAGAGACCACCCAGGAAGAGAAATGACACCACCCGAGAAGAGACACTACCCGGGAAGAGAAGAGATATGGCACAAAATCGATATGAAATTGACACATGTACACATGCATGATGACACCTCACTTTCTAAGTTCCAATAAAGGCTCATGGTGGACAAAAGCATGTAAAGGTAAAGGCATGTCAGATAAAAAAAATGATTACATTGACTTTCAATTCCTTTCAATTATAAAAGAGGCCGATGGTTTTATAGGGCAGGATGAGATTTTCTCCCCAATTGCTCTATCTTCATGGTTCTTAATTTTTCTCTCCAGAAGACGTTTTTCTCTTTTCCTTTATTTTGAGTTTTGTTCCATCCTTGTACAACAAACACTGTAATTCACCATTATTATATTGAAATTTATACTGGACAAGGTCTCGTGGGTTTCCCCTTCAATTTGAGGGGGTTTTCACGTAAAAATTGTGTCTCATTTAATTTATGTAAATTGAGCTGAGGCGTGAGACTATGAAGACATGGCTATGAAAAGAGGAGTATAAGCGGGAGAAATCTGGGGAAGCTGAGTTATATGAGCTAAAGCGTGGAGATCTGGGAAGTTGATCAACTTGATTTTCATTCCAACAAAAACTTATCAATAAACTTCATCCATAATACCTCCAGCTCTCCATTGGATTATTTTATATTATTGCTTAATATATTATAATTATTATGTGATTGACAAAGAAATTTGTGATGTGCCAAGAATTATGAATAGCCCACGTCATATATATATTGTTGTACATTTGTGACATTTTACTGTTCTTTCTTGTCATTTTCTTTAGATGAGAGTTCATCCCTTGAGAGCTCACTCCTTGAGAGCTCATCCCTTGAAAGCTCATACCTTGAGAGTTCACCCCTTGAGAATCTCATCCCTTGAGAGCTCACCCCTTGAGAATCTCATCCCCTTGAGAAGCTCATCCCATAGAGAACTCATCCCTTGAGAGCTCACCCCTCGAGAATCTCATCCCATAAGAGCTCACCCATCGAGAATCTCATCCCTTAAGAGGTCACCCTTGAGAAGCTCATCCCCTGGAGAGCTCATCCCTTGAGAGCTCACCCCTTGAGAAGCTCATCCCTTGAGAACTCACCCCTTGAAAACTCATTCCTTGAGAAGCTCATCCCTTGAGAGCTCACCCTTTGAGAAGCTCATCCCCTGGAGAGTTCATCCCTTGAGAACCTCATTCCTTGAGTGCACATACTTAGGCCTCTACGCGGCCTCATACATTGGCCTCATCCGGACTCATACTTAGGCCTCCACTCGGCCTTATTCATTGGCCTCATCCCGACCTCATACTTAGGCATCTACTCGGTCATACATTGGCCTCATCTCGGCCTTCTCAGATTGGTCTTGGTTAGTTTGGCATCGGGTTTAAAAAAAATAAAAATAAATAAAAAATGGGAAGAAGAACATACAGAATGAGGCGAGGGATGGTTAACATACAGAATAATGCGAGGGATGGCTGACATATGAATGAGGCGAGGGAAGGATGAGATACAGTATCAACTTTGCGAGAGTTATGAGTATTCATATATCCTTTATTTACCCAGAATGAGCTTTATTTCCTCACTAATCTCTGAAGTTCTGATAAGCTTTATTTGCTCAGGATCTTATTAGTTCGGAATGTCTAATGTCAGAGTTCGTACGGGTTTTATTTGCTCGAGATATTTCATATTTCCGAAATTCAGATGAGCTCAATTACCTCACGATATTCATAACATGAGTTCAGATGAGCTTTATGTGCTCGACATATTTATTCTGGAGTTCTAATGAGCTTTATTTGACCCACATATTATTATTCTGCGACTTCACAAAGTTTTTATTCGCTGAGAATATTTATCAATTTTGGAGTTCAGATGTTTTTATTTACTCTTTAGCTCGGGATATTTGTATTCAGCTCCGGACTTCAGATAATCTTTATTTGCTCGGGATTATTGGTTCATTTTTGTCAATATAAGCCATCTCCTGATGACTTTATTTTTTGTGTTGATGCTCGGTTATCTCGACTTCTGTCATCTCAGTCAGTTAGTTCACGACAATTCAGGATTCTCAATGATCTCAGTCAAAGTATGGTCCGATGTGGTTATGCCGAGCTCCCATTGTCATGGGTATACCGAACACCGATTCTTGGAACGATTTCATCCGACCTACTATGATCGAACCACCCCGGTACTTGGAATATCAGTTTATCTCAATATTTGGAATTGGCTTAGAAATGCAAAGATTCTAAGAGTGATGTGCATACAATGTTTGCCTAATATTGAAGTCGAGACAGCGAGTTACACTCTAGCTCGACTAGAGGGAATGCTATGTTATACCTTGAATGAATTAAGACATAACACTTGGGTTGAAATGCACTTGTGAGACCTCGAGATATATAATACCTAATATATTAAAAAATTCATGGGAAGAGAAGAGACACTAGACACTACCCGAGAAGAGAGGGACATCACCCGGGAAGAGAAGATGAACAGCACCCGGGAAGAGAAGAGACACCATCCGGGAAGAGAAGAGACTCCGCCCGGGAAGAGAAGAGACACTACATGGGAAGAGAAGGGACACCACCCGGGATGAGAAGATACACTACCCGAGAAGAGAATAGACACCACCTGGAAAGAGAAGAGACCACCCGGGAATAGAAGATACACCACCCGAGAAGAGACACCACCTGATAAGAGAAGAGACACCATCCGAGAAAAGAAGGAAACCACCTGGGAAGAGAATAGATCATCCGGGAAGAGAAGAGGCACCACCCGAGAAGAGACACCACCCGGAAAGAGAATAGACACTACCCGGGAAGAGAAGGAAACTGCCCGGGAAGAGAAGATACACTACCCGGGAAGAGAAGAGACTACCGGGAAGAGAAGAGACACCACCCGAGAAGAGACACTACCCGGGAAGAGAAGAGATAGGGCACGAAATTCGATATGGAATTGATACATGTACATACATGCATGATGACAACTCACTTTTCAAGTTCCAATAAAAGGGTCATGATAGACAAAATCATGGTAAAGGTAAAGACATGTCAAATAAAAAAAATGATTACATTGACTTTCAATTCCTTCAATTATAAAAGAGGGCCGATGGGTTTAGAGGGGAGGATGTGTTTTTCTCCCCAATTGCTTTATCTTCTTGGTTCTTAATTTATCTCCAGAAGACATTTTTCTCTTTTCCTTTATTTTGAGTTTTGCTCCATCCTTGTACAACAAACACTGTAATTCACTATTATTAAATTGAAATTTATATTGGACAAGGTCCCGTGGTTTTTCTCTTCAATTTGAGGGATTTTCACGTAAAAATAATATCTCATTTAATTTCTGTAAATGGTAATTTTTTGAAGTAGGGGTAATTTTTGGCATTTTTAATTAAATATAATAAAATTGAAATTTTTTTCAGAAAATAGCGTGATTTGTAAACATTTACAATACTATGGTAATTCGCATACCGGGTATGCGAATTTAACTAAATTCGCATACCGGGTATGCGAATTATAAACTTTTTTTTTTTTTGTGAATTATAAACTTTTTTTAAAAAAAAAAAAAAAATTTAAATTCGCATACCGAGAATGCGAATTTACTCTCGGTATGCGAATTCTCTTCAATTCTGACAGTTTGGCTTTTGATGTGATATATTTACTTTTTTGTACAGGGCGAAGTGAGACTTTGACGAAAGGAGTGGCGAAGGATGTATTGAATACAAATCGAATTGTTAATACTTTAATATTGAATAATGGTCAGAAAGTAACTAAACGATTAGACATGTATAATCTATATTTTTTATCCATACAACTACAATCATTATTATTATTTTTGTTTTAGTTTTACATTTTATTGCCATTATTTTACTAATAATTATTATTCTTTATTTATGTTTATTATATTTTTTTCTTATTACTCATCATGAAGTTTTTATTATATATTTATTATTTTTATCATAAATTTTATTAAATTATTTTATTTTAATTTATTCTAACTTATCATTGTTTTTTTGTTATTACTGTTTATTAATTCTTTTTTACTATCAGTTATTATTCATTTTTATAATCTTGTATTTTTGAAGAAAAAATCTTAATTATTAAGGAAGGCAAATAATAATATTATTTTGTTATTTGATATGGGGTATGTTGATAAATTACATCTCCTGCATTGTGTGATAAAGAGTGACTGAGTTGCATTGTGTGATAAAGGGTGACTGAGTTATTTTATTATCAACATACCCCATATCAAATAACAAAATAATATTATTATTTGCCTTCCTTAATAATTAAGATTGTTTCTTCAAAAATACAAGATTATAAAAATGAATAATAACTGATAGTAAAAAAGAATTAATAAACAGTAATAACAAAAAAACAATGATAAGTTAGAATAAATTAAAATGAAATAATTTAATAAAATTTATGATAAAAATAATAAATATATAATAAAAAATTCATGATGAGTAATAAGAAAAAAATATAATAAACATAAATAAAGAATAATAATTATTAGTAAAATAATAGCAATAAAATGTAAAACTAAAACAAAAATAATAATAATGATTGTAGTTGTATGGATAAAAAATATAGATTATACATGTCTAATCGTTTAGTTACTTTCTGACCATTATTCAATATTAAAGTATTAACAATTCGATTTGTATTCAATACATCCTTCGCCACTCCTTTCGAGAAAGTCTCACTTCGCCCTGTACAAAAAAGTAAATATATCACATCAAAAGCCAAACTGTCAGAATTGAAGAGAATTCGCATACCGAGAGTGCGAATTCTCTTTAAATTCGCATTCTCGGTATGCGAATTTAATTTTTTTTTTTTTTTTAAAAAATTTTATAATTCACAAAAAAAAAAAAAAGTTTATAATTCGCATACCCGGTATGCGAATTTAGTTAAATTCGCATACCCGGTATGCGAATTACCATAGTATTGTAAATGTTTACAAATCACGCTATTTTCTGAAATTTTTTTCAATTTTATTATATTTAATTAATTATGCCGGTAATTTTTTGAGTTAAAAGTAATATATGTGTATTTTAATATATAAATTAAGTAATTTCTGAAATAATTTGATTGTTGTAAATAAAATAATAAAGAATATTGTGAGGATAAACGTTTTAGATTTGAGTTTGGTGTTGATGGAATGGACAGTTTTGGCGAGAAACGTTTCTAATTCTTCGTTTGTGTTATTTCAAGATCATGGTCCATGGATTATTGTCACGTTTTCAATATAATTGTAATTTTTAACAAGAAAATATAGCACTGGAGTCCGGTCATAGAGTCGGGACATTTTAACAAAAATGACACGATAAGAGCAAAGCGACGAAATCAAGAAAAGACACTGTTCCTTCTCCTTAATATATATATACCCTTTCATGTTCATATAAATTTCTCTCTTCCCCTCTTTTTGTTTGGTTCCTTGGGTGCAAAGCCAACCAAAGGTATGATATTTTTCTTCATTTCATTTCTTTTGATTTTGTTTAGTCTGGTTCCTCCTGTTGTTAATGAACATCCATGCGTTCCCTTTGTCCCTTTTCTTGTTTTTTTAATAATAATTATACTGTTTGTGTGTGTGAAGTTGTGAACGTTTTGATGGTTTTATTTGTTAATGGGGAAAGAGAATGAAAATTGTGGGAGAAGCTTAACGGATTCCTGTGGTTTTTTGGTTTGTTGAACTTTGTTTGACTTTATGAATGGTATAGAATATTATTATAATTTGGAGAAGAAGATGCAGTTTTAATAAAGAACCTTTTATGATTCAATGGATTTTTTATGAATACAACGTTGAAATGCATCAAGATTGTTTGGTTCAGATATATCATGGAAGGTATCTTCGAAATCATTGCTGGTTTGGTGCTTATCAGGATCAAAGAATGCAAGATTAAGTGAAATCTTATAATTTAGCATCATAAATATTTAGATTTGTAATAACGAAGCACGTCTAGATCTTGATGAACCTAAAGATATCTTAAATTTAATGCTTGTTAGCCAGTTTGATTCACCCCTATTAACTCTAAGTTCTGGTTCCACCCTTGAAGACTAGTTTGCTTATGATTGTGGGGAAGTTATATGAAAATGGGCTGTAAAGATTTTCAAATCTATTAGCTTTCTATGTGTCCGGTTGATATATAAACTCCACACGTACTTTACATTTTGGCTGATAAGGGTTGAGATGGGAGTGGAAGAATTCCTAAAGGTTTTGTCTTTATGAAACAAGAGCACATGGGTATAGATCTTTCTTGGTTCATGGCTTAATTTAAGAGGAATAGCTGAGTTTTAGAACTTAGAATCTGAGGTTCTCTGATTTTCATGAGGCCTCTGCTTAACCCGGTTTACTTTAGTGGAAAGAAATGGTTATATTGATTGGATGATGTTGCATGAAACAGGACATCAATAAATAATCATTGTAGAGGCACCACAATACTTCCTTCTATTGATCCCCAAAGTTAAAATGTATTCTTTCACTTGAGAGAGAAAATATTTGTATTTTTGTTATGAAATGAACTTATGTTTCACGGGGACTTTCTTTTCCATAGCTGTTGCCACCCAATTTAAAACCCTTAATGTCACTGTATTTCCATTAAAAATTGTACCACAAACATTTCCAATCTAAAAATCAAGATAGCGAGATTTTATGGGGCTTTTATGGATCAGTCAAACAAGGGATTCTGTTGTCTAGTTTCAAAAGGACTGTAGCTTAGTGATTACAACTTCTGCCAAACCTCGAACTTTAAACAAACAGCAAGCTTGCTTTTTAAAGTAAATCAACATTTACCTTTTCTGGCTTATAGTTGAATGGATGACGCTTGTAACCATACTACTGTATGGTTTTGAAGCCTCTGAACAACATATCACATCTTATATTAAAAAAGTGAATTATTATCAGTTTGTGATCGTGTTTACATAATTCACTTTCTAGAGAGCATCAATGGAAATTTGTTTATATTGAGCTTGTTTCTGCAAGTTGCAAGTTTTTTTTTATGCGTGAAAACTCGGTATTAGAAATCATAAACTTTCTTCTCACGAGCTTATATTGAACTTACAAGGGATTGCTAAATACTTTTGGAATTTGTTAAATTCCATTTTCCACATGAACATATTAACCATAGAGTCTTTCTGTTTTTGTCTACCCGAATATATGTTGTTTTACATAACTTTACATGTCATGTCTTGGTCATCCAATGTCATTCGTATTATACGTTGGATTACCTGCGTTCCTATCAAGGTCTACTTGAAAGGAAGTCAAAGGATACATCTTGCAGGCAATTTTCCTTTCATCTTGAACTGTGATGTTATTAAGTCAAGATATGATGGAAGTCGATACTAGAACATCCCACTCCAACAAGAAGAGATCTTTGGGAATTTCTACACTTGTCAATCAACCAAAAATGCCAGCCGACCAAAATGTGAACTTGTCTGTGTTTGTCAATCATGGTGAGTCTGTATAATGATACCTTTTATCTGTTTAAAGAGTAGAAATTAATGGAATCTAAAGTGACATCCATCATGTTCTGCTTTCCTGACTCATCCTTTGTTGTTACAACACATGAAAATTTCATTTGAAATAGAATTTATAAATAATTCTCAAGATTATCTTTGAAAAAGTTGGAAACTTGAGTTATGTGTTGATTTTCTGTTTCTCCCTATGAATATGGATAAAATAAATAAATATTCTGGTTTGAAGAGACTAAAAATGGGTGGTATAACGCGTATAATGTGTGTGTTATGTAGCTGCAATTGCATGGGACGAGATCAGAAGAAAGTGGACTGGAAATTTATCACAGAAACCTAAAAGGATACCGAAGGATCCAATTATAAGGTACACTAAATATTTTGTCTCCCGACTGTTGGAACCCGTGAAAATATGTAGTTGATTCAAGTTTGTCTATGTTTCATCAGGTTCTGAATTGCATGTCAATAGCATTATTATTCTAATAGTGGAATTCATCTTCCTATTGGCACTTCAGTTTCAATAGTAATGACGAATGATACACGCCTATTCCATTATGTTCATAAAGATCATCAAACAAATCTTATGTTCCAACTAGTTAGGATTTGTTATATTAAACAATTTAACCGGAGAGGCTGTTTGAGTTCCTTTTTTACTATATTGTTGAGTTGGGTGACAACTGACAACTCCCTCCCTTTCGTGATACCATGGATTTTCAGTTTCTTGCTGTTAAAAAATCGTGCTGGACTCTTACTCAGTGTCTTTGCTCTTGCAGCTGGTCCATGACCTATGAAGACTTACTCACCACCAGTGACCCTTTCCCGGAGCCAATCCCTTTAACTGTAAGTTATCTTGATACAAATACCATCAAAACCATTTAAATTTGTTGTATGCACATATAGTCATCATCTACCTCACAGGTGACACTTTTATCAATTTTTACTTCAACGAGCAAAAATATCAGCTCGTCTTCCTTTTGGGTGTCATGTTAACACTGTGCAACACTATTACTCGAATGCATTCTTGATTCAGGTAGGGAAAACGTGGCAATAACGAGTTGTATCCATGTATTTTGCAGGAGATGGTAGACTTTTTGGTCGATATATGGCAAGACGAGGGCATGTTTGACCAGATAATCTAGTTGAAGTTATTTTGGGGAGTGGGGAGGAGTTTATTTGGCCAGCAAATGCGGATATTGTTCAAGAAAATGGCTTATTTGCCTTCCACGGTGTATGCTCTTATGTATTCAAGAAAGAAATATAAATGAGCAACGGTGGACTTCAACTGTGTTTCCAGGGTCTTGTGTAACATTATTTGCATCGGTGATGCTTGTAACATAATATTGTAGCTAGTAAACTTTCTTAAAATAGAGAAGAGTTAACAACTAGATGTGTTTAAATAGAAAGTGTAGCAAGAGTAAGTAATTTGCACCCCTCTCAAGTTTTAGGCTACAAAAATAATTTTTTTCCTCTTCCGATATGTTGAAGTTTCTCCCTATTTTCACGAAATTTATAATAAATATCAAGTTAAAAAGCACAAAGTATAATCGCGGAATTCTAAAGCTAACAAGTTCAAGGGCTGTATGAATGTATGTAGACCTCATTGTTGCATCAACTTCGTTTACACTTTGTGTCATTGGGAACCACCACCGGTGCACATTCCATCTCCAGAAGAGCTCATATGGCCAGAATTCTAATCCCCAAACAGATCACAATCAACCTCTGCTTGGGTGACGATCAGCAAACCAAGATTTTATGCAAAAATCGAGCTTCGTTATTCTGAAAAATCCATTGTCATTTCATCAACTGCGTCTTCATTTAACTTTTCCAGCCTATTGCTCTCAGGTTAGCTGCTGTAAGTTCCATATGCTTCCCTAGGCTGTTCGAGAAAAGACAACAAAATAGGAGGAGTCAAGAAAATAGAGATCCAACACGAAATAGAATAATATATTTAAAATAGGATAGATAAAACATACGAGAGATCAGATGGAAGTCTGAACCCACCAATTTCGTACTCGTTTCAGTGCATGAATCTGAAACAAGGAAACAATAAAAATCGGTTTTAGGAATGTGTAGCCCTCATTCAGAAAGCATATAGAAACTAATAAAAAGTATAGACTAAACCATTTTACCACCCATGTCAAATGTAATCAGCTTCAGAAAAAAGGTAAGAAAGAAATGTGACTTGGAATGACAAGATGTGTTTGTGCCCGACTGTACTTCACAATGGTCTAGCAAGCAGTAAATTGCCACATGGTACAAAAGCGAAGCACCAAATCACAACATTTGTGCCACCACATAAATAGCCACACAGGACTACAAAAGCGATTGTTGCTTCTCCCAAAATTTGGTTTAACTTGGGACTCGTGATTATCGAACTCGTGACTTTAAGTATGATGCTCACCAAACAACCACTTGCCGCTAATACCAAAAACATAGTTTAAACCCTTTATCAGTCTAAAGTCACATTTTGATCACAATACAATATAAACAACATCCACACAGGACAACAAGATAAATATTGCTCCTCAACCCTTACTAAAAGACACATAATCCAAATTTGGATCGGTTAAATTAGAGAGTCATCCTATATCAGGCATGCCTGGCGAAGCTAGTTGACCAGTCTTGGAACGTAATACAAACAAATAAGGTTTAAAACATACCATCATTCCCGAGTACCTGAAGTCCAGCATTTTTAACAAGTTCTCGAACTTCATCGTTTCTTCCCTCATGAACCTGCAAAATAAAAGGGACAAAAATTTATCTTCGATCCTGATTTAAGAGCAACAGCTAAAAAAACCGACAGCTTTTTGAGTTTGTTTAGCATGCTAAGAGCTTGGTGGACATGTGAACTGATCAAACCCAAGCTTTTGATTTTCCTTCGAGTCTCAGCTAAGGGAGAATGAATACATTTTGCAAGGATGCCAATATATTGTATTATATATGCTATTAACTGAGTCAAAGCTGCCTCACACACAACTTTTTCACAAAATTCCTCAGGGAAATCATTTTTGAATCTCTAATGAGAGTTAGGTCAAAATAAACCTACCATGATTCTCAACAATATGCATTGTTAATCACTTGCTGAACACTGGTTCACAGTTATGAGAAATTGAGAATGGTAAGATGCCAACAGGAAAAATAACATAAGACAACTGACTGTATATAGACAGGAGATCTACAGATATCTACCGGAAGGTATATATAAAACATAAAACCATTAAAACCAAGGGCGATTCCTCTTTTCAATAATTAACTTATCTTTCAAATAATATTTGCCAAACATGACTATTTACGAACATCATTCCTGGGCAGATTGATTGCTTAGCAGCTTAATAAAGAAAACGTCACCCAGTATACCACAAAAAAAGATGTGTTTTCATCCATACCCCATGAAAGATGAGGAAAAAGGAGGATTAAGAACAGCAAGAAGAAGAAATAAAATAGTACCACGATGCGAAGTCCAGGCTTTGTAATATCAGGCTATTGGGGTAGATGCTCCACCACATCTGGTGTGCATTGAGCACCTTCTATGACAGTTCCCTCGCTGATGGCTAACAAATGCTTCTTATTGACCATACCATCAATAGTTGTAATGTATCTGCAATCAACCAAGTTTATGCACAAGCATCATTAATTTGATAACTAGTCACAGTTCTGCCTAGGAAACATCAAGAAACAAAAATGAAAGTAAAGCTTACTTCTTAGATAAATTGTATGAAGGGTGTGAAATCTTTTGAGTAAATTCACCTGTAACCCCACACAAACATATTAATGCCACATATTTAATACATCACACCAAAGCCGAGAATGTATAATCCTTCAATTATTCATATCAGATATATACCATCATTTGTCACAATAATCAACCCAGTCGTGGCAACATCAAGGCGACCAACTGTAAAGAATCGTGGCTTTGGAACCCCAGGATATCTTTTATTCTGACAAAAATGCAAAATACATTCAAAGCCACCAAAAATTGTTCAAAGAAACAGTTCCACATTGAGATTCAAGTCCCTTAAAAAATTAAACAATTCTAGCAGTTTCTCATTCCCAACTCTTCATATAATCATCAAATAGAGATATCACAGACTTCGTCTCCTTTTCTCCAGCTGAACATATGTAACCGCAAATTATTTAATTTGCATCAGTCCACCACTAAACTCAATGTGATGCTAAATTCTAGTGTGAGAACTGATACATATAGATGACAAACCCTTTCGCTTTTTCAAAGCAAGATAAACCTTTGGAGGTAGTTTCTTAGCCAGACGTCTTCCATTCACATATATCACATCTTGACCAGGATCAACTCTAGTCTGCTTACAAAATCCGAATTCAGAATCAAACGACACCATATTATATCAATACACAATGTGACATCATAACATCAGAATCCCAATAATACGAAAAACCATAGCATTTCGTTGAATTATTACAAAACATCTAATGCACTCAAACAAATATAACTGGATTCCATATGCTGCTGGGGTGTGTTGCATCATACAGAACCATTGACAGTCACCTTCCCTTGAAAAATCAGCTCTTCACTACTTCTCCTCGATGCAACTACCAAAATCCCATGCCATAAACATAGTTAAAAATAAATGAGATTAGAAGTCTTAAAATCCCTAACAGCTTGACGTGTTACATATTTACATAGCACACTTATGAAAACTGTTAAGAGAAGTCCCAAAAGCTGAAAAATATATGAAAAAAGTAATGAAATGGCCTATATGGAAGGTTACGAGCTTCATAACAACAAAGTATCCTCTCGGCGAAAAAAATTCAATAGTCAATAGTAATTTTAAATATTTTTATTTGAGTTATGTTATTTTCATCGAGTCCAACAGTCAGAAGTCTTTTGTCATCTATGTACTTTCAATCAATAAGCTCTCGAATCTCCAGGTAGGCCCTCAGAGTCTACGGGTGCAAGATGAACAAAGTCTTTTCACAGCAACAAGGCTGGAGCTCGATTTTTTCCAAGCTTAAAGCTTACATAACATCATTCAAAAGCTCAAGAGATCTCATGAGCTTTCTATTGTTGTTATGGTTGATATATAAAATATTCAGACCACGCTATAAGTCAATTAAAGGTAACCCTATCCAATATTTTCCAGCTTTAAAAAGGGATCCAATTTCTTTTTATATATAATCCAAAGCACTATTATTTAAAAGCCTAAACTTTGATTCATTTTAATAACCAATTGGAACTAAATGAGCTGAGTTCAAGTGTGGAAGCAACTTATAACACCACAGCCACAGTACTTGTGTTGGGACAAAACAAATTTAATTTACCTCCAGCGGCTGTAAGAACCTTCGCCAGCCGCTGCGGAGGCTCGCGGAATCTCTCATTATAAAACCTGCGAGCCGCCTTCGAATACTTCAGCGGCACAGAAGCAGTCGGCTTCCTTTGTCAACATTTTTAGCATTGCCACCACTGACCTTTTTCTTCTTCCTCTGAGTTTTCGCTTCCACCATGACGCGAAGGTAACGTTCCGGCGGTGTCGTTTGGAGGGTGAGGTTTCCCTTCTCGTCTCTGACAATCCATGGGATGAATAGCTGCTCTCCGAGCTCTGAACAATCCGATTAGCGGGTCCGAGTCAGCCGCTGGAGATATCGGCAGCTGGGGTATGAATTTAGGTTTGGGTTTGGGTGGAGCGAAGGTGATGTTGGATTCAGAAGAGAGAGAGGAAGTTATGAGAGTGCAGAGGCGGCAGCGTGGAAAGATGGCGGGTTTGGAGAGGTGGAGGGCTGTGAATGCAGCGGCCACAGCTGCTATCGCCGCCATTAGCGGTTATCTTCGCGGCGGAATCCTGTTGCAGATTTTATTTACTATGGTTTTGTGGCGATGACAACTTACATATATACGATGATTAAAAAGATAATTATATTTTTATTTGCAATGGCTCCTTAATTTTAACAATAATTTGGGGAAATTTCAAAATTAATATCATGATATAAATTTAATAATAATAATCAAAATATTTATGATTAATCAAAATTGATTTAATAAGCATATGATTTAATTAATTATAGTCCAAACGTTTAAGATTAATCAAAATTGGTCCATATGATATATATTTAATCAAAAATGGTCACAAAACCTCTTTCAATTATATGATAACTTTTGATAAAATACAATTTCTGTAGGACCTCCCATATGATATATGGTTAATCAAAAATTGTCACAAAGCCCCTTTCAATTGTAAGACCACTTCTGATAAAACATAATTTCTGTAGGATTAATTTTGATTAGTTATAAATATTTGGATTAGAAATTGATTAAAATCATATCATATGAGACCAATTTTGATTAGCCCTACACATTTAGAAATATTATTGATTAAATTCATATCACACCGGAGTAATTTTGAAATTTAACCATTATTTAAATACTTTTTCTAATTTTAAAATCATTTTTCGATTGGATAAGGTATTGTCACTGCCGTTGCAACCTGGTACCACTAGTCCACTACTACACAGACACAGCGGAAAAGAGAATAGAATGGCGAAAAACCCATCAAAAAAATCGGATTTTGGAGCTTTCACGGAGAAGTTTACTCTGCTGCCACAGCCTTCACCTCATCAACTTCCTCTGAGTGGCCTTACTTTCGCTGTCAAAGACATGTCAGTTTCTTCCTCATACCGTAACAATCCGACTCCCCTTTTTTTTTCCTTTTTTGTTTTCTTTTTGTAGATTAAATCACAATAAATTGGTAATTACCAGTTTATTTTAAGATTAGTAAGTAATTACGCATTCTGGGGTAAAGTTATATATTTTCAAAAATATGGGTTCACCTGAATACAAGTCTGTTGAATTTTATGTGCATTTGGAAACAATATAAGTTTTACCCTTTAATGTTCCATATTTTAGTGGGTTTGGATGCATTTGTTATATGCATTTTAAGAAAATGGTGCCTCTAAATTTCTTGGCAGAGTAATGGAAATCCTTCATTCATCTTTACGTGTCCGTGTTACTGAGAGCCATGATCGGAGGACGCACTCTCAGTGGCCCCAAAAACCTCTATATTTCACTTATAGTTGCGAATACTTTTCATGTCTCTCCAAATTCAAGTTATTTAGCTGTAATTTCTCTTTGTTTTTGTCATTTTCCATCTGTTGATATTTCAATGTTGATTTCTGAATTTGATAATAGTGGTAAAATTTATTTGTTAGATTTGATGTGGAGGGATATGTGACTGGATTCGGGAATCCGGACTGGGCTGGGACACATTCTGCTGCTACATCAACTGCCCCTGCTGTAATTGAGCTGCTCAATGCAGGTGCCACATGTGTTGGTAAAACAGTAATGGATGAAATGGCTTACAGGTTTGGTCATATCGTGTTCTTTTTTCATCACGAAACCTTTAAACATTCTATTTATTCCGGTCTCCCGTTAATCTAATTATGGTACATATTTGACACAATGGTCTAATGTACTATGGTCATATTTCATGTGGTGTAGTATAGATTTCGACATATATTTGAAGCTAGAATCCACTTTTCTTGGCAGCATAAATGGAGAAAATATACATTACGGGACCCCAGTCAACCCACGTGCTGAAGATCGAGTACCTGGAGGATCATCCAGTGGATCTGCTGTTGCTGTTGGTGCTATGCTTGCAGATTTTTCCTTGGGTGAATTTTCTCACTGAGAAAAATATTTTCTGAAGATTTTTCCTTTGTTGACTCGAAACGATTATTTATTATAGGTACTGATACTGGAGGAAGTGTTAGAGTTCCTGCTTCATATTGTGGAATTTACGGATTCCGACCATCTCATGGCATCATTTCAACTTCTGGAGTAATACCAATGTCCCAAAGCTTTGATACAGTTGGTAAGTATTCATAGAATCATGCTGATAAAATATTAGTTAGTAAATTTCTCACAGAATTTCTCTCAGGCTGGTTTGCTAGAGATCCCGTGATATTGGGTCAAGTGGGGAAGATTTTATTGAAATTGCAAGATGACGATCCTGCAAAACTTGGTCGTATTATTGTTGCAGAAGATTGTTTCAAACTTCTAAACATCCCAAGCAACCAACTTACAGAAGTTCTCATAAGCTCAGTACAGAAGATACATGGAAGTATGCCTTTTTCATCATTCCATTATCTTAAATGCTTTTTATACAATCAATCTTAAACATACTCACAACTTGGAAATAAACCCAAAAAAGGGAAAACAACCCTTCTAGAATGATTTGAGGATCAAGTTTTCATGAAAGTACCTTGTTTTATGTAGGTCAGACTATAGAATATATATCTCTGGGAAGCTTTATTGACGCCAATGTCCCCATCTTAAAGAATTTTATAAATATTGAAACTAAAAGTCAGGACTACAATATACCATCATTGGCAGTGCTTTCAAGTGCTATGCGATTGCTTCAAAGGTACATATTACGATGATTTCACGAGTTTTTTTTTTTCTTTCTATATTATGTTTATAAAGTTCCTACATCTGATTGAGAATCCTAAATTTCTTGAAATCAGGTATGAATTCAAGAAAAATCACGGTGAATGGGTAAGTTCTGTCAAGCCTGATTTAGGCCCTGGAATATCAGAGCGCGTATGGGAAGCCATTAGAGCAACATATGACAGTATTGACATATGCTATTCATTGAAGACTGAACTGCGTGCTGCTCTCAGTTCGCTATTAGGGGTACTTATTTTCTGTACTCGTCTATGTGTTGCATAACATCCTTTCCTTGTATGATTTGATTTGTGTCACATTCATCTAAATTGTGCCTAGTTTTATTAAAAGTCAAGGATTTTGATGCGCACAAGCATTAAAACATATCCTATCAATGGGATTATTTGGAATGATCATGGCTGTATGTTATATATATAATCAACTGCTCAGTATAATGTTACTGGTCCAAATAGTGCCACAAAGTTACTATCTTTTCTTTTTTAGCAGAGTTTTGCTGCAACAATAAAAATATAAGACGTTGTATGTTCAATTTCAGCAATTCTTGATATTGGAACCACACTCTGCGTAATAGCAACATTTTCGCGTACAATGCTTCCAAAAAAATGTCATGTCCACGCCACCTGTTTTACTATTTTATTTGTAATTATTGTTGGTATTATACATAAAAATGTTCCTGTCCCTGAATATAGTTTCAGGTTCTGTCCTTGATAGCTATGCCATCGTTTTCAACAGGATTACGGGATCCTTGCAATGCCTACAGTTCCGGGGCCTCCACCAAAGCTACAAACGGAGGCAAGCACATTGGAAACTTTTCGGGCCAAGGCTTTTAGTTTGTTATCTGTAGCTGGAGTATCTGGATTTTGTCAGGTCTCTTTTTCTTTCTTTCTTTCTTTCTTTTATTTTAATAATATATATGATCAAAATAATTTGGAATGTGTATGAACAGGTGAGCATACCATTACGCATGTATGATGGTTTACCTGTGGCAGTTTCTTTGCTGGCAAATCATGGTTCTGATGGATTCTTACTCAAATTTGTTGAGTGCATCTATTCATAAAACTCACTCCATATATAGATTATTAATTAATATTAGTCATCAGAATTTTACTTTGGGATATTGTTTTAGAGTTGTGATAAGGAATATTTGATGATAGGGGTGCATCCACCATGCATTGTGAATATTCCATTGCACGATGGATTAGCGTATAAATGTCAACTTTTTAGTTGCAGTAATGATTCGTGAACCATTAGGTTCTGGTATATGTATAAACTTGAGTTGAGTTAAAGAAATTATTTTGAAAAAATGAATGCTTGTTTATTAAGTTTTATAATGTATATAGTTGATGATAGTAGAAATAGTAATAAGTTGACATTACGATAGAAATTCTAATGAAAGTGTCAAATAATGTCATTACATTCTTGTTGAAAGGGTAATTATTATGCCTAATCACAGTCTTAATTGATAATTCAAAAGGCAAGAGTAATTAGATATGCATTATATATATCTCAAATCTTGATATTATGTTGAAATACCCAAAGTCGAATATGGCTAAAAACCTTGTTTGTGGGGATTTAATTTCTCATCACTCAAAACAACAAACAAGACAACAAACAAGAGTTGGTTTACCAAAATGGTATGAGTTGAATTGCTTAGTTGATGCTTTCATTAGCTTATGTTTTTTTTTACTATTCCCGAACTAATGGAGGACAAACTCGAACTCAAGTTGTTTACAAGAGGAGTAGGTTGACGACTACTAGGTCACAGCCCTGGAGGTGCATCCATCATGCATTGTGAATATTCCATTGAACGTTGAATTAGCGTATAAATGTCTACTTTTTAGTTACAGTAATGATTCGCGAACCATTAGGTTTTGTCTTCTGATATATATATATATATATATATATATATATATATATATATATATATATATATATATATATATATATATATATATATATATATTGAGTTGAGTTAAAGAAATTATTTTTTTTTAAAAAAAGTAATACTTGTTTATTAAGTTTTATACCGTATATAGTTGATAACAGTAGAAATAATAATAAGTTGTATGCCATTATAATAGAAATTCTAATGAAAGTGTCAAATAATGTCATTACATTCTTGTTTGAAAGAGTAATTATTATGACTAATCACAATCTTAATTGACAATCTTGATATTATGTTGAAATATCCAAAGTCGAATAGGGCTAAAAACCTTGTTTATAAGGATTTCATTTCTCATCTCAAAACAAAAAACAAGAGTTGGTTTACCAAAAGGGTCTGAGTTGAATTGCTTAGTTGGTGTTTTCATTAGCTTCTTTTTTTCTTTTTTGACAATTCCTAATTTGGGTGAGAGATATACTCGAACTTTGAACTCGGACCGTTTACAATGTCACAATCCTGATCATTACCTTATGTTTTATTATCTAACACGTTGGTTATATAAAGAATATGTTTATTATTTAAATCTATTAAAAAGTTGGTTATATAAAGAATATGTTTATTATTTAAATCTATTAAAAAGTTCCATGATCGTGGATCCCAATTCCATTCATTTCACAAAATTAGCTCTTTTTAAAAAAACAAATTTGAAGATAAGCATTTACATATTTTGTCTGTTTTTTAGGAGGCATTATAGGACGGCACAAAGAGAGAAGAAATTGCCATTTGTCCTCGTGCCGGCATGTCGTTACTAACAAAAAGATGTAGTCCAGTTGACTTCTTTTCCCTACAGTGCCCTTACCTCCAATTTTGGCAATTACCAAGGAAACAACATTTTTCTTTTAAAAATTTAATCAATATCGCTAATGTTGCGAAACTTACTTGAAATAACTTCGTCAGTGACAACATAATTTTTTTAAATAAATTGGAATGATAATTGTTAAAAGAGATTATTTTGGACAAAATATGTGTAATATGATAATATAATATAAATTGATGCTTTATTATATTATTATAATATAATAAATAATTTCTATGTATAACTTTTTGCTGACAGTTTATGATATTTTCATGAAACGTATTCTCATTTCCAAAAACAAAAATTAAATACTATACTACAATTTTCGATTACCATAATCAAGAATACACAACTATTTTCAAGAAATACGTTATTAATACATAATCTTACAAAAGACATAATCAATTTTGACAAAATCACATGAATTAAAGATAACGATAATATAAAAAAAGTATCGTTTGATGCCGTCATTAAGGATGATATCCAAAAACACATATCAGATATATCTGTAAATGTCTCGTAAAGACGACAACAACACAAACAACGTTAAGAAATATATAGGATATCGCAAAGGTTCAAATCTATCATTTCCGTCAAAATAGTATCTTATGATTTTGATTATCAAGTAAGTTAAAAGAATATTAATGATAAGATTCTATCATCTATCCACTATTCCACTTGACCATACAATAAACGATGAAATATAAATTATAGCGTGGCCAAGTTCCAATCACGCTACGCTAAACGTAGAAACACCAACTGTAGGCACATACTTTTTTAACTGACCTTTCAAGAACTCTTCATATCACGTTACAGTCTGGCTTCCTCTGTAAATGTTCGATGCAATTACCGTGAGAGTTCCAAAACATTATGTTAAATATGATAAACTAATTTTTCCTACATCTCCATTGGGATTGACCCACGAATTAGCGTGTTTTCACCTCCTCCATTGGCAAAATAATGAGCAGTAGGAAGCTGGGTTCATCCACATTGTTTGCTTTCTTTACCTTTATTGTTATGCTACGGTCAGGTTTCCTGCAGTTGGTGCACTGCCAAGTTGGTGAATTCAGTCCACCAAAGTCGCAAGATCAAGCAAATCTTGATTTGTTGACACGATTAGCTTACAGTGGGCTCGATAATCTGACCTCTGATATTCTATCAAGTAAACTTGTTCAAGATTATAGCTTTTGCATTGTGAATCCGTAGGTGTTTGATTCTCATGTTCATTTTTTATTATTATGTATGTTTCAAGAAAATGCTGAAACTTTTTGTGCGTGTATGCGGTGGGGGAGGAGGTCTTAGCTTACTGGGTTTCATAAATTGCTGATATTAACGAATTATGCATTGAGACTCTAACTTTTCAGTCTTCTATTTTTCTCAATATGTTTCAAGAAAATGTCGAAACTCACAAAAATGGTTTTTCTTTTCCTTTTTCTGGGTGTTTTTGTGTGGTATTAGTGGGTTTTAGAGATGGTAGATTTTTTTTCAAGAAATGAAACATGTTGATTTCCATTATCTATTCATGTTGTAGGGAAGCTGAATGGAACACAGCTTTTAATTTTTCTTCAGATTTCAGTTTTTTGACTGCTTGCCTGGCCAAAACTGGAGGTAATACCAAGCCCATGTCTCTGTTTGTTTGAAAAAATTATTAGAAACACGGACAGGAGTCAATTAGTTCACTTAAGTTGTTTTAAGATTTAAAATTTATGTTAATTTTTCACTGTAAATTAGTGATGTATATGGCATGAAATTTAGATTGTTGAAGACAATGTTACCAGGTAAAAGTGACAGGACCTAGGATTGTATTTTAGGATGGTAAGATCAAGATTTTGTTACATATCACGTATCGGTACTACTCAGGTAAAATTGGAATTGGAATTTTTTTTCTTTTAACACCTCACACGTGAAAGTTCTCATTAAACAGTTGAGGGGCACAACTTATAGTGCCTGCTACTCCGGTTTCCATCCCTATTTGGTAGTATTCTATTTATAGTCGAGCTTATGACACATGTTTAGTGTTAGTTGGATCAAAGTTTTGGGCGATTTTTATATGGAATTGACCAAAAGTTGCTATAACTTACTTCATCGTTTTAGATAGGAATAACCACCTTTAAAATTCGATCATTGGCAGTTCAATGTAAATTCCACCAAATCCCACCAAATATGGATTACATTTCAAATCTATAACTTTTGTACAGTGCATGCTTTCAAATCTGTTTCAGCATTTAGTTTAGCACTTCTATCATTGAACTTCTTAGTTCTTCAACCACAGATATTACTTCAAGATTATGCGATGCAGCAGAGTTAGAAGTTTACTTTAATAACTTGAAGAATGATTGGAATCACATGACGCCTAACAGGAATTGTAACTCTACGCATTGGGTTGCTGGTTGCGAGCCAGGATGGGCTTGTAGCATTGGCTTCGACGAGCCTGCGTACTTTGAAAACTCTCATCAAATACCTGTGAGGCAGGCTGATTGCCAGTCTTGCTGTGAAGGTTTCTTCTGCCCATATGGTATCACTTGCATGATACGTAAGTTATCAAGAAGCTTCAATGTTAAATTTATTTAGTTAGTTCTATATTTGAACTTGTTTATAGTCCTCTTTACTGGGTTCTATATGAGTCTGTTCCGAACATATAAAAAAATGTTTTTTTGATAGTAAACATTATAAAACTAATGATCCGTATTAGTGTGAGTCGTGTGCTGAGGTTTAAAATAATATTGTCATCCTATAACTGATAAATACATCCTTACTAAATTGTTTTGAATTGAAGCATGTCCATTGGGTTCCTACTGTCCACTTGCTACACTCAATCCTAATACGAGCATGTGTGCACCGTAAGTACAATTTCAATTTCAACTTGTGATGACGCTTCTCTGAACTTTGTGTTTTCCCATTCTATAATGTTTATAACATATTTAGTCATTGGACTTTACAGATATTCTTACCAACTACCTCCGGGAAATTCAAATCACACCTGTGGTGGTGCAAATGTGTGGACAGATGCTCGATCAAGTATTGAGTTATTTTGTTCGGCAGGTTCTTATTGTCCCTCAAGTACTGAGAGAAAGGCTTGCAGTAGTGGGTAGTGATTTCTATCTAAAACTCTGTCAAAATATGATTCAATTTTTTTATTTGAACTTTTCTGGACTTAAATTTTAATTGCACCGCTTTATTTCCATTACAATACTTGTTTCCTACTTTTTCAGGAATTACTGTCCAATGGGTTCTACAGATGAGAAACGTAAGTTTCGAGTTAAAGAACATAAACTCACTCTTTCCTGGTCCTTACCATAGTTGTACGTGAAAAGCTTTATTGGAATAGATGATCAGCTGGAAAAATCACTGATCACTCTGACATTTTTCAACCCATCTTAAATGCAAATATGTCAGGATGCTTCAAGCTGACTACATGTGATGCCAAAACAGAAAGTCAAGATATTCATGCATACGGTGTTATGCTAATTGTAAGTAAGCCCAAACTTGATGGCATTTCTAGTTTATCTTACCATGTATTATATTCAATACAAACGTATAAAGAATCCAAACTGATATGACCCTGTTGTGTTCTTACTCGCATTTTGATTATCTAGTTTCATTGCATATGAAACAGTTGATAAACTGTATACCAATTAATACCGCAGGCTGCACTTAGTACCCTTCTGATCATAATATATAACTGCTCTGACCAAATTCTTACGACAAGAGAAAGGAGATATGCCAAATCCAGGGAAGCAGCGGCACAAACTGTAAGGGAGAAGACACGAGCACGCCAAAGGTGGAGAGCTGCTAAAGAAGCTGCTAAAAAGCATTCGCAAGAATTTCGGTCTCAATTTTCGGGCAGATTTTCTAAGACGAGTCTTCCAAATTCTGACCAGGTTAAAATTTTGAATCGAACAGAAAGTGAACCGACAGGCGATTTATATCCATCTTTGTCACCTACTGCATCTCGAGCTAAGAAAACGGAACCGGTCCATCTTATGAACATGATGTATGAGATTGAAGGTGATTCCGCTAGTTTTGATGGCTTTGATCTTGAGTCTAGAGAAATGAATGGCAAGAAAGTGATCTCAAAAGAAAAGGATATTCACACTCACAGTCAGATTTTCAAGTATGCTTATGCACAACTTGAGAAAGAGAAAGCTCAGCAGCAGAGAAACAAGGACCTTACATTCTCTGGTGTCATTTCAATGGCAATGAACAGAGAGCCGATTAAACGACCTCTGGTTGAGATTTCATTCAGAGACTTAACTGTCACTCTAAAAGGAAAAGATAAGGATCTTTTGAGGTCCGTCACAGGGAAGATAAGACCTGGCCATATTACAGCTATTATGGGCCCATCAGGAGCTGGAAAAACGACATTTCTTTCAGCTCTTGCAGGAAAAGCAGTTGGATGCATGGTTAGCGGAATGATATTCATTAATGGGAAGGCGATATCTATTCACTCCTACAGAAAAATCATTGGTTTTGTTCCACAAGATGACATTGTGCATGGGAATTTGACTGTGGAAGAGAATCTATGGTTTAGTGCAAGGTGCAGGTAACTAACGTTTAGAATTTAGTACTGAACATTTTATAAATGCAATATCTTTTAGTGTAGTCATGCATTCATAATATGAATGGAGGGCGGGCAGGGGTAGTGGACCGCAACAAACATGAAAATTGATAAATGGATTTTTAATGTTACATTTTTTTTTTCTTATTCTAGTTTTTAAATTTATATTTCAGATTTATTTTATTGATATCGATTGAATGTTCTCATATAAGAGCAACTTGGCTAGTTCGCTGGACTGGTATGGAATTGATTCACTAATTGGCTCATTAATAGGCATTGTTGTACATAGAAATCATAATTTAGACCTTTATCCTATGGTATGAATGTAGTATGTGTATGTGGAACTATTTTACGAAAAAGTAGAGTGAAAACATAATTGTCTTTATAATGTACTCTATAATCTTTTCAGGTTCTTGATCATTTCCCCATTTCCCCTTTATACTAATGAAATCATTGCACCACAAAATTCAGTGGCATTTACTTTTAAAATTTTGAAGACTGTCTGCAGATTTACAAAAGCCGGACAAGGTTCTTATTGTTGAACGTGTCATTGATGCCTTGGGATTACAGGCAGTACGGGGTTCATTAGTTGGAACAGTGGAAAAGCGTGGTATCTCTGGAGGTCAGAGGAAACGAGTAAATGTTGGCCTGGAGTTAGTAATGGAACCTTCATTATTATTCTTGGACGAACCAACATCAGGGTTGGATAGCTCATCTTCACAGCTACTTCTTAGAGCACTTCGACGAGAAGCTCTGGAGGGGGTTAATATCTGCATGGTTGTCCATCAACCAAGGTAATAGTCACAACCTATATTACAATTTGGGATTTCTAAACGACCTGATTACAGTTAATGTATGCAGCTAAACATTGTTATTTTGTTCGCAATTACACTTATTGTTAGAAAATAAAGAAGCAGTGGCCTCTACATGAATAACAATTGTTGTGAATTCGACCCCGATCACACCAATCTATACGATATATCTATTTTAGCAATACACAATGTTATGAATCTCTCAGGTTGACTCATATAAATGGTCTCTTCCAACTCTCCATGTAAAAACGCTGTTTTCACATCCAGTTGTTCTAGCTCCAAGTCATAGTGAGCAACCAAGGCAAGTAGTAACCTTATCGAGCAATGTTTGACTACAGTAGAGAATATTTCATTGAAGTCTATCCCTTCAATTTGTGCAAAGCCTTTGGTGACTAGCCTGGCTTTGTATCTCTCCTTCTCTGTCCCTGGGATCCCTTCCTTTTTCTTGTGGATCCATTTACACCCCACAACTCTCTGGTTCTTGGGCCGATCCACAAGCTTCCAAGTCTGATTCTTGGAAGCCATCTCATCCCGCATTGCTTCAGTCCACTGGTCTCTATCCTTGCCACTCATTGCTCCCTTGTATGTCTTTGGCTCCATGTAAGCTATATCCTTGGCCACATCGAACGCGTAAGAAATAAGATCCGCATGTCCATACTACAATGGTGGTCTTACTGCTCTTCTTCCCCTATCTCTTGCTCTTCTTCCCCTATCTCTTACTAGAACATATGAATCTAATCCGTTCCTTTGATTTAAAGCTTCTCGTCCCTGTTGTTCATCTCTTTGAGGTTCTTCTTGAGTTCCATTATCAACTTCCATAGGAGCTTTAGTTCCTTGAAACTCCACCTCAACTTGAGATTCATCTTTGGAATCATTTTCATTAGATTCATCCAATGTTTTAGTAGCTGGATATCCCATCTTTGATTCATCAAAGACTTCATTCCTACTAATCAAACACTTATGTTCTCCTGATTCGAGGCACCAAAGTTTGTATCCCTTCACACCAGGTGGATAGCCTATAAAGATGCATTTCTTAGCACGTGGCTCGAGCTTGTCCTGTCTTACGTGAGCGTATGCCATACAACCAAATGCTTTCAAAGTGTTGTAGTCTGCTGGTTTCCCATACCAAAGCTCCACCGGTGTCTTAAAATTATTGGCAGACGGACACCGGTTGATCAAATAACAGCAACTTAGAAACTTATACTGAATGAAATTACAGCAACAAATTTTTGATGTTCTTCTGTTCCATTCATGTTCAGTACCAGAATCAAGACATCAAAACTTTCCACTTCTCCTGCACACTCAAACGATCTAAAGAATTCACATTGATTTGCCTATATTGACCAGTTCTTTGAGAATCACGTTGACAGCAGTTAAACTCACTTTATTATTTGCACTAAAGATCAACGCACACTCATGAACAACTTTTCAGTTTCTTCCAAGAAAACAGAGCATGGACAGTATGCTCTATGGCCTAACCAATACTCACCTCTTGGAACGCCCAGCAACGTAATTTCAGGAAAAATAAATCTCATGCACAGAGCACCAAGAATCAACGCATAATCAGAATCGAAATAATCAAATTCAAGCAGTAATAATATGGAATAAAAGCAAGGAAAAAAATACACCGAATATACGTGGTTCGACAATTTTTTCAGCCTACATCCACGGGAGGGGGAGCATTTCCATTAAGCACCAAGAAACCAAAATGTTTACAGATTGTCTTCTCCTCACTTCACGATCATTTTCATCTCAGAAAGCCTAATCAAGATTAGTGAGTGTATGAGAACTGCAATCTGGTTTCCTACACTTTGTTGCTCGATGCTTTCTCGATTCTCCGGGGAGAAATTCCTTCGATCTATCCTCCTCGATCTATGCTGGAAATTTCTTCGCGCTTTGCTTCTCAGAAACCGCTCATAGTCCTCTGCCTTCTCTCTCCAATTAGTTGTCTTTTATAGCAGATATAACTTGCTTCCTAAACTTCATCAAAGCCGTCCAAATTGTATCCATTTGAGTGGCTAGGATTGAATCTGAAACAAATATTAAAACAAAGCAAAACAAAGGGTAAAAGAGTAATATGGATATAGTTCACTTCTGTATATTTTGGAACATCAAGAATGCAAACATGTCTTTGTTGGTTTAAGAGTCGTCAATCTTCTTTACTTAACAGCAGTGAGCCTGACATCTCAGAAAATCATGGTTACCTATGAACCCATCAAACTTCTTATACCATTGTTTTGGAGCTTGTTTGAGACTGTACAAGCTCTTATTAAGTTTGCATATCATTTTCTCTTTACCTTGTACTTCAAAACCTTGTGGTTGCTTCATATAAATTTCTTCACCCAAATCACCACGAAGAAAGGCCGTCTTTACATCTAACTTTTCTATATGCAAATCTTCTTTTGCCACTAATCCAAGTACTGTTCTAATAGTGGTGCTTCACCAATGGTGAGAAAATTTCGGTGTAATCAACACCTTCCCTTTGTTGAAAGCCTTTTACAACAAGTCTTGCCTTGCACCGTTTGGTACCATCATGTTCTTCTTTAATCCGGTACACCCACTTATTGTGTAATGCTCTTTTGCCTTTTAGAAGTTCTGTCAACTCCCACGTCTTATTAGATAACAGTGAATTCATCTCATCATTCATGGCTAACTCCCCACTTGATTGAATCATCATTTTGCATCGCCTCTTCATAGGACTCCAGTTCACCTTTCTCTGTCAGCAAAATATAATGAAGTGCAGGAGAGTATCTCTACGGTGGTCTGATTGTTCTAGAAGATCTCCTGAGTTCATTCACCGGAGTTTGTGGGTCATCATCTTGTGCAGTAGCCTCTTTATCTTCCTGGATATCAGTTTTCGTCTCATTCACAGGGATATCTATCAATGACACTTCATCTGTCTTCTTGACTTCAGAACATTCATGATTTGTCCTTGTACATTACATGCTCATTAAAGATTACATCTCTGTTCCGAATGATCTTCCTGTTTTGGGCATCCTAGAAACGATAACAAAACTCATTATCTCCATAACCAATAAAGAAACACTTGTTGGATTTCGGATCAAGTTTTGTTCTGCTAGCTGAATCAATATGAACATAGGATAAACATCCAAACACTTCCAAGAAATAAAGGTTTACTTCTCTGCCGCGCCGGACCACTTCTGGGATTCTGTAATCAAACGGCACCGAAGGTCCTCGGTTGATGAGATAAGTTGCAGTGGTAGCTGCGTCAGCACAAAATGATTGTGGCAATCCAGCATGCAATCTCATGCTCCTTGCAAGTTCATTCAGGGTTTTGTTCATCCTTTCAGCTATAACATTCTGTTGAGGTGTACCAGGAATGGTTTTCTCCATCTTGATCCTGTTCTGTGCACAATACTTTTTGAACTCAACATCTTCATATTCTCTGCCATTATCAGACCGTAAGCACTCCACCTTCAAGTTGGTCTCAGTTTCTACCATGGCTTTCCACTTTTTAAAGGTTTCATAAACATCAGATTTATTTTTCAGAAATAAACCCATACTTTCCTGCTTGAATCATCGATGAATGTGACAAAGTATCTTGAGCCTCCAAGGGATGCAATAGGATATGGTCCCCGTCCGTCAGTATGAACCAGTTCTAACTTTGCTGCTTTCGGTTCTCTAACCCCTTTTGAAAATGTCACCTTCTTCTGCTTTCCAAATATACAACTTTCGCATAGTTGTGTTCAACGGACTTTAATTCCAGTAGCAACAGCATCTGCATTCTTTTCTCACTCATATGCCCAAGTCTATAGTGCCATAGACTTGAATTAGCTCCAGCATCCACAGCTGCTAATGTATGTCTACAACTGGAAGTCATACAAAGGGTTCCAATTTTCTTTCCTCGGCAACAATCATGGCTCATTTGCTCACTTTCCAGAAACCATCACAAAAGGTCACATTATGGCCTTCATCATCAAGTTGTCCCACCGAGATAAGATTTTTTGTGAGTCCTAGTACATGTTTTACTTTGTAGATTTTCCACAATGATCCATTTGACATCTTCACACAGACAGCACCCATACCGACTATTTCCAAAGGTTTCCATCTACTAGAAAAACTTTTCCATAATTCGCCAGCGATGTAATTATAGAATACATCACGACTGACAGTGGTATGAAACGAAGCTCCTGAGTCCATAACCCATGAATCAACCATACTTTCCATGGATAGTGATAAAGCATCATGTACCTCCTCAGTCACAGCATTAGCGTTGTTCTTTATTGATTTGCAGTTCCTTTTTAAGTGGCTAGTCTCGCCACAACTCCACACTTCAACTTTTTCTCAAACGTATTTTTGTCTTTGCCACTTCTTGACTTGGACCTACTGCGCCATTGGTTAGAACTCCTTTCGGCACTCATGCTCGGCCTTTTTTATTTAGATTTAGAGCAGAACTCGATGATGTTCTTTCACCCGAATCCATCCTGCGAACTTCTTCAGCAAGAACTCGTCTCTAACATCATTGACTTGTAATTTTCCTTTGCCAACAGAATTGCTAACCGCTGCCCGCATTGATTCCAAGCATTTGGTAGAGACGCCAGAAGAATAAGTGCACGAACCTCATCATCAAAATTGTTTCAACCTATGTTAACTGTGAAACAATCGTGTTGAACTCATTGATATGTGCCGCCACAGAAGCACCTTCTCCAATCTTCAAGTTGAATATTTTTTTCATGAGATGCACTTTGTTGTTTGTTGACGGCTTCTCATATATGCCCAAAGAATGGACATCATTTCCTTTGTAGTTTTTGCCTTTGCCACATTGTGTGCCACGTTCTTTGTTAGTGTTAAGCGAATTACTCTAACACCTGTCGGTCAAGGAGCTCCCACTCATCATCCTCCATCTTTTCCGGCTTCTTTCCTGATAAAGGTTGATGCAGCTTCTTGCTATATAGATAATCTTTAATCTGTAGTCGCCATAACGTAAAATCTATGCCGTCAAACTTGTTGATTCCAGGTCTCGATCCATGTTTTCCAGCCATCGCTTCTGATACTTTGATGAAACAGTAGACCTGAATAGTACACACTAAGTAAGCTCCCAGGAAATAGAGAAACTCGATCTTTCCTAGACAGAACTTCAACATTCCCAGGAAAATTGGTGGGTCACACCGGTTCCACTTAAATACCGATTTTCCTAGACAGAATCTCCTTAGTCCATACGTATTCGCCTACCACACCAAAGCTCCACCCAACAAAAAAAGGACCTGGCTCTGATACCGTTGTTGGGGATGGACCGAAGCAATTGAGAATAAAACACCAATAATACAGAATAAAATAATCAACAAGAGCACATCGATTTACGTGGTTCACCCAACATAGGCTACGTCCATGGAGCTGCTGTAAATCTTTATTATAGGAAGAAATTTTTACAAGTGTTTACAAAACACTTAATCTCTCACAAACCCGACCCTGAGTATAACCAAGAGAACAATCTCTCTAGCTCACTCAAGAAAACACTCGAGAACTATATCTTTGTTTCCTTGGGTTTGGATTGATCAAATGAGAAGAATTACACGTCTATTTATAGGTGAGTTTTTCAAATGGGAACACATTTAGCCTCCATTGTTCTTTGGTCAAATTTGCATCTATCCAAAGCCATTCTTTATTTTGCTACCAACAAAGTTTGACATCAAACATGGCTGCCCAACCATTATTGTGGCATTCCACCTAACACATTTGTCCAGTCACACTGAACTACCATATTTATCACAATCAACTCAAATATAGCTGTCATAACCCAGTCTCATATCGGATCATGTGAGATGTATGAGTGGGTTTATAAGAATATTGAGAGCTAAGTACTTTGTGGTACAAAATACTACATGTTTGCGGGTCATCTCTAGAGTGTTAGGTTACGACGAGGGTGCCATGCTACAAAGGAAAGTGATTGTAACTCCCCCATCCACATTGAATTGTGGAAGAGTTGTGAATGGATAGCAATTTGAGTTAACTATTTCCATAGTCGAGGAGGGATCCAAAGAAATTATTTGTAAAACCCATTCTGTAGAGTCTTGTTTGTTTGTGTAATCTTATGGTTCCGGGGCGTGAAAATAGATGTCTATTAGTCGTGAGTTCTGTATTCAACCAAATGCTATCCAGAATAATCCAACACTTGAAAACAAAACGACTCCTTTGGAATGTCCCCTCTTCCTAGTTCTATTTACTTGAATTTTTGAACTTTTTGTTGGAAAAATATATGGGATTGTAATGAGAACTGGTACTTTAGTCCATCACTTAGTATTTTTGCTTTCTTGTTGCAGCTATACGTTGTTCCAGACATTTGATGATTTAATACTTTTGGCAAAAGGAGGTCTCACTGTCTATCATGGACCTGTAAAAAAGGTTGAAGATTACTTTTCAAGTCTTGGCATCAAAGTACCAGACCGTATTAATCCTCCGGATTACTTTATAGACATTTTGGAGGGAATGGTTAAAACTAGCTCAAGCTCAGGAGTGAGTTATACAGAACTTCCTGTTAGATGGATGCTACATAATGGTTATCCTGTGCCCCCATATCTGAGAAAATATGTATCTGAACCTGCTACATCAGCGATGAATAGTGATCGGGGTCACGAGATTCCTGGTTCTGTCCTGGAGGATCAATCATTTGCTGGGGAAGTATGGCAAGATGTTAAATGTAATGTGGAGCGTCAGCGTGACATGATACGACACAACTTCCTGAGATCGACTGACTTGTCAAATCGAAGAACACCTAATACTCTTGTGCAATACAAGTATTTCCTCGGAAGGTACATGATCACAAAGCTCTTCTTGATCAGAAATGTCAGTTGGCCTAATTTCAGTTACTTGTTTAAGAAGGGCTTTGAAGTGAAAACAAAAATGGGATATGTTAGTCATATTACTATATGTTGATACTCTTAATTTAGTTACAATTTTTTTCCCAACAAAATCACATTTTAGTTTTTTTCTAAATCTCAGGCTTGGTAAGCAAAGATTGCGAGAAGCTAAAACACAAGCAGTAGATTATCTAATCCTGTTAATAGCTGGTGCCTGCTTGGGATCACTAACCAAAGCGAATGATGTTGACTTTGGATTTGGTGCTTATACATTTACATTAATTGCTGTTTGTAAGTTCGTTGAACTTTTAGGCTCGTTTTAACTTTTTAATGAATCATTCAACTTTTTAAATACTAACATCACAAATTTTCATCTCCCAAGTCCAAAAAGCTACAAAATTGTTGTTTGTTCACTTCCTTTTTATGACACTTACTCAAGATTCACCTACTTTTCTTCTTCAGTAGTTTGCCATTCTTGCTCCATGGTTTCTAACTCGCCAAATTTCAGCTTTGTTGTGCAAGATTGCGGCTTTAAGATCATTTTCTCTCGACAAATTACAATACTGGAGGGAGAGTGCCTCTGGCATTAGCAGCCTAGCTAATTTTGTGGCCAAGGACACCATCGACTTATTCAATACCCTGATAAAACCAGTGGTCTATCTCTCAATGTTTTACTTCTTCAGTAATCCAAGATCATCCTTTGCGTATAACTACATTGTCCTGCTCTGCCTCGTTTACTGTGTAACTGGTATTGCTTACGTGCTGGCCATCTTTCTTGAACCCGGTCCCTCTCAGCTGGTATATATCGATAGCTCTATCTGAATAGCTATTACTATGGTAGTTTGATCTTACATAAGAATGATGGATTGAAACTTTCAATTTATGCAGTGCTCGGTACTACTTCCTGTCGTTTTGACTCTCATTACAACTCAGGTGAATGGAAGCAAATTCGTGAAAACTTTGGGAGGCTTTTGTTATCCGAAGTGGGCTTTAGAAGCATTTGTCATTGCAAATGCAGAACGGTATTTACAAATCTACCAGTGTCCTTAATTTTCTGATATTTAGACTGGCTTTTCTAACTCGTATATTGGAATCAGGTACTATGGTGTGTGGCTACTAACCCGTTGTGGTGCACTACTCAAGTATGGGTACAACGTTAACAATTGGATTCTTCGTTTATGCACACTAGTTCTTACTGGTATAATCTGTCGTGCTATCGCTTTCGTTGGTATGGTGACACTCCAAAAGAAGTGAGTTGAAGCATTTAGTCATTCTTGGGATGGTTTTCAGTGCTTTCGAGGTTTATTTACATCCATCTTTGTTGCAAAATCCAAATTTTAAATGAGTTTGATAGACCTACATTTGTACATTCTGTTAAGAAGCATTACATAGTCGTAAAAACCAACTGCTTTACTGATGGATTAACTGGTTGCCACAAAATTGATGGCCGGAGGCAATCTTTATCGATATCAGCACCCGCGAACCAAGCCATAGGACTGGACCAAAACAGTTCGACTATCATGTGATGGATGAGCTTGTGATAGATGCCATTGTGAAAGTAGAATGATAATTTTTGTAGGATTTACTGTCTGGGATTGGCTTGACCAGACTTTTTTCCTGATAATTCTTCTGATTCATTAGTTTTACGTATAATTCTTATGTTTTTTTCACCATATACTGGTACATGTTCATGAGTAAAAATTACACCTTCACTATTCAACAACGGTGATTTGAATAATTCCTCCTGCATTTGACTTCTTATTTTATTTATTATTCCTATATCTTAGTTTCAATATAAAGGTTGTGTTTGGTTGACGATAAATTATAGATATGATACAATTAGGGATGGCAATGGGTCCAGGTAAGTTAAACTCGTCCCGCCGGGGTGCCCACTCTAATGGGTTTTTGAAGCAGGGTGGGGCGGGGCGGGACCCGGGTTTGGTCAAACCCGCCTCACTATACATTAATTTTTTTTTAATTTAGTATCGAATATACATTTCACTTATTTGGCTGAATAATAACATAATATTAGTTAATTTTATATCAAAACTCATGTTTTCATATTAAAGAAATTGGACATTTTGAAGGGAATGATGGCAAATTAATTAAGATATGGTAGTTTAAATATAGTTTTACAATGCTTATTTTAAACATTTACTACAGAAAAACATGAAATTCAATCACTTTAAAATTGATTTTTAACTAATAAAGTTTATTTATTTTTAAAATAAGTTCAAGCGGAGCGGGGTGGGGCGGGTATGGGACAACTTTCTTTTGTAGCGGGTGGGTAATGGGTCTGGCCAAACCCGGAACAGACCCACTCACACGCCCCCATTGCAAACCCTATATAAAATTAGAGGTGTCAAATGGGTTGTGTCGGCCGTTTAAATCGTGTTGGCACTTCACTGTGTGTACTGTGCCGTGTCGGCACGATTTCGAAACGGATTGTGTTGTGCTGGCCCATTTCCTTTAAAGGGATGGCCCGGCCCGTTTCTGTTTTTTTTATTTTTTTATTTTTTTTTTGTAGTGTCGATTAGGGATGGCAACGGGGCGGGTTTGGGACGGGTTTGGCCAATCCCAGGACCCGCCCCGCTACACATAAAACCCATACCCGCCCCGCCCCGCTTAGACCCATCGGGTTCGCGGGTTTACCTGCCCCGCCCCGCAAACAATTTTTTTTTTTTAAAAAAAATAAATTGGTAGAAATTAATTTTGAAACACAAAAATTGAGTTTTGAGATTGAATTTAATGTTTTCCTCTAGTAAATATTTATAATAAGCATCGTAAAACTATCTTTAAACTATCAAATATTTATTATTTAGTTTTTATTCCATTCAAAATGTTCAACTTCTTTACCATAAACACATGAATTTTGATATGAAATTAAACAATAACACATTATTGTACAATCAAAGAAGTGAAATGTATATTCAATATTAATTTTTTTTTTAAAAAAAATTAAAAATGCATAGCGGGGCGGGTGCGGGGCGGGTTCGGCCAATCCCAGGACCCGCCCCGCCCCGCTTCCAAACCCGGTTGAAGCGGGTTTGGACCCGCCCCGGCGGGTCGGGTTCAATACGGGTCCGGGTTTGGACCCGCCCCATTGCCATCCCTAGTGTCGATCGATCGGTAAATGCCAAATATTGAAATATAATGAAAATATTGATTAGCAATGCTATCGATTGATCGGCATGTATGTTGCCGATCGATCAGTAGCATTAAAAAAAACTGAAAAAAACTTTCGTGCCAGCTGGTCGTTCCCCATGGGCCTAAACCCTTGGCTCGGCACCGCCCGTCACTGTAGCGATTTCATGCCGCCTGACCTATTTGACACCTCTATCTACAATGATATATTTTTTAACCTAAAAAGAAAATATATTAAACTAACAAAGAGTTACAAGCAAGAGGCAGGCAAAATCCCCAATACACGACATAGCAAGCAAAACAATTGCCAATCATGGGCAATGACTAATACACATCTATTAAGAAGCATACTAGAATGTGGAATGGGAAGGTGAATCATAGCAGGAGCACAAGGCCTTGACCTGAAGACAGGGACCACCATAGTGAAACTAGGTCCCCTCAAACCATTCAGTTTAGGATATGATCGAGCAAGGGAACTGACTTTTGTAATAAAAAGGATAGACGAGATAAATAAACTGAAAAGAGAAACAAACGAACAAGCTCTTGTATCCAAATTACTCACTGAAAGCCATTGACCCAGGTACAACGCTGGATGGTGCACTAAACCTAATGGCATAGTTGTCAGAGCCACACGTTCCTCTTGCAAAGAAACAGACCAAAATAACCACCACCAAGACAAAATAATATCACGTAGATATCCAGTGACATACACCACATGACAACTGCGTACAAAAGCATACGAGTCATATAACACTGAAACAAGAGAATAGTATAGGAGATAAGTACATAGAAGCATAAAAAAGGGAGAACACATACAACTAGCCAGTCGCACGCAAAAGAATGCACAGAAATCTCCCAAATCCCGTGCATTCCAACTAGGAAGACTCATGCAGAGTGGCAGGGTTATCACGCAACCACCGCAAGACAATGCCAGCAAAACCCACTCGAAGCCAACACTGGCTGAGTTTCACAAAATGCAGAACAAAGAAGACATCATGACCCTGTGTTTGCAAAGAGCTGCGTCCCATAATTGATTAATTCTCCACACAATATTATAATCCTTTATTTGCCAACAATTGTCACATAAAATCAATAACAAAATCCTAAATTGGGAGGAAAATTAAAATATTTATTAAGGTTTGCCTATCAAGGAGCCTTATTTACTTGGCTTCTCCAATAAAGCAAATAGAGACGATTGGAAAACAAAAGGTTCGAGAAAACAGGGATAAGACACTAAAGCGTTCATACAATTTGTGTTCATTTTTGGTTTAATCTCTAAAATTTTTAATGACTCGGTTTAATCACTTAAATTTTAGAAATTCACGTTTACGTCCCCGACGTTAAGTCGACAAACGGTAATCAAATTGAGAGAGACATAGTCGAGTTAAAAATTTAGGGACTAAACCAGGTTTAGTTTGTTCACAATTTAGTCCCTAAAATTTTAAAAATATTTGATAACGTTCATCTCAATTAGTTCAAATTGAATATTTGATCCAGTTGTCTAAGATACGACAAAATCTTAGTCTCTCGATATCGAGTGCGTACCATACTCCCAATTAGTTCAAATTAAAATATTATCCATTGTAATTATGTAATGGGTGTACATGGACACTGAAAAAGTCCTTAAATAATAATAATAATTATTATTATTATTCCTTTTTTTGAAAAGCTAATATATTGATTTTTTTATTTAATTAGATAAACTTCATTATTAATCACGTCGAGTCCAGTACCACTTATTAACATCACATAAAATATATCCACTATATCTTTGAGATTATCTTAATTAAATATTTAAAATAACACTACGAAATAACACAGTGCTTTCCCAATCATTCATGATAAACCACCTTCAAGAGATTATGATTTTGTGCATGCCTACTCCCATTATTACACATCAAGCATGTTCAACTAAGCTTGACCAAAAGTTCAGATTAATCGAACCAATCGAAATAATTTAATATTTGGTTCTATCAATTCGGAAGTTAGGTTTTAATTTTAAAAATATAGGTTAAATTAGTTAAATTGATTCGGTTTTGATTTTAATTTTAAAAGTTTGGCTACCGATTATTTATTTTAAAAATCGGTTAATTCGGTTATCTACCGGATTAATCGATATTTTAGTTAGCTCTTTTGTTTATAAAAAAATCAATTTAATTATTTAAAAAATTTCTTTTTATCAGTTAAAGAAATTTATGCTCGGTCGGTAACTGAAGCGACGAAATGCTCACACCACTTCAAGATGCGATATTTGATGTGATTTTATAATAAGTATGTGGTATAAAAAGCAAGTAGTGTTAGCTTGCATGTGGGGAGAAACACGACACAATGTTCAATTAATCTGGCTAGCTAGTTGGAGAGCACGAAGCAATAAAGGCTCTATGTGCCCTTTAAAATATAGTGGAATTTTAATTTAATTTACAGGGAAAAAAAAATAGAAGAACAGAATAAAGGAAAAGGGAGCTTTCTGGTTGACTTGCCCCATTAAGTCTGTCAAATTTTAAAGGGAATCCTACACCTTTAACGAAGTTGGAGTTATCAAAGGATTCCCTTTGTTAAACATCTCTAAATATTTTCATTTAAAACATTGTATTGCTCTTCCGTACACAAACTTAGATCGATAAAAGGTTTGGTATAAGATTAGTTAGAATTAGTAGTGAATTAAGGCTTGTATATATGTAAAAATTAATAAAATATTCTTATTTTTAATGCAAAGAACCTTGATTTTAGGCTTCGCAACTAATTCTTATTGTAAAACGATAATTGAAAACAAGTAACACACATAAGATTTTCTTCTTTTTTTTTTTTGTTTAAAGGAGAAGCCGATGACGTTTTATACTATGTATGATATGATACCAGATTATACTAGAAAAATACACAAGCAAATTGTTTGTGTCGACACAACATTCATAGCCTAGTGGGATGACTCAGTTTCGAGCCCCGTAATCAACAAACGCATCTCCCCATTATAAAAAATAAAATAAAATTTGTTTGTGTCAATGAATACACTCAAAACTATACAACTAAGATTGGGTTGCATAGAGAGTCATGTTTGCTCTCAAAAGGGTCACAATCTTGGTTCCTAGTTGATGTTGTCTTGTGGGGGAATAGGGAATAAAATTAAAGTTTTTTTCAGCATAAAAAGATAAGATTATTTTTTTTCCCTTTTTAAAAGGTTGTCTTTTGAAATAAAGATTAAAGTAGTAATAGAGAACTCCACTCGTCACATTTATATATTTATTTAGAAGAAAATAAGAATAATTTCGATTTTGTGCAATATTCTGCACTTATTTTGAAGTTGCGAATATGAGAAATAAGTTATTGTTCAAGATTCTCCAATTAAATGCAGAATGTTTTGATGCCCATTCTCAATAATTCAAACAATGGTATAATTTTTTATTCTGCAAGAGCAATTGTTTTTTTTTTAATCATCAAAATTAATGTTCGATTTTTTAAAAGCTGAAAGTTGAAATACCATATCTTTTATTTTATGTCATATCTTCAAGCATAATTTCATGCTAAAATCGGAAATTCTGTACTACTTCAGGATTGTTACTTTTGATGTGGATATAATCATTAAATGGCATGGACATAATACGCTCCATGTGTGATAGAATTTTCCACGCCAGAATCGATCTGTTATAGTTTTTATGGATTAATAGCCAACGTTATATGAGGCGACTAATTTATATTTTATGATTATAAAATCCACAAGTGTAAGTTTTTCACATGCTTATTTACTCACACACATATATATATTAGAAATAAACGATATTTCATTTATCAACTTTAAGTTTCTGCAATTATAATATTATGAATAAAATCCGATAATTTGATAGTTCAGGTGTACTCAATGCATGCTTCGCTAATCGATGTGCAACTTTGTTTCCAGTGCGTCATGTCAACTGTGGCTGTGCGTCTAAAAATTCTCTCATCAGCCTTTGTACATCATATATAATTGGACCAATGGACGACGAGTCTGTTGTTTTTCAGTTCACGCCATGAATAACCGTCATACAATCGCTTTCTACTACAATATGATGCCATCCATATTGTCTCGCCACTTCCATCCCTCTCGTATAGCCATCGCTTATGCCACTGGAGCCGTCGTTAGATAACTATAATGCAGACATTTCCAAGCTACACAAGTCCCCTGATGATCCCGTGTAATAATTCCAAAACCCACATAAGATCCTTTTTGGAAAATGGCCGCATCACAATTAATTTTTATAACACCAATGGGGTGGGTGCCAAGTTGTCGGTATCCTTACTGTTGGGGCCATAGAAAGCAATGTTGTCGCTGTTTTGAACTGCATGAGATATTCATTTGCAAATTCCACACATCCTTTTGCATCATATGTAAATTCGTCCCTAATTCGTTTATTTCGTGTATTCCATATAGTCCCAACAAATTACTAACGTGCACAGGAATTCATCATCTGTTAGTTTACTGTGAATTTTTCGTAGCCAATCTTTGAATCCATAGCACTCGTCATAAGTAAATTGATAAGGGATATTAGAACATGCCCAACAAAGCCTAGAAATTTGACATTCCAGCAGAACGTGTAATAAGGTTTCCATCTTTGTACCACAAATCCACACCTGAATTTGTATTCGGGCCAATGGAAATTGACAATATTAGTTGAGCCTCTTATTCAAAGAAAATCCGATTTACCAATTCTTTGATACATTCATGTGTGTCTGTATTGATCAACTCGTTGACTGTAGCATGTTCCGTGAGTTCCTTGTGTGGCCAGAAAACCGTAAACAACTTCGGCTTTGGTAGCCACTTATCACCCCAAATGTGAACACATGATCCATCCCTAATTCTCCATCTCATTCCTGCAGATAGTATATACTTCACTTTCATCAAACTATTCCATGTCAAAGATGTTGTGGGCTTAGATGTAGCAAGTAAAAAATCACTTTCGGGGAAATACTTAGCTTTTAGTAATCGACTCAGAAGACTCTCTGGATTGGTCATTATTCTCCATCCTTGCTTGGCAACCATTGCCATGTTAAATGACTTTAAATCTCGAAAGCCCAATCCTCCATGATCCTTAATCTGCCAAAGGGCGTTCCGGTTAATCCAATGCATTCCCTTGGCACCTTGATTTTCCCACCAGAAGGATTTAATCATTGACTCAATTGTGTTTGTAATATATTCAGGTAATATAAAACACCTCATCGTATAGCTTGGTATAGTTGCAAAATTGATTAATAACCACCTCCGACTTTTGGAAATTGATTCTCTTGACCCGAAACAAGTGCATAGACACAAAGCAATTTCTTAATGGGTTGATGTTGCCACCGTTGCTTGACAAAATTTTATTGTGTCATCTGCGTAAAGTAAATGTGAGATAGCTGGAGCTACCCTGCAAATGGCCACACCTTTTATCGCTTCACTTTGGATCGCCCTGCCTATCAATGAGCTAAGAGCTTCTGCAAATGAACAAGAACAGAAAAGACGACAATAGATCACCCTGACAGATGCCTCTACTTAGATGAAAATAACCAAATTGCTCCCAGTTCAGAATCAATCAGTAAGAGATAGTTCGAACAAGCATCATAATCAAATCCACAAATTTGTGATGGAAGCCATGGAGCATCAACTTCTATAAGAACTTCCATTCAACTTTATCATACGATTTGCGCATATCCAATTTAATTGTCATTTGCCATTTTTCCCCCCAAATTTTCTTTTTCAAAAAATGGTTAATCTCGAAAGCAACTAGGACATTATTTGTAATTAGGCGACCATAGACAAAAGTAGATTGAGTTTCAGCTATGAGTTGGCTCATGAGAGGTTTCAATCGGCTTGCAAGGACTTTAGAGGTTATTTTATAGATTACATTACTTAGACTAATTGATATATATGAATTTTATCAAACACTATTTGATATTCCACGTGGAACAATAGGGCTATTCTTATCAAAGACTTTGAATTTTGCAGTCTGTAGCTCCTACGATTAATTTGGCACAACTTAATGCAGCAGAAATTGGTGACTTCTATACTCTATTATTGATAAATTTCAATATAGGGCGTTGGAAAATTCAAAGTTGCATTGGAACCGTCATGGGTAATAATTATTAATTATTAATTATTAATTATTAATAAATAAATTAATAAGTGTTTTTTGATGACTTTGTATCCAGCTCGAAAATCGATTAATCCGGGTACCAATCCCACCACTGGCGGGGGGCTAATTGAAACCGGGGTTTTACGTCACCGTATGGACTGGCCCCATAGGAATTGATGGCACTATGGAGGTTTCGTACCTGAGACCTAAAAATGAGCATGACTCTTAAGTTCTAGATCTCTATCATGCCAACCCCTGTGGTTAATTAAATTAATAAGTGTGACATCATTTAAAATGAGTCCCGTGACCAAATTCGACTCTTGTTAAATTAAATTTGGTAAAGACGTTTGGGTGGAATTCATAGATGTTGGTTTTCATACGAAAACACTTGCAACGTTTTTGCGGCAGATCCATTTTTAACTTAGCCAAGCTAATTTATTGATTATGATTTATCTCGATCGGACTAAAATCCTGGAGAGGAGCAATAATTGTTCATGTTATGAGAGTGATCGAAACATGACGATTGAGTTGTTGTACGATTTCAAAATTTCGAGTTGTACGGTTATCATCAGTTATAACTTTTGGTAAAACGTCAAACGATTTATTGAGATGTGGTTGTTGGTAGCAATAATTTTGTCTATTGGGAAAGCGATCAAAAATTGGTGCTACATTTTAAAAGGTTTGAGTTATATCGTTACCACAAATTATAGCTTTTGATAAATTGGCAAGAGTTTGATCATACAAATTTCAACAGATAGAACACATCTGATTAATATAATTACTTTCGAATAATTGACTAATCGAACTTCGGTTCGATCAGATAATTCTGTTAAACATAATTTTTCCTCACCCTGATAATTTCTACGACTTAAAGTCAAACTTTAAAAGGAATTTTCTTAGTAATATTTATAGTGCTTCTCCTCTAGTGTAAACAAAACGAAATGAAGAAATAGACATATTCATTATTACTTTTAAGCACTCAATAAAGATTGGTCAAGTAATGATGTACACGTGTGAAACTACTCCATGTTGTTTGATGCTGTCAACAAAGATATCATCTCGATCATTGATTTTACACACTCAATAATGATCAGGCTACTATCCTAAATTGCCCGGTTTTCATTCACTCAAGAACTTTCACAAAATAGAAAAAAACCATTTCATTAAAAATTGAGTAAAAGCAATAAATTATTTAAATATTATGATACATAAATATTTTGGAAAAAGGAATGGAATTTAAGTTTTAAAATTATTGGGAGTGCAAAATGTAGTTAATTTACGCTATTTTAATTGGTTCTTTTCACTCCATAAATGCTTCCACGGTCGTAAATTATAAAATTAATGATACCTCACCAAGCTTGAGATTTAACCCTTTTTTCAACAAAGTGATGATTAAAGTGAGCACTTCTTGTCTATAATTATTTCACAATCCACTTGGAAGAATTCTCAAATGTTTTTTTAGAAGAGAATAGGGTTTGTCTTGGATGCACCCGGTGTTTGATGCACCCAAGACACATGTGTATCTATACATATAGATACACATGTATGTGTCTTGGGTGAACCAAACACCGGGTACACCCAAGACAGACCCAAGAGAATATTATTAATCAGATGACGGGCCAATCAATAAAATATTGAGCAACTAATCTCACACACACATATATATATATATATAATTTTTTTCCAATTGTTATACATATTATAGTTTTACGTAAGTAGGAAATTGACGAAAAGATTTTGAATTCAAGATGATCAAATATGATATTCTAATAGGTAGAATTATTTAAAAAAGACTGACGCACGTATTCGACCCGACTATCCCCCAACGCACCCCGCTTGTTCCGCCCCTGGACTCTCAATATATATTATTTTCACAATTCACATTTTGAAAAAAAAACCTCACTCCACCCCGATTAAATATCACTTTGTTATGGTTAGTCGATACATTTCATCAATTTTAATAATAAATACTGTTAAGAATTCGAGGTAATTGTCTTAAAATTTTAAAGAAAAATAAATTGTAAATTATCTAAGACATCTTTTGGCACATTGATAAGCCATAAATTTTTAACTAGTTATTACTCATTTATTTTATGATATTTTATTGTATCAAATGATGTCTAAGAGGATGTAAACACTAATTTTATGAAAATATATAAATAAGTAAAAGAAAAGTTTAATAATAATTTTTTAAGAAACTATTGAATATATTACAAGTTAAATAGGAAGAAAGAAAGATTACAAGAAATTGTTGAGAGACAAAAGCATATCCAAGGTCAAAATCAGCTCCACAGTCTACACCTCAATCAAATAAAGCTAAACAACAAAGGTCAGCTCACTACGCATCTCTGAATAATCATCCCATTCATTTCGTTTCTTGGATTCAACTTCAACCCCACTCCTCCCGCCGCTTTTCCTCTCTTGTTCATCACCAGCTAGCTAGAAGAATACCCAATGCTCACCCCTTCCTTCTTCGTTATATAGTTACATGTATGTATTTCTTCAGAAAGCATAGAAAAATTCTAGCCCCTTCCTCCCCCTTTTCTTTCTTCCTAGTTTTTCGTGCTTGATTCACTATATTTTGTTGTTTTTGGTTTTTTTTTTAATGCTTTTGTAGATGAATCCCTTTTCAAGAACCAGCCTTTCTTTTCGTTTCCCTTTGATTTTCTTGAAAAGACTTTGATCCACTGCGTGTCTGTGATTTTCTGTTTTAGTGCTTGTTTAGGGTAATTCCATTTAATTGTCTGCCTTTCCCTTCATTCTTCTTGAAAAGTTTTCACCTTTTAGGCTTGATATGGGGAGTAAATGGAGGAAAGTAAAGCTGGCCCTTGGATTGAATAAGTGTGTTTATAGTTCAAGAAATCATGTAGCTGACAATGATGATGAAGAAGATTTCCCGCCGCCGTCTGAGAGGCTGTCGGACGCCGCCCTACTGTCTCCTCCGGGAGACTGGGCCACTGCTACATCTACGCCGAGTTCGAATACGCTGAGGCTTTCCAAGAGCTTGAATAGATCTTCTTCTAAGGTTTGGCTTATTTCTTTGGATAGTTCTTTCTCTGTCATTTTCCATATGGTTGTGTAATCGAGTAGATTGATGTATACGTAGCTGAAATAATGGAAAATCTGGTAAAATGAAAATCTTTGAGCCCTTCAAAAGGATGTTTTCTAAGTGGTATTTTCGATGTTGCTGCATTTAGAAAGTGAAACTGATGAATGGTATAAGTTGGATCTTGGTAGCGAATTGTGATTGTTCAGGCTGATACGAAAATTCTGAAGTTTTGTTGTATCATGGGGTGTGAACGACCTTGCCCAACGATAGAGCTTCTATTTGTCCATCTCTTACACACTGATGCGCCGGTTTTGAGTGTGGGGCATTAAGATAGGCACACATCCAAGACCAATTGGTTTTGAAGAAGATAGGATGATCCCATCTTTGGCCATGTTCTTTTGGATCGTACAGCCTATTTAAAAAGCATTTTTTTTTACTTGGAAATAGCAGCATGAAGTTCTGAAGTTTCATTTAGTTGTTCTTCTCTATTGATTGTCACGTGATCTGAAGTTAATTTGATAAAACGCCTAGATGTTGCAATTCGTGTATTACAAATCAGTTCTCTAATTGATGCTATTTTTTGATATTGTATTTGGAAACCTAATATTCAATAATTGTTTCCTTTCTATATTGGAATATTTATAAAACAAGCAATTGTTTATTACTCTGGGCCTCATACCAAGTCTTTTCGACTTTCCAGAAGACCTGCTCTATATGTTTGGCATCAATGAGACGACGGGATGGCCATGCTATATTTACTGCGGAATGTTCACATTCCTTCCATTTCCACTGCATCACCTCCAATGTGAAACACGGAAACCAAATTTGCCCTGTTTGCAGAGCAAAGTGGAAAGAAATTCCCTTACAAGGCCCCGACTTAGATTCGCCTGTGGGAAAAACGAGAATAAATCCAGTTGACTGGCCCCAGCATAATGCTGCGATGACAGTGCTCCGGCGGTTGCCACCGCGTCGTTCGAATTCTACACTACATGTCGGGCCACTGTTTCAGGCCCCCGAACCATCAATATTCAATGATGATGAGCCACTTGAACATGAAACTCATTCTCCCGAGAAAAACACATTAAAAAAGCATCTGATTTATGGTGATGATTTAACAAAAGTCACAATTAAAACGTACACGCAATTTCCAGCTGCTCCACAATCCAGTGCTTTTGAAAGCTTTACTGTTCTACTTCATATTAAAGCTCCTTGTTCGAATAGTTGGCGCAATCCCAGCAAGAACGATGCTAAGTTCCATCAAATATCTCAATCTCCTCGTGCTCCGGTTGATCTTGTCACCGTTCTTGACATCAGTGGAAGTATGGCGGGTACAAAGCTTGCCTTGCTAAAACGAGCGATGGGTTTTCTGATACAGAACCTTGGTCCTAATGATAGATTGGCAGTCATTGCCTTCTCTTCGATGGCTAGACGCCTTTTTCCCCTTCGTAGGATGTCTGAAACAGGACGGCAGCTTGCCCTTCAAGCTGTTAATTCTTTGGTTGCTAATGGAGGAACGAACATTGCGGAAGGTTTGAGAAAGGGGGCCAAAATAATGGAAGGCCGAAGAGAAAAGAACCCAGTTTCCAGTTTTATATTGTTATCGGATGGGCAAGATACATATACAGTTACTAATGGTGATGGCCAGTTGCTCCTTCCTTCATCTGTTCTCCCTCAAGAGAGCTCAGGTTTCAAGATTCCAGTTCATACATTTGGCTTTGGTGCTGATCATGATGCATCATCAATGCATTCAATTTCTGAGATTTCAGGAGGGACGTTTTCTTTCATCGAAACTGAAGGTGTTATCCAGGATGCTTTTGCACAGTGCATTGGAGGCCTTTTGAGCGTTTTGGTCAAAAACTTGCAGGTGAAGATCGAGTCTGTGGACCCAAGAATCCATCTTGGCTCTATAAAATCTGGAAGTTACCCTAACTGTGTGTTGTCCAATCAACGTACGGGATGTATTGACGTTGGAGATCTATATGCTGATGAGGAGAGAGACTTTCTGGTTTCCATAAATGTCCCTGCTGAGATGTCGAGCAATGAAACATCATTGCTGAAGGTAATTTGTACATACAATGACCCCTTGACCGAAGAAATGGTGACCTTGGAAGGTGAAGAAGTCAGAATCAAGAGAACTGAAGCTGCCACACTAGAGAACGTCTCAATTGAAGTAGACAGGCAGCAAAGCAGGATCCAAGCGGCAGAAGCAATGGCACAAGCACGAACTGCAGCTGAAAACGGGGATTTGGCTTGTGCTGTCTCTATCCTTGAGAACTGTCGAAAAGCTTTGTCAGAAACCCCGTCAGCTAAGTCTCACGACAAGCTCTGTGTTACTCTTGATGCTGAGCTTAAAGAAATGCAAGAGAGAATGGCGAGTAGACATGTGTACGAGGCATCAGGAAGGGCATATATTCTGTCGGGATTGAGCTCTCATTCCTGGCAAAGAGCAACAGCTAGAGGTGATTCTACGGACAGTTCGAGCCTACTTCAGGCTTATCAAACCCCATTGATGGCAGAGATGGTTACTCGTTCTCAGGCCACATTGTTGGCCAGCCCTTCGACCCAAAGGATTCTACGGCCAGTGTGGTCCTTTGCAGCACAACCAAAACCAAGGTAAATGACTTGGGAAGCATTGATCACTGCTAAACATCCCACAGGCATCATCTTTTCTTTGTCTCATATATCGCTCTTTCGAGTTTCGTTTTGGGTGGGTCTGGTAGAAACAAGGATTTTTTTGTCTTAGATATTTATTGTGTACTACTTATGTAAAGGAATAAATTTGTAAAGAGTGTAATATCTATTGGGGAAAGTAATGGGAATTGGTAAAGTAGACAACTTTTTGTCTGTAGATGATGCAAGGGTATATGTTTATGAGATAAATGTGTATTGTTTGGTATTTGTGAAGATAAATATCATTGTATTGATGCAATAGAACTGCAATGTGATTTCCTACATGGTGTATCTATGTTTTCTAGTGCTCATCAATTTAGACATCTGGCTCTAGTTCGTCTAAGTTTCGTATGACAAAATTGTTAGTGAGGCTTTCACGAAAATGCAAATCAAGGAGATGCTAGTGTAGAAGCAAGAATGTAAGTAATGATGTAATTTTGCCATAAGCGATGGTTGGAAACAGCCAAGTTAACTAATTAGTTTCATAGCGAGATTTGTTGGTTTATTGAAATTTTTTGTGGTGGGTTTGAATCATAGCTTGTATATATACTCGATTATTTGTGTTTACAATTTGCTTAGTTGACCTCAACTTTCAAGACAAGTGAAGTCTATGCAGAACGGCCCCATCATGTAAAGCTTACTCAATTTTTGGATTTATATCAGCCTTTTCTTTCGCAATTCAATAGCAAACTGAATAGTACAAGACGCTCAATGTTTCTAAAATTCTCAATAAAATAAAATCAACTAAAAACGCCATCAACCGAAAGGCAGAATAATAGAGAATAGATAGAATGTTCCGTAAGAGAAGTTTTCCAAGAGTATGTATAGGAAATCTTGCTCGGTAACGGAACCCATTGCAGCCAACTATGGAATATAGGGATCTCAGTAAACAGATAACTATCCTAAGAAGTTCATGATCACCAGATGAAGTACCAAGTTACAGAGTACAAAATCAGCGAAAGCCCGTTCTGGAGGTAAATCCTGCAATGTGGACACAGCGTCACATGATAATCAAAATGGAACAAAACGTGATGTAAGAAGAGCATTTATCTGAGAAATTTTACCTTAAATTCCTTATTTTCTTTGTTTACTTGAATTCGAAGACTAACTGTTACCAGAAAAGCCAACAGTCAGTTATACTGCTCCTTATATGCTGATATATATTGGCGGAGGGAGCAGAGAGTTCGTTTAGTTGACACGTATGGGAAATTTAAGAGTTCCATTTAAATTCACACAAGGCCTGTTCCCAAAATGGCACATGCCAAGGTTTTCTCAAAACTAATAAATCTAATGCCAAAGGAAACAATAACAAAATCAACTTACCGGCAAGGACAGCAGTCCCTACACATGAAAGCACACCAGAAAGAAAGGAGTTGAATGGGAACGAACCAACAACAGCCATGTAAACAACCTAATATCCGCATCCACAAAACAAAATTATGGCCTTTTATCCTTCATTGATTTGGAAAATAATAAACAAACAGATAAAGATAAATGAGGGTGAAGGTGATTTTCAAATGAGAAAATGCACAAGTGAAGAATCAGACATCAAATGTTATGATGTGATAACAGGATATTAACTTGTGAATACTTTGATGGATTCCTTGAGTATGATGATGCTCACACATATGACAAAAACTTCGTAAGTAGAGCCAGCTGTAACAGTTTTTGTTTGGCCATTTTGTCTAAATTCTAAAATAACCAAATTGCCACCAAAAAAAAATTCTAAGCCAAAGAAAAAGAACAGCGCAACTTGTTTTAGACCACCACATTATCAAGTAAAACAGCGAAGTGAGGACAAAAGAATCTTCCTACAAAGATTATGCTTGAAAAGTAATAACTGTATCTATTAATATTAGCACGTCATGCACTTTAAGTTCTATAAAAAACAGTGGCATGACTCCAAAACCGGGGATCTCATAAAAACAAGGGATGAAAAACATTAAGCTGGTAGCTATTACCTGAGGGGCCAATGTCCAAATTAGGATTCACACAAGCAATTCGACTAAGTATCCAAGCAACCTTTGAACTAAAAGATTAATAAAAAACATAAACCTTCAAAGTATAGGTCAGGGGTTTCTGAGAGTTTAGTAATTTATCAAATCAAAATCAAATGATTAGTTTCCGTTAACTATGCAGTATCTATTACCAAACTAATTCTCTTTATTTTTTTACATTATTAATTGTTTTTTTAGAGTGCTTAACCGATAAACCAAACTAGATTTGCCAAAATTGTAGAAATCCATCGCCCCTGCCTGATTCTGGCTTCAAGAAAGTTTACGTGATGGCTTCCCATCACTGTAACAAAACTGCCGATAAAGCCAACACGAAAGAAATCTTTTAAATTGATTCTCACAGAGGTGATTATAAATCTAGTGGATGTTACAACCACATTGGTCTGCATTAGTTGAAAAACTAGATAGCAATAAGTTCACAGATAAACTACCACATCCAATCATAGCTGGTTAATCCATGAAAACCTGCTCAGAATTCAAACAATTGTCATATGTGACCATTAAACTTCACCTGAATCACAGCTGTGGCAACTGCGAACACAATGTAAAGGTCGATGATCTGCAAATAATTATAGTACTATCACTTATAATTTGATAGAAACACTAAAAAATGTATACACATAATGCCATGGTAAACACAATTGTTGTAAGAGGAGAGAAAGAGAGAGGGACACCTTCAGATTGGTGGGGGTAGCAGAGTATGCAGATAAGAGAGATCGAAAAAGATCTCGGGCATCATTTGTGGTCGCCGACTTCCCCATATTCCACACTCTTAATTTATATCTGCGTGAATGCAACAGTGGAGCATGTGGAATTTGAATCTCAAAACTATGGTCAAGCAAAATATTAATAACATTCTAAAAAATTGACTCGAGCTCAAATTCAAATGAGTTTGCTCAAGTTCTTATTTGGAGATCTATAGATGGGCTTCAGCTTGGATCATTATCTTTTAAGATTAATCAGCTTACAGTTCAACTTCATGGGTCCAGCTCGAGTTCCTTTAATCTCCATAGGTTTTAGAAAAACTTACATGGCACAAAATAACTGAGACAAGCAACATGAATCAACAAATACACATTCAATGAATTAAATTTTTACTGTAATAACAGACATGCTTTTTTAGATTAAATGCCACATAGAGGGCACTGCAATTTAAGGAGTTAACGTAATGGTATCACTTCTCTGGTAAAGAATTTTTTTTATGTATTTTTCGCTGTAATCACCGTCGTGTTCTCTCAAATATTACAGAGGTTGGTGCCATTGGAATCAACTCTTCCTCAAAAAATCACTACAAAGTTTGGTCAATGACACAAATTTTGATGCAAAAAATATTAGCAAATGATTGATAGTAACCATAAGCGTCCAAAACAATTTCTGGGTTTTGTCAACCAAATTGAACTAAACTGCCACAAACTTTTCTTGTGAAAAGTCAATCGTAAGCCATTAAATACCCTGCTTATGACATCAACAATGCACTTAGCTAAAAGGACTCAAAAAAAGAGCAAAGCTACAATCTTTCATTTTCGGTTGGCAAGAACATCGATTACTTAAACAGATAGAATCATGGAAATAAATCATTTACCCTGCAACCAACACCAACCTATTCTCCAACAAAAGTATAAAAAATGCGAAGAAAGAAATTGTGGGAAAGTAAAAGTTGTAATAAACAGCGAGACACCTGAATCCAAAAATCTAAAATTTTCGATGGGAAAAATCAACCGAATAATTCGTGGAAAGAAACAAAGCGTAGACAATTTTGCTTAATGATCGACTTTTGAGACACCAGACCGAGACAAAACTGAAGAGTGGGAACTGAGATAAGAGATCTACATTTCGAAGACAAAAAACAAAGTCTTGAAAACCCAAATCGGAAAGCATTTACATATAATTAACACATGCCCCAAACCAATCCCCGATTGCTAATCCCCCAATCCTCATCAAAATCCCCTTAAACCGTAATCGATATCTTACAGTTCACAGTCGATATGCACCACTAGAAAAAAAAATTAAGGAACAACACAAAATTTGAAGAAGAAAGACCTAACGAGTCGTACGGCGGAGCACGGCGGCGGAGATGGCGGCGGAGATCAATGAGCTAGCATGGGATTTGACTGGGAGTGACTTCTTAGTTCTTATTGGTTATTATGAAGTAAACCATGGATTTCATTTTGGGCCCTTCTAATCGTCAGTTGGGTCAAGTATTTTCAATCTAACTTGGGCCTATTTTTTGTTTTTGTTTTAATTTCGAAAGTTTACATAAACTTATTACAAATAAATCTGCAAATGTAATTTTTAATTACCAAAATACTCTTCAGTTGAAAACACCCGATTTAATATTAGTTAATTAATCAAAATATTTCAATAACATATCTTAAATAAAATATAGAATATTTAATATTAGTTATTTGAATATTTGTTATTGAATCTAATTTAAATTTATTTTAAAAAATATAAAACTCAAATACTAAGTTAAATTTTGAATTATACCAAGGTATTTATGATTACATTCGCAAGTATCTTTCATGAAGATTATCCAAACTTCAGACAAATGTCGATTGAATTTTTTGAGAAGTACCAAAGAAAAAGGGTGAGGTTTTCTAGGTTTGTACTACATGTAATAGATAAATTTATAAGATTTATTTCTAGGTTTCAATTCACACCCTTATAACATAATTTCTTTGCTACATTTTTAGACTTTATTTCCTTCATATTTTTAGCATTTTTTTAAAGTTTCAACCTCTTGCTGACAATAGGAGGCATTACAAGTATTGATTTACCGGTTTTTTTATACAACGATTGTGCCTTTGTAGGTGACATTCTGCGACACATGGTGGTTTTCTTTATAAAAAAAGAAAGAAAGAAAAATATTACGTATCGCTTGATGTCGCTCACAAGAGAACCGCCCTTAAAAATGACATCACAACAAACCTTGTTTCCTTATTTCATGAACCATCTCACATGTAAGGGTACTAATGTCCCATGTGAAATTAATGCATGTTAAATATTTGGAAATTATTCTTTTTTACAGTGAAAAATTAAACTTTATCTAGTATAAATGCTATACATTTATCATAAATAAAGGTCTTATTACGACGGCGTTTTTGTGTATATATGATTGGGTTGATTCACTTTACCCACCCCTTCAATTACATATCTTCGCACTTCACCCTGTTATAATTTAAATTGTAATTTATTTATTTTTTGACAATTCTTAAACTAATGGGAAGACGGATTCGAACTCAAGTCATTTACAAGGAATGGGGAGATGACCACTAGGACAAACCATGGTCGTCGTATTTTAATTATAGATATAAAAACATAAATTTATCAAATTTGTTGTTGAATATAATGTAGGTTGATTTAAATATCATAAAACTCAAATATTTGATAATTTTAAAAAAATGTTTTATAATTGAATAGATGTTTTTAATTATGTAGCCAAAAAAATTTATATAATTAAAGCTAAATTATTAATAATTTATCTGTTACTTTTAGTTGCCTGAACTCTTTTGAGTGAATGTTCAAATCTAGCATATTTTTAAAATCAAATATCGATATTTGTTTAAATTCTACAAAAAATTTGAATTAAATTAGTGTCTGAAGTCATATAATTGAAATTCATTACTTTTATAAATTTATTTTTGAAAGATAACTATAGGCTGATTAATTAAGCTGTATTATTTAAAAAATAAATAAATTTTAAAATCAAGGATGTAAGGATCACATTTATGTAAATAATGATATATAATGGGAATAAGTGTGTACCGCTTGCACATAGAAAGGGTCGTTGATGCAATTACTAATACAAATGGTGTAATTATGAATTTCTGAATTGCATATATTATGTACATAATGGAGTGTAAATAATATTATTATTTGATTAAATGGCCTTGGGGTGTAATTCTTATTTCGGGGGAGAGGGTTTCGAACACGAAACTTCTTGTAAATATAGGTAAACATGCCACTGATTTGTTTATTACTTTTTTGAAATTGATGATGGGCTAAATTTTTGTGCATCGTGCACGTCTCGAAACTGATGCATCTCAAAGTGGGAATGAGCCTATGCCAATCCAGCTAAGATGAAGGCTTTAGGCCCGTTGAGTAAATCCTCTAAAGTTGACGTAAGCTCTTATCCATTCGAGGGGATCTCGACATATTAAGTTTTTAATGTGTTTTGTACGTATTTTTTTGTGGAATTCAATAAAAATTTATTGCGTGATTATATTATATGAACTCACAGTGGGATTTTAATTTCTTATTTCAATCAAGGCACAACTCTCCATTATTTTGGGATTTTAGCATGGTTCCATGGGAAAGTGTGCCGAGAAGGTGACCTCCTCTTCCCGGTCAGGATTGTACATTTAAGGTCTGTCACCTGATTCTTCCGGTGGTATTTGTCGCACAAAAGTGTCGGCACCGACACGCCGGGCCTCGCCGGTGGACAGTCACTCTTACTTTGGACAATTTGTTTTTGAAAAAAAATAATAATAAATCTATATCGTTTAAAAACGTACAAAATATATTTTATTAAATTAAATTATCAACTCAAGTGTAAAATTAACGAGATAAAAATTGTTGGCTTGATCAAGTGTGATACTTTACAAGTGTTATGATGAATATTTTTTTTAGAATTAAACGATACTTCTTTAACCAACTCAAACTTTATGCAATTACAATATTATGAATACGTTTTGGATAATTTGATAACCCATACGTTATACTTAATGCATTCTTCGCTAAGCAATGTGCAATTTCATTTCCAGTTCTTTGTATCAGTTGTACCCGTGCGTCTATGAATTATCTTATCAACATTTGAACATCAGATATGATCATATCAATGGAGGATGATTATCCTTTGTGCAAGTTCACAGCGTGAATCAGGGGCGGAGCCAGGATAAATTTGTACCTGGGGCTGGTCGAGCTAGACATAGTATTAACGGACTATATCGATTCAAAGGATGGGGCTAAAACATAAATTTTTCAAAATTTACACTAATTTTTTCCCCTAGCAAATGTAATTTTTTTTTAAAAAAAATGTGGGTGGGGCTATAGCCCCACCCACCTACCTACTACCTCCGCCCCTGACGTGAATGACCGTCATGCAATCACTTTCCACTAGAACTCGGTTCCAGCCATATTGGCGTGCCATTTCTACTCCCACTCGTATAGCCATCGTTTCTGCCACCTCAACTGTCGCAGGTAACTATAATTGCTGACATTTCCAAGCTACACGATTTCCTTTATGATCATTTGCTATAATCCCAAAACCTGCTGAAGATCCTTATTGAAAAATGGCCGCATCAAAGTTAGTTTTGATAAATATTTTTGAAGTGACATATGATTTAATAGACTTTGCAAATATTTAGCAAATAACTAAAATATTGATTATGTTTGGTGCAAACGAACTGGAGCTCGTTTTGATTTATCTCGGGCTATAGTGGATTACGATACGCATAACGATTAATTAAGTGAATTGTAACGACATAGCACCAAAAATTACATTAATACCAATCGTATGTTTGCAATTGCTTATTCAAAGCACTTTTTATGTTGTTTTTGCTTAAAGTTGTCAGAAATTACTTTTAAAAAAATTGAGTGTTTGCTATTAAAATAAAAAAAACAGCTCAATGAATCACACAAGTAAAAAGCAGTCAAAAGCATCTCTTATGGCATACTTCTCTGCTTCTGTTTTTACATACTTATTTTAAGAGAAGCAATATCAGAAGCAATGAAATAAAACAATACAAATCTGTTTTTTTTTCTCTGAAGAAGATAAATAGCTATGAAAAGAAAACGCAAACATCCACTAAATACTTTTATGAATAAATTAAAATAGTTGTTGTCAACATTAAGGTCGCTTCCATCTGTGAACAAGCGAATAAAATCAACTCTAGAACTGGAAATGAGACCATCAAATTCAATACTAATAAACAAAATTAGTTTGGGATATGAACTCTAATATAAATTATATGACTCTTCTTAATTCGCCATGAATAAAGCTTGCATTATTAAGCACTCGAGCTCAAACAAAAAAAAAATCTAAGTACTCGTTGTGCCGGGTTCTCCTTTAATTTGTTTTCACTGTAAAGTTGTATTTTGGCAAAATATCATTTAACATCGTGAAAATAAAAAAATTAATTCTATATAAAATTATGATCTTAAAACCAAGTGTTTTTAAAAATCAAGTATAAAACCCCGTACAAATAGGGCAAATGAGCCTGGTTTTTAAAAACACGAGATTTAGAAAGACCTTTAATTTTACATAAGAGGTTTACTGTTTTCAATAGTTTACGATGGTGATAAATGTAAATTACCCCATTTTATTTATATAAATAAAGGGTACGCATATGTTATATTATGCTTAAATTTATAATTTACTTTTCAAAAAATTATGTTACTTATCCATGAACATTATTGGTTTAACAGCCTGGCTCAATGGCACCTATAGGGTGCAGCCCATCATGTTCATATGTCGTTTAGTACAGGGCTTTGTGCTGCCAATATAAGGATTTAAAGTTGAATCTCTGCTACCAACTATAGATTTTAGCTTAGTGATAAGCGTTTGATCCTTCTGTTGGTATCAGAGCGAGGTCATGAGTTCAAGTCGCCCATTAAGCACTTTGTGAGGGAAAATGTTAGAGCTGTGTTTGCCCAACAAGTCCTTCTGTACACTCGTTGATGAATTTGTGGTCATCTGTCATCTATTGGCTTAACAACCTGGCTCATTGGCACCTACATCGTGTTGTCCATCATGTCCACCTGTCGCTTTGTACATGAACTTATGATATCACTATAAAGAAATAAAACTGTGTCTCTACTACCAGCTATAGCTTTTAGGTTAATTACAAATGTTTGATCCTTCGTTACCTTCAAGGTATGAATACATTTGATAACTTCACATGTTATATATATTATATATATATATATATATACAAGGTACTTGTGTCGCATATACTATTTTGATAAGCTGTTTGAAATAGTGTATGTATGTTTTTCATGTATGCAAAAAATGACATGTTTGTCCCCGACTCTCTTCATACTGATGAGGGGATCGAGTCCCACTCACCCATATATTGTAGTTGTAAGTGATTTTTAAAAAAAGAAGAAGTAAATGACATGTTTGATTACACTCTACGAAACATTAATATTTGTCCAGTAAAGTTTGTTAAGCTTTCGTTATCACTCATTTTTCTACATTTATTTAATTCGATTAAATGAGTAGTAAATTGAGCGATGCCCATGCTTGACGCTGCGAGAGGTTAACTAACCCGTGATTGCAGGTGGATTTTAGACCTACAAAGTTAGTGGTGTTCGATTGAGTTTTTTATTATTTGTAACTGTCGATATATTGAACTCACCACACAAAAGACATTCCAACGTGTATTCACCATACAGAACCCCTCTCATTTTCCTATGCACTTAAATTTGAGGCCACGAGTATTAGCTAAAGATTTATGGATTGTTTTGTGGATTTGTGTAGTATGGAGTACTTGGAACTTACGAAATTTTGTGGTTTTCAAAGATCGAAATTCTGTGGAGTATTTGGTCTTGGTTGGTGGCAAAAAAAACTGGCATTGGTGCTTACTTGGTGAACGATTGGCTTCGTTTCCCTCTTTTATGCTTATGATTCTTCTTTTGTTGTAGCCCGACCCTATTAGGTACCTTATTTTGTAACCGCTTAAGCACTTCCTGTGCTTTTAATAAAAAAAATTGCCTTATCGAAAAAAAACCGGATTTGTTTGTAATATGTAGAAATATTGTTATAGTTAATTATGTTGGGATTAATAATAATTATTGGGTTTAATAGATAAAAGCTCAATAATTTGGTTTAATTTTGCTAATGAGAACAAAATTATGGTAAATTAATTATGAATAGTCAATTAGACTAAATAAATCTCACGTTGAAATTTTGAGATACTTATGGTTTGTTTATAATGAGAAACAAATCAAAAGAGTGTAGTTATGTAGAAAGATGGATGCCCCTCACGCGCCGTCCGTCCGTCCGCTCCGCTCGTCTCGTTTCGTCTCGACTCGCTGCGACGTCACGTGCGTGTCACTGTCGCGATGGCAGCCCTATCTTTTTACTACTCGGATTTCTGAAATGACTTTTTATCTACCTGATTTTTCATATTATACTGAATATTAAGTTTGAGACTTTCCACGTACCTGCAGAATTGATTTCAGATTTAAGCGTGAGACTTAAATCCATATTAATCTGATGTTAATTGGTGAGACTTTTCATCTACCCCACTAAACATTACACTTAATTTCTGAGACCTTTTGAGAGGTCTGCTGCTCAGCTATATAAGCTGCTCCACCCCTAAGTTTTCATCAATTCGAAATCATTCTTCATTCATACATTTCATACTGTTTGAGAGTACTGCACACTACTAGTGTTCGAAGTGGTCTGCTCGGAGTTCTGCTTCAATAGGAAAAGAGGAGATTTGATGTTGTACCTCGGAACTCACTTGTCCAGGAGGCCAGAGGCTAAGGCGGACAAATTTGAGTTTACGGGCACATGGCTTGTTGTGGCTTCGTCCAGAATCGTTTCCAAATTATTGTTGTTAAGTCTTCAGTTTATAAATGTTGATGTAAGTCTAATACTTTTGTAGTTCGATTTATTTGTTGTTCTAAGCATATTGTTTCTATTTACAGTATAATTTATTTCTATAACAATTGTTTAAATTGATTCAATCTTTCGATTTAAATAAACAGTACCAACAAATTATAATATTGAAACCAGCACAAAAAAGTATTAAGAAATCAAGAATTTAATCTTAAAATTTTAAATTGTTATTATCTATCAAGAATAAGAAGAAGGTAAAAAAGGTGAAATACATTGAAAAGTCCAAATAACGTGGGCATATTCCCGGTTCAGTCCTTATATCTTACCGGTTCCGAACCGGTTAGCCCAGCTCCGATTTCGAACCGGGCTAATCGGTTCGGTTTGGGCCAGGTCAGGATTGACCCGGCCCGTTAAGCACCCATAAATTGGTGCCATCACATAGTTAAATACTACTAAAATAATAAGATCGTGTTTGGTTTTATTTTTTATGTTTATAAGGTGTGAGTTATGAGAATGAGTTTTTTATATTGTATTTGAAAAATTATGATTTATGTTTGGTTTTATTATGGAAGAGATAGATTTAATGTATATGTAATTTTATGCAAATATGTTAAGTTATTTGGTTATTTTAAATTTGAAAATATAAGATAATATAATAGAATTATTAGATAGTGATAAAATGTTAACAATAATTATTAGGTTATGAATTATGAAACCATTGAGAATTTATTTCTAAGAAAATAAAATAAAAATAAGGTAATAATATAACATTTTATTTGAGATTTAAAAATATGAAAGACAAACCAAACAAATCCCATAGTCGCATATGCATTTAATCACGTTTGTTACGTTTTTTTTAATATTTGTTTTTTTCTAAGGTAAAATATCATGTTTGGAATGATTTGTTTTTTGAAGCAATAATGCAGAAGCAACCTAGAATAAAATTTCATTTTTTTTTATGACGAGGAAATCATCAGTAGCTATCTTTTGGGTGAGTATTGAGTAAAACATCAGGCTGACGTAATAGCCTGCAAATCATATCAACCAGGTAAACCGCATTAGACAAGCAAGATGCGACAGGCTCAGACCGATAAATTGTTGGTATGGAGAATTAAACTCAATATCTTATTGTCAAGAGCTCATTATACACTACCAATTCGGACATCCCATTTGGGCATGAACATGACCCTTTGTTTGTGTTTGTAAGTTGTTCAGACAACTCACATATTACCAAACATTCACATTTTCCACATACATGGCTTACATGTTTTTTTTTTTTTTAACATTCACATTTTTTAAATTTTTTAGTGTTTTACATTTATAAAGATTATTTTTATAATAATGTGACTGATAAATTATGTATATATAATTTATGTATATTTATTTGCTGATAGTACTTATTTTAGCATATTGTTCAAGTACAATATATATATTATTTATATTGACATAGAGATATTATTTTTAAAAAAATTGCTATATATATATTTTAAACATATATATATATTATTTTCTATCATATTGTACGAGATTTGATGAAAGTGAAGCTATTTCTACTGGTTCTACTTCAATATCACTAATAAGAACAAACTTCAGTTTTATTTGGCAAGCACAATTGCCTAACAAAATAACTTTTTTTTTGTGGAAGGCATGCTTTGATATTGTCCAGACATTGCAAGTTTTGGCTTGGCGTCATCTTGTTAGTGACAATTTGTGTAAAATTTACTTGTCTATATCAGAAACGCTACTACACGTTCTCTAGGAATGCCATTTTGCTCGATTGAACTGGGCATGCACTAAATTTACACATCAACATATCTCTTCTGAATGTTCTACAACGGTTGAAATGGATACACAACATGAATAAAAATTAACCAAAGAAGAATTTAACATTTTTTGGTCCTATGTTGGACATTATGAAATAAAAGAAATCGACGTGTTCTAGAAGAATTCTAGAACGACGCGAAGGGTTGTGTGGTATTTGCGATTGATTACTTGATGCATTACAAGAATGCCATTACAATGAGTACTCCAGGTTCAACAGACAGCAATTCAATATATTGACAACCACCTTCACATGATGTTATTAAGGTTAGTTGTGATGTAGCAATATTTCAACAAGAAAAATCTGCTGGATTTGGAATCATTCCAATGGGTCATCAAGGAAAATGTATAGCATAAGGTAGTGAACATTTCAATTCTCCAGTGAATCCTGAAATGGCGGAAGCATTGGCATTACGAAATTGAGTTGATCTGACATGGCAATATGGATGGAATAAAATACTGCTCGAGAGTGATTGCATAAATATTGTTCACACAATGAATTCCAAAACAGAAAATCTCTCTTAAATTGGACACATCATCCCAGACATACAATAGATGATGATGGAATTCATAGAAGTGAAGATACGGTTCGTTCGCATAAATGAAAATGAGCAGCGCTTTTTTTAGCTAAAAAAAGTAATTGTGACAACGTTTGGATTATCAAACTATCCAAATTATAATTCACAACATTGTACCATTGAAAGTTCATTTTGATCAATGAAAAATCGATTCATTATTAGAAATTTTAAAAAATTCACAACATTGTACCGTTGAAAGTTTATTTTGATCAGTAAAAAATCGATTCATTCTTAGAAATTAAAAAATATATATCTGGGAAACAAAAATAGAATACATTAAATTATTTTCCAAGGAGACCCATTTCATATTTATTCTTCTCCGTATTGGAATAAAATTTATATCGTCAATAACATTATAATAATAAGAATCAAAAGAGTTAACTTATTATTTTCAAAAAAAGAATTAACAATTGCTCTTAAAAATTAATGATCAATATATCAAAATTCCAATTAAATTGGTTTAATCAACCTTTGAAATAAAATAAAATTTATATATTGATGTGATTCGTGATTTTTAAATATAAGGTAGAATAAAGTGTTAATGAAAAATAACGATAAACACACCAAGATTTTTTACGTGGAAAACCCTCAAATTGAGAGAAAAACCACGAGACATAGTCAAGTATAAAACTTACTATAAACGTTGATGATTTACAAGACTCTCTGGACACAAATAACAATCGCTCAATGACTTATATGAATTTTTTAGAGAAATAACAGAAAAGACCGAACAGACATAAATTTGCTCTCTTCGGAGTCTTTTTGCCCAGAAAAATCCAACCCTTACTATGATGACATCCGTGGGTATTTATAGGACTGTTCCCAGTGATTGGCTCGCGGGGGATCCGGAACACGATGTCCTCTGATCGTGGCTTAACTGGAGCCCAACATGTCCGAGAAATCCGCGTCCCATTACTGCACGTTTATTCACGCCGGTTGATTTGTTAGTTATTCCCGGGTTTTCCGCTAATCTTTGACCAGAAAACCGAGGAGGGTTTAGCAGCTGTTCTGTTCGGTGTCTTTATGTTCGGTAAAACGCTCCTCGGTGCTATCTGTTCGGTGTATGACTTGTTCGGCGCTTGAGAGGATTTTACCCGATGAAGTCAATATGTCATATGACATCACCTCACCCCCCTAAAGTAAAGCAAGACGAGCCTTTTGAAGTCTTGTTTTATTGTCTTCGGGTAAAATCCTAAACTTAACCTGCTCGGGACATTTTTGCCGCCTTTTTTTTCCCGCCCAAAAATTTCAAATGCCGCGCGACGTTTCGTTTCCCGAGGCACCTTTATGACCGTTCATTCCCTTATTTTTGGACGGTGAAGATTAAATGACTGTTCATATGGTCCCCGCTATAAATACTCATCCTTTTTCTTCATTTGTCCTTACTTTGCTGCATTTTGCTTCCGAGCTACCACCAGACGATTGAACAACTTTCCCCAGCAGTCCTTTTTTAATCACCAAGTATGGTTTCTTCCTCCGCCGACTCTTCATTGCAGGCGATAGATATGTTCAGCGAGGGGGACGCTCTTAGCCCCTCTCCTCAACCCTCTTCCTCTTCTTCTGATAGTGACAGAACTCTAAGCTCCTCTGCCGCGTCTGCTGCTCGTATACAGGAGCAGAGACTTGCTACAGAGCGAGATTTGGTTAAAGCCCGCATTCCCTGGTTCGAGATCTTCGAGTCTGAGGTCAAATTGACTCAGCACCTCATCAATATCCGAACTAAATGGGGGATTTCTGAGGGGACTTATATTATTGCTCCCCCTTCTGGATACGTCATCACTTACCCCCTAAGGGGTATTTTCCTTTTTATGTAGACCAGCTCCGAGGAGGCCTTCGTTTTCCTATCCCTCATTTCTTTATTGAAGTAGCCTCCTACTTCTGTGTTTCCCTTAGTCAATTATTTCCCAATAGTTATCGACTATTATCAGGCTTTTTCATAGTACTTTCTTATCTGGGTTTTACCCCTACTCCTGAACTTTTTCATTGTTTTCTTCAACTGAACAAGAAAGAGATCGGGCTCTTTTACTTTTCCTCCCGGACAGGGGTTTGCTTCCTTAAAAAATACCCCTCGTCCATAAAAAACTGGAAAAACTCTTACTTTTTTGTTCGTCCGCTCCAACCTTGGGATTGCCCTATGGAGTTGAGGGAAAATCTCCCGAGGGGTAAGTCAATCAAGGGTCATCTTGAGGAGGAATCGTATTTGTCGGTTCGTCGTGCACTTGGCGATCAGTGTTTTAACTTGATGGAGCTGATTGACGACGGACTGCTATACTTGTTCCAGTTGAGCCCCAAGGGTGTATCCTTGAAAATGCCCCTCGGTGAGTGTTTTTCAAGCAATCTTCTTCATTTTACTTTTGACTTATCATGTTCGGACTAATATTTCTCTGCTCTTTTCAGAAGCAAAAATGATGAAGGCTAGGATGGCCGAGAAGCTGAAGGAGAAGAGCCAGAAAGGTCAAACTTCTAAGGCTGCTACTACTTCTGCCCCTCCCCCGTCCGTCGGGATTTTGACCCCTCCCGAGGAGAGGGCTTCTCCTGAGGGGACTCAAGCCCTTCATCGTCGGAAGATGGCTACTCCCGAAGGTCCAAGTTCTTCGCCCCAAGCACCTCCCAATAAGAAAACTTCTTCTTCCCTTATCCCTTCCGAACCTCGAGCCTCCTCTCAACCCGCTCTCGGTGTTTCTCGGCCTACCTCGAGATACCATATCCCTTCGTGGACGTACTCCCCCACTGTTCCCCTACTGAAAAAACCCGATCCCAAAGCCTCCCACTCCATTTTGTTCTACACCCCCAACTCAGCTGATCGAAAGTACTTCGGGGAACTGGCTTTCAGCAACTTGGTGAACGATTTCTCCTCCTCCTTTACTCAGGTAAATGCTTTTACCCATTAATCTGTTTCGCTTGTCTTTTTACAATACCTTCATTTTGCTACTTTAACTTTATATATGCTCTGACGCAGGCCCACATGATGGCGGGTGAACTTCTCACTCGTTTTCATTCAGTTCGATTGGCTGATGGGCAGAACCAGAAGCGCACCAGGCAGTTAGAGGGTATGGGTGAGGAGCTGAAGAAAACAGTGAGCCTCCTGGAGGAGCGGCACTTGGCCCTGGTATCAGCTCATGATAAGGCGGAGCAGGCCCTGGCAGAGGAGCGGACAAAATCCGCCGATCTGGAAGGTGCTAACTCTACTTTGTCAGAGCAGTATAAATCCCTGGCTGAATAACTTGCTCAAGCGAAATCTTCCATTACTGCTCGTGTGGAAAAACTCTGGCTCTCGAGGAAAACTGAATTTTTGAAGTCTCCGGAGTACAGCAACATGGTGGCTGACCGTGCTTACAAGTTTTTTTTATCATGGCTTTTGTGGGGTCCTCTTTTACTTAATCCATTATGTATCAAGTTAACATACATATGTGAGTCTGAATTAAGTAAGAACATGCACTGCTTTAGAGTCTCTGACTAGTTAAGTTGTTACAAATGTACCAAATCCCTAGTACAAAAACCAACTAACTTTTTCTACATATACATTACATATAAAATTAACAACCTAAGCCAGTACAACTCCTATGCAGTGGTTCACCTCGCAGCGGAATAAGACTCACGATTCCCACGTCTATGCAATCCTACAGAAACATTCACAAAACGTGAGTATAGATAAACAACTATCTCAGTGCGATATCAAAACACAATATCAATAACAATGATAAAGCACAATAAATCATCTAATGTGAATGTTCTGTATCATGCATCCACAAATGCACCATGTCATGACATGTCTCAACAAGTACCCTATTATCACGAGACTAAAATGATATGCCTATTCAGCTCAATATGTCAGTGGAACCACCTCACATCTTCATATTAGCAGCACATATCATAGTACCGTCCTCAAATGATAATAGCCAGAGCATATACCCAAAAACCGGTGTATATCTCTATATAGCATAATCGAGCATATACCCAAACCAGACGTATATCTCTCTGTCACATAACCGAGCATATATCCAAACCAGGCGTATATCTCTATGTAACATAACCGAGCATATACCCAATACCAGGCGTATATCTCAAATACATAACCGAGCATATACCCAAACCAGGCGTATATCTCTAACACATGATATCCATGAATGTACAGGCATATGATGATGTGAGAATCATGAAGAACTTCAAATAGACATACAAGTCCAAAATCAAGAGCATGGATTCTACATAATGTGTTGGATCATCATTGTATTCATATTTAGTGATTGTGCTAGTTTGGATTGAATATTATATTAGTAGGCTTTTATTTAAGTTTTTATCATGTTATTTTCGAATTATTGCTAGATGGGCAAACAAAAATGTTGTATTGAACTTGTTATGAGCCCATTAGGTCATGGAAAGTCAATGAGGCCTATAAATACTTGTATGTCTATTTGAAGCTCTTCATGATTCTCACATCATATGATACTACCAATCATATGATACTAACATAACACAATTCATATGATATCAATCTCATAACATCATCACACAATATCTATACTCCGTACGTCAACACGTACCTGTACTGGGACACAAAAGCGATAAATCAGGCATTGATGGCTAATTGCCTCTTTGCCCTGTCCCCTGTGATGATGCTACAAGCACATGAACAATAGACCATGTTATAAGAGGCTTCAATATCAAAACTATAAAAATATAACATTTGAAGTCTACCGATCGATCGATCTCTCTAGCGATCGATCGGTCCAAACAAGCAACCCTAGAGATCGGTCGGTCAAAAGCTAGCGATCGATCGCTTAAATGTTTGAATTTCTCAAAAATGCTACGGCATTTCACCGATCGATCGGTCGCTTTCAGCGATCGATCGGTACATGCACCGCCTTACTTTCCCCTGTTTTACCGATCGATTGGTCGACAACAGAAATTTCAAACCATGGCGATTTTTGAGCTTATCTCCATGTTTCTTCTTCTATAACTCGAAAATAAACATTTAAACATGTTTCATGAAATCTCAATTACCATATAAACATGTTTCTATCCACATACAACTCAATTCTTGCACTATCACTCATATCAATTCCATCTTTCTTGTACTAACTCACATACTTCAAGTTTGATACACTAAACTCATATATCTATAAATTATGATACCAAAGCATGAACTTCTACTTTCCTTACCAAAGTATATATTTGCTTGATGTTCTTGCCAAGCCAACTCCCACAACAAGTCCAAGAGAATGAGAGAAAATGTGTAGAGATTACTAGGTTATTTGAGGTGAGGTATGTGTTTATAATCTGATATTGAATTCTATCTTATCACCTCTACATGCACTCCAAATGCAAATACACATGCTCTCCAAATTCATGTTAAAGGCAAGACACATTAGAAGTCAACTATGTGATGTCATTCATGCATAACATTAATCGTGCTCGGTTCAATCCGAAACCGAGTCCACATCGTACTGTAATTAATCATAATTACACCATAATCATCTATCATATGAATACGTCATATCAAGGCATGACATTTCTCCCCCACCTATTGAAATTCGTCCTCGAAATTGTATATACATAACATGCATATCTCGATACGCAACTCAACAATCCTACTATAAGAAGATAGGAAACATAATCATGTGTGCAACAGTACAATACTTATGTACCAACAGTATTATAAAACTGTAAAATCATACCAGAAAACAAATCCGGATACCGTTGCATCATATGCTGCTCCGTCTCCCACGTTGCCTCTTCGACACCCCGTCTGTCCCACTGTACCTTAACCATATGAATCACTTTATTACGCAACCTGCGTTCAGCTCGATCCAAGATCATAACCGGTCGTTCTTCATACGACACATCTGTATCCAACTGCATATCAGGTAGCTGTAATATATGACTCGGATCTGGTTCATATTTCCTCAACAGTGAAACATGAAAAACATCATGAATACTATTCAATGCCGGCGGTAGTGCCAAGCGATATGCCAACGTACCAATACGTTGCAACACCTCATATGGACCAACATACCGTGGAGACAATTTTCCACGTTTACCAAACCGTACTACACCTTTAAAAGGTGAGATTTTCAAGAACACACGGTCACCAACTTGAAATTCAAGTGGTCTACGTCGTTTATTGGCATAAGCAGCCTGTCTGTCCTGAGCAGCTTTAAGTTTCAATCGAATTACCTTTACTTTCTCTTCCATTTCATGAATCATATCCGGTCCATGTAAAGTAGACTGATCCACATCATCCCAATACAATGGCGATCTACATCATCGCCCATACAAAGCCTCAAATGGTGCCATCTGTATACTAGACTGATAACTGTTGTTATATGAAAATTCCACTAATGGCAACGACTCTTGCCAAGAGATATCAAACTCTAATACACAGGCACGCAACATATCCTCAAGCGTCTGTATCGTACGCTCTGTTTGTCCATCTGTCCGAGGATGATATGTTGTACTCAACCGCACTCCAGTTCCCAATGCTGTTTGTAATCCTTCCCAAAAATGAGAAGTAAATCTCGGATCCCTATCCGATACAATGGAAACTGGAATACCATGTAGTCTCACTACATGTTGAATGTACAACTGTGCCATTCTCATATATGTAAAGGTCATACAATATGGCACAAAATGAGATACTTTGGTGAGTCGATCAACAATCACCCAAATAGCATCACAACCAGAAGACGTCCGTGGCAAATGAGTCACAAAATCCATCGTGATATGTTCCCATTTCCACTGAGGAATTTCCAAACTATGTAATTCACCTCCTGGTCTCTGTCTTTCCGCTTTCACTTGTTGACAGATCAAACATCGTTTCACAAAGCTCAATACATCCTGTTTCATACGTTTCCACCAAAATTGTATACGTAAATCATGATACATTTTCTTCCCTCCAGGATGTATACTGTATCTACTACAATGAGCACGTTGTAGTAGTTCTTGGCGTAGTCCTAATGAAGCAGGTACTATCCAACAATTTCTGCGTTTCAAAGTTCCATCACTTGTAAGTACAAATTGAGATGTTTGTCCTTGACTTATCCTTTCCTTCCACTGTTGTACTTCATCATCAGTCAGTTGTGCCGTTCTGATTTTCTCAAAAACGTCGGGTTCAACCAACAATGTTGATACCCGTACTGGCACTATTTCCACATCAAAATCATAACCCAAAGTACAACAAGAAGTCATCAATGCGGATAAATGAATCATCTCATCAGCCGTATGATGTACCTTTCGACTCAAGGCATCTGCTGTAAGATTAGCTTTTCCTGGATGATATTCAATCTCACAATCATAATCTTTCAACAGATCCATCCATCTCCTTTGTCTCATATTCAACTCAGCTTGAGTGAATATAAATGTTAGACTCTTATGATCTGTGTATATGGTAAACGACGTACCATATAAATAATGTCGCCATATCTTTAATGCAAAGACAATGGCAGCCAATTCCAGATCATGCACTGGATATCTCATTTCATGTGGCTTCAACTGTCGTGATGCATAAGCCACTACATGTTTGTCCTGCATCAATACACAACCCAAACCAAGTAAAGATGCATCAGTATATAATGCAAACCTGTCATGCTCCAATGGGATGATCAGGACTGGAGCTGTAGTCAATCGATGTTTCAATTCCTGAAAACTACGCTCACAAGCCTCTGACCATTGAAATGATACTCCCTTCTGTGTCAAATGTGTCAATGGTTTGGCGATCGCTGAAAATCCTTCAACAAACCGTCTATAATATCCAGCCAAACCTAAGAAACTACGAATCTCTGGCACAGAAGTAGGTGCTGACCAATTCAACACTGCTTCCACTTTCTTTGGATCAACTGATATACCTTCTTCTGATATTACATGTCCCAAAAAGCCGACACTAGTCAACCAAAACTCACACTTACTGAGTTTGGCATACAACTGATGTGTCCTCAACAATTGCAATACCATATGCAAATGTTGAACATGTTCTGCATCACTCTGCGAATAGATCAGTATATCATCGATAAAGACAATGACAAATCGATCAAGGTATTCCAGGAAAACCCGATTCACTAAACTCATAAAGACAGCGGGAGCATTTGTCACTCCAAATGGCATCACCAGGAACTCATATGTCCATAACGAGTCATGAATGCTGTCTTCTGTATATCTCCTTCCCTCACACGTATTTGATGATATCCTGACCTCAAATCAATCTTAGAATAAATCCTTGATCCCTGCAACTGCTCAAACAAATCATCAATACGAGGAAGAGGATATTTATTCTTTATTGTTACCTTGTTCAATTGTTGATAGTCAATACATAGTCGCATTGTCCCATCCTTCTTCTTAACAAATAAAACCGGAGCACCCCAAGGCGATACACTAGGACGTATGTACCTCTTGTCCAATAAATCTTGCAATTGAGTTTTCAATTCTTTCAATTCAGTTGGTGCCATCCGATAAGGAGCTCGTGAAATTGCAGAAGTACCAGGTATCAAATCAATACCAAATTCTACTTCTCGACTCGGTGGGAATCCAGGTATCTCATCTGGAAACACATCCGCATATTCTGCAACCACTGGTATCTCCTCCACTTTCCTTTCTAGTTTCTGTTCAGTTATATCAAGGGCATAAATCAAATAACCCGCATGTCCACGCTCTAACAAACGCGACATTCGGATTGCTGATATCAAAGGAATCCTTGCCCTCGATCCCTGGCCATAGAAGAACCATTGATTTCCAGTATCAGACTGAAATCTCACTATCTTTTGACAACGATCCACAACAGATTGATATTTACTCAACACATCAATTCCGAGGATGTAATCAAAATCTGACATATCTAATACAATCAAATCAGCTTGTAGCCCATACTCAGTCTCAAACTGAATAGCACAATCAGACACACTCTGACAAGTCATCACAGTAGTTCCCATGGGTGTCGAAACATAAAGAGGCATCAACAGTGGAGACGAGCATATATGATACTGATCAATAAAGGCTTGTGCAATAAAAGAATGTGATGCACCGGTATCAATCAAAAGTAAAGATGGATAAGTTAATAAAGTACACTTACCCTGTGATGACCAGGGATTATAGTTGTTAATCCCGTAGTGTTAATAATCCCTAAAGTGGTTTTACGTGGCGATTTGGAATTTAATCGAGGAGTTGGACTCGTTTAATTGGGTAGTTGGGATCGTTGGATCCAGAGGTTGAGATTGTATTCACATTACGGTGTAAAACCTAAGAGTTGGGTTTTTAATGTGTCTCGGGATCTCGGGTGCTGTGTGAGCACCGGTAGGGGGTTTTGGTGTTAGAGAGAGAGTTTTTGAAAACAGATGATTTTTAAGGAATCATGATGTATTTGTGGGGCTATTATTTTTTCGGGGTATTTTTGCTATAAATACCATTTGAACCCAAAATTTCCGAAATAATTTCATTTCAGCCCTCTCCTTCCTCTCTCTTTCCCGTCCGCGCGATTTCCCGTCGCCTCCCCTGCCCCGCGGCTTCAGGCCGTGCGCCCGCCGCCGTCCGGCCGCCGTTCGGCGCGTGCGACCTGTCACCGGCGTCGTCTCGGCGAGGCGCTCCTTTCCCCTCCGTCAATTGAAGGTTTCGTCGCGTTTCTCGTTCGAATTTGGCTGGAATGCGTCGATCCCCAAAAGTTAGGGTTCTTCGATTTTTCGTCCGATTTCTTCCGATTTCGTTTGGCACATCGTTCCTCGGGGCATGGAACTCGAGCAAGGTTTGGCTCGGACTTCGGAGATTTAAGGTACGTGCGACGTACGAGCATTACTACATATTAGAGCATTTGTGAATGCATAATGTATTTTGATTTTATTGAATAATCGTGCACGAGGATTATTTATATGTGTTGCACGAGGATTATTTATATGTGTTGCACGAGGATTATTTATATGTGTTGCATGAGGATTATTTATATGTGTTGAGAAGCTATGAAGCGACCTAATCTTGATATCGCCGTCAGGGGCGCACGTGACACTAGAGTAGTGTAACTCTCATAAGTTATATGGGGTACCTGATGTATATGACTATTGTAGGGCATTTGAGATGCCTGGGCATTTGAGATGCCTGAGAATGATCGTGGGATCATGTTTTCATTATAAGACATTTGAGATGTCTAGGTATAATGGAAAATTTGTAAAATAAATGTTAGGCATTTAATTCATTTATGATTAATAGCGAGGCTATGAAATCAGTGTTAGATATTGAGATATCTACTTTTGCATGAATGATGAACTTGGAATCATAATTATTGATATTCGAGAACTAGGCATGCAATGGGTTAAATCAATGTGTTGATTTACTGATTTATGAGATTTGATGAGTTTGATGATTGTGAGAACAGGGACAGTACACGGAATCCCGGATGAGGATGTTGCCATCCAGGGAGTATCATTTAAAATTCATTAATATTTACTTGTGTTGTAAATTATGAATTTCATTATTGTGATTATGAGATTTTGTGTATTGGTATGCTCACCCCGTTGGGGGCTGTCTCTGTTGGGGCAGGTGAACAGGTGCATCGATGGCTGTGGAGCTGAGCTCGAGCTGTTGATTGGACGTACTCACAGGATCGTGGTACCAGGGCTTGATGGAGCACGGTATCGTATAGAGTACTTATATACACCCGAGGTTTATATACACATTTATGATGCTCGCATGTGAGCACGGACATTCTTGTATATGGGTTGTATATATAGGCATGAGCCTTCATCTCTTTCATTATATGTTGCATGCAATTGTGGTAGAATTGCTAATGATATGAGAGTCGTTAGTGTATTATGTGGGTGTTGAGACCCATTAATGTCGTCATATGTGTGGTGTCTTCCCTGGCTGGGAATTTACTTGGTATTACTGCTTTCTGATGAGTATTATGTTTTCCCTGGCCGGGAATTATGTTATGTGTTGTGCTTCTATTTCGGGATAGCTCTATTTATGGGGAGACTCTGCCCAAATTTTTATAAAAGTCCACAATGTGAAAAGTGGCAAAAAGGGATGATATTGGGCGAACTTTGTGAGTCTATTTCGTTGTTAGACTGATGACCTTATAACATTGAGTGTTAAAGGAATTTTTTTGTAATTGCCATGAAATGATAAAGTATCATCTGAGCTTCCCGATTGACTTTTATTGAAAGCATGTGCCACACATAGTGGTTAATACACTAATCAAGGATTAAGGGCTTGGGGTCCTTACATTAGTGGTATCAGAGCAGTGGTTGCTCATTGGGGCTGTTAAGGGCCTAAGAATTTATTGATAGCACACACTTATGCATGATGGCATTAATGTTGTATGACACAACTAGTTGTTTATGTGCTTTTTCTGATATGAAAAGTGGTGTTGCTAATCAGTGTGATTGCAGGAATCGTGTGCGACGCGATATGATGACATTAGTGGTAATGTCTGGCACTCTGTATGTTACGTGCCAAGGAATCTGATTATTGTGAGAGAATCAGGTAATGGGATATTTCCGAGGTAACATGTCTTGGTATACGTATTGACTTGCAAGTGGTTGCAAATATGGATGTGTGATGCATAGCGTATATGGCTATTGTTGCTAACCATGATGGTTGCAGGTTACAGGAAATATGGAGTATAAAAAGGAATGATGATTATACATTCCAGGAGTCTTACTTATCACAGTGAGAATTTTTATACTTATGTTTATACCGCTAAATGTGGAGCGGGAGGGGGGAGGCTCGCTTGCACATTGAGGCGGGGTATACCATACGAAGCGAGGATGAGATACCGCTTGTATGAAGAAGCGAGGATGAGATGCCGCTTGTTAGGATGATGATTCATTCCTTTGTGATGACACGGATGATAGCGATGATGTATTCCGCTGTGTCGAGGATGATGATTCATTCCTTTGTGATGACACGGATGATAGCGGTGATGTGTCCCGCTGTGTCGATTATATTCATTCCATTGTGATGACACGGATGATAGCGGTGATGTGTCCCGCTGTGTCGATTTTATTCATTCCATTGTGATGACACGGATGATAGCGGTGATGTGTCCCGTTGTGTCGATTATATTCATTTCATTGTGATGACACGGATGATAGCGGTGATGTGTCCCGTTGTGTCGATTATATTCATTTCATTGTGATGACACGGATGATAGCGGTGATGTGTCCCGCTGTGTCGATTTGTATTTATAGCGACGGTTCATTCCGCTATATTGATTGGCGAGGGTTCATTCCGCCAGGTGTATTTATAGCGACGGTTCATTCCGCTATATTGATTGGCGAGGGTTCATTCCGCCAGGTGTATTTATAGCGACGGTTCATTCCGCTATATTGATTGGCGATGGTTTATACCGCCGGACACGGATGATAGCGGTGATGTGTTCCGCTGTGTCGATGATGATGATTCACCTCTTTGTGATTATTGGTGATGATTCGTGCCGCCGTATATATAGATAGCGATGCCTCTTTCCGCTATTATGTGGACGATGATTCATGCTCAGGTGTATAGCGAGGTTTCATGCCACTTATTATATGACGAGGTGTCATGCCGTCGATTCTATAGCGAGGGATTGTGCCGCTATGTACTCAGCACAAGATTTTGCCGCCTTCGAGCGATGGGTGCTGATTACGCACTATTATTGAGCGACGGAGACAGGTATGCCGCTATATTGTTAGCGATGAGGTATGAGATATTGCTATTCTATTAGCTTTATTGTATCTGGCATGCGTTGATATACATGTTTTATTATGCCTATTTTATTAGCATGATGGTGGATGACATGTATCGTCACTAGTTGACAATACCTTGGATGCCATGAGTTGGCATGTGTCGTCATGGGATGACGAGGACGATGGTGTAGGAGATGTCTTATTAGACATGCATCATCGTTACGATAAATGATGCGTTGAGTATACGTATTCAGTGGTATGCCTTGGGTGCCGGTGTCGGGCACAAGGTGGTGTGTGCGTCACCGATTGACGTGACCCTTATACCGAGCGGGTTGCTCGAGTAATGGATGGATGCGCTGTACATGTGATTGTACCGCAGCTTACGTTTGGGGTGATCATTTTACGAGTGGTGATACCCTAGAGGTATGCTCGTTGGAATGGCTCTTGGCCATGTGTTTTGACGACAGGAGTAATCATGAGGATATTACTCGCTTTCTGTCGATGTGACATGTGGTAGACATGGTCACACCACCCATGAGGGTGTAGGATGAGTCCTAAGGGAGTAGGATCAGGTTATGTTAAGTACATAGGGACATTGGAGTGTCCAGGGTGTATCGGCATTAGAGGAACGTTGGGTTCAGACCCACTACTCTATTGATTTCTTCCCACGGTATGGTGTGCCGTACGGAAGCATCCGTCTTGTTGGTAGGTTTGAGGTAAACCTAAAGAGGCAGAGACTAGGTTGTCTGCCGCGTGTGTGTAGCACCATGATGGGCTTGCTAGAGCTGTTATAATGCTCGTTGGAACCAATTTTGGCAAATCGTAAGGTGATACGATGGGGATTGTGGTGGACTCTAGTAGTCGCCATGTCATTTGAGGTTGAGGTTGTGCATGCCTCACTGAAACGTGTATACGTTTATGTTTAATCTTGGTGAGACTTGTCTGGGACAGCTCAGGATGTTGGAGTACCAACAAGAGAGTCATCAAGTCGTTGTTGACTCGATCTGAAGGAATTCGTGTATTTGGGATGCAATGGGTGTTATTGTATCCAGTTTTTCCGAACAGTGGTTCGAGACTAGTGGATCTCGAGTTCGATGGCACTTCCCTTGTGAGGAAGGGGGGGGGGGTAGTACTATACCTATTTGGGAATCTTGAAAGATTCGGTAAGTTGGTACATGTGATGTTGATTTTGAGAATCACGCCGTGTTATTAATCGTCGATTTTCATTCTCCATTGGATGGGAATGACTCAGGATTGACAGTAGTGTTTGGGGCTTAGGTGTATGTTGTAGATACCCGAGCCAAGTACATTGAGTATGCATGCGATGCCAATACTTAGGCAGGTATACCGGTGAGTATACGGATGCCAGTTATTGATTTCCTTTCTGTCAAGCATAGAGTTATGCTATTTTAGGATGGTTAAATCTCTGATGAGAGATATGGAACACCTTGAGATTGGGAATCTCCATGGCAGGAATTTCGGATTTGTTGGGTGTCGCTAACGACACAAGCGTTGAGGATGCAATGGGTTTATTGCATGCCCTTTCAGAATTTTGAAACTCTATGGAGTCTCGATTGTTTATTACGACCAGGATGTGGTTCTTGGGATATCCGGAGGTGAACATCTTGTGAGATGTCTTTTGTGTGGATCGGTGGCCGTGAGTTGCCCGATCCGAGTTGCAGAGGGTGCAACTGCTCCTTGGATGGAGGTGGTCTGTATAGTGGGGACCAGGTTTGGTATGTGTATACCGTGGAATGCTAGTGTTTTCCTCGTAATGATGTATGTTAGACATCGTGAGTCATAGTAAAGATATCATTGGATGATATCTACGATAGAATCGGGAGCGATTCGAATCCTTGCAGTTTCAGTTGATTAACTGCTTTTGGATTATTAGCGTTGAGTTGTGCTGACGCTCTTTGACGTTATGATGGATTTGGAAGTCTATTCCACTCCAGAGTTTGACACGAGGTCGACGTTTTTCACGGTTGAGGTGTCATTCAGGTTGCGTTCTTACTAGTTGTGTTAGAACTAAGGTGACTGTCCGATCTACAGTCGTAAGTATCGGTTGTGTTGCAGTCATGAGGGACTGACTTTTTGGATGACCCGCATCGAGGTACGTTTTACCTCTTGGGTGATATGTTGGTATTGGTAAGTCGCCTTGTTTCAGAGTTGATGCGAGGTAGGTACCCTTGCGTTTATTTATACGATTCTGATATGGTCAAGAATCGAGGTTCTGGCTTCATGTTGTTGTGTAGCCTGGGTGTTATGTGATACACCAGTGCTAATTTCGAGGACGAAATTCTTTTAGTGGGGGATATTGTGATGACCAGGGATTATAGTTGTTAATCTCGTAGTGTTAATAATCCCTAAAGTGGTTTTACGTGGCGATTTGGAATTTAATCGAGGAGTTGGACTCGTTTAATTGGGTAGTTGGGATCGTTGGATCCAGAGGTTGAGATTGTATTCACATTACGGTGTAAAACCTAAGAGTTGGGTTTTTAATGTGTCTCGGGATCTCGGGTGCTGTGTGAGCACCGGTAGGGGGTTTTGGTGTTAGAGAGAGAGTTTTTGAAAACAGATGATTTTTAAGGAATCATGATGTATTTGTGGGGCTATTATTTTTTCGGGGTATTTTTGCTATAAATACCATTTGAACCCAAAATTTCCGAAATAATTTCATTTCAGCCCTCTCCTTCCTCTCTCTTTCCCGTCCGCGCGATTTCCCGTCGCCTCCCCTGCCCCGCGGCTTCAGGCCGTGCGCCCGCCGCCGTCCGGCCGCCGTTCGGCGCGTGCGACCTGTCACCGGCGTCGTCTCGGCGAGGCGCTCCTTTCCCCTCCGTCAATTGAAGGTTTCGTCGCGTTTCTCGTTCGAATTTGGCTGGAATGCGTCGATCCCCAAAAGTTAGGGTTCTTCGATTTTTCGTCCGATTTCTTCCGATTTCGTTTGGCACATCGTTCCTCGGGGCATGGAACTCGAGCAAGGTTTGGCTCGGACTTCGGAGATTTAAGGTACGTGCGACGTACGAGCATTACTACATATTAGAGCATTTGTGAATGCATAATGTATTTTGATTTTATTGAATAATCGTGCACGAGGATTATTTATATGTGTTGCACGAGGATTATTTATATGTGTTGCACGAGGATTATTTATATGTGTTGCATGAGGATTATTTATATGTGTTGAGAAGCTATGAAGCGACCTAATCTTGATATCGCCGTCAGGGGCGCACGTGACACTAGAGTAGTGTAACTCTCATAAGTTATATGGGGTACCTGATGTATATGACTATTGTAGGGCATTTGAGATGCCTGGGCATTTGAGATGCCTGAGAATGATCGTGGGATCATGTTTTCATTATAAGACATTTGAGATGTCTAGGTATAATGGAAAATTTGTAAAATAAATGTTAGGCATTTAATTCATTTATGATTAATAGCGAGGCTATGAAATCAGTGTTAGATATTGAGATATCTACTTTTGCATGAATGATGAACTTGGAATCATAATTATTGATATTCGAGAACTAGGCATGCAATGGGTTAAATCAATGTGTTGATTTACTGATTTATGAGATTTGATGAGTTTGATGATTGTGAGAACAGGGACAGTACACGGAATCCCGGATGAGGATGTTGCCATCCAGGGAGTATCATTTAAAATTCATTAATATTTACTTGTGTTGTAAATTATGAATTTCATTATTGTGATTATGAGATTTTGTGTATTGGTATGCTCACCCCGTTGGGGGCTGTCTCTGTTGGGGCAGGTGAACAGGTGCATCGATGGCTGTGGAGCTGAGCTCGAGCTGTTGATTGGACGTACTCACAGGATCGTGGTACCAGGGCTTGATGGAGCACGGTATCGTATAGAGTACTTATATACACCCGAGGTTTATATACACATTTATGATGCTCGCATGTGAGCACGGACATTCTTGTATATGGGTTGTATATATAGGCATGAGCCTTCCTCTCTTTCATTATATGTTGCATGCAATTGTGGTAGAATTGCTAATGATATGAGAGTCGTTAGTGTATTATGTGGGTGTTGAGACCCATTTATGTCGTCATATGTGTGGTGTCTTCCCTGGCTGGGAATTTACTTGGTATTACTGCTTTCTGATGAGTATTATGTTTTCCCTGGCCGGGAATTATGTTATGTGTTGTGCTTCTATTTCGGGATAGCTCTATTTATGGGGAGACTCTGCCCAAATTTTTATAAAAGTCCACAATGTGAAAAGTGGCAAAAAGGGATGATATTGGGCGAACTTTGTGAGTCTATTTCGTTGTTAGACTGATGACCTTATAACATTGAGTGTTAAAGGAATTTTTTTGTAATTGCCATGAAATGATAAAGTATCATCTGAGCTTCCCGATTGACTTTTATTGAAAGCATGTGCCACACATAGTGGTTAATACACTAATCAAGGATTAAGGGCTTGGGGTCCTTACATACCCGCTATCACAGCATCAGGAGCTGCCTCTGCTTCCTCCCTATTCAGTGCATACACTTGAGCCTGAGGTGGTCCTGTCCTCTGTCCTCCACCAGACTGTGGTACACCCTGTGGTCTCTGTTATACTGTATTCTCTGACATGGGTCCTCTCCTCTGTTGTCCACCTACTTGAGGACAATCACGGATCACATGTCCTGGCCTCCCACAACGGAAACAAATTACTGGATTTAATTGAGGACAATCTCGTTTCAATTGTGGTCCACCACATTTAAAGCATTGCACACTACTGCCACTACTACTACCTTGGAACTGTCCATTTGCTCTTCGGTCATCCCCTTTCCGTGGTCCAAAACGTTTCCCACTAAACCTAGATGAAGATGCACCACCTCGTGGTGATTTAAATGGTTCTCCTCTAGGTCTCATACTGTCAGATGTAGGTGGTTGGGCTTGTCCAACATCTTTATATACTCCTACTGCAATCTCAGCCATCTCGGCTCTAGTCAATGCTTCTTCATATGATGTAGGGTTATTGGACATGACCCTATCAAATAATTCAGGCTTCAACCCTTTCACAAACTGTCTGATCTTTGTTTTTGTGTTTACAGCGATATGTGGCACATACCGGAGCAAAGAAGAATAATGCACAGCATAGTCAGATACTGTCATGGATCCCTGTCTCAATTTTGTAAATTCATCCTCTTTCCTCTGCCTTGCAGCAACAGAGAAATAATGTTCCAAGAACTTCGTTCTAAACACATCCCAGTTAACTGTCTGTCCTTGAGCCCTCAACTCAAGTACTGTGGATTTCCACCACATCATAGCTTTCTTAGCTAACTGGAATTCAGCTAAGCGTAACCAAGCAGTCTTGGCACACGGTGCTGATACAAATATCTGTTCTACGTGTTCTAGCCACTCCTCTGCCAGTTCCCCTGATTCAGTCCCCTCAAACCTGGGTGGCTGATAACTCAGAAATTGCGTCAAAGTCAATTCTCCAGGCAACAGTACCTGTTCCACTGGCCCTTGCTCAATCGGTGGTGGTGGCACAAGCGCCATCCTCACACTAGCATTGCCACTCATGGCATCCCCAACATCCTCATGATACCCTCTGTCTGTCATAGCTGTAGATCAAGGGGTACATTCACAATTTTATAACATGTTAGAATAATATCATAGTCCAAATCCTAACATGATATTACCATTCTCAACATGTTTTCAAGTGTTTAGGTAACTCCCTAAAACACTTCCACTACCCATGTTCATCCCGTTCTCGAACCACTGCTCTGATACCACTAATGTAGGGTCCTCTTTTACTTAATCCATTATGTATCAAGTTAACATACATATGTGAGTCTGAATTAAGTAAGAACATGCACTGATTTAGAGTCTCGGACTAGTTAAGTTGTTACAGATGTATCAAATCCCTAGTACAAAAACCAACTAACTTTTTCTACGTATACATTACATATAAAATTAACAACCTAAGCCAGTACAACTCCTATGCAGTGGTTCGCCTCGCAGCGGAATAAGACTCACGATTCCCACGTCTATGCAATCCTACAGAAACATTCACAAAATGTGAGTATAGATAAACAACTATCTCAGTGCGATATCAAAACACATTATCAATAACAATGATAAAGCACAATAAATCATCTAATGTGAATGTTCTGTATCATGCATCCACAAATGCACCATGTCATGACATGTCTCAACAAGTACCCTATTATCACGAGACTAAAATGATATGCCTATTCAGCTCAATATGTCAGTGGAACCACCTCACATCTTCATATTAGCAGCACATATCATAGTACCGTCCTCAAATGATAATAGCCAGAGCATATACCCAAAAATCGGCGTATATCTCTATATAGCATAACCGAGCATATACCCAAACCAGGCGTATATCTCTCTGTCACATAACCGAGCATATATCCAAACCAGGCGTATATCTCTATGTAACATAACCGAGCATATACCCAATACCAGGCGTATATCTCAAATACATAACCGAGCATATACCCAAACCAGGCGTATATCTCTAACACATGATATCCATGAATGTACACGCATATGATACTACCAATCATATGATACTAACATAACACAATTCATATGATATCAATCTCATAACATCATCACACAATATCTATACTCCGTACGTCAACACGTACCTGTACTGCGACACAAAAGCGATAAATCAGGCGTTGATGGCTAATTGCCTCTTTGCCCTGTCCCCTGTGATGATGCTACAAGCACATGAACAATAGACCATGTTATAAGAGGCTTCAATATCAAAACTACAAAAATATAACATTTGAAGTCTACCGATCGATCGATCTCTCTAGCGATCGATCGGTCCAAACAAGCAACCCTAGCGATCGGTCGGTCAAAAGCTAGCGATCGATCGCTTAAATGTTTGAATTTCTCAAAAATGCTACGACATTTCACCGATCGATCGGTCGCTTTCAGCGATCGATCGGTACATGCACCGCCTTACTTTCCCCTGTTTTACCGATCGATCGGTACACTTCTAGCGATCGATCGGTCGACAACAGAAATTTCAAACCATGGCGATTTTTGAGCTTATCTCCATGTTTCTTCTTCTATAACTCGAAAATAAACATTTAAACATGTTTCATGAAATCTCAATTACCATATAAACATGTTTCTATCCACATACAACTCAATTCTTGCACTATCACTCATATCAATTCCATCTTTCTTGTACTAACTCACATACTTCAAGTTTGATACACTAAACTCATATATCTATAAATTATGATACCAAAGCATGAACTTCTACTTTCCTTACCAAAGTATATCTTTGCTTGATGTTCTTGCCAAGCCAACTCCCACAACAAGTCCAAGAGAATGAGAGAAAATGTGTAGAGATTACTAGGTGATTTGAGGTGAGGTATGTGTGTTATAATCTGATATTGAATTCTATCTTATCACCTCTACATGCACTCCAAATGCAAATACACATGCTCTCCAAATTCATGTTAAAGGCAAGACACATTAGAAGTCAACTATGTGATTTCATTCATGCATAACATTAATCGTGCTCGGTTCAATCCGAAACCGAGTCCACATCGTACTGTAATTAATCATAATTACACCATAATCATCTAACATATGAATACGTCATATCAAGGCATGACAGCTTTGAAGCATGCGTCAGCTAATTTGGATCTCAAGGCTACCCTCCAGAAGGAGCTTCAAAAGATTTCCTTGATGTAAGTGCTGCTCTGGAAAACCTCCCCGACGAGCTTTTTAACCCGTAGAGCTTTTACCATTTTTTGTATTTTTTTTTCGTTCATTAATAAAATTATTTACTTGCTATTCGAAACAAGCTTGCTACCCCGAGCACCAACACTTAGGCAATTTTAGGTTTAAAACGTGGACCAAACATCCCGATCCCACGAGTAAACAACTAAAATTCCGAACAAAGCTCGCTACCCCGAGCACAAACGCTTAGGCAATTTTAGGTTTAAAACGTGGACCAAACATCCCGATCCCACGAGTAAACAACTAAAATTCCGAACAAAGCTCGCTACCCCGAGCACAAACACTTAGGCAATTTTAGGTTTAAAACGTGTACCAAACATCCCGATCCCAAAAGTAAACAACTAAAATTTCGAACAAAGCTCGCTACCCCGAGCACAAACACTTAGGCAATTTTAGGTTTAAAACGTGGACCAAACATCCCGATCCCACGAGTAAACAACTAAAATTCCGAACAAAGCTCGCTACCCCGAGCACAAACGCTTAGGCAATTTTAGGTTTAAAACGTGGACCAAACATCCCGATCCACGAGTAAACAACTAAAATTCCGAACAAAGCTCGCTACCCCGAGCACAAACACTTAGGCAATTTTAGGTTTAAAATGTGTACCAAACATCCCGATCCCAAAAGTAAACAACTAAAATTCCGAACAAAGCTCGCTACCCCGAGCACAAACACTTAGGCAATTTTAGGTTTAAAACGTGGACCAAACATCCCGATCCCACGAGTAAACAACTAAAATTCCGAACAAAGCTCGCTACCCCAAGCATAAACACTTAGGCAATTTTAGGTTTAAAACGTGGACCAAACATCCCAATCCCACGAGTAAACAACTAAAATTCCGAACAAAGCTCGCTACCCCGAGCACAAACACTTAGGCAATTTTAGGTTTAAAACGTGGACCAAACATCCCGATCCCACGAGTAAACAACTAAAATTCCGAACAAAGCTCGCTACCCCGAGCACAAACCGATGATAATTTAATGTTTAAACGTAGACCAAACATCCCGATCCCACGAATAGACCGATGATAATTTAATGTTTAAACGTGGACCAAACATCCCGATCCCACGAATAAACCGATGATACTTTAATGTTTAAACGTGGACCAAACATCCCGATCCCACGAATAGACCGATGATAATTTAATGTTTAAACATGGACCAAACATCCCGATCCCACGAATAAACCGATGATAATTTAATGTTTAAACGTGGACCAAACATCCCGATCCCACTAATAGACTGATGATAATTTAATGTTTAAACGTGGACCAAACATCCCGATCTCACGAATAAACCGATGATAATTTAATGTTTAAACGTGGACCAAACATCCCGATCCCACGAATAAACCGATGATAATTCCGAACAAGCTCGATGAATCAAATACTTTCATTTTATTACTGCTGAATTCATAAAATAATAAAAAAGAAAGATTACATAAAATATTTCTTCAAGTTATGAATGTTCCAAGGTCTTACCAACTTCCGACCTTCATGATCATCCAGCCTGTAGGCTCCTCTTCCGATCACTTCCTTGATTTTGTAAGGGCCTTCCCATTTGGGTGCCAACTTTTTTACCTCACCAGCAGGATTTGTTCTCCGTAACACTAAATCCCAGACTTGAAATGTTCTTGGTCGAACCCTTCGGTTATAGGCATTGGTAATCCTTACTTTGTATAGCTCTGTTCTTGCTACAGCTTGTTCTCTTAGCTGATCAATCTCATCTAACTCTTGCATTATTTTACCCCCGTTCTGCTCTAGATCATAACATTGTACGTGGAGAGATTCAACCCCAATTTCCGCTGGAATGAGGGCCTCCGAACCGCATACGAGACTATACGGAGTTTCCCCTGTAGATACCCGAGGCGTTGTTCGGTAAGCCCACGAAACTCCAGGTAGTTCATTTACCCATTCTCCTCGGGCTCCTTCCAACTTCGTCTTAATCCCATGTAATAGAATACGGTTAATAACTTGGACTTGCCCATTTGACTGTGGATAGGCCACTGACGTGAATACTTGCTTGATTTTCATATTCTCGCACCACCCCTGTAGTTTCTTTCCCTGAAATTGTCTTCCATTATCCGAAATACTTCTCTTCGGTATTCCGAACCGACATACTACGCTTCTCCATAAGAATCTGATAATTTCCTCCTCAGTTATTTTTGCTAGGGGCTCAGCTTCCACCCATTTAGTAAAGTACTCAACTGCTACTAGAAGGAATTTTCTTTGCCCCGTGGCAAGTGAAAAAGGTCCGACAATGCCCATCCCCCATTGATCGAAGGGACAGGAAGTAACACTGCTATTTAGGACCTCTGCGGGTATATGAGATAAATTTGCGTGTTTCTGGCAATTGTTACATTTTTTAACAATTTCTTCGGCACTTTCTCTCATACTGGGCCAATAGTATCCTGCCCGAAGGGCTTTGTGATATAACATATTACTTCCCGAATGATTCCCACAACAGCCTTTGTGAATCTCCTTTAGCAAATGTTCGCCTTCTTGTACTGATGTGCATTGCAAGAAGGGAAGTGAAAATCCCCTTTTGAACAACTTATCTTCTGCTAACACAAAACGCCTCTCCATTCTCTTCACCCGAGCAGCTTCCTTCGGATCTAATGGCAAAACCCTATTTTTCAAGAATTTAACGATATGCTCTAACCAATCGGATATATACAAGGCTCCAAATTCATTATACTGTTGATAGCTATGTGCGAGACCAAAAGATCTTGTACCAGCACTTTCCTGTTCTTCCACTCATGAATGGAACTAGCTAATTTTGTGAGTGCATCCGCTCGGTTATTATCTTCTCGCGGTATTTGCTTCAATTCCACTTCCTGGAACTGAGTCATTAATACTTGAGCCTTCTCCACATATTTTTTCAACTTTTCTTCTTTCACCTTGTACACCCCATTTACCTGCTGAACAACCAGCATTGAATCCATGAACACTTTCACTTTCCGAGCTCCGGCGTCTAATGCTACTCGTAAACCTGAGAGGAGAGCTTCGAATTCGGCTTCATTGTTTGAAGAATGAAAACCGAACTGAATAGCTATGTCAATTTCCTCTCTTTCTGGGCTGATAAGTATAATTCCTGCGCCGCTTCCTATTTGAGTAGATGATCCATCTACAAATAGGCTCCAATCTTTTTATTCGCGAGTATGAGTCACTTCAACCAAGAAATCCGATAAGGCCTGAGCTTTGATGGTAGTCCGAGGCTGATAAGAAATATCGAACTCACTCAATTCTGTGGCCCATTTCACCATCCTTCCTGAAATTTCAGCTTTTGACAAGAGCCTTCCTAAGGGAGTGCTCGTTACCACCATGATAGGGTGAGATAGAAAATACGGTCGAAGCCTTCTTGCCGTGATCACGAGAGCCAAAGCCAATTTTTCAATTTCAGGGTATCTCTGTTCGGCTCCCTGCAAAGCTTGACTGACATAATATACTGGTTGCTGCTGCCCTAATTTCTCTTGAATTAACCCCGAGCTGACAACTTCCTCGGTTACCGATAAGTAGACGAGGAGGGTCTCATTGTGCTCGGGTTTATTCATTAAGGGTAACTGAGCTAGATATTCTTTCAAGTCTTCGAAAGCTTTCTGACACTGATCATCCCACTCAAGCTGCATTCCTTGCCTTAATGCTTTGAAGAAAGGCAAACTCCTATCAGCCGATCGAGATATGAATCGACTAAGCCCTGCTATTCTTCCTGCTAACCTTTGTACTTCATTCAAGGTCCGAGGAGGACTCATCTCTCGGATTGGTCGGATTTTTTCAGGGTTAGTTTCCACAAATCTCTCTGTCACCATGTATCCCAAGAATTTTCCACAATGAATTCCGAAGGTACATTTGGTTGGATTTAATTTCATGCCAAATCTTCTTAAAGTGGCAAAGACCTCCTCCATATCTTCGATCAGATTTTGGGCCTTCTTGCTTTTGATCATGACGTCATCAACATAAACCTCTACGTTCCGTCCTATTTGATCTCTGAACATTTTATCCATCAATCTCTGATAAGTGGCCCCCGCATTTTTCAATCCGAAGGGCATTACGACATAGCAAAAAGTTCCTCCCGCTGTGACAAAGCTAACCTTGGACTGATCTCGTGGGCTAAGGGGATTTGATGATATCCTTGATAAGCATCCATAAGACATAACAGCTCATGTCCCGCAGTAGAGTCCACTAATTGATCAATCCTCGGCAATGGATAACAATCTTTGGGACACGCTTTGTTCACGTCCCGAAAATCTACACACATCCTCCACTTGTCTCCTGCTTTAGGTACTAGAACCACATTTGAGAGCCATGTAGGGAAACTAATCTCCCGTATATGACCTGCCTTCAGCAACTCCTCTACTTGTTTAGCTATGACGGCATCCTTCTCGGGTCTGAAATGCCTTCTCTTCTGCTTAATTGCCCGAGCACTCGGGTCCACATTTAGATGATGCTCAGCAATCTCAGGTTTTACCCCAATTAAATCAGAGGTATTCCAAGCGAACACATCCACGTTATCTATTAAGCACTCAATCACCCTTTTCCTCAATTCTGGATCCAACTTGGATCCGATGCGAGTAGTTTTTGCCGGGTGACCTAACTCGATACTCATAAATTCTTCCTCGGGGACTATCCGCTCCTCCGCCTCAGGCTGTCCATGTTTCCTCTTATTATTTCATTGCTCCCCATCTTCTCTATTATTTCCCTTGTTTGCTTCAACTCTTGCACATAGCATTTTCTTGATGAACTCTGACTTCCCCTTACTTGTCCCACTTCCTCTCATACCGGGAATTTTATCTTCAAGTGGTAAGTAGAAGCAACCACTTCGAAGGCCGTTAATGCCGGCCGGCCCAATATTATATTGTAGGAGGAGGGTGCATCCACTATGAGGAAGGTGATCATCTTCGTCTTTGTCTTGGACTCCTCTTCTAATGTGACGGGTAAAGACACTTGTCCTATAGGACTTATGACTTCTCCGGTAAACCCATGCAAAGAAGTATTTACTTTTTGTACAGCTATACTTCCCAATTCCATCTGTTTCAAAGTATTAAGGAAGAGCACATCTGCCGAGCTGCCTGTATCGACGAAGATTCTTTGCCCATTGTAGTTGGCCACTGTGGCTGAAATAACCAATGCATCCTCATGGGGAAAATAAATCCCTTGTAAATCCGCAGGTCCGAAAGCTATAGAAAGACTCTCCTGAGTATGACTTGGATTAATGGATAACACTTCGAGTCTTCGAGCATAACTTTTTCTTGCTCGGTTAGAATCTCCACATGATGTTCCTCCCGAAATCATATGTATAGTCCCTCGGTTAGGAACATTGCTCATGGTTCTTTCCCTGGTAACTTGATTTTCTCCCTCCACTCTTTCCCCTCGTACTGCCCAAGGAACTGGCTGAAGTGCTCCTCTCCCTGGATTAACATTATTTCGAGGGAAAGGAGCACTGTTCCTCAGGTCATCGCCAGCTCCTCGCCTTATATCCATTCTTCCTTCATGAACGTTCCCTCCTCGTCCATAAGGTCCCCCCCGACCCCGCTTCGGTATAATTTGATTCATGGCTACCTCCCGATAAGATCTCATCGGTAGGTATTGATCAAAGTTCCTCTTAGGCTGTTCCAGCGGCCTCTCCTTCCTATTGACTTCACCACCATTTTTTATTTCCTTCTTCTGTTTCATCCTCTGCGCTTCCTCCAAATTAATATATTTAGAGGCACGCCCTAGTAATTCATCATAATCCGATGGTGGCTTCTTAGCCAACGATCTGAACAGATCCCCCTCCCTCAACCCTTGGGTGAAAGCGCTGGCTAGTATTTCGGACGTCACATGCGGAACATCAAGGCATGCTTGATTGAATCTTTTCAGAAAATCCCGCAGGGACTCTTTATCCATCTGTCTGAGACCGAACAAACTCAAGGCTGTTCTCTTGCAACTTCTACTGCTCGCGAATTGATGAAGGAACAACGAGCTGAATTTAGGAAAGGAATCCACTATTCCTGATGGTAATTGATTGAACCACGATTGAGCAGCGCCGGCCAGAGTAGTCAAGAACACTCTACATTTCACCCCATCTGACAGCTGATGAAGGAGTGAAGCATTCTCAAATCGAGACAAATATTCTTCTGGATCCGCGCTACCATCATAATTCCCCACACTTAAAGTTCTGAAATTAAGAGGCAGAGGATCATCAGTGACTTGAGGAGTGAATGGGGTGCTCCTTCTTGCCGAGTTAATACGACCTTCCATTTTATTGCGCATTTTTTGTAACTCCTCCTTTAAATCCTCCATTTGATGGTGCAAAGCCCTATCTATTTCATCATTTGAATGATTAGGAAAATCTTTCAATTCTTCAGCCTCCTCCTCCGACTTCTTTATAGAGGTTGAGTCTTCCTCCTCTTCCTTATTTTCTTCCTGACAGGGGGGGTCATAAATTGTTTCATAACTTCTCCAACAGTTTTAGCAATCATCTCAGTCAAATGTTCCATGGGTATTCCTCCGGTGGGTAATACTCGTGAAACATTCTGCGATGATCCAGCCTCCCCTGCTCCTTCTGGTTCTGGGCATGAACGTGGGGGGGTCATTGATTTATCCCTCCCCGACATTGGCCCTCGCCCTTTGCTTCTAACCATTTCGCATTGGATTCTTAATGAAATATCCTTGCTTCAACGTCTTTACTCTTTTTGTTCCCACAGACGGCGCCAATGATGTGATTCGTGATTTTCAAATATAAGGTATAATAAAGTGTTAATGAAAAATAACGATAAACACACCAAGATTTTTTACGTGGAAAACCCTCAAATTGAGAGAAAAACCACGGGACCTAGTCTAGTATAAAACTTTACTATAAACGTTGATGATTTACAAGACTCTCTGAACACAAATAACAATCGCTCAATGACTTACATGAATTTTTTAGAGAAATAACAGAAAATACCGAACAGACATAAATTTGCTCTCTTCGGAGTCTTTTTGCCCAGAAAAATCCAACCCTTACTATGATGACATCCGCGGGTATTTATAGGACTGTTCCCAGTGATTGGCTCGCGGGGGATCCGGAACACGATGTCCTCTGATCGTGGCTTAACTGGAGCCCAACATGTCCGAGAAATCCGCGCCCCATTACTGCACGTTTATTCACGCCGGTTGATTTGTTGGTTATTCCCGGGTTTTTCGCTAATCTTTGACCAGAAAACCGAGGAGGGTTTAGCAGCTGTTCTGTTCGGTGTCTTTATGTTTGGTAAAACCCTGCTCGGTGCTATCTGTTCGGTGTATGACTTGTTCGGCGTTTGAGAGAATTTTACCCGAGGAAGTCAATATGTCATATGACATCATATATCGTGTCAAAATTTTATATGGATTTGAAATTTTATTAATTAAAGAATGAGAGATTATCTTTATATAAGATAAAAATTAGGATTAAATCTTAAAATTAAATTATTGTAATACTTAATATGAAAAATGATTTACAATAGATTTATAATAGGTTCGTATTTATCTAGGATATAAGGATAGTATCAATTATTAATTAGATAAAAAAATAAAATTGAATGTGATTATCAATATATAGATTATATATGTAGCATTATAAATAGCATTCACCCGAACTCCCCGATCTTGTTGAGATAGATGATAGTTTATACCTATTTTAAATAGATTTAAATTTAAATTTTAACATAAAAAAATTGATTTAGTTTTTCACGACTCAGACCCACTAATTACAAACAAAATCTAATTAAGTAATAGAATGTTAGGTTCAGATTCCTAGCCCGTATCATGTGACTCTGTCAGTGAGAAATGGTCTAGCTGGCAAAACCTGGCTAAATTCTACCGTGTGGGCTCCACGTTGATCAATAATTACCACCTGTATTGATCTACGGAGAGAATAACACCGACGATTTAACGCCGCATGTGGGACCTTTGCCGCGGCCGCTTTCAGTGCGAATCGTGGTGGGGTATGAGTTGATTCCCTGTGGCGTGATAGAAGGGTACTTTTGTCTTAATCTGTGTCCCAGGAATTCTCATAAATTTTTTGAGTTTAAATCTGAAGTTTAGGTTTAATTTATGTTATTGAGAAAACTGTAATATACATAAAAATAATTTGGAGCACTGTCTCTCAAGTACTAGCGGTGATATTTCAATGCTGCTCATGCATATCCCACGCCAGTTGTGAGTTCACCGTCTTTATAAAGTCATTCATATAACTTACGGGCGGACGCAAAAAAATTGGTCTGAGGATAAAAAATGTTAAAATAAAGAGGGAAATTTTTTTTTAAGAGGTCTAAATATAATTTTATGAGGGACAATATAATTTTTGAAATGTAAAAATATAATTTTTTATTTTTTTAGGTAATAGTAAAAAAAAATTTTTTTGTAAGGGATCACTTGCCTCCTTGCCTAAAGATAGATTCCGCCCTAAGAGCAATTATGTTTAGATGATAGTATTGTGCAATGGTGGAGTAAGAGGGAGGGAAACTTGTTTAGGCGATATATTATTTTTCTAACTAATTAATCGGACAAAATATGATTATGTATCTTACTATCTTATAATAGCTAAACACTTTAGTGGTATGTCCATTTTGCAAATCCAAAAATACCCCTATTATAATATTATTATGTGATAAATGACCACCATGCCCCTGCTAATTTGGATAACCACAATAACATCAAAAAAAAATTTGGGAGGGTATTAAACTACAAAATCAATTTTAAAAAAAGTTTATTACATCCCAAAAGAAAAAATTAAAAATTGAATTTATAATTACCACATCACTTTACAAAACAAATACCGTATATACACGCAACGTGTGCAACAGAGCACTAGTATTGAATAATGATTCTAAACAAATAAAAAGTTTTGAGTATTAACTAACAACTCATTGCAAGAAGCAAATAACGTTTTCTTCAAAATCGTTGTCCAATCCAATATTGAAAACGTGCTTAAGCATGTTGTGTAGTCAGCTGAATATACGAGTGTAGCTCGTGGAATGGGAATTAAGAACCAAATTAGAATAGATTACTTAAATACAGTGCACATGTGCTACTAATAATTCTGCTTAATTTGGAATAATATTTCTTAAATTAAATTCTACCATTATGTTATTATTTCAAAATAGATCTCGATTGAAATTATTGTTGTATCGGAGTGATATACAGCCCGTGGAATAATATTTTAAGTTCGTCTTCTTCCTTTTAAATTAGGAAAATGACAAAAACCATCATATAATTTGGTCTTAATTTCATTTTGCAGTAATTGTTCGAAAAATTACAATTTACATCCTCAACTTTCATAAATTGTAAACACTTTACATCATGTTGTCTCGGTTTGATATTTTATTGAAGATTTATCTTGGCATTCTATCATCGTCGAACATCCTAAAACTTAAAGTCATTTAAGCTAGTTATTGCAAATTTTTTATAAATTCAAAATAATTTTGGGCGTCAAAATTCAATTTTTTCGAAATTAAACAACTAGATAATTTTGATATCCAAAATATTTTTTAATTTGTTTAAAATTTGCAAAAGCTAGTTTAAGAGACTGTATGTTTGGCGATGTAAATTAATAATAAAATGTGATGATAAATCTTCGATAAAATTACCAAAATCGAGTTAAGATGATATAAAATGTTATAATTTACGAAAATTGGTCATGCTTAAAGTCAGACAAAATTTTATGATGATTTTTTTGTAATTTTCCTTTAAAATTTGTATTTATTTATTTATATTTTTTGTCTACCGACACATGAGTGATGGTCTGTTAGTGACCAATCAGTTTCCAATTAATTGAACAAACTTGGATTGGGTTTTTGATTATTTATATTTTTCTAATTTATTTTTTATAACTAATTATTATATTATTATTCAACGGTTCATAATCTCAGTAACATGTATTCACGTTACTTTCAATAATTGACTTTATTAGTGGGCATATTATTATAGTTTCGTCTCCATTTCAATTTGTAACTAAGGGTAAACATGCCAATTCATGCAAAGAAACGGTTTGTTTGATAATGTCCTTAAGGGTAGCGTCCTTAGGGGCATCATCACAATTTATTTGGAATCTTTTTTTTAAAAAAGAAAAAAAAAGATTCCAAATAGATGGTGGATGATGTTCCTGAGGGCAGTGCCCTTAATGGCAGCAACAATGAAACCCAAAGAAACCTTAGCTCACCCACCTATGTTTCGTACATTTTGATATTTAAATATATGAAAGGACTTAAGCACCCTTATTGAAGAAGAAGAAGAAGAAAGATAACAGAGGAATGTAATTTAAAAGGTGACTCAAAGATTTTTTTTTCGTATATTTGAAGGAAATATTTCAATCTGAAATCATAATAAATAATAATTATCTGAATAAATTCTGAAAATAAGTCTCGAGAAAAAAAATTTGAATATTTTGATAAGAGCATTTACATTTCAGTTTAAAATAAAATCAAAAAATATATATATTTTATTGGCTAATTAAAGAAAAAGGTAGCAAGTCTTGGAAGCAAAAATTAAATAATCACCCACTGCTGCTATTCTGTGTTATTTATTTATTTCTTTATAAATTTTTGTGGGGTTCTTCATAATTAGATCCCAATTTTAAGCAACACATGATCCACAAATAAAAAATATATACATATTGAAAAAGAAAGATAGAGAACGTTGATAAAAATCCCTATTTAATCGAAACATAACTATTTAGTTTTTCCTCTCCACAGTATAGATTTTAACTGAATAGACATAAAATCAACCAATAAATTCTTTTATCGAATATTAAAATTATTTGGGTAATTTTGTTATACAGGTTTTTGCGAAACCGGGCCAATCCGGTTGGAAATCGGATTGGATTCGGTTCTGCAGCTATCGATTCCAACCCAGAATCGAAAAATAGAAAATAAAAAACGAAAGTTAAGTTTTTTTTCAGCAGTTGTTTACAATAAAATCTTTTTTTAAATAAAAATTCACCTAGTTCCCGTTCTAATCCGGAACCTTTAACCGGTTCCGAAACATTCGAACCGGTAACTTACTGGTTTCGAACCGGTTAACCCGATTTTGATCTTAAACCGGGCTAAACCGGCATGTTAAACACGCGGAATCGGCCCGTTAAGTACCCCTAAGTATACACCAAGCTTGGCACAAGTAATTGTCCATTTCAAATTAGTTATTTTCTTGTCAAATTCACATTTCTCCCCAAAAAAAGTTGGAGACGTCTTTTAGAAGGAATTTATTCATAGAGTGCAAACCAAGTAAAATAAATAGATATAGTCGTTCAAAAAAAATAAAAATAAATAGATATAGAAATAAACAAATAAAACCATGAGATTATCCTAAAAAACAATTCCTAGTCATATTATTAAATTTTATAAAAAATTCAAATAGAAACATTGTTCTTTCCAACATATGAAACTTAAATCCTGGTTTCTCTACTATTTATTTATTGAGCTAAATTAAAAAATATATTTAAAATCTGTAGAAGTTTGCTTCATTTCTTTCTTTCTGTTTCAAATACAAAGAGTAAAGCTCAAGGTTAAGAGGCAGGCTTTGCAGCTGGGAAGTCACTTTACCCTACTTTATTAAGATTGTTGAATTATAATAAAGTAATTTTGTCTTAAAATAACAAAGAAAAATGTTTTCAAAATTTCCTTTCCAAAATATTGGTCAAACAAATGTCTTTTTTTTTTTAAAAAAAAAATCCATTTATCACCCATCTTTTTCAATAAATTAGTTTCAAGATATAATATTAGTTTGGGTTATCTCAACTTTTTTGTTAAAAAAAATCTAATATAATAATAAATCAGAACCAAATAGTTTAAAATCCATGATACTCCGATTTCTAATATATAATTCGACTATGTGGGAAACTATAAATATTATTATTGAACCACTCTAAGATCTTAAATTTCTCTAAAAAATAATTTTTAAAAATAATTATAGACTTTCATCATTTCCTAATAAAGTCAAATATGACTATATATATATTTTTAGCAACTATTACAACAATATAGAAATGGGAGAGAGATAATGCTCGAATCAAAGAATTAAGTTCTTTTAATAGAGCTGGTGTCGGCTAAACATTCGACAAAATTTCTAATATACCATACACGCTTGCCAATTCCCCATGTATTCATACGCGACTAGTCAATCCCCCACATACCTCCTTGCATGTATATACATGCCTATACGCGTATTCAAACTGTAAAAAAGGCCCAAAAAAAAAAAAGAAAGTGAAAAAGAAATCCAAAAGGGTATATTAATTTTCTTTTGTTTCAAGTGTTGGAGGAGCGGTGGTGGTGGGGGGATTGAAGAAGACTTAAACATCACGACAGAGAATGTGAGGGCTGTGTGTAAAAGACAGCTTGCAATGAAGCAAGAAACTTCACCTACCATAGTTTTTCATTTATTTTTAGCATCTCCACCTCTCATTTTTCCTTCCTCACAAACAATAAAAGCCCCACTTTTAGTTTCAAAGTTTCAACTATTTTTCTCTACATATAGATATATTATACATACAGTCCTATAGCTATTGTTTCAGTAAACACTAAACAGTGATAGTAGCGCGGTAATGGAGGAATAATAGAATAGGGGTTTGGGTTCTTTTTTCTTGTCCTTTTTGTTTATTTCAGAATTCAGTGTTTCTTATTATTTTAGACTGGCCCGTTCAATTTTGTCTTGGAAGTTGTTCCATTGAAAAAGAATTCTGCTAATCTCTTGGCCATTGAGACCTTTGGCCTGGAGTTTTGTGGGGTTTAGCACAGGTTTGTTTGGCCCTGCATTTGTCTCTACCTTTCTATTTCGTTGCAGTAAAAAGTTGGTTTCTATCAATTGCATACTTTAAATTTCATGCTTAGTACTTCATTTGGTTTTTCAAGAACAAAATGTTCAATTTTTGGTCCATTTTTCTACCATTTAGGCTATTTTTGGTGACAGAAGGTTGAGAAAATGGTAAAGTGGGGGTATTCTCCTTCTGATTTCTTCCAATCCCTGGAAAAACTATTGGATTTTTGGTTTGTTCTATGGAAATAAATTCGAAAGTTTGAATCTTTTGGCTTTTTTTGTTTGTTTTGTTTTGCAAATGTGCAAAAAAGATCGGTTTCTACACATTTTTAAATGACCCAACGTTTTCTTCTTCCCCACATTTTCTTTTCTTTTCTGTTTGTGAGTCACCTTGATAATTTCGATTATTTTGTTCGTGTACATTTTTTTTTGTAGTACCGCAACTTACCATTTCTCCATTTTTTCTTGCAGAAAAATTTGTCTAGTGGAAATTTTAGTTTCGAAGATTTTGTACCTTTTCAAGCTTTCAAGGTCTGTTCCTTAATTTTGAAAAATCTGTTCTCTCTGTGTCGGTGAGGGAAAATCTTGGATGGATTGGACGGGCGATGCCATATATAAACACACATGGATAGATACAAACATATATATATATATATATATATATATATATATATATATCGTACCTGATGCTGTCTATGTGCTTGCATTACTTTAAAATTGCAATGTTTAAGAGATCATAATTTACTCCGGTGACTCAAAATTTAACATTTCAAAAAATACTTCAACATGACCCCTTCAACTTGTTTCATAATATCTGTAAATCACACAAGATTTTTAGAATCCCCGACGTTTTGAGTCCATATGAACAAGATCCATCTATTTTTTACAGAAACATTTAGCCTTCTTCTGCTAAAATGCTTTTGAGGGACCCATCACCCATGTTCCCTCAATAATCTATAGGTGCCCTTGCAATAGTGTAAGTCCGCCCCTGCTTGGTGGCCCCTCCGCTGTCAGCAACTCAGTAATGATAGTGGCTTGATATATTTTGAACAGTGAGGAAATTTAGATATTCTGAAAATTTACTATTGAAATTTTAAAATTTTAAGGTGTGAGCTGCCTCGAAATCCATTTAACGTCGCATGTTCTTGTTTAACTATATACCGAATGAATGTTTTTTTCTTTCAGCCGTGTTCCTTTTATTCCTTACCAGCATTCTTTGTTTTATTTTCAGAAAATTTTGCAGTAGTAGAGATAAATGGAGTCAAATTTCATGGATGAGATTGATTGCGGAAACTTCTTTGATCAAATTGATGACTTGATGGAGTTTCCTCCTGAGAATGAGTGCGGTGGTGGTGATAATTTAGTTAGCTCCGATGAATGTAAGGATTTTCCCAGCATGTGGAACGATTATTTTCCTGCGACGGACGTCCTTTTCTCCAGCAGCAATGGCACCGCTGCATCTGATCTCTCTGCTGAGCTCTTTGTGCCGGTGAGCATACACTTGTTTATGTAATTGATTTGAGTTTTAATGGATCTTGAATTATTGTTCTTTATTTTGTTTCAAATTTTTGGAGGTAATCGTTCTTATCTATGCGCGTTCTGTGATTTTCTGTTTGAATAAGCATTGATTACTGCTGGCGTTTGGTTTGAATATTTAAAAGAAATCTGCATTTAAATTGTAAATTCAGATTTGCAGTTGTATTAGGTGGTCCACTGTATCTACAAGATAACTTGATAATCACAGCAATTTTGTCTTGTATAAATGTTGGGGAAGCAGCCAACCTGTGTAAAACTTGATCTCCCGCCGTGTTGAGTTGCTTTCCTTCACAACTATTCTTTCACTCGAAGAAATTTTTATGCACGGGGCTCATAGATTACATGTAGTCGTCGAAAATTGTTCGCTATTGGTGAACATTCATTTGTTATGACCATCGATTTAACACACCAAGTGTAATAGAAGATTTCCTCGTCTGTTTTAAATGTATCGGTTGAATCTCATTACGTTTTAACATTTCTCTGGTTCTTGTTCTCTCAGTACGAAGATATCGTCCAGCTTGAATGGATGTCAACATTTGTCGAGGATTCTTTTTCCGGTGGAGGGATGACTGTCGGAAAAGAAAACCCGAGCCTCAACAAGGAGACGTCATACAACCGATACCAATCCACGAGTCCAGTTTCAGTTTTAGAGAGTAGCAGCAGCAGTAGCAGTTCTAGCTCACGTGGGAAGACTTTGCCTCTCTGCCCTAATCACCATGGCACGCAGCGTGCGAGAACCAAGCGCCCTCGACCCAAGTCTTTCAATCCAAGGGCTGTGATTCAATCTTTTGTCACTCCTCCAGAAATCTCCTCCAAACCTGAAATCCGTGCAGAGTCTCAACCAGTGAAGAAAACCAAGATATTCAAATCCACCATGCCTGTGAATTCAATGGAGACGTTCCAGAACCCGACACCCCAATCAATCAGAAAATGCTTGCATTGCGAGATAACCAAGACTCCTCAATGGAGAGCTGGGCCCATGGGCCCGAAAACACTCTGCAATGCATGTGGTGTCCGCCATAAGTCGGGCCGGTTGTTCCCTGAGTACCGGCCAGCTGCCAGTCCAACCTTTGTACCATCTCTGCACTCGAACTCTCACAAGAAAGTTGTTGAGATGAGAAGCAAGATCGATCCTCTTGTAGCCACGACTGCTCCAGTCGCTGCAACACCCGAGTAGAAAGTACATTTTGAATTCGCTCCCTGCAAATGGTGATTCCTTTGTTCTTGATCTTGAAGTTGTTTTGGTATCTACGTGTTTAGTTCTTTGTACAGCAATGTAATGGGGAGTGATAGGTGCTAAGTTTGATCATTATTTAGTTAATAGTGGAAAGAGTCTAGTTACCAAGTTTAGTAATAGGTTAAGGAACACTAGGACTAAAACTGAACTCTACTCATGTTTTAGGTCCAGTTTAAGTTTTAGCTTTCCCGGGTCTGGTTAATTCAATCTTGTTTCTTACATATAGTTATTCTTTTTGCAGTTGATATCCGTGTAGGGATTTTCGTTGGTAATGAGTACGAGTTCTATGCATATTTTTCTTTCTTTGATGCACTGCAAATGTTTGGGATATGTCTGGCTGTCTAAGTGAAAATTCAATATAAATTTGACATTTCGTAAAAATTGGATACAATTTTTAAAAAAATTCGCGCAAGAGGTTCACTATGTGCACGGCCCTGGGAGGTAGAATATGCACTATGCAGGACCTTCAAGAAATTGCGAGTTTGATTGATACATATTGCAAGGGTTAGAAAGAAAAAAAATATTAAAATCCATCTGCCCATGTGCAAAATCCTAAACGATGGCAAGATTCTACTGCCTTTTGTCTGTATTGGGATTAATAATTCAAAATTGGATTTAATTGATAAAAGCTTAATAATTATTATTAATTTTGTTAATGAGAACAAAATTATTGTAAGTTAATTATGAATAGTCAATTATGCTAAAAAAATCACACATTGAGAAAATAAGACAGTTATTGTTTGTTTATAATGAGATACAAATCAATAGAGTTTAGTTAAGTAGAAAAGATGGGTGCCCCTCACACACCGTCCGTCCGTCTGTCCGCTCCGCTCGTCTTGCCGCGTCGCTCGTGTCGCTGCCTCGAAGGCAGCCCTATCTTTTTACTACTCGGATTTCTGAAATGACTTTTCATCTACATGACTTTTCATATTCTGCTGGGTATTAAGTTTGAGACTTTTCACCTACCTGCAGAATTGATGTCAGATTTAAGTGTGAGACTTAAATCCATATTAATCTAATGTTAAGTGTTGAGACTTTTCATCTACTCCATTAAACTTTACACTTAATTTCTGAGACCTTTGAAGTGGTCTGCTGCTCAGCTATATAAGCTGCTTCAGCCATATGTTTTCATCATTCCAATAATCTGCATACATATATATATATCATTCTGCTTTGAGAGTTGCACACTTTTAGTGTTCGAGGAAGTCTGCTCGGAGTTTTGCTGCAATCCGAACAGAGGTGATTGGACATTGTACCTTGGAACTCACTTGTCCAGGCGGCCAGAAGCTAAGGCGGACAAATTTGAGTTTACGGACATACGGCTTGCTATGGCTTCGTCCAAAGTTGTTTCCAAATTCTTGTTGATTAAGTCTTCAGTTTATAACTACTGCTATAAGTCTAATGCTTTTGTAGTTTGATTGTTTGATGTTTGTTTACATTATCTTTGCTTAAAATAACTATTTTTAATATTAATAAAATAATAAATAATTTCTTATATTATTCTAGATATAATTTCAGTAATTAAAAACAAATTTTTTTTAAAAAAAATGAGGTTTGTGCCAACGTAAATGAACAGTGTGCCGGGTTTTTGGACCCGATTACCCGACCGGATACCTTATTTTCGGGTTTGGAATCGGGGCTATTTTTTGGAAATTTTTGTTTTGGTCGGGTACCCTATAACTCAAACCCGATTACATTATTCATTTTAGGTTACGTTTTTGATGTAGGTTTTAACTTTTACGTGTCTGATTTCATTCTCTCTCACAATTCACAAAGTCTCAGAGTCTCACTCACTCTCATCTCCCTCCGCACACACGCACGCCTGCATTCTTCCAAGTTCCATCCTCAAAGTCACTCGCTCTCCTCTCCTCAACGACGCACGCTGCACGCACGCCTTCATTCTTACGCCTTCAAAGGCTCCAGCGGCGACTCCAGGTTTTGCATTTCTGTTTTGATTAATTTTTATGCTTTGTTGTGATTTGGGTGATGGAATGTTTGAGGATTAGTGTTGAATATGTTGATCGTTGGCCAATTCTTTAGCATTTTGGGCGAAATAACTTTTAGGGCGAAAGTTGAGATGTTTGATTGTTGCCTGATTTTTTTGGGCGAAAGTTGAGCATTTTGAATGTCATTGTTTGAGAATTGAGATTGGTGCTGTTTTCTGAGTTTTTGCTGCTGTATTTTGAGGAGGCAGATTTTTTTAAGAAAATGAGGCGGGTCTATCGGGTACCCGATATCTTCAGGTTCTGGGTCGTGTAGCTTTTAAAAGCTACCCGATTCCGAATACTCGGTCCCGAATATCCGACCGATTCCCACCCCTAACTGACTGCTTTAAAGCATATTAGGGTAATAATTCCATCTGCCCTAATTCCTAATCTACGCCACTTCGTTCGCTGGCCAAATTCCAATCTTTACGCAGTTACGCCGATAGCCGACTCCCGACTCGCCGATTCTTCAACATTCGTTCTCTCCGCTCGGTATGTTTTCACGAATCAATTCATTTGAGGTACTTTCTCCATTAATTCTTTTTGTTTTGATACGTAAATTGGTGTGTATTTGAGTGAGAATCTTTGATGCACATGAGACATACAATTAGGCTTATTCATTTCCAGTTTAATAGAAAACATGATTTAGGTCTTAGAATTAGAAATTATCTTGAATTCTATGGTATGAATTTGAGAACACATATGGCTGATGCAGGAATTATTGGCAACGATGTGTCAATTCTGTATCAGAACTCTTACCAGAACTGTTTGTATATTTAACACCACCGTGTTTGTGAATTATTGACATTGAAAAGCCTGTTGTTTTTTACTATAGATTTATTTAATGTGGTAGACGAAAAGCAAACTACCTAATACACTATTTTATTTATGAGGAGCACTGATCGTTTCTGGAGTGTGGCATCCGGAGGATTTGCTCCATTTCTAGTACCTGAATGATGCGTACCTGAAAAGTTTCTGGTAGTGTTGGTAGTAAAAAATGCTACCTGAAATTTCGGGTATCTGACCCGATGCCCAACCTTAGTAGTGAGCGTTAGATAAAGAAAATGCCGTTTTGGCATTAGGCTCCTATTTTATTAATAATATCAATTAAATAAAAAAAAATCAATTACATTGAATAAAATTTTCAAAATCGAATTAGTTGTACTTGAATCAATTTAAAATCGGGTTACTGACATTTTTAAAAAAACTATGAAAATATTTTAAAAACAAATGGAATTATTTTTAAATAATAATATATCTACTGAAAACATCATTATGTAAACTAATAATTGAATATCAACACAAAAATTCTTTCATGTTAAAATAGGTAAAAAAAATTCTTTCAATTGAATAAAAATATAAATTATTTAAAATTTAGTCAATTAGAATTAACATTTATTTTTAAATTGAGGGACCATGTTGCGTTTGTGAACACCGGCTTTCATGAAATTAGAAGAGGGGCATTTTATTAGACAAAAACCTACCCAATTTGATTTCACTTCCATAGTCCATGCCTGCCAACTCCGCTCTCTGCCTGCATATTCGCCGCCGAGTCGATTTTCTTTGCTATATCATCATTAATAACTCGTATATAAAATTGTTCAGATATTTTCAGATTCTATTAGAGAGATCAATTTATGCTTTAATACTGCAGAATGGAATACGGGGAAGATGGAGGCGGACTGCTATCAATTGTCCAAATATATGCAGATTTTATGACCAGGTTTGAAAGTCAACACATGCTACGTTGATTATTACTTCAGTTGTTTTCCTGGAGCCATCAAATTGGATTCAGATATTTAGCTCTTTTTTTCCCTTCAATGTCAGTGTTACAAAATTTGAGGAGCTGGGGACTTTGGGAAGCAAATTGCTTGTTTCCTTTCAGCAAGCACTTGGTGAGTTTGCCAACTTTTTGGGGCTTCCATGGAATTCTCCCTGTTGCAGGATTAAAATATTGACGTAGGATACAGAAGTTAAAATACAAATTTGCTATTTATGTGTGGTGTAAAAAATATTTAAAAAGTGGAGGGCTACACCAGAAAATTAAATATCATTATCATTCTTTGCTAGAACTAAATCCCAAGGAAATCCAGTATCAAAATACTAATTCATTAGGTGGAACTTGTGGCCTGTGGGAGGCTCCCACAATTTCTTCTAGAGCAGGCACGATTTAACATTGTCAACCTCTTCACATGTCATACCTTCAGCTATGTCAGCCCTCAATGAGGGCAAGACATAAGCTCAACTTTAGCTCATCCAAAAGACTAGTATTTGAGATGACAAACCCTATTGCCTGGTGCCATTCCATGATGCTCAAATGGATTTTTAAAAATGTGTTCATCTTATGTATTTGTTTATTCCAACAATGGAAAAATGGCAGGGAAGATTGCCTGGTGCAACCCTGCAATGCACAATTGTAATTTTTGAAATTTCAATTTAGAGCACCAAGTGCAAAGCTCTTGCTGCTACGTTTGCCGGCTCACTTATTTCTTGCACAGGATTTTTAACGCGTCCTCCTCTTGAGAAGGCTTCTACATTTATTGATAGCATTATCAAAGCTCATGGGACAAAAAGGTTTTCATCCTATGTTGAAGCAGGGTGCAAGAACACTCGCGACAGTGTACAAAATGTGAGCAAGTGTAAGTGTGCTTCGAATTTCAACTTTATTTTTATTCTTTATTTTTGAAAAGGTGAGAACATATGGCAACATATTTTCCGCATTCTGGCTATACTGTGATCTTGTACTTCCTTATTGCCATATGTTCTCTCTGTGGTTTAGCATAACACTTAAAAAAAAAATATGTTGCCATATGTCGACTCTTAGGGTGCATTTGTAATCATGAATTTTGAGTTAAGGATTTCAAAATAAATCTATTGGTTTGTTTGAATAAATTGATTGTACGATGGATTTTAAATCCTTAACTAGTTATTTTTTGAATCATTATAATAGTGGATTTCAAATCTTTTTTGATATGAAATCATTTTAACTCCTTCAAATATTCTCAGATCTAAATCATCCAATCCAAATGCAACCTTGTTAGATTTGCATTCTATAGTTCGGTATCTGGGTTGACTGGCAGTCACTTTATTCTTTGTAATCCAATCATGTACAATAAGGCAAGTTTGGATAAATAAGTCGTAGAGTAATAAAATACTGAATTTATTTTGGCTCTTTTAAGCACAATTTTATTTAAAGGAGAAATGCCTATGAGCTATATTTTTGGCTTCTGAAAAAGTTAATTTTTAAGCACTTGTTAAAAACAATTTTCCATCCAAACTCCACTTTTGGTAGAAAATATTATTTTTTGTTAGAAGGTGTTTCTATATCCGAATGTACTCCTGGTTGTGCCTGACAACGCATTGAGGATTTCCTTCTAAGGGTTGGTAGAATTAATAACCATAAAGTACTCGATTGTGAATCATTATTTTTGTTTTAGTTTGCCATGGGGGATAGAGTTACTATGTGGGTAAAAGGATCCAACTTTTGTGGTGCAAAATATTCAAGTACTTGGTTTGATGGTTTAAACGAGGACCAAAATTTGTTGCAGTGGTTTCTCGTCAATCTTGCCATGCAATTCCTATCTCTGTTCCTTTTAATTCCAATGGGGGCAATTCTCGTCTTCTTGTATTGCACTAATCTTGTCCCTCCAATCTCATGGATGTTTGTGCAGAAGTGCATGCATGCCATCTCGGGCTTCAGGACCATATAAACAAAGGTGATATTCGTTCTAGTTTATTTACTTATTTAACTATTTGATTTTCACACTGAAGCTAACTGCTTGAAATTTATTAGCAGCCAAAAATATCATCAGTGAACTTGAACGACTTTTAGATGATGCAGCAACCATAATGCAAACTGCAGAGGAGCAAGATGAAGATGTTAACTCTAACATAGACTCCTCTACTGTTTTCAATACCACAGTAAAACCTCTCTCCGTTCCTGTCTCCTCTCTCACACACCCACATACTATGAGCATGAGAAGCTGACGTATACATAATTCCATGAATAGGAAATAAGAAGAATTGAATAAATAAGCAAATTCCGAACAATGAGAGTTATTTTATCAACAAATGCATATCCGTGTCCCATCTTTTCTAATTTATTTTTTTGATGCTGGAGGTTTCTGTTGTTTCGACCTCTTTCTTGAGTGTACTTTTGAACTGCTGTCATGTTATTAATTATATTATACTACGTGAAAATATGATTTGTGTATACATATTTATCAGGAGGAAGTTTCAAAACCCGACATTACTGATTATGCATCTATGATGGCTATTATTTACAGTATGGTGAAACAAGACTACACAATGCAGGTAATAATCACTTGCTTTGCTGTCAATCAATTATTTTTCCCGAGGTCGCCAACTTAGGGTGCATAACATTAATGTTTCTGTTTCAAGTGCCATAGTTATCATTTTAGATCTTCTCTTTTCCATTTGTGTACCATCTCGTGTTCTCTGCACATAGATTAATATAGGGTGTATAAATAATTTTAGAACTATTAAAAGGTGGCGAATAATTCATGCATAATATGTAACAGAAGATGGTTATGATGAATATGAAATTACAGTCATGTTCTAATCGTTATGTAGGATCGGATCATCTCCTCTCTGAACCTCAAGTCAACACCAGCAGAACTGGAGACCTATTGCCTGATGTGGTCATTGCGACCCTTTGTAGACGATGACATAATGCACCAATCTTGGAGTCTTGTTCCCTACGCATCTGGCCCAAGTAAATGAACACTTCGGTTAGTGGGCACTTATTCTCATTTCTTCCCTCTCGTATTTTGCATAAGGTATTTACCGCTGATGTGAAACGAGGCTCTCTCTACAATGTTTTGTAGAAATATTTGACTGCAATTTTGTTTTAGGTTCTCCCCTTGGTAGGATTTTTTTGTTCGTCATTAATCATTATTGATTTTTCGCCTCATCTCTTTTTTGATAAGTGTCGAGTTCGACAAAATCATATCTTATATGCAATTCAATATTTTACAATCTACTCTTTTAAAATGTTAAAACTCAGAAATAGAAATATTTTCGCTTTGTACTAATATATATGACTATAGCTTTGTCTATACTACACTCGGGGAAGTGTGGATAAAGCTAGACCTTTAGACCCCCAATATAAGGTGTGTAGAATGGGAAGAGCTACGTAACGATGAAACAATCACAGCGGCTTGCTCACCTTCGACACAACAAATAAAGAAAAACTTAATTTTTGAAAAACTTTGTGAAGACTAACATGAAGACTAACACGTGCTGAAACCAATGGAAGAAACTGACTGTCCTAACACGGGTGATAGTATCTTTCCTTCTTTTGGGTATACAGATGGAAAGTGAACTCACTAAACTGAAAAAAGAGCAAATCATCCACTAAACACGAGTTTTTATAATGTACTAAGTTCACTGCTCGTTCATCATACATCGACGACAGCATGAGATACACCGTGAATACCCGATCAACATAAAAGAATGAAACAATGAATATAAACAAAGATTTAAAATCAAGAAGTCGTGATAACGTGATTTAAACGTGGAATTCTCAAGTCAAAAGTTCCAAATCCTAATGTTGCAAGGGAATCATAAGCGCAAACACCAATATTCACAGGATGGTAGGAAATGCCAAAAGAATATAGAAGAAAAATGATGCCAAGTTGAAATCATACAACTTACAAAAGAGAAATTAATATATATCTTTCCCCGATCAACTGTATAGCTATCCTCGGTACAATCAATAGAACAGACTGAATAAGACAACCATCAAGGCTAGAAACAAGATACACAATCTACCATTTAAGCCATGATTTAATACTGATCCGAAATACAGCTTGTGCACAATCAAGCAAAACTTGAGAGGAAAAAAGAAAAAAAGAGCATTCCACTGGTAGCGATGGAGTCAACTAATAATCTCCCTCCACGTTGATTTATGATCTGAAATGTGAAACCATGTTTCAACTTTGTTGCAGCTTAATTTCCATAAGACCTTCAAAACCACTAAGCATTTATATGGGTTCTAAGGACATGAACTGCTCAAAGAGCCAACAAGTCGAGAGAAGTTCATGGAGGTTTTCGGCTATTCGAAAGAACCCATTATTATATCTTCAGCTCGCTGAAGTCTTCAACACCGGCTGACTCCGACAGCTTGTCCTAGTTTTTTTCAGCAGATTGTTTTGAAGTGGTGGTTGGATTGCTAACTTCAGAAACAGGTGATGCAACCTGAACAGCTGTGACTTCAGCAGCTAGTAGATGAGTTTGAACTGCTGGAACTTCAGAATCCGGTGTCTCACAAACAGGCAACAACTTGGTTCCAAGAAGCTCTTCAACTTGAACCAGGGGATATTGAATCAATGCTTATTAATTATGATTGAAGAAGAAAAATACTAGATTTCACTCCTAAAACCAACTAAGAGGCAAAAATTAGCTCAGTACTATTACTTTAACAATATCAAAACTTAAGAAAAGTTGTAATAGTTGCTAGTATTAAAATATAATTATTATACTAACGATCAAAATTTTATTATACCAAATAAAATATAATATTATTAATAAAGAAGATCTAAGGACAAAAATGTAATTCATCATCTATAATTAGAATCTCAGTCTTAATGAAACCCGAGGCTTTCTTGGCGCATAAAATTTCCGACAACCTACTCAAAAAAATAAAATAAAATAAAATCTCAATCTTAATCAAAATAAACATAATATTATTTATTATCATTATTACATATCATATCTAATCATAGTATTACATTATAACTTATCAATATAAATATATTTAATTATATTTTAGGAATATTTTCGTCACTATCTTTGAAACATTGACACGATCATTTTTCCATCTTCATCGCTCATTTTTACACTTGAGTGCAGCACGGCCGATGGAAGCTGTCACCATGGTGTCTGCCTGGCGGTGGCCGCCGCAACTCAGGGCCCCGATTAGCCCCCACATCCGACATTCTCTATCTCTATCGTCACTAATATTTTTATCTCCGCTTCTGAGTCTAAAGGCCGGTGACGGGTACTGGCGGCGGCTCCGTTTGCTCTTAATACCCTCTAGTTCCATCGGAGTTGAATTTCTGGACATTCCGAATAAGAGCAAGTACCATTTGGCCTTCCCAGAAGATGAAGATGTCATTACCGGAAGTTTCTGCACCTGAAAATCGCATCCTTTAGCTTTCTTTGATGAATTATGCAACGAGCTAGAAACATGGGGAGCTTTATCTTTCTTCTGCACAAGATTTGTTGGAATTGCACTCTTTTTACCATTCTTGGAGCCGATGCATCTTTCAGAACTCTTGCTTGAACCATAATCCCATCTCAAAAGTCCCAAATTTTGTTCTTTCTCGGTATGGGTTTCTTCTTTCCTGCTTTCACATGAACTTTTTGCATCACAATATGGTTGTCTGTAAGGAAAGAGCTTTCCACAGAAGATGATGTTCTCCGGCGGGTTTCCGGCATCGGCGGTGAGAAAAGTGTTGAAATATTCTTGGCTAAAGAACTCGAAATAATCGTTTTCCGAGGAGGAGACGGAGGTTGATTCTTGTGTAGACAAATCTTGTTCCCATTCATAACCATACAATGGAAGATCAATTAAAGAAAGTGTCTCCTCTTCGTCGTGATACTGTGTGTGATTAATGTTTTCAAAGTGAAGTGTGTCCATGAGGGCAATTAATCTGGTTTCAACTTAGGAAATAATGGGGGAATGTTTGATGTTTATATAGTATTGTAAGTTAGATATGCTTTAGTTTATTAAAAAGGTCAGTTTTTTTTAACCGAAAAAATCACCAAGATTAAAAAATAAAGAAAAGAGAAAGTGATGGCTTTGAATATTATTATTTTTTGCATAATCATTCTTATCTATGATTTTTCGCCTTTTTTATGGTCGCGTGGGAAAAGCATAAAGTAAGATTAAATTTTTTTTTATTTTTATTTTCTAGAAGGTTTGGGTTAACATTTGTTAATTTACAGCTATAAGATATGTATTTGGTCTAGAGGATGTTAGGCTAAAAACAAAGTCATAATTGGACTCCATAACTTGACATCAACCTTACTCGAGGGTGTTACCCCTTGCATGCATCGAAGCTCACATACGATATATGCAAGAATTTTACTCTAGCACAATTTCAATGTGTTGTAACAAGAATATATTGTGGGTCTACATGTGAATTTTTATGTAAGACGTGATTTAAATTGTAGAGAACAAAATTCATTTGTGATATCTAAAAAAAATTTAAAAATTTATGAGTAAACTATACAATTTTGAAATCATGGATATAATCCTAAAGACCTCGTCTTTAAGTTCTATCGTGCCTTATGGTATGATAATAGAAAATAGTCACCTATGGCATCGTTTGATACATTTTTAAGGATATGATGAGCCATAGTTTTTAACTATTTATCCCTCATTTATCCCACCCATCCACGATATCAAACAATGCCTAGAAGTATTGCTTTTTATTAGTCTTGGTTGAACAATGATTATTTCAAAAACATTAGTTATTGATTTTTCAGATATTTTAGCAGTTCGAAGAAATATACAAGATTTTTAGGCTATAAAAAAACTGAAGCTTAGAACACCAATTTAGTAAAATATTATATACATGAGATATTTTTTTAATTTAAAACTTCCTTATTCTAAGTCGTTATTTACTCTTACATATGTAAAAGTTCAAACTTATAAAAACTATATACTAATAATAATTCTATAATCCATTGTAGGAATTCCCCCACTTTGGGGGTTGGCATGAGATTGGAAGCAAATAAACCGGTTTATTCTCGGCTATCCCATGTGATAGTTTCATCCATTGGATGAGTATATTTCCATCATTATTGAATGAGAGTACACTCATCAAATAGATAGATCTATCACATAGGGCACTATTACATGGAGTAGCCAAAACTAATTCAAATAAACCCTATTAAGGAAATTAGTTAATAATAATTAAGAAAAAAAAAGTGAATTTTTTTTTTGTCATGTGGGTCAGTATATCGTTCTAGAATTGGGCCCTACTCTGTAACCCTTTAAACTTTAAGCACTGTTAAATATTAGTGGGCCGGCGGCCTGTATCACCGCCATCTGACTTTTGGAAAAAAGGTGAAAGAACCATAGAGTAGTGCCATAGTGGAATACACACATTTACAATTTATTAATATTATTATTTTTAAGAGTCGTACATTTACAATTTATGAACTAATTCCAGTTGGTCTGGAAAATGTAATGAATTATCAATGATATTTATATGTTTGGCACCACTTTAAAGGAATTCTTTTTTTTTTAATCATAACATTCAGTAAATCTTGGAAATGGCATGGATTCATTAAAAAAAATATTGTCTCAAACTAATATATTTTAATAAAATTGTCCAAACTGGAAATTCAAATGATTTTTTAGCTTCTTTATTATTTATTTCAAATATTAAATTATTTTTATTTTTGGTAAAAGAAGCACTCAAAATTCACCATTTTAATAAATTTTTAAGCTAAAGTTTCTAAAAATATATAAACACAATTAAAAGTAAATTAGATATAGGAACCCACTAGACATGACCACGATTCGTAAACCGTTGATGGTTCGGAATCGCCGGTTCGACGGTTCAAATGAGCTCGACCCTTAACCTTAACCTTCGTAGACGATTACGGTTATGGTTCGTGGACCGTCGGTTACGGTTACGATTCGATCATTATATTTTTTAAATTAAAAAAATTAAAATTTTATTTTAAAATATTTAAAAATTACTATAAAAAAATCATAAAAAAGAACAAATGAAATGTAAGGGAGAGGGAAGTGTTTGAACTTTTTAAGTTGCCATTAACTCTCTATATTCATATGAATCATTTAGCAATTTATATGTTGAGTTCCAACATGTGAGTATTCTAGTGGAAATTTTCTAGGTCGTATGCCATTAACCTTACAAAACTAAACCCATTGTTTCATCAAATTTGATGTGACCACAAGTAAGATAATATCATTTTAATTGATTGAATATGATTATCTAACGATACTAATTATATATTAATATGAAAAATATACAACTTTGTACTAATTACAAAAGAGATTGGTATGAACCATTTATAATTATGATACTAATTACATATGAAATTGGTATGAAAAATATACAACTTTAGTACTAGTTACAAATGATATTGATATGAAACATTTACCATTATGGTACTAATTATATATGAAATTGGTATGAAACATATACAACTTTGGTACTAATTACAAATGATCTTGATATGAAACTTTTACAATTATGATAACAATTACATATGAAATTCGTATGAAACATATACAACTTTTGTACTAATTACAAAAGAGATTGGTATGAAACATTTATAATTATGATACTAATTACATATGAAATTGGTATGAAAAATATACAACTTTTGTACTAATTACAAATGATATTGATATGAAACATTTACCATTATGGTACTAATTATATATGAAATTGGTATGAAATATATATAACTTTGGTACTAATTACAAATGATATTGGTATGAAATATTTACAATTATGATAATAATTAAATATGAAATTCGTATGAAACATATACAACTTTTGTACTAATTACAAAAAAGATTGGTATGAAACATTTATAACTATGATACTAATTACATATGAATTGGTATGAAAAATATACAACTTTGGTACTAATTACAAATGATATTGGTATGAGACATTTATACTATGATACTAATTACATATGAAATTGACGAGTATAACATTGCATTATTTGTTATTTATCTATAAAAAACAACACAAAAGTTCATGTTATGTTTAAAAAAGCCAGTAATGAAATTTGTTACTATTAATTTAAAGAAGAAACAAATGTCAGTAAAGTTATTTTTATGATGATTTCATTGATTAATCATAAATATATTAAGTTAGAAGTTATTAATTTATATAATATAAAGTTAGTTAATTATCAATTCAATACGTTGTTTTCAAATCAGTATAAATAAATATTAAAAGATTTTATTAATTAATCAAATATTACATTATCGAGTTTCTGTTATTAGTCATATTGTGATAAACTAAGATATACTTATTTAATTATTATATATATAATGTAAATCAAATAATGAACATAAAATACTTGTAGAATAATTAAAATGTATATAATATATTTGTTTTGTAATAATTTGCTTTATTATTATAATATTTATTATATTACACATATAATTTTTATTTAAGAGCATAACATATATTTTTAAATATTTTTTATTTGTCAGTATAAAAATAGTTATTATTATATTACATATATAATATATATTATCTTTTAGTATATATAATTATATTATCCAAAACAAAACAATAATATTATCTAACCTATGGAACCGGTTCCACGGGTTTTTCAACCTATAAAACGTAACTGTCCCGTACAGTAACGGACCGATTACGATTCGAAACCTTAGAACCGTGTCAATGGGTAACCGGCCCGTTGACCCGGTTATGGTCATGTCAAGAACCCACTATTGGGAGTGTGGATTAGGTGCGTTAATTACGACGTCGTTTAATCCTTCTTTCCAAGTATACCCACTTTTGTACCTCCTCCAGTCCTCAGTCTCAAACTCCGTTGTTTTATCCCTTTTCTCTCTAAAGCTCTATTCTGCTCAAGTTTTGATCATTGCCTATTTGAGATTTGAGTCTTTTGAATTTTGAAGGTATTGATTGTGTTTTTCTCCTTTCTCCTTTTATATCTTATCTCTATTTATCATATGTTGTCAAAGTATTTTATTTTTATGCTTTTTATATATCATGTGTTTGTGGGTTTTGCTTTTTCATTGATTTATGGTGATTTAAAATTGGATTGTTTGAGGTAATACAAATAGATTTTTTTTTTTTTTGCAAATTGATTCTACGACCTGAGTTAATGGATGGTGAATTTTCTCCTTGTTTACTATTTCTTATCAGTTGGTTTGTGTTTGATTCTTTGGTTTGGTTTGATGATATAATTGAGGTTTTTGTGGTTAATTTAATGTATAGACACTGTATGTGTTCATATATAGGTGGAATAGTTTGCTGCTTATTATGAAATAAAACTTACAAGAATGGTAGCGTAGAAGATAGTGTGGATTTCATGAGATTATATGGACTGTATATTATGCAAAAATTGTTGTGGGTTTAAAGAATTTAGCGTGAATTGATGATTATGTGGTCTATTTTCGTGTTTTAAGGGAAAAGTTCAGATCCAAAATCGAGAGGTGTTTTGTTTTTGCACATAGGTTTGGATAATAATCGTAATGAGGGAGGTGTAATCGTAGAAAATAAACTATCGAATATGTAGTTGAAGTTATGAGGAATTGAGATATGGTAATATTAGTTAAACTAGTTTTAGGCGATGATATTTTTAATATCATTAGTATACACCCCAAATTGGTCTAGAGGATGCTATTAAACGATAATTTTGGGAAGATCTTAGACGACGTGGTGCAAAGAATACCCTTTAATGAGAAAATCTTTATCGGGGGAGATTTCAATGGGCATATAGGTTCTGATCGGGATAGTTATGAGAGTGTTCATGGAGACTATGACTTTGGGGACAGGAACGCCACAGGTAATTCACTTTGAATTTTGTCATGTCATATGACTTAGTCCAAGCAAATACCTGGTTCAAGAAGATGTCATCTAATCTAGTTACTTTTAGAAGTGGATCGAGTGCAACCCAAATAGATTTCTTTTTGGCTAGAAGGATAGGTAGAGTTAAAATGCTTGGTCTGTAAGGTAATTCCAGGAGAGAGTGATGCTACGCAACACTGACTTTTAGTTCTAGATGTTAGGATTAAGAATAGGGCTACTAGAATTAAGCATAAGTTAGAACTTAAAATTAAGTGGTGGCGGTTCAAAGATAACTTGGAGCTTTTGTAGGGAAGGTAGTCGACGAAGTTAATTGAACGTCAATAGATGATCCTGATACCACCTGGAACAAAATGGCTCGTGGCATTAAGATGGTAGCTAAAAAGCTCATTGATGACTCAAGATGATATTTTCCACCAGGTAAGGATGCATCATGGTGGAATGAAGACATAAAGAAGGCTATCCGAATAAAGAGGGATGCTTACAGAGAGCTGAAGAAGAACAACAATGGGGGCAACCTTCAAAATGTATACGCTTGCCAAAAAAGAAGCAAAGACAGGGGTTCGAGATGCTAGAGCTAATGTCTACAAAAAAAATGTATGATAAATTGGACACCAAGGTGGCAGAAAAAGATATCTACAGAATTGCCCGAGCGAGGGAGAGGAAGACAAGAGACTTATGTGCAGTGAAATGCATAGAAGATGCGAATCATAATGTATTGGTTACAGATGAAGACATCAAAACAAGATGGAAGAATTATTTTAACAGCTTGTTCAACGGTGGCTGTAGGCAAGATTTATGTGATCTTAACATCCATCAACATTATGTAAACCGTGAGTTTACTCATAGAATTAGAGTACTCTCATCCCTATCTATAATAACAAGGGTGACATTCAAAGTTGCACCAACTATCGTGGTATAAAACTCACGTGTCACACAATGAAGCTTTGTGATAGGATAATTGAATGTCGTTTAAGGAGGGAGATATCAGAGAACCAATTTGGGTTCAGGCTAGGACGGTCAACTACGGAAGCTATCCATTTACTTCGTCAACTTGTCGAGCGCTATCGTGAGAGGAGTAAAGATCTGCATATGATCTTTATAGACTTGGAGAAGGCCTATGATAAAGTAACAAGGGAGATATTATGGTGGGCTTTGATGAAGAAAAAAGTTCACATCAAGTATGTCAATACAATCAAGGAGATGTACGACGAAGTAGCATCCAATGTGAGAACGTGCAGTGGGGTGACAAGTGAGTTCTCGATCACTATTGGATTGCATCAAGGGTCTGCGTTGAGTCATTCCTGTTCGCCCTAGTGATGGATGAGATAAAAAAAGATATACAGACTGAATTACCTTGGAACATACTTTTTGCTGACAATGTTGTGTTAATCAACGAGACAATGGCAGGGGTAAATGCCAAATTGGAGTTATGGAGAGAGACGTTGGAATCAAATGGTTTTAGATTAAGTAGGTTTAAATCAGAATATATGGAGTACAGATTTAGTGGTCGTACCTTTCGAGATTCCGATTTTGTAGCACTGGTGGTCAAGAGGTATCGATGAGCAGCAAGTTTCGATACCTAAGTTCAGTTATACAAAAGAATGGAGAGATTGACAGTGATGTTAACCACATGATTCAGACTGACTGGTTGAAATGTAGAAACGCCAGCAGAGCTCTATATGATCGTAATATCCCGCTGAAATTGAAGTGAAAGTTTTACAGAACCGCTATTAGAATAACAATGTTGTATGTGACGGAATGCTGGGCACCCAAGATGAATCACATCAAAAAGATGAGTGACAGAGATGCGTATGCTTCGTTGGATATGAGGTAAGATCAGACGAGATAAAATAAAGAACGAAGATATTCGAGCTGAAGTAGGTGTAGGTTGTATAGAAGAGAAGATGCAAGAAAGCCGCTTACGTTGGTTTGATCATGTTCGACGTAGGCCAGCAGTGCACCTGTGCGTCGAGTGTTGTAAATGGATTCTGGACAGTTCACGAGAGCGAAAGGACGACTGGAGAAGACATGACTCGAAGTTATACACAAAGATTTAGAGTGCAAGGGGATTATAGAAGATATGTTGACCGATAGAAGCGTTTGGAGAAGACTGACGCATATGTCCGACCCGACTTGATTATCTCTATTGTTCATGTAACTTACCCTAATTCATTGGGATTAAATGCTTAGTTGTTATTAGGATTTTAAATATGTTTTAAAATCTAAGAACGATAGGTTAAAGCAGAGATTTTTTAAAAAGTTTGGATGATTCCTTCTAATGCATATATGAATTTAGTTGCATAATTGTAATTAACTAATTATCATGATCAAGCATTTTATAGCTATGTAATTATCAAGCTTGATGATTTATTTATTTGTTTAGTCGCTTGATAGAATATGCTGACAACACAATAACAAATTTATGAGCATGAATCAGATCAATTAAACATTATAATCCGGGCTAACAAAATATAACAAATAAATTATTATACGAGAAAACTGTAATTAGAAGTTTCTAAGCAGTGCATTTCGAAACAAGCTTTTTCTTGATGCTATGTTTTTTTGACACCATCTTTTACAAGTGATATCCAAACCTTGCTAACTTCCTACAGTTTCTAGACAAGTTTCATACTAATGTAGTAGATATAATAAGAAGTCATGCTTTGTCTCTATATGGATCTGAAATTCAAGTACTCATAAATGCAATGTTTTTAGGCATCATTCGGCTCGTGGGATGTGTTAATACATGGGGTTCCAACTCAAAATCAATTGGTAATGAGTGTATTAATACATGTATCTTATAAAAAACTAACGTAGCTTGTAAATTCCCAATGTGAGACAACTCTGAACACGCACTCTCATGTGTGACATTATATAAGTCAAACATATGAATTGATAACGTGGGTGATGGTGAGCATGTGGGATGAATAACCAATCATATGAAAAACCTGGCTCTGATACAATATTAAAAATACATGTGGTTCTAACTTCAAATCAATTGGTAATGAGTATAGTAACACATATATCTTATAAATAGCTATATCACTCGAGCAAAACACCGGAGAAGTTATTTGGAAAAGTTTTGTTAAATACTTCAATTGAACCACTTTAAAAAGGAAAATAATGCATGATAGATCAAAAGTTTGAGAGACAAGTAACTAGATTAGTCACAACTTAATTACAGTATTCTAATGCAAACATTAAATTATCAACAAGACATCATTTTCAAATCCTCAGTTATTGTGATAAGTCAAATGAATTTATTAATCATTATTCTATTGAGTTGAGTGATTGAACATTCAAATTAAAAATAATTTATATTATTTGTAAAAAAATTTAAAAAGTTCATTATTGTATGAAAATTGCTTCCTTTATAGTCCAACTTAATTTTTATGTATTGTTGACGCATTCTTCATTGACTTTAGTTGGCTTAAAATTTCATTCATATCAAATTATAGACTTGCAACTAATAATTGTGAAATTCTCCCCTAGATTCATATGATATTAAATATTAACTACTATTACAACCTTAGTTTCAAAGGAGATTAATGTGCTAGTTGTTCTAATGGCTAATCATGACTTTTAAAAAAACAAGTACGATGTACTTATATTTCTCCGATGTATTTTTCTATGTATCGAGTGGACCCATCCACCAACACCAATTAATATATACATTTATAGACATGGTATATATGTCTACTCGATGCGTAGAAGAATTTTCCTTAGCCACACACGACTTGAGATTGATATAACCTTTGGTTTATTATAATTTTCCAACTCAATTTTATATCTTGAAAATATATCGAAAAATGTAGAAAACAAAACCATGTATTTTATTATATGTTAAAATAATATCTAATTTTTTTGTTTTGAAGGGTAAGAAACAGGATGTATTTCAACATTCAAGCATGCTCAACCACTTAGAAGTTGACTTTTAAAACTTGACCAAATTCTTATAATTCAACATAAAACCGGGAGAAAGATCCCTAATTTGTCTGTATCTTTAAACCATGTCAAATAATTATTTCCCCATATATTATTTTCATTTATTATACATGTACGATTAGGTGCGTTAATTACGATGTCGTTTAATTCTTCTTTCCAAATTATGTACCTGTTTTCTTCCCCACCTTCGGCTAACACACTCCGTTTTTTTTATCCCTTCTCTCTCTAAAGATTCTTCTGCTCAAGTTTTGATCATTGCTATTTGAGATTTGAGTCTTTTGAATTTTGAAGGTATTAATTGTGTTTTTGTCCTTGATCCTTTTATATCTTGTTTGTAATTATCATATGTTGTCAAAGTTTTTATTTTTAAGCTTTTTATATATCATGTGTTTTGTGGGTTTTGCTTTTTCATTGATTTATGGTGATTTAAAATTGGATTGTTTGAGGTAATAAAAATGGGTTCTTTTTGCAATTTGTTTCTACGACCTGTCACCTTAGTTAATGGATGGTGAATTTTCTCCTCGTTTACTATTTCTTATCAGTTGGTTTGTGTTTGATTCTTTGCTTTGTTATGACGACAGAATTGAGGTTTTTGTGGTTAATTTAAGGTATAAATACTGTATGTTGGAATAGTTTGCTGCTTATCATGAAATAAAACTTAAAAGAAGGGTAGCGGAGAAAGATAGGGTGGATTTCGTGAATTTTCTGAGATTATATGGACTGTATATTATGTAAAAATTGTTGTGGGTTTAAAGCATTTAGCAAGAATGGATGATTACGAGGTCTATTTTCGTGTATGAAGGGAAAAGTTCAGATCCAAAGTCGGAAAGTGTTTTGTTTTTCTGTATATTCATTTTTTTTGTAAATTGGGGCTTTTCATATGTTTGAAAATCTAAAACGATAGGTTAAAGCAGGGATTTTTTAAAAGTTTGGTGGATTCCTTCTCATGCATATATGAATTTATTTGCACAATTGTAACATGGTCAAGCATTTTATACTGTGTTTTTATCAAGCTTGATGATTTATTTATTTGTTTAGTCCCTTGATGATTTCTGTGAAATTCGTGTTAGACCTCGCAGGTTTCCAAGTTTGTAGCCTTTTTTCGTTCCACGTCCTTTTGTTTCAAAAAGATGCCGCCTTTGATCTGCTGTTGCATATATGGTCTTTCTATGTGCTGCTTTCTTGCTTGTTTAATGTAAGCACTTTAGATGAATGATACACAGGGTCAAATTATCTTTCTTTAATAGGTTGTCATCTTAAAGGTGCTCGGATTGAATATGAATTTAACACGTTAATTTCAGTTTTCTCTTTTTTAATTTTAGTTAAGGATAAATATTCTGTCTTCAATAATTAAGTTAGTAGTTAACAGCTATTGGATTTTAATATTTCTTCCTTTCCTCGGTTATGGTTCTTTCAATTAATATATTTGGTAAGGTTCCTACTTTTGAATCGCGTTTATGAATGATTTCTTCTTTTTTCCTTGTGCAGGTCATTTTACATTAATATAATGGATTTTGTCTTCGGAAACTTGAATGGGGGATCCTCATCTTTCAACCAGGACATTAATAAGTGTCCATTTTTGCGAAATATTAATGAGCCAACAAACTTTTCCTTCTCGATGCCATCGGCTTTCCCTATGCTGGTAAGCCATCTAGCTCTTTAGCTTCCTTGTTTCGACATTCTATTGAGATAATCCTTATCATTGTATTCATATATGAGCAAATTTAAGCTACAAAATCCCATCTTCTATACCTTGTGTCTTCAGTTACGAGATGGAAAAGGTCCCATATTTGAGGATGGTCCCAACTTTGATATGGCATTCAGAGTCTTCCATGGGCAGAATGGTGTTGTTCCTCTTTCCGGCAGGACATTTGTCCGTTCTGAGAAATGTCCGTCCGAATCATCTCCTGTTCATTTCAATCCATTGGGAGCAAAAGCAGCCACCATTAGTCTCTCTGCGTTTGGTCTTGGAGGACCTTTTGGATTTGATGCATTTTCCAAGAAGTGGAAGAAAGAAAGCAAGAAATCGAGTTCCTCAAAAAATGAGTCTTCAAAGGTAGTTGGCTACTTGGTTTCTAATTATTTTTCGTTACTTCTGCACTTGCAGCTCGGAAGAAGTTTTGTATCAACGTTTATGGTTGAAATCTTTTCTTGTTTGTAGCACGAACAAGTTTGTTTGAAGTGGTGGTATTAAACTAAGTGATGGAATTCTTCTTCTTGTTCTTGTTTTTTTTTAATACACCTGAATGACGGCAACAATCTTGGAGTGTATGTTGGAATGCTAACGATAAGCTTAATGGGTACTTGACCGTCCCCGTCGTTAAGATACGTTGTTGAAAGATATATACCAAGGATCTTATTATATTATGTTTCCAAGTTATCTTGACAGTTCTTTTTTCTTGCAGGGAACGAAATCAGAACACGAAGCCATGGGCAACGAGTGGTTAGAAAACGGGAACTGTCCCATTGCAAAGTCATATCGAGCTGTGAGCCACGTCCTTCCTCTTGTAGCCAAGGTCTTTAAACCCCCACCTGGCATGAAGTACAAGTGTCCTCCAGCCGTGGTTGCTGCCAGGAGTGCTATTGCAAAAACGGCCCTTGCCAAGAACCTTCGACCTCAACCACTACCTACAAAAGTACTTTTTATTGGTATTTTGGGTATGGCGACAAATATACCGTTAGGAATATGGAGAGAACACACTAAAAAGTTCTCACCTTCTTGGTTTGCTGCCGTTCATGCCGCCGTACCCTTCATAGGTATACTTCGTAAATCTATCTTGATGCCTAAAGCAGCAATGGCTTTTACCATTGCTGCTTCCATGTTAGGGCAGGTGATTGGTTCGAGAGCAGAAAGGCTCCGTCTTAAATCGGTTGCTGCTAGAAAGCTGGCTGTTCTTGAATATTCGAGTAGTGGACAGACTCAGTTGGCTGTTGGTGGAGTTAGAGGTGGATGCTGTGGTGAAATTGTTGATTGGAAACCGAATCCATTTGAAGCTCCCCCGTCATCAGCTGACGTTGTGTGTTGATCGGATCGGCTATGTTGGATCTTGTTCTTCATTGTTGTTACAACAATGTGTTTATCGACTCGCTTTGTTTCTTTTCTATAAATAAATGAAATCTAACTTCGAGATGGTGTGAAATAAAGGAGATGAGATTTCTTGTAACTTGTATTCTAACGTTGAGATTCCGTGTCAATTGTGAGGAGAACATTGTTTGTTGATTTGTTTGTCTTTTTGGGATATGAATTCATTACTCGCATTATGATTTGTTCTGCCTTGAATTGTGGTATTTGCCTTGTTATACAATTTATATAATGTCTTATATTATCTCATTAATGATAATTTTGGATATAATGATTATCCCTTGGTCCTAGAATGAGTTACAAATTTGTGCATGTATGGAAAGAATGATTGGTGGAGAGCATTATTTTTCCTCACGATTCTGTGTGGTTGTATATATAGCACAATAAAGATTTAGTGACCATTCATGAAACCAATTCTCAAGTAAAATGAGAGGAAAATAAGCCTTTTTTTGTTGATCAGGTAAAAAAAAAGAAAGTAAAATGATATGATAATATTATTTACTCATTTGAATGCATGATAGATCCTACATTAACAATTCCAGCCAGAAAACATTATTGTTGAATTGGTTACGTGTGAGGAGGGGACGGAGCTAGATGGTGAGTTTAGGGTGGTCTCGAAACATATTTATATATATATAAAAATATACCTATTTTTATACACATACCTCTCATCGTATCAACAACAAAGAACATTTTTGGTGCAGTTAACTGACGAAGAATCCTGAAAAACAGCTTCAGCAGTTGGGTCGAGTGTTGGACTAGCTCGGGCGTAAGATTGTTCTCTAAGAATGATTTAATAAGAATAAGCGCTTCATTGGGGACGATACAGAGGCACCTCGTGCCCATCTCCATTTACTAATGACATATACCGGCTCCATCCACCAACCCTGTATGATTATTATTCTTATCATAGCATTACAAGACAAGAAAAATATCGCCCCCACGGAAAATGGGTCCTCTCAATAATTTGTCACAGGATATGATGGATCGGATGCAATGTTTTTTACTCTCTAATTCAAGAGCAACTTCTATGAAAGTAATGATTATTGGAATGAGTAAGAACCATTGAATGAACAGTAGATATAAAAGTTTTTGTAGAATCTCTGTATTCATACAGAGGAAAAACTTTCGAACCACTTGACAAGAAAGATGTACGTCTCTTCGGCTAAAAGTGTGATACAAAATATAATCAAAACCAAGTGATACAGTGAAATAAAATTGTAGTCTGTGTAAAACTATTGCTATGTATTAGAGAAGCTGCAACTTACCTGTTCTTTGATCACCTGCGGTATACAAGTCTGAAGTATTTGAACATGAAAACCCAGCGCCACTTGGTAAATCCAAGAAAAGCAAGTCTTCCACTGCATGAACATCAAGTGAATTTCTGTAAAGCTTGGTGCAGAGCAGTTGCGGAATTAAAAAATTAAAGATTCATAAAATTTATGGCGGACCTAATAATTCTAAAAACCCTGAACACTGCTTAAAAAAAATGTTAAGATTATTTTAAAATCTAAATTTAGAATTTACAAAAGCAAAAATGTTCTTTTTTCACCTTAATGACTTTTGATTATAAAAATCAGCCCGACTTGACATCAGAAAGACCGTATAGTTTATTTTTCACTATAAAACCCCAAAACGGACCACGAGCCATGTGCTAATGGCCATTAGCCATGGACCATAGACCAATTTCCATGAGACATGAGCCAATTATCTAGGGTCAAGGGCCATGGACCAATTACCACAGGCCATTGGTCAATTGCCACGGGCCTTGGGAAGGGTCACATGCCAATTGCTGCCAAGGGCCATTGTACAAAATCCAAGGGCCATGGGCCACAGGCCACGAGCTATGGGCCAGGACCCAATTGCCACTAGCAATTGGCCAATTGACACGGGCCATGGGCCATGGGACACGAGTCATGGGCCACTTCCCACGACCCATTAGCCAATTGTCACGGGCCATGGTCCAATTTCCCCGTACCATGGGCCAACTGCCACGAGCCATTATACATGGGTTAATTGCCACGAGCCATGGACTAATTGCAAAGGGACATGTGCCACAGGCCATGGGCCTGGGCTATATGCCAATTGCCACGTCCATGGCCCAATGTACACGGGTCATGTGCAATTGCCATAGGCCATGAGACAATTGCCACGAGTCATGGACTAAGTCACATAATCATCCTACCCCCTCCACGCACTGGCGCTCCGGCCGCGAACTGACGAACTAGGTGCGCGTACCCCGCATTAAGGGGACTTAAGAATTTCTAGTTCGCGCTTTAAGAATTTCTAGTTCGCGCACTAAGATTTTATAATTCGCGCACTAAGATTTTATAGTTCGCGCACTAGGAATTCATAATTCGCGCATTAAGATTTACTAAGTCGCGCACTAAGTTACTAAGTCTTGTTAATCCTCATTAATTCTCCGATATATATATATATTTTTTTTTGTAATTATAAAAAAAAAATTGTCCGGTTTTGGGTTTAGATGATTTTTTATGATTTCTAGGTATTTCGGGTTGGTAAGAAAATTTTATCATATGGTAAATAGATAGGTAATGAATCATGAAAATGCAACAACATATGAAAGATTAAAATATGTGATAAAAGAAAGTATGATAAATCTGTGAATTTGTAACATTTTTTGCGGAGTAAATAATAAAAAAATTTGATATCTTAGTTTTATGCATGAAAATTAATAAAATGAACTTTGACACTTTTATTTTTATTGAGTTAATTTAAATGTTTATATTATTTATTTCATAAGGTAATAATATAAGTCTCCGAAAATAATATGAGTCATTTTTAATAAATTCATACTATTACCAAACATGTTGAAATAAATATGAACAATTTGGTTTCATTTTTCAAATTTGTTATTTTATATCTTAAAATAAAACAAAGCTTTAATACTTCATTTCTTTTTCTAAAATATATTTTTCGGAGAATCCTTACTAGACGAACGATCAAATACAAGATTCAAATTACGTTGTATCACTGGATAACATTTTGCAAAGCTGCAAATGTTAGATACTTCAATAAAATCTAATTTTAATGCTTTTTAAGAATGGTAAAGCTGCAAACACCAAAGTTGTTAAGAACTTCATTTTGTAAATTTGTAAATAATATAATAATGATGTGAGTTTGTTAAATAAGATGTATATCATGTATGTTTTTAACTTCATTTCATCAGTGTGTATGTATATATATATATATATATATATATATATATATATATATATTTATTAATTTTTAATAGGCGCATTAAGGTGCACCCGCACTCAAATTTTTTGAAAATTGACGCACTCGCGCATCCGCATCCGCTCACGCACCGAACTTATGTGATCTAGGGCATGGACCATGCCACAAGCAAATGGTCAATTGCCAAGGGCCAATGGCCAATTGCCTAGGGCATGGGCCTATAGCCACGATCTTGGGCCAATTGTCACGAGCCTTGGCTGATATCCAGGGGCCCGAGCCATGAGTTATGTGCAATGGGCCAATTGACATGAGTCATGTGCAATGGGCCAATTGCCATGAGCCAATTGCCACGGGCAATGTGTCAATTGTCATGGGACATGGGCCCTGAGCCACGATCCACAAACGATTGACCAATTGTCAAGGGTCATGGGCCAATTGACAAGGTCCATGGGCCACAGGTCATGAGCCATGTGCCAATTACCACGGGCCATGGACCAATTGTCATGGGTCATGGTCCATTTTCCATGGGTCATAGGACATGGGTCACGAGCCGTGGTTCAATTACCACGGACCATGAGTCATGAGCCACAAGCCAATGACCATTTTTCATGGGCCATGACCCAATTGCCACGGGCCATAAGCCTTGGGCCACGAGCCATGGTCAATTGCCACTGGCCACGGGCCAAGGCAAATTGACAATGGCCATGACCCAATTACCATGGGTCATGGGCCATAGGCCACGAGCACGGGCATATTGCCAAGGTCATGAGCCAATTGCCATGTGGAATGGGTCAATTGCCACGGGACATGGGAAAATTGCCAAGGGCCATGGGACACCGGCCACGAAGCCACGAGCCATGGGCCAACTTCCAAGGGCCATAGGCCAATTTCAAGAGCAATGACTAATTGCCACATGCCATGGGCCAGGGGCCAGGGGTCACATGTCACAAGCCATGGGGCCATGGGCAATTGATCAATTGGCAGTGTCCATGAGACAATTGTCAAGGGACATGTGCCAATTTCCACGACCATGGGCAATTGCCAAGGGATATGAACCATATGCCAAATGCCAAGGGCCAATGGCAATTGCTAGAGGCCATGGCCAATTGCCAACGGCCATAAGCCACGCCATGGCCCAATGACCACCGACCACGAGCTTGGGTCAATTGCCACGGGCCATAGGTCAATTGCAAGGGTCCATGTGACAAATGACAAGGGTCATGGGCCAATTTTCACAGGCCATTGACAATTGCAACGAGCCATGGACCATGGGCCAATTTTCACGAGCCATGGAGCAAATGTCTAGGGTCAAGGGTCATTGACCAATTATCGTGGGCCTTGGGATAATTGCTAAGGTCTATGTGCCAATTGCCACGGGTCATTGTCCAATATCCATGGGCCACATGCCACGAGCCATGTGCCAATTGAAACGGGCCATGGGCCAGGGCCCAATTTCCACGGGTCATTGGCCAATTGTCACGGGCCAAGTGCCATGAGACACGAGCCATGGTCAATTGCCACGACCCATGAGCCATATGGGCCAATTGCCCCGGGCCATGTGCACACTGCCACGAGCCATTGACCATGTGCTAATTGATACGAGCCATGGACCAATTGCCACTGGCCATGAGCTATATGTCAATTGCCACGTGACATGTGCTACCCTAACGAATCTCTTATAGCTTATACTCCAACCTCCATTTCAAACTTGCTTAAGCATTTTAACAACCTTCTTTACATTCCTGATAAGTGTATTTTATACACTTATATTTCCTCTTATTTTGCATGGTTTAGTGTTAGTTTTCGATCAGAATTACACTTTTGGTCTTGTTCTGTGTTGTTTTGCAGGAATCCAAGGAATTAAGCATTTTATTATTAAAAGATGATGAGAAATGCATAAATGTGACAATAATTCAAATTGAGGACTCAACGGTGAAATAATCATGTACCGGGACATGTCAAATGGCAAGATTATACTATATTATATTATATTATATTATAATATAATATAATATATATACATGAGATTTGGGAATAAATTATAAAAGGGAAGATGGGATTCACGTACAAGGGAAAGAAAGGAAAGGAAAATACTGGACGAGAGATTTATTTTAGGAGAGGAGATTTGAAAAGGAAAGATGCAGACTTGAGGAAAGAAAAGAGGGCAGTAGGCAAGCGATAAAAAGGGAGGGACGTACAGATTAAAGGGGAATTTTAGAGAGGACAATTCAGGCACGAAGAAATACGTGATACAGAATTCAAATAAAAAGAGGCAGAAGACCGAGAGCTAAAGAGAAGGGGAGGAGATCATTCGAGGCGGTGCGCTTACAACGAAGGGTAGAGATTTTGACCACGGAGAAGACGACGGCGACTACCGGGGACGGAGGGCCATCATCCAATTCGTTTGATTATCTATTCCCTTATGTTTATGATGATTAAAGACATGTCTATGTGTTTATTTAATGTATTCATGAACTAATTTATTATTCTAGGGTTAGACGGATCTTGACTTGAAACTATGTCATTGGTTTTTCATATGGTTTATTTATGTTTTCCTGTTCCTAATGCTTTTAATCTACTGGCCATGGATTGAATGATTCCATATTCGTGATCTATCACTCGGGAGAGGGGGTTGTGAATAGGAAAGAAGGAATTCGTATCGTGGTAGTTATATTGTTCGGAAGGCCTATAACTCCATAGAAAACGTCAAAGGAATTACTGCGCTTTTACAATTGTTTGATAATTAATCTTAGATAGGGATATCAAGATTAATGTTAGATAATTAATTCTGCTTAACACCCGGGAGGGGGAGTAGAAACAAATAAGAATTCTCGGCTAGTAAACTAGGAAAAAACGACATAGTGGATAGTTGAGTGAAGTCGAACCTCTAGAATCCGTTCTCATTGATTTTCTCCACTTAAATTCTTCATCTTGCTAATTTATCGTATTTTAGTAGATTAATATAATAATTATGCTATCGGTTATCTAAATAAAGTCGAGACTATTCTAATTACAGTACTTGGTGTAACTTAATTTTCAATCCCTGTGGGTTCGACGTCCGTACTTTCAAATTCCTATACTAAAACTTGACACCGTACACTTGCGGTACGTTTCACACGCATCAAGTTTTTGGCGCCGTTGCCGGGGATTGATATAATTTTGTTTACTGATACTGTTACCAAGTAGTCTTGATTTTAATTTAGGATTTTATTTTTTTGTTTTAATTTTATTCTTTTTTGATGTTTTTCTTGTGAGGTACTTGGAGATGTTTCATCAGCAAGTTTCCACAAGCTTTGCCCAACAACCGTATGAACCATTCTATGCAGCTTGGGACAGATTCAACCACGACTTTTCAAACTACGCTCCTCTTCAATCTTTCTATGTTGGATTGGATGCAGACACACGAGAATGGGTATTTAATGGAGCTTTGGCAGTTGGTCGTCCCATATATGGTATAGATGATGACAGGGTGCACCTGTATAACCATATGGCGAATTTTGACTATCAGTGGCAATATGATCCTTCAATGCTGGGTTGGAGTCACCAATATCCACCAGGGCATCATTACCCTCATTTTACACACCAACCATTCGATCATCAAGCAGAGGATGAGTATAGTTCTGATAAAGTCTCTCGGTTGGAGGATATTTTGCGCAAATTCTGGCCATCATTTGAACCAAAGATTGAAAATGCCACCAGAAGTAGCCTTGAGCAGCTGATAGAGACATTTGTAGCGAGATGCAAAGAGGTTGAGATGAGATATAATCAAGGGCTGACAAACCAGGTGTGGTCACATGATGATGATCATTCAACCAACCAAGTTTGGGAGAGTGATCCTACTCATGCGGAAGATTCAAGGGAATATGACATTTCCAAGTGGTTGAGCCTACTGTGGAAGAGTTATCTGATGAATTCCCGTGTCAAGATGAGCCTAGATATGCTCCACAAAAGAATGAAGGTAAACCTTCACTTGAAGATTTGGTGAATACTTTTGTTCAAAGTTCGACATTGAGGTTTGACAAGAATGAGTCGAGGCTTGATACGATTGAGGGTCACATGAACAACATGGGTGCTACAATGAAGTCTCTTGAGGTGCAAATTGGGCAGCTTGCCAATGCCATGAACAACCAACAAAGAGGATCATTTCCTAGCAACACCGAAGTGAACCCAACCAACCAAGTTTGGGAGAGTGATCCTACTCATGCGGAAGATTCAAGGGAATATGAGCATTTTCAAGTGGTTGAACCTACTGTGGAAGAGTTATCTGATGAATTCCCGTGTCAAGATGAGCCTAGCGTGACGTTGGAAGATGAGCATATTATTGAAAATAGTGAGGAGCACTCATCGATGGTGATGTCCTATATGCCATATGTGGATCCGTTCTTCCCATTGATGCCAACTTCACCATATTACGTCCTCCACGATATGAAGCCAAGCTTAGAATCTTTCTCCCATGCTTATCAATTTTCGAAGGACGTTGTTGGAGCGACGAGCGTTAACTGCCACTATCTTGCCAAGCTTGAGGGCATACACAACCAAGACCCACATGTAGTGTCATATGATACTTACTATGGGCGGAAGCCGCTATTTGATGGTTGCTTCGCATAGTCTGGCTGACGACTTTAAACAAAGCGCTTTTCGGGAGGCAAACCGAATCCTGTATCCTTATTTTATTTTTATTTAAAAAAAAAAAAAAATTTGAGATGCCGTAGGACAGGCGTAACTACGCCCCTTTGTGGCGTAATTACGCCTGTCAAATTTCAGAAAATTTTAAAATGCCGCAGCGTAGGCGTAACTACGCCTGTTTTCGGCGTAGTTACGCCTACCATTTTTTTAAAAAGTTTTCAAAGCCGTAGGCGAGGCGTAATTACGCCTCTCCAGCGGCGTAATTACGCCTCGCGTATTTTTACGCCTCTTCCCCTCAATTTTTCAATTTCGATTTTTTTCTCCTCAATCTCTCTTAATTATGCTATCCCACCTCTAAAGTCCATATTTTTATCGATTAATTGCAGGTTTTTGGAGTCTATTGGTGCAAGGAAGCAAGTTTAGGGGGGTTGCATCAAAGTGGTCTAGCTTAGCCAACCAAATCGAAAATTCTTCATCTAAGGGTTGTGTCTATACTTATGCGGAGGTCCCTATCATCATCTTCTCACCATACCCATGAGCATGAGATGGGCGACGATTACTGACGATCGTCGTCGCAGGTTGGTGTGTTGTCCCTTATTTTATACGTTGTATGGTACATTGAGGACAATGCACGATTTTAAGTTTGGGGGGGTGTTTAAACATTGAAGATGTTTTGTTTCCTGGAGTCCTATGTGTGTTGTGTTTTGTGTTTTTTTTTTAGTCTTTTTCTTTTTTTTTTCTTTTTGTGTCATAAGTCGTGAATTGAAGTAATTGTGAAGGCCGATGATGAAGAATTGAGCTTATATGTAAAAATTTTAAAAAATTTTGTTCACTTTGCTCTTGAGTTTCTCACATTCATTCACTAGAGACCACGACCATTTTTTGATTTATCAATGTTGATTTGAATGAACACAAATATGATATAGGCAATTCTTGATAATATTTTGGGCCTTTATTCATTGATATAAATTTGCCATAATAACCCCTTTGAGCTTAAACGTAAAAGAATGAGGATTGAATTGTTGCAATATATTTTATAATCTCATTCAAATTTGTTTCTTATATCACCTTGGTTTTGAGATACCATTTGAGCACATTGGTCAAATCATATAAGTTATTTGTGAATTGAGAGTAGTCTAGAACTTGCTTTAGTACCCTTTGAGGCGAAATACGGATGTTATGTGGCTTAGGAATGATTTAAGCAATTTTTGATTCGTTTGAGCCTTTGAAGCCACCAAATGACATCATTTTTTATCCCTAGCTACCCTTTTGAGCTTATTGAAAATCGAATGGCATGTGCTTAGGCACATAATAACCTCCATTCGGCATCATTTCAAAATCCCACATCGACCACCTTGTTAAAAGCTTATACACTATTTCCTACCCTCAAGTGAGTAAAACCCATATTGCACTTCAAAATTTCAAATATCCCCTATGTTCCTAATTGAAAAATAGAAGGGGGATAATAATGAAAAAAGGGCAAGGATGCATAGAAAAAATGTTGAAGATGTGAAGAAATAAGTGATTAAAAGAATGAGAAAAATAATGAGGTGAATGGTGAGGCGGATGAGAAAAGAGGGTGGATCCAAAATGTGAAAAAAAAAATGATGAATCATCAATAGAAGGAGTCGAAAGCGGGATGAGAATGCGCAAATTGATTATAATTTCAACTTACTCTCTTGCTTTGAATACCTTTCCTTTTATTGAAGCCATGGGCCAAAGCTTAACGTTACAAGCCTATTAAGACCTATTGACCGAGCCACATTCGTCTAATATACTAGTGGAGAAGGTTATGAATAGTAAGCTTATGGACTCTCGAGAAACACTTGTAATGCATATGGTTTTGACATTCACACACGTACATCTCATTACTTTGATTTGATGCATTGTTCACTGTTTGTCAAGGTTATACTCCTTTTTATGAACAATGCAAATGAACCAATACACCTTGCAAAGTCCTATTGATTTGTGTGAGTAAATATTGCTTTAATGGTTAAATGGAAGTGGTAACACACACACACACACTTGAGAACTCTTGAGTAGAAGTGATATGCATACTTGACGTGAAATTTTTAGACCATTGATCTTCGAGGCCAATTTGCAATTATAATATTTCATGACTTGCGTTAGTAGTGTGTTTTCTTTTTCTCTTTTATTTCTTAGTCTTTTTCCATTTCTATTTTGCTCGGGACTAGCAAAAGTTTAAGTTTAGGGGGTTTGATAAGTGTATTTTATACACTTATATTTCCTCTTATTTTGCATGGTTTAGTGTTAGTTTTCGATCATAATTACACATCCAATGAATTAAGCATTTTATTATTAAAAGATGATGAGAAATGCATAAATGTGACAATAATTCAAATTGAGGACTCAACGGTGAAATAATCATGTACCGGGACATGTCAAATGGCAAGATTATACTATATTATATTATATTATATTATAATATAATATAATATATATACATGAGATTTGGGAATAAATTATAAAAGGGAAGATGGGATTCACGTACAAGGGAAAGAAAGGAAAGGAAAATACTGGACGAGAGATTTATTTTAGGAGAGGAGATTTGAAAGGAAAGATGCAGACTTGAGGAAAGAAAAGAGGGCAGTAGGCAAGCGATAAAAAAGGGAGGGACGTACAGATTAAAGGGGAATTTTAGAGAGGACAATTCACGCACGAAGAAATACGTGATACAGAATTCAAATAAAAGAGAGGCAGAAGACCGAGAGCTAAAGAGAAGGGGAGGAGATCATTCGAGGCGGTGCGCTTACAACGAAGGGTAGAGATTTTGACCACGGAGAAGACGACGGCGACTACCGGGGACGGATGGCCATCATCCAATTCGTTTGATTATCTATTCCCTTATGTTTATGATGATTAAAGACATGTCTATGTGTTTATTTAATGTATTCATGAACTAATTTATTATTCTAGGGTTAGACGGATCTTGACTTGAAACTATGTCATTGGTTTTTCATATGGTTTATTTATGTTTTCCTGTTCCTAATGCTTTTAATCTACTGGCCATGGATTGAATGATTCCATATCCGTGATCTATCACTCGGGAGAGGGGGTTGTGAATAGGAAAGAAGGAATTCATATCGTGGTAGTTATATTGTTCGGAAGGCCTATAACTCCATAGAAGTCGTCAAAGGAATTACTGCGCTTTTACAATTGTTTGATAATTAATCTTAGATAGGGATATCAAGATTAATGTTAGATAATTAATTCTGCTTAACACCCGGGAGGGGGAGTAGAAACAAATAAGAATTCTCGGCTAGTAAACTAGAAAAAAACGACATAGTGGATAGTTGAGTGAAGTCGAACCTCTAGAATCCGTTCTCATTGATTTTCTCCACTTAAATTCTTCATCTTGCTAATTTATCGTATTTTAGTAGATTAATATAATAATTATGCTATCGGTTATCTAAATAAAGTCGAGACTATTCTAATTACAGTACTTGGTGTAACTTAATTTCAATCCTTGTGGGTTCGACATCCGTACTTTCAAATTCCTATACTAAAACTTGACACCGTACACTTGCGGTACGTTTCACATGCATCAAGTTTTTGCTCTCAAGTATCTTGAAATGGATGCATCATAACAGCAAAAAGCTAATTTGGACTGTGGCTCAATCAACGTTGTAATCTCGTTAATATGCAAGTGCACTATACTGAGATTTTAATCAGTCGGTGCATGTAATATACATGCACCGATAGACTCAGAGAATGAATGTATATTACATGCACCGACTGATTAAATTGAAATTTGTTGGTGCATATATCTAGGTTATTGGTTAGAGATAGTAGGTGCACTCAACCCTCATGCATCGTCTGAGTCCATCGGTGCACCTATATACTATGTTTTTGGTTAAAGACAATACCTGGGTTTATCGTGCATGTAATTTACATGCATCGATAGGCTCAGGCAATGCATGTAAATTATATGTACCGAAAGACTAATTCCTGGCAATATATTATAGGGAATAATACCATTTTATTTTCCCAATTCAAAGCTATGAATTAGCAATCTTAAGCAAGAAAGCATTTTATCTATGTTTTCAGGTGACTCCATTATGAGTCCCTAAATCAGCAAACATTATACTTGTAATACAGCAGTCGCTGCAAAGTACGTTTTAGAAAGGAGAAAAAAAACAAAAAAACAAACAGGATACATATGTAAACATCAATCAAAAACATTTTCGAATCATATTGTATTGGAAATCTGAAGGTGACCAACCTAAATGCGAAGAGAATATATAGAAATATCCGACATATTTTGATTATTATGCAGGAAGAATAAATAACACAGTAGATGTTCCAGCCAAAACAGTGGTCAGAAGCAACTTTATTATCAATCATGATGTAACTTCAGTCACAAATCAACATCCAAAAACCAAATCAAATCTAAAGTTTGTAAGATTGACTATGTTTTTGGTTAAAGGTGGTACTTGAGTTTATTGATGCATGTATTGATAAACTCAGACGATGTATGTAATTTACATGCACCGATAGATTATGTTTTTTGGTTAAAGACAATATCTGAGTATATCGGTGCATGTAAATTACATGCACCACTAGGTAATTTGTGGCAGTAGATCAGTGGGAGGTAACACCATTTTATCTTTCCAAATTAAATTTGGATACTGAGCGATCTTAAACAAAAAAAGCAATGGCATGATGTCTAAAATTTCAAGCTTATATATTTCATATTGGAAATCACATCATGGGCCTCCTATTTGAGCATATAGAAAGATCAATTGACATTTTATGTGAGCCTGAATCTTAAAACTGGCGTAATATGTAGGCGAGAAAAGCCTCGAAATTGATATTTTATTTTTATCTTTTTTAGATTTAGTGTTGGATTTCTGATATGATATTGTCCATCCGATGAAAAACCAAAGTTGAAGAACTAGCAAACTGGAATTTGTTATAAAAAGTTTTTTTTTTAACTAAAGAGACCTTTAACACACATAATGTGCACCAAATTTGAAAAAAATATCAATATCAATTGAAGCACAAAAATCCCACAAAATAACCAAAAAAAAGTCCAAAAATCGTTCCATGGAGAAGAACGAAAACATAATTGAAGCAAATTTCAAATTTTTCTTCTTCTGATTTGCAGAGCATTCCCATTTCCTCTTCGAATCGGTGGAATTCAGCCATGACGTCTACGGGCCATGGTCATGGTCGGTAGTGATAGTGCCATTAGGCGATGAAGTTTTGGATGAATATAAACAACATAATCGTTTGAGAAAAGAAGATATAACATGGATAATTATGTAAGGAGGAAAACTTACAAGTAAATGAAATAAAAAATTGGACTTAAATGAAGTTTGTTGGAAGGTGTATTTAGTTGGAAATAAGATATTTTAGTAGATTTAGTTGAATGATGTTTTGGCAAGTGGAACCTATGTGTAGTTTCTTCAATATAAAAATATACAGACGTGTCCAAGCCATGTAGTATCCTGAAAGTTTTGAAAATTTGTGTCATCGTGTCCGTGTCGGGTCAGTATCCGTGTATCCTCGTTAATTAAAAGCGGCTTTCGCTAAAATAGTAATGGAAAGAAACATTAATATTGCGTAATCAACATGATCTGATAAATGTTACAATATTGAGACATATTTAAAACTTGGGGAAATTGCAAGGAAGTGCTCTTTTTGGAAACTTAAATCACTTAAGTTTTGGGAAAAAACTTTAGTGTAGAAAAATCCAAATTTGAAAAACATTTATTCAAATAGGTCCAATTTCATAGTTTCAATCAATTATGGGTTTTATTTTGACTCTTATACCCCTCAATGGTTTGGTGAGTTGCATTCTATTCACTAGACTTTTGTTTAGTTTACAAAGAAGTCCATATATAATATATAATTATATTTAGATCATTTTACTCATAAAAAAGTGTCATTTAACTTCTTCTTTTTACAAGTCCCCATTTTTTTGTGATCCTTGGCACAAAATGGTATCAGAGCCTAGGTTTATTCTGGAAATACTATAATATTATCTTGAATATTAATTTGTAACATATACGGAGGAGCTTCCAGAAATTGGAAGCACTAAATCACAAGCATATGACAGAAGCACAAAGCTTCAACCATAAGTGGAAACTATTACGAGGAATAGGATTATGCACACTTGGCATAAACCATTACGAGAAACTCGAAAAGATGGCTAAGAAGCTCCATCAAGTGAACCTTAAACTACAGTTCGAGTTAGCCGAACTTCAGGAAGACGATCATCCTGTACATGAATATGTGGTTCCAGCCACCCATGATCCAACAGGGTCTGGACCAGATGATTAGGATGGGAGAACCAATATTTCGAGAAATCGAACCAAATTCTTCTAAGATATCCCAAGATCTTAGAGAAATCCAGAAGACAGTGCATCGTTATGGCTACCTACAATACCATGTCCCTGCACAGATCCATCAGATTCAAAGTCAAATAGAGATTATGATTAAACATCAGGAGGAAATTCTTGAAAACCTTCGAGATGTTCAAACCCGAGTTAAGGAGTTGGAGTCAAGACCAAGTCCGACAGGAAGAAGGAACGGTGGGTGGTTACCACCGTCATATGGAACAAGAACCTCTTTTAAACCAAAAAGGGAAGCGGATGAGGTCCGGAGGCCTTTGACGGAGACTGCAAAAATGATTGCAGTCCTACGAGGAGAGCCCATACTTCCCACAAAGTAATGGAAAGAATCAACCTGGAAGATCTACGTGATCTTGCTAATTCGTTTGTGGGATTAAATCTCGTAGAATTCAAGACGGGAGAGCTTGTAACAAGACCTATACCACAAGAGAGCTTCGGGTCACACAATCCACCCGAAGGTGATCAAAGTATGCCGCATAGGGAAGATTTCATCTCAGCAACTTTGGATCCCCTAGTTGGAACAAGAAATCGTTCCCGCATACCAGATATACATGAAACGCCTTACGGGAAATCTCAATTAGATCCAATCCATCCATATGGACTTTTGCTCAACATGGATATCTTGGATTTCAAAAACAGAGGAGTTCTTATTGATGAATGGGCTTCAGCAATGAGTATAGCAGCAGAAACGCTTGATATAAGTAAAGAATGATTCATTTTACTGCTTAAAATGGAAGGATCGGTCAAGATTGCCTGGGATATGGAAGACCCAGGTACCAAGTAAGAAGTTTTAGCTAGAGAGTCTCTGAAAAAAATCGTGGACAAGATGGCAAAATTCTTTAAAATCTGTTTAATTGAAGTAAGTTACTTCGAGGGAATGGAGGAAGAGGAGGCTAAAAATATAAACAAGCTTTAATTAGCCTGGAACTACATGATATCTGTTATGTAGACGAGTACATCAAACTCTGTAGACGAGTACATCAAACTCTTTACCGAGTATCGATGGAAGGCAAAGATAGAAGAAAAAGATGCAGCAGAACTCTTCTTTGCCAAAATACGGAGCCCATGGAGAGAAATGCTTATCCAGGAATATACACCACAATGCAATCGAGACGATGTCCAGGAGAATGTCATTTCTAAAGTAAAGCTCGCCGAGTGGTGCTACCAAGCAAAACTCCAAACGAATTTCAAGAAGCTTAGAGGAATCAACAAAACAACTCATCTTTGCTATACGTGGAATGATATCCCTACAATCATTGGGAACTATCCCCAAATGCGAAAGATGAAGAAGCACAGAGCTCATCCTTATGCCCGCGGAAGTAGTTCAAGAAGAAGCAGGTCTTCACGGAGACCTAGAAAGTTCTGGTCAAAGCAGAAATCCCAAAATTACAGATCTGGGCAAAGATCAGTACCAACCATGAGTAGAACCTCATCAACGAGTTCTAATCAAGCAAGTTCTAGCAGAGCGCCAATTAAGAGAACTTTCAGACGCACACATACTCGTGCAAATGAGAGTTTCAAAGATTGTAACTACTGGACATGCGGACTAAGAGGGCATATCTCTACAGATTGTCCAGAAAACCAAAGCCACGGAGTAAGACAGTTCGAGCATACCAATGAATTTGAGGATGCTGTCTATTTCCAGGATTTGGTACAGGTGTATCAATTTGAGGATATTCCCTCAGATGAAAGCATCTACGAATAAGAGATCTATTTTGATGATGGATGTGAATCCAGCTCAGAATCAGGGTGAAGGAGAGTTCCTTCAACACGTGATCAGAGAAGAGCCGTGGGGATTTTTCTCTCATACCACGGTTTCTCATACAACTTTTATGAGGATCATGAAGGAAGAGCCAAAGCTTCAAATGTATGGAGGGTTTACAATTGGAGCAATGGAAAAGTTATGGATATGATTGGTCTTCGAAGTAGGAAGCATCAGATTATCCATAAGGTGACAACATGTGAATTTGCTATCCCCATGGAGTTCACGGGAAACCAAATTGAGATTCAGTTAATCCCATACAAAGAAATTCAGGAGATTAAGAACAAGGTTAAAAGAAAAGTTGCTAACACGCTCTCATGGATCCATATCGGAGCCATCAGAGTTATAATCAAGGCAACTTTCAAAGAATGAATTGATTCGCCCCTCAACCTGGAGATCTTCGACAAACGAATCCCGAACCTCAAAGATTCTTGTTTGAGAGCTGTTGCAATAAATTTGTATGCTAGAAAGATGGCTTTCAACATCTATCCTAGAATCACATACAATTTGCGAGATCGAGATTTCAACAAGGTTCTGACTCTTCATCAAGATTTTAAAAGAAGAGATTTAATGAAGGAAGAGAATATGCCTTACTCGATCACCTACAAAGTGTCATACGCACTCTCGAATACTCAACATTCAGAGGTATTCTTGATAAAGGAATTCATCGAAGTCCCCAGAATCTTCGAAGATTTTGCTAAAGCATTGTTGCCGGATATATATTCTGACAATTGCAGAAATCGACATGAGGATACAAGACCAGCCTGTTTTGAATAGAAGCAGGAGCCTTATGATCGAGCCAAAAAGGATGTCTTTCCAACATGATAGGCTAATCAGCAACCATCCAAGGAAAAAAGGAAGGCAGTCTCGAGCAGAATTCTAAAAATCCCTGATGTATTCAAAACAACAGGAAAACTGAAATGCCCAGAAGGCTGGAGAGAAATGCAGATAATTTTTGACATTACAGATAAAGATAATATCTTCTCATGTGATGTCCTCTACTATTTGCAACAACCTACAGTTGGCAGATATCAAGGAAACCTTCAAATTGGTGAAATTGATCTAACAATTGCAGGAACTGCAGGAGAGTCCCAGAACAGCTTATTCTAGAGATTGAATTTCTCGAGGAACATAAACCTTGGGAAATATTACAAGATGGAATGGAATTCACAGTGGACGGTAAGAGATATATGATCAGATTATCACCAGTCCATTCTCAATATACATCTCCGTTGGGATTTTATATGCGAAGTATCGGGCAGAATATTTTGCACCTTACATTGATTTCGGAACTGGAATATGTACTGCCAGACGTGATATCTTCCCCAAAGAAGATGGTGAAAAATTATCAGCCATTGCAGGAAGAGACTTTTCAAAGAGGATCATTATCCTTGTTGAGCCTTAAACGCATGGTTGAGTTTAATGCTTAATTTATCCCCAAATTATTTATGAGTTTTGATGATCAACAAAACTTGTGTTTGTTATACTAATGTGTCTACTTAGTGTACAGGTTTATTGGTTGAATAGTGGATTGATTAGAGAAAATCGAATGTACAAAATCTGGGCTGGATCGTCCCAGGCGATGGTGACCATCGCCCCAGGCGATGGCAGCCAGGAGGACTTCGCCACGCACATCGACTGGAGCGACGCCGAGGCTCGCGCACAGGGGGAGTTCGCCTGAGGCGATTGCTTGATCGCCTGAGGCGGTGGATGCTTCGCCTGAGGAGATGAAAGATTTTGAGCAACCGAGGCTACGACATTGATTTGTGGTATTGATCGCCTGAGGCGATGTGTGCTAGATTGTGACCGTTGGGGAGCGGCGATGGTGATCTCCCGAGGCAATATCCGAGGCGATCTAGGAGTGATTCAAGCCTTAAGTGTAGCAACGGCTAGTAGGAGCCTTGGGGGCTTCCTACACTATAAATATGGATGTTTTGGAGCATTTTGAAGACAAGTAACAAGTCTATAAACTTCAAGAAAGCTTTGCTTATTCAAATTTTATCTAGCATTGCAAACTCCATACATTTGTGTTGTATTGGAGTTTGTGATTCATTTCTTGTGTGAGAGTCTTGCGTTCTTCATGTTGTTACACCGTGAAGGTCTTGTTGATTTATTTGTAAGGTCCTCCAACACCGACGCAAGTTGTAAATTGTAAAGTCATCAACAAGTAAAGTTGGTGCATGTGTTGTGGCTATTCTTGGAGCCCTTAATGCCAAGAAGACTCGTGAAGAGTGTGGGTAACTAGGGAAGAGTTTTGTGTGGCTATCCTTGGAGCCCTTAAGGCCAAGAAGACTCGTGAAGAGTATGGTGCTCGTGAAGAGCTTTTTGTACTCGGGAAGAGTGTGTAGTGGCTAACTTGGAGCCCTTAAGGCCAAGATCATTTTCGTTCTAGTAGAACCTCGGTTAATCGTTTTCTAACCGGGAAGAGGAGACGTAGGCGATTCATCGCCGAACTTCTATAACAAATTCTCGTGTTCCTTATCTTTATTTAAATTACGCATTTATTTAGTTCTTCATTTTATTTATTTATCGATTAACTTAAGTCTTCCGCAGCGCAAACTCATTTATTTTGCAAATTCATTTTAAAAAACTAAAGTAGCCAAGGAACCTCATTCACCCCCCCCCCCTTCGGTTCCAACAAGTGGTATCAGAGCCATTTGATTTTTGTTTTAAATAAAAAATTTATATGGCTAATCTAGCAAATGAGTTTGCTCAAGGTCAATCGACAAATCGTCATCCGCTCTTCACGGGTGATAACTACGGTTATTGGAAGAATATAATTTCTCTATACATCCAATCCGTAGATTATGACCTATGGAAGATTATTGTGAAAGGTCCACATATTCCTTTAAAGGAAGTTGGGGAAATAAGTATTCCCAAAGAAATGGACGATTTTACAAGTGCGGATATGATTTTAATTTCGCAAAATGCTAAAGCTATTAATATTTTACATTGTGCTTTAGATATGAAGGAGTACAACCGATCTCGATGTGCTCAACCACAAAGGAATTACGGGACAAATTGCAAATTTGTCATGAGGGCACAAATCAAGTGAAGGAGACACAGATAGATCTACTTCAACTCAAGTATGAGACATTTGAGATGGAATTTGGAGAAGACAATGACTTGATGTTTAGAAGGCTCACCCAAATTATAAACGAGCTTGCCAAACTTGGAGAGAAGTATCCTCCAAAGCAAACTAAGAGCCTTGCCAAAGGAATGGAATGCAAAGAGGACGGCCATCATCGAATCCAACAAAGGAGAAAGTGCATCATATGACCTTGATGAACTTCATGGTACTTTGTTGACCCATGAGCTTGAAGTGTCAACAAGAAAGGGAACAAAGGATGATGATAGATCCATAAGAAAATGGATCGCCTCGGTCGGGAGGAAAGATCAATCCGATGATGAAGATGATGATGATGATGATGAGATGATCTTGTTCACTAGAAAGTTCAAGAAATTCTTCAACAAACACAACAAGCCAAAGACCTCTAGTGCTACCAAACATGATTCCAAACAAAAGTAATATGCTATAATTCTCAAGATAAAGATCATTATGCTAATAAATGTCCTAGGAAGAAGAATGAGGACAAAGGGAAGAAGAAAGCTCTTATAGCCACATGTAGTGATAGTGACTCCGATGAAGAAGCAACAAACCTTTGTCTCATGGCCAAAGATGACGCAAATGACGAAGAATATGAGAGCGATAATGAGGTACCATCTTATGATGAATTATTAGATGCTTATAATGAACTCATTGATTGTCTTGGTAGAACCAAGAAGAGCAATAAATTGCTTAAGCTAGACTTGGCTAAGAAGGAAGAAGAAAATATTACTTTGAAAAATCAAGTGCATGATTTAAAGACATCTTTTGCCAAGTTTAGTGATAGTAGTTTAAAGATGAATGAATTGCTTGGCTTGCAAATCTAAAACATTTTCAAGCTTGTTGGCTAAAGCCAAGCATAATTCTCCTACTTGCACTTATTGTTGCAAAGATGGTCATACTAAGAATAAATGTAGGTTTGCTAAAATCCAGAGGTGGAAATGGATCCCAAAGGCATTGATGAAACCTAACCCTCAAGGACCCAAAAATCAAATGGGTACCAAAGATCCTCCTATTGTTAATTTGTTTTGTAGGGACAACAAAGAGATGGATGATGAAGGGACTAGCACCTCAAGGGAGGAAACCATCTCATGCACCACAATAGAAGAAGCGTGAGGTATAGAACCAATGACAAGAACGTACTCTTGTCATCGAAGGTAAATTTATTTTGTGCATTTTAAAAGAACAATTCAAAATTTCATTGGCATAAATTAATTGTGACCAATAAATATTGAAGCTCAAAATTCATTGATAGTAAAATGCATTTTCCCTTAGCATGTGCACATATAAATTGTTTTGATGCATGATTTATGCTTATCTCTTTATAGTAAGTATCTTGATATGCCTTGAGTTCAAATTTGAATAATGCTATGTGAAAATGTGAAATTATGTGATTAAGCATGCTATAAGTATTTGGATGCTCAATTTTTGATATAATGCTATCATGATCTTAACAATTTTATTCCATTATCTAATGATGTATTGAGAATTTTAATGTCTAGTGGGCATGAGTGCATGAACTCTTGGTAGAACATATGCACACTTTGCAAAATTTAGAATTCATTGTTGAATGCCTTAAACGCGTGTTTGTATTCCTCTTAATGATTTAATCTTATGCTTGTTATGACTATTACATGCTTTGTGAGGAACATGTGTAAAATATGGCTACGTGTCATCATATACTTGTGATATAATTATTTGAATTTTGTACTTTTTGATTATCACAAAAAGGGGGAGAATTTTGTGATAAACTTGAAGTTTAATACATGCATAGTTTAAGGGGGAGAGCTTTTGTATGCATGGTTTGAGGGGGAGGGTTGTCTGTTTTATGCATTACTTGATTAAATCTTGTATGTGCTATGCAATTGTTAAGGGGGAGTCATGTTTACTCACATTTCATGCATATTACATATTCAAGTTTATCAAGTTTTGTGATCATCAAAAAGGGGGAGATTGTTGAGCCTTAAACGCAAAGTTGAGTTTAATGCTTAATTTATCCCCAAATTATTTATGAGTTTTGATGATCAACAAAACTTGTGTTTGTTATACTAATGTGTCTACTTAGTGTACATGTTTATTGGTTGAATAGTGGATTGATTGGAGAAAATCGAATGTGCAAAATCTGGGCTAGATCGCCCCAGGCGATGGCAGCCAGGAGGACTTCGCCACGCACATCGACTGGAGCGACGCTGAGGCTCGCGCGCAGGGGGAGTTCGCCTGAGGCGATGGCTTGATCGCCTGAGGCGATGGCCTGAATGCCTGAGGCGATGAAAGATTTTGAGCAACCGAGGCTACGACATTGATTTGTGGTATTGATCGCCCGAGGCGATCGGGACATCGCCTGAGGCGATGTGTGCTAGATTGTGACCGTTGGGGCACGACGATGGTGATCGCCCGAGGCGATATCCGAGGCGATCTTGGAGTGATTCAAGCCTTAAGTGTAGCAACGGCTAGTAGGAGCCTTGGGGGCTTCCTACACTACAAATATGGATGCTTTGGAGCATTTTGAAGACAATGAACAAGTCTATAAACTTCAAGAAAGCTTTGCTTATTCAAATTTTATCTAGCATTGCAAACTCCATACATTTGTGTTGTATTAGAGTTTGTGATTCATTTCTTGTGTGAGAGTCTTGTGTTCTTCGTGTTGTTACACCGTGAATGTGTTGTTGATTTATTTGTAAGGTCCTCCAACACCGACACAAGTTGTAAATTGTAAAAGTCTTCAACAAGTAAAGTTGGTGCATGTGTTGTGGCTATCCTTGGAGCCCTTAAGGCGAAGAAGACTCGTGAAGAGTGTGGGTAACTCGGGAAGAGTTTTGTGTGGCTATCCTTGGAGCCCTTAAGGCCAAGAAGACTCGTGAAGAGTGTGGTGCTCGTGAAGAGCTTTTTGTACTCGAGAAGAGTGTGTAATGGCTAACTTGGAACCCTTAAGGCCAAGATCATTTTCGTTCTAGTGGAACCTCGGTTAATCGTTTTCTAACCGGGAAGATGAGACGTAAGCGATTCATCGCCGAACTTCTATAACAAATTCTCGTGTTCCTTATCTTTATTTAAATTACGCATTTATTTAGTTCTTCATTTTATTTATTTATCGATTGACTTAAGTCTTCCACAGCACAAACTCGTTTATTTTGCAAATTCATTTTAAAAAGCTAAAGTAGCCAAGGAACCTCATTCACCCCCCTTCTTCGGTTCCAACAATCCTGAATGAAGAAGTCCAAAGAGCGGAAATAATAATCGGAGGAGCAGGCGGTACCCCATGGTACAAAGTCAAGACTCCACCTTTTTATTTTCATGATACATGTGTTGATATGCTGTTATGAAACAATTTCCTAAAGACATTCAAGTTGTTCACTCAAGAGAACGAAATAAGGAGACTTATTTTCACAACCCTTTGTGATCATAAGATTATTGTGAAAAACTACTGGCGGAGTTTCACAGAAAATTCCCCATTAATTTTCGCAGCAAGCGTGGTGATGAAGGAAAACTTATACACCCTAAGATGAAGGATCATCGGAGATTTGGGGAAGCGATTCTTCAATTTATGCAACAATGAACTGGTTAAAAGAGAAAACTGTATTTTGATGGTATAAATATAATGTCATTCAGAGAACATAATGAAGATAAGGATGAAGATGAAGAAGAAGTTAATCTTGACATCCCACTGTTACTGAAAAAGGCATTACATGAGGAAGCCATGCAACCTGATGCTACCCTCGAAGAGCAAATTATTCTAGAGGAAGTAAAAAGGAAGATTCAGAGGAACTACAATGAGGATCCTCTAGCATGGTGGGATCGAAACGAGCTTACAACCTCTACGAAGGTGAAAACTGGAAGAGAATATGAGTTCGTAAGATACAAACCGATCCTCGTGAACCATGAAGATCGGAAAGATATGCAGATGATACTTAAGGAACATCTTGACCTTAAGCTAATCTCAGCATGTGTCTCTCCATACAGCAGTCCAGGGTTTCTCGTAAATCATGGATAAATTAAAAGAGGAAAACCAAGATTAGTGATCAATTACAAAGGTATCAACGAGATCTTGGAATTCGATGGATATTATATCCCAGGCAGAAAACATTTGGTAAATAGCATCAAGAATGCCAAAGTGTTTTTTAAGTTCGATTGTAAGTCTGGATTCTACAGATTAAAATGGAGGAAGCAAGCAAAAGGTTCACAGCATTCTCCACACCACAAGGACACTACATCTGGAATGTCATGCCAATGGGATTGTCAAATGCTCCCCAGATATATCAAAGGAAGATTGACAATCTTTTCAAAGATTATTTCAGCTTCATGTTCGTGTACATTGACGATATCCTCATCGCATCAAGAAACATGAAAGAACATCTTAAACATTTGGAAATCTTTTCAGATGTTTGTTACAAGGAAGGATTAGTGCTCTCCGAAAGGAAGGTAGTAATTGCCACAAGACAAATCGAGTTCCTTGGAATTGAGATCGACGAATCTGGAATCATCTTGCAGAATCATATTGTCGAAAAGGTGCAAGGATATCCAGATGACCTCAAGGATCTAAAACAACTTCAGAGTTTTCTGGGAGTTGTTTTCATGAATGGAATGAAGACCATAGACAAGCTGTCAAACAACTTAAAGAAGTTTGCAAGCAGCTACCCAAACTTGCAACTCCAAACGACGATGATGAACTGGTATTATATACCGATGCCAGTGATCATTGGTGGGCTGCAGTACTCATGAAAGCCATACCAGATGGAGAAGTGTCATGCAGATATTGTAGCAGTATATTTGACAGCATCGAAGTTATCAGATGGCACATCAACGAGAAAGAGTTCTTTGCAGTTTGAAAGGTTTTTAAAAAATGGTCATTATTTTTACTTGCAAAGAAATTTATCTTGAAAATAGATAATACAAGTTTCACGTCCTTTTTATAAAAATAAGATTGAATCAAAACCAGAAAAAGGCTAGACTTTTAAGATAGCAAGCTGAATGCCAATATTATGATTATGATATTGTCATTGTGAAATCTGATAAAAAATTTCTTGCAGATTTCTTAACAAGAGATGGAAGCAAGTGAAGCTAATTCCATCATAACGATATCAAAGCACCTCAGAGAAATCTGGAGGAGCTAGACAAGCAGATCAACGGCCTTGTGATTAATTCTCAGGTAGCGGGTCAAGTACATGAAATGGAACTCACGGAGGTCCAACAGGCTATGAAGGCTACCATGCAGGCTCACACCTGTTTATGGGACGGTCTTTATATTCCCCTCCGATGGGATGCTTGTTTCAGAGAGCCGGGCTCATCAACTGGTGTGGGGGATTCAAGTACCACCACTACGAGTCCTATTATTGATTCTTTCGGGGAAGATACAGAAGGAAAAATTGATTCCCAGGTATCAAGGATATCTGAATAATCAAGACAACCCAGCATCTCGGGGGTTAAAGAGGGAGAGATTAATCTTAGGCCAACGGCGAGCAAATCCAAGATTAATACTAACGATATTAAAGTTTCCCCAACTCCCCCTTTGCAGGAATATCAAAAAACATGGGAGAAACTCTATACAAGAGTGGGTGTAATTCCTGGAAAAATAACTGCAGATTGGTTAGGAAAATACCCAAGAATGTGGATGCATCCTGTTGTCAAACTAGAAAGTGTTCGCGAGTGGTTTGATTTTGGCTGCCTAGCCTCAGTCTTTACCACAACACCAAGTTTTTCGGAAATCATGAAATTACCGGAGTGGATCTACGAAGGGGTGTATGACTCATGGCAAAATAATCATACACACGGAAGAGGAGATGTTCTGGAGCTAAATTTTTAACCGCAACCCCAGAATTTACAGGAAAAAACCTTCATCCCAGCTTTCATTTCATAAAGCTACAAAGGCCTAACTGGAAGGCGATGGACCAAATAAAACCACCTCCCGAAGGAACAACACTAGTTTCTCCACTCACAGAAGACGACATCACCACCAGACGAGCATGGAGATTATGGGTCTGTCAAACTGAGATGGACAGAGTCAAGTAACCGTTTAAAATTTTCCAAAAAACAGCGAACGGATCATTCATTGTTAACTCTATGACAAGCCATATTACGAAATTTGCCGAGGAGATCTTTAAAAAGAATAGGCAAATATTGTGGGAAAACAAGATTCCGGCGACCAAAGAAGTTCTGCAACATGGCTTAAGTTGGAAGATGGCTTGACTACATCTGCCCAAGCTGACTATGAAAGGATTCCCTGTCAAGAGGGACCAGAAAAAAACGACAAAGCAGGACCAGAAAACGTGGAAGATTCCCACGCGGAATGCAAATGCCAAATTTCTAGGGACCACAGGGAGACAAGAGTCATGTGACTCTGACGAGGATCACTACCATTATCAAAAGAAAACGAAATGGTAGGGCAGCTTCTTCGGCAAAAAGTCGAAGGGACCACAAGATACGAAACAAGAGAGAAGACGCGTGCAATGGCGTCTGATTATAAACAAGATCTGAAGTCCGGATTTCACATCCACCTCCAGACTTCTATAAATACCAAGGCATTCAGGAAGCTAACGACATCGAAAATTCTTCATAGTTTTCTGAGAATAAAAATTGTAGTCTACAAGCTTTGTAATTTTTCAACTTTCATAGCTTGGTAATATTTCTTTTCTTTCTTTCTTTTGTAATCGTTTGTAATATTGTTCTGTTTGGTTTTAGTTTATGTGTTCTTGAGTCAAGCCTCATCTATATGAAAGGCTAAACAAGTCCGTCTCCTCCCAAAAGATAATGTAATAGATATTATAAGTATTCCAGAATAAATTGAAGGTTGTTGCCCATCTATCTCTCATATTTCTTTAAATCTTTCTTATATCTTGATTATATCTTACGCCCTAAGGTAATAAACGAATTAGGGCTGTGTTGTGAGGTTTCTGAAAGAGTCGGATAACTGGCAAACTAACCTCGTCTGAGAGCTGACCTTCAAATCGAGTTTTGAATTTAATTAGAACGTTATATGAACTGTGAGCACCTGAGATGACAGAAACGGAAGGATCTCATATTCATAAAATGTTATTGTTTGGTGAATATTATGATAAAAACGATGACGAATAATATATAGAGACATATTTGTCCTTTAAACATTTTCTTAAGGTTAAGATTACAATATTATCGATGGTTGGTTGGACCGCCTGGACCACTTGGGGTTATTGTTGTCATTCCAAACAAGAATAGACATAAATGAACTAAGATTTTTTAGCTAGACTGGGATGAATTAAGTTTCACGAAAGGATACCGACCCACAATTTCCCCTTAAAACTTTTGACAAGGCAATTAGAGAAACTTGATTTTTTTTTCCAAAAAATGCCATCCGTATAATTTATAAAAGAAACATATCGTATAACCTGAGTTCAATTCTACTGATAAATGAATAGGTAAACTTCAAGAAAGGGAAAAACAAACAGCAGATCTGAACAACTGTTAAGTTCTTCACTCCTCCCATGCAAATGGAGTCTTTCAGCATATCTGAAAGGGGGAGAACAAGCAGTTGACTCTTCCGTTTCTCAATTTGCTATAAAGGATATAATAACACACATCAACAGGAAATGGACATAGGTTACAGCACCACAGCACAAAACCCCGCTTTCTCCCCCACACTTCACACAGATTATTTATGTATTTCCATCAGATACAAATACATAGCTCTTCTCAAATATATATCTAGAGTTCTAACCAAACTAAGAAACAAAAACAAAAGATGGATTCTGCAACAGTTGACAAAACCTATAATACAGCGCGACAAAATAGAAGAGATTTTGCCGCAGAGGGTGTTCAGGCTCTGCTACGACTACCTGCCTACATCCCCTTTACTCATGTATCATTGTCTTCGATAACTCAACTCTTCGGTTTTGGCATAAAGCATTTTGATGGCAGCAACGGGGTCTGAAATGGTGGAACACTGGCCTCCAATAACCCCTCTCCCAATGTTCATTTCAACGACCCCTGTTGACTGCTGCTGCTGCATCCCAGGGACGATATGTAAACCGTTCTGTCTATGCATATCGGGGAACAGAGTAGCTTGTGGGTTTTTCATTTTTATGGTAAAAGGCTGCTGCACTTCTTGGTTCACTAGATAGTCTGCTATTCCATTGCTGCTAGATAGGTCATTGGTTGGATAAACAGCGACACCGTTCAAACGGCGGTCATTGATTGTAACAATTCCATGTAATGGAGGATGCTTCACAGCAGGAATGGTATAATTCCTAAATGCCGCAGGATACTTGGACAATAAAAGGGTCGAGTCGGGTATAGGAGGGAGTCCTGTCTGCATCCTGTTTCCATCCCAGAAGCTGAAATTCCTTGCCTCATTATTGTCGGAAACAAGAAAATTATGGAGATCAAAATTCGACACAGAGGAACCAAAGCTGGCATTCTGTTCATTATTAAATTTCAGGTCCAGCAAGGAGGAACCTGATCTGTGGTTCTGACCATTATTGCCATCAGTTTGTTGTCCGCAAGAGTTTTGTTTCTGCTGGGCGGGTACTAGGATTTTACCGAACAATTTCACATCGCCATTGCCGGAAGGTTTTTCCACATCAGATGAGTAACTGGGCAGGGGTCTAGAATGATAACCGGTTCGGTCATGTGCTGGATGCGGAGCCTCAAATACTTTAGTATGATGTACCGAACTATTACACTTTTGGAGCAAGAAGGGCTCTGCATGATGGCCAGTATTCAAATTTCCATAGGGCCGAGAGACATTTTGATGCAGGACTTGTTTTTTGCAACCTACGCACCCATTTACCTCCTCATTTATATTTGGCACAGAAACTGGGTATCCTCTGAGAATCTGAGAGGATTCAACATGATCTGACAATGGGTGACCGGAGAAGTGATGCTGGCAATAACCTGTCCTAACAATTTTCAGAGAATGGTGGTCATCTGCGCCATTAGTGCCAACAGGTGGCAATGCATTATGATAGAAAAGCTTTTGATATTTAACTGGAACAGAAAACAAGGTTGACGACCTCAAGGATGCTATGTGACCATTCTGCGGCGAGGATCTGACGTGAGATGTGTCTCCAGTAGTGCTTCGAGGATCAGCTTCCTTTTGGCACCCATAAACATTATCAACTTGCATGGAAGAATGCTCATCAAAAGAAGGAAGAGAGGCGCTCCCAGTGTGCTGTGACTCAGACTTCATCTCAGTCACCGAGCAATTTGTGCCATTTACTACTTCAGGGGAATTAGCAACTTTTTCTTCAATTTTCTTATCGGACAATTTATCTTCAGCTAAGAAAAGTTTTGAACTTTCATTCTCTTTCCCTTGATGGCCCACTGAAACCAAAGACATTTTTTCAGCCTCAGTTGATCCATCAGGCAGATCATGGCCACCTGCCTCTTCGACTCCTCCCGATGATTCTGCAACAGAGGATACACCTATTACTCCAATTTCTTTCACAGACACAGGAGCATCGCTTGCACCACTCTGTCCATCGACACCTGAAACAGGTTTATCATCCAGTAGAGGATTTTCAATCAGCAAATTACTCACACCAGGTTCAGCAACCATGCGATCAGGGGAATCCAACCCACTTAATTCCTCACACCTCCTAGATTCAGGTTTCAAACTCTGAAATCCTGATATAAAATTAGATGCATGACTTGAGTTCCTGTCCGGAGACAGAAGAAACTCTTCTGTCTTGCCCCCAGAGCCCTCATTGTAAACAAGGGTGCCAGTCTCCATAACACTAGCATCGTCAATGTCACTACCACCTACATTAACGTCCCCAGAAACTTCAATGTGAAATTCAGGCAGAATCAGATCCAAACCAAGACACTTCCTGGACTTGCTAAAGAAAACCTTGCACTGGTCCCTGGATCTTGTTCTGACACAATGTGATATCATTACAAAATCTTTGCCATAAGATGACACAGCCTGATTAAAGAGTGACTTCTCCATATCAGTCCAATCAGTAGGATCCACCTCCCCAAAGCTCTCATCAGAGCACTCATCATCAACATTCTGGGTAACCTCGGGATTCAAAGAACGGTTTAACGAGAAACCAACTCTCTGACGCCTCAAATCCTGATATCCATCCCCAGGGTCAATAGAACTCGTGATGCATGAACTAGTAGCCTCGGATGATAAAGAACCACAAATACCAGCCAAAACATATGCAGCTACCGCTTCTCTCTCATTCCCGCATACATCCAGACTGTTCGATCTCTGTGATTGATCATCGTAAAACCTAGGTTCTTTGTAAGCACTAGATGCACGGGAAACAAATCTAGATGCGCCTTTCTGGTTCCCAATTTCGTCAGCATTAGCTGCAAATGCTGAAGCTTCACCAAGTATATCTAGGGAAGCTGTCAATGCCCCACGATTCAATCTTTTCCCTGAAGCAACCAAGTATGTAATAGATTGGGACTTGCTTTGTTTCACATCTTCAGGTTTCTTTCTAGCTTTCTCAAAACTATCTGATTTGTGGCTCTTGTAGTAGAACTCAACACAATCAGCTATTGTTTTATGATCCAAAAAAGATGAAATCTTCCTGAAATCTTTCCCTAAGGTAGCAAGCTTATCAATGAAAATCTCTCTCTCTACAGGTGTCCATGTGTTGATCGTAGACCTTTCTTTTTCAACAGCACAAGGATCTTCCACCAGACCATTACTTGTAATAAACCTTGACATCTGCATCTCCTTGTTGTCCAAAATCAAAGCAGGCATCTTCAAAGCATTTTTACAGGGTTTAAACGAGGATTCAGAAAGCAACCCATTAACATAATCAACTACATCTTCAGCAGGAACAGTTTGAGAACTACCAGCTGCAAACATAATCATGGAGAAATTTAGGGAAGTTAGGAAAGATTTGCCCATATGCATAATCAATTTTGAATCCCAAATTATCCAGCAATGAGAGTAAATGAGCACTTATAATTAAAAGAACATATAATCAAGTACATATAAAAAATATAAAGTAAGGAATCATCTCAATTTAGACTCCAGCTCAAGCTCAACCCAATAAGAGAATTACACAAAACACAAGTTAACATAACACTGGAGGAAGTTGAAAAAATAGTCAGCGTCCATTCACATTAATGAATAAAACTACAGTTCTCATATCAATCATCCTTGAATTCAATACCTGGATACTTCAACATCAAGGAATATCAGAAGCTACACCAATCAAATCATCTCAAATCACTAAGCCGTCTCACATAGAACGATAAAGTACCCTACAGATTCCTATCACCTCACCCTTTCTTGCAGCGTGAGGATGTCCAAAACTATATGCACAACACTGAAGCCCTCGATCGTACTAGCCAATCTAAATCGAATACTTCATTTAAGAGCCAGAACATGATTCACAGCACAACAGCCAATTCAAGTGAGAACTTTTTGGAGAGAGCGAATAAGAAAGCAAATTTAGATGACAACACTTTAATTGATACAGCCAAAATTAGTTTGGCAACACTTTTATGAAGATGAAAAATACATCTTGCTGACCACGACAATTTTGATATAAAACTTGTGTGATGGAAACGATTAAGGGAGCAATGGAACAAAAGAAGAAAACGGGAGACATGAGCATTCTTAACAAAATGTCTAGGACCTTGTCTTCAGTACTTTCATGAACATAACTTTGCAGGCTTCCCTATCAACTCAACAACGCTACATTTTCCTAATTTACAGCTATGAGGACAATCTTGCATTATTTATAAAAATAATTTCAATGCTTCCTTATTCTAAACTATAATTGAAGGCTTTAAGTTAAAGATTCTGAGCCTGACAAGAATGGTAGAGCACAAACATGTATCCCAGGATCTTAAGTGGACATCTTATCAAAAAAACATGAAACAAGGTTAATAAGATAAAATGATGAGGAAAAAACAGCATTAAATTCAGTGACCCAAGACTGCATATAATATACAAACTCTTTCCAAAATATAGGAGAACCCAACAAATCCAAAATCCAGACACTTTATAAGGCAGCAAGAGTGTGACAGGCAGAGAAAGCAGCCAAACTATGAAAGCTTGAAAAGTAGGAGTCTATAACATGAGGAAAAGCAAGGAAGAAAAAAGAAAACACAAGGGAAAAAGGCATAGATTATTACCAAGAGCACAAATCCTAGAGCGACCATAACGATGATCTTTATGCCCAACCAGATTTAACTTCTTGTGAGACTTTGCTCGAAGCTTTCTTACTGAAACCTGTCGACCTTCAATCCAAAAATGCTGAAATGACTTATATTTGATTGCAAGAACCTTCTCCTTGAATTTGAGAAATTGCTTCCTCATAAAATATTTACTTTTAACAGACGAGGAAATGCGTCGCACGCAAGAGACTTTGGATCCAGCCAATGACTGTTTGAACGGCAGTAACTTACTTAAGCTATCAGAAGCTTCATTTGCATAAACTCTATTCGATGCCAATATTGAACCATAGATATCCTGTACGTCATCATCCATAACACTAGCAAAATCACTGCAACTATTAGTGCGAGTCAGTTTACAGTAATCCGTACGACCAGCGCATTCCACATCACAAAGACCAATACCTAGATATTTCTCATTCCAGTTACCAGGATTCTTGACATCCAAATTCACCAAACTCTGAGTAGTCTGAAAAGGGCACACATCATCCCCAGATGGTGACTCCTCAATATACTTTGAGGTTGCACTGTCTGGGCTGTCAAACCTCTCAGATTTTAACCTCACGTGATCATCTTCAACTGCACCAGGCGTATTTTCAACAATCATGTCTCCAGATGAAACAAGATGCAAAGGAGTCGGCATATGAGTTAAACTGGAAGTGGTACCTTGCTCCTTGCAAGAGTTTAAGCGGAAATTTCGTGGTTGTGAGCTGGATACATCTGGATGAGGACAACTATCTCCAGGATCAGGTAGCAATGACTTCAGTTCAGTTTCAAGTGAATCTATCTCCGTTTCGGTGATCTCAAGTTCCTTTAATGCATCAACCTTCCATAACAACAACTTGTTCATCGAGTTAGCTCCAAGATAATTGGAACCCCTGGAACTTATATCATTTGAATTTAACAAATCACAAATCAAAGAACTAACACTAGCAAGAGATGTAAGCTCTATGTTTTCTAAGTTAAAAGTCGGTCCCTCACTGGGAGTCTGGGACACAAAACTAGGTGAACAGCTTAAATTAGATGTATCATGTTCTACATGGACAACCCCGTACAGTTCTTTCTCCTCGAGACCTGTAATAGGGAAAGAAAAAGAGTAAGCCGAAAAATAGAAATTCTTTTCACCAAATGAGATAACAACATTGATGATATAACCATACAAAAATGGCATCCAGACATTTCCATCAAAAAATCACATGCTCAAGATAAAACAAAATAATTGGTACTTTGCACACAATGCAATTCTCTCAACAATCAGAGGAAACACAATTTACTGTTTGAATAGATTACATCAAAAGTTAACCTCCCTGCAGAGAAAAAATCAAAGAATGTTGAAGGTACAATGGCTGAAAAATTCAGCAACCGCACTGGTAGCCAACACCATCATGTAATGACAAGTGATGCATAACCCACAGGTGAGAAAGTAAATTGTTATCTAAGTTATTATATTATTAAGAATGATCCAGTAAAACTACCTCTCGTATCATGGTATATTTTTTGTTATATACCAAATATATCCTTATTTTATTTAATATTAGATATTTTGAAAGCGTACATGCACCCTTCTTTGTCAATTTCTAATCCTATTACATGCCTTCTATTGATGCATACCCTTTATATTGTTTTTGGTGCGACTATAAAACAAAAGGGTGGACAGGAAACAAATGAAAAAAAATAGCAAACTAAATAAGAACTGGCCATGTGCAAAGCAATGAAAAACACATTACCTGGAGACGAGCTACAGCCAACAGATGATGGAGTGGCAGGTGAAGCAAAATCAAGAAAACCTGCAACCCTAGGACTCTTATTAAGCAGGGTCATGCCATTAGACTGAACAATTTCTTCGATGTTACTGAGACTAATAGCCAGTCCATTTTTTACTGCACCTTCTTCAGGGCTATCTTTCTTTTTCTCATACTTAGCCAGCCCCTCACCCCAGCCAAGTCGTGGTTTCTTCCTGGAACTGGTCTCTTCAGATGAATCTGAAGCAGTGGTCATTACACAAGCAGCAGCATCTGCAGTAGGAGACTGAACAGGTGACAGTTTTGTTTGATGTATCTCAGCCACTGTCTCAATAGAATCCACTCCCATGCTCTTTGAGCTACTTGAGCAGCTAAGACAAGAGCCTCTCGAAGACAAGCTCCCAGACCTTGACCATTTCAGAGGCTTCCAATCAAAGGGAGCCAAGCAGTTTTCTTTCTCCAATTTCCAAGTGGTTGCCAGTCCATCAGCACATAATCCATCAGAATTGCCACCATTCTTATCATGTCGCTCTTTCTCTAGAGAAAGATGTGGCTCCGATGGGTTTAGAGAATCAGGAGGATGAGAGAGGATCTCCCTGTTGGAGCAGTTGGTAACACCATTGCTGTCATGGCTTGTTTGGTTGTTCTCCACAAGACTCTGATCATTGGTTTCAGTGTTGGGCCTACCAGGAGTTGATGCAGTAACAGGTTCCCAAGAGGTTTCTTTCCAGTCTTTCTGGCTGAAATACACCCTATCTTCTCTACTATTCCTCGCATACCTTCCTCCATCATTGCAAGATCTGTAAGGCCGAAAATTCTCTTCTTCTAAGTTCCTGTCACTGAATCTAGACCCAGAACACAAAAATGCATGACCATCCTCATCAGGATGGGCGTCCCAACCAGCTTGCTTATCACGAGCTTCAGAAGAAAACATTCAAACCCCCACCAAAGGACAAGGGTGAAAAAAATATCAATACAAGAAAAAAGGTATGGTTTAATTTTCAGAAAGATTGAATTTTTCCGCATAAAACATTCCTGAATATCAAAGAGGGGTCGGGATCCATCCAACACAATAGACACCCAAATCTTCTAAAATGCTTTTAGGCATATCAGATCTACTCCAAATTATCCACCTAAACCTACCACAGATTCTTGACAAATCTACGTAAATAAACCAGCCATGGTGTCATCTTTCAAAAATTACTCACAGATTTACCAAATGGAAACGCCTTTTTCATCGACAGACCAAGGTAGAAAGCTACAATTTTCATCAATCACCTAAAAATCCCCAAATCCACTTAAAGAAAAACTTTTCTGAAACCTAAGTACCTAACTTCAACTTAATTGAGATTATATAAAACCTCTTGTTATTACCGAAAACCAAGACACCTGCGACTAAAATTAAATAATAAAGAGAGAATCCCATTTTGGTTGTAAATCGATAACTCGCCTAGTGGGAGAGAACGGGTGCGGAAATCAGAGTACCAACGCTGCCGCTGCGATTGGTGAAGGTTTTGGTGATATGACGGCTGGTGAGCAGGCGGCGCGCTGTGATGTTGGTGGTCTCGCCATCTGGTAGGCCAGCCGCCTCCAAACCCACCTTCAAAACGAGGGTCCGACCCGGATCTCTCGTGCTTACGGAAATCTCTCCGGTCCCACGGATATAGCTCCGACGGCATCAAATTTCTACACTGCTTCTGCTGCTCCACTTAATATCATCCACGACTTTAAACACCAAATAAAAAATGGCAATTGGAGTTAATTCAAGGGTTCAAATGCATTAGAAAAATGGTAATTAAATATAATTCTAAGGTTCAAAAACAGATTAAAAGAAGAGCTCACATGCATACCTCGCAACGTCAACGCACAATTTTCTTTTTTTTTTTACACTCAATTTTTGAGTTCACAGATTGTGAAATTTTGGGGCGATAAGATACGAAGAAAAGGGACAGAAGAGAGAAGAGGAGAAGTTTCCTTTGAGTGCGTTTGGGTTCTTTATTTGTAAGTGTGGCAAGAGACGTGGGTGATGACGAGACAAAATGGAGGCTGATCAATTAGGGTTTCAATCTTTGTGTGCTGCAAATGGTTGTACGGTTGGCGCACCAATCCAAATATCTAATGCTTCTTACTATTATAAATATTAATTTATTATTTCTATTCATTATAATATTATAGTAAATTTTATTATTTTATATTAATATTAATAATGATTACTATAAATTAATAAATTAATTATATTTTATTTTAATCAATTGAATATCTTATATTTATATTCAAGTAACAAGTTGTGTATGTTTATTGCATGCGTTCTTTCCTAAAGTTTTTTTCCAATCAAATTTAATAATTTGCTAATACTGACAGTACAATACTTTTTTCATCACCTAGATTAGATCTGATCAATCAAAAACGTATTATATTTGGGAAACTGAGCTACCTAAAAGACCACGACGATAAATATATAGACGTGGTTGTGGGAGTGAAAGCGAAATTTGTAGTTTATTGTAATTAATATTCCATTTGCATTACTCGTTTTAAAATATACAATTGTCTATATGTAATGTTTTTAACTTTAGTTATTAATTTATTATTTTAAAATCATATATAATAATTTGATGAATGGTACATGAACACAATTATTTATTTTAATGTGAGCAATACCAAATGGAATATTTATTACAATATAATCTAAAAATAGTCTCCAATCCCACAATCTCATCTATGTATCTCTCGTCGTGATCTTCTTGGTGGCTCAGCTTGCACAACATTAGGCGCTTGCGATTGATCAGATCTAATCCTTATGTTGGATCACCAATATCATGATATTGTGGAGTCAGGTCGGAGAATGCAACATATGAGACATTAAAATGTGGACGTGATTGTGAAGAACCTAGGACTCCAAGCATAAGATCCGTAAATGAGAATACACTATAAGATTGGGTTGGATCAGATATATAAGGAGTATATGGTGAATCAGGTGAGCAGGTTGCGGCACGTAGTAGTCAGAAGCAGTAGCATCATAGCGGAATGATGAACAATGTGTTGTTGATGTGTCACCTACGTCATATGATGTAGTCGTAAATGGAAGGACGTCATCACGAGCGTCTACTGGAGTTTTAACATAATTCATTCTTTTCATATCTAATATTTATTACAATTTTTTTTAAAAAAACAATTAAGTTATACGAAATTCACTATAAATTTTTTAAAGTTTGGAGAATAAAATTTATATATGAATTTATACATTTTTTAGAATTTATTTTGTCCATGAACGTTTTTCCTGAAATAGGGAAAATATATTTTCAAGTTTTATATTTTTTTAACTAATAAAATGTTGAATATTTATAATATGATAATTATATCATAACAATTCAAACATAAATTAGAAAAACGTACCTCAAAAACCAAGATTCCAAAACCTACACGTAATAACTCTACGTAAAATCATGTACAATAAAAAAATCAAAATTTTATGAAAAAAATTAGTAAAACATACATTTAAGGTGGAATAACAATATGGAAATGAGAACTGGGTTAAGCGAGGGAAAGATGGAATAGCATTATGTGGAGAAAGATGGCTTTTTAAAGAAGAAAAATAAAAAATTTATATCTATTTATATGTTTATTAATATATTTACATTAAAATTTATATGATTGAGTAAATTACATGTAATTAACGAGTTTATGGGTCTAGTTCAGTTGGTAAGAGCTCACCTCCATTTTGGAGAGACTCAAGTTCGAGTCCCTCGATATGAATAAACATATTTAGCCAATCCTCATCTCAAAAAAAAAGTTTCATTTAATTAAATAAATATATTTATTTATAATTGAAATACATAGTTCACATTAAATAAGGCTGGATATAGTTTAATTATAAAACAAAACTTAGAAAAGTGATTTTAAAGTAAATATCACAATACATATACCAATTTAATTACTTGCATTATTATATTCATCCCATAAATAATTATTATACATTTTGTTGTGCAATGTAAGTCACCTTATCCTTCATTTATCCAACAATAAATTCTTGAAAATATTTTATATTTTCACGTACGACCTTTTATATGTCCAAAACTAATGCTTTCCTAACATGTTGGATTTGGTGCGTTGATGCTACATTCAGAGTTGTCAATCATCCATTATAATACACATAGTTATTATTATTATATAATTATTATATAAAATAAGTGCAGAAATATTGATAATTTGAATTTTATAAAATAAAAATAATCCAGATAGGATGATGTATACGCTTTGAGGCGAATTTAGAATTTGGGTTGAGGGCAAAAACATTATAATGGAAAAAATATTTTAGGTGGACAAAATACAATTTGAAAGGCCAATATGTAATTTTAGGGGTGAAATACAATTTTAGAACAGGAAAATGTAAAAAAGGAGTGCATTTGTCTTTCTTGTCTTCACATTACGTCATTCTTGTATACGCAGTATGTCAGTATACCTGCACGGGGTTGAAGCAATGTTGATAATATAATTTTGAAGAATTGAAGCAATGTTGAGAATAGAATTTGGAAATTTGATTGCAGAATTGCGGCAAATCTCCTCTGACTAAGAAAATGCACATATTAATGGAAAATTCCATGATTGAAGGGAAATTACACATTCTCAGGACGTGAATGATGTAATCTTTTTGTCTAGAAAACGAAAATTATGAGCACTCTCAACTGATTCATTTCACCTTTTTTCCCCAGTTGTCCATCCATTACCTCGCACACCATGTGGGTATAATTGGATTTTCAAAATTAGATAGGTGAAAATTTAAACAATATGTTTAAGAAAAACTATAATATTTATTGTATATAATTTTTTGCTATAATATTTATTATATTTAAAAATAATATACATGCTACAAAGTCTTTAATTTTAGTAGGTAGTAAATTTGTTTTCAACCAATTTATATCCTCTAAAACTTCTTTTATTAAAGAAATAATTTAAATTTAAGTTATTGAACTACGAAATTGTTGGAGTTTCTAAAAAGACTCTTAGCAATTCTTCTTTATGCTCGTAGACGGAATGAGTGGTTAATGGATTGATCCGATCCGGACTGGTCCGGAACCGACCGGTTTCCGAATTCGATAATCCCAGAACTTGTTCCGATCCGTTAAGGAACCGGATCGGATCCGATCCAACCTGGTTCCGGGTTGGATAGGTACCAAACCGGAACCAATTTTTGAATTTTTTTCTTCAAAAAATCCAACTTATATTAGCTTAAATAAAAAAATTAAAAAAATTTGTGTTTAGTCCGGAATCGGTGAAGATACCGGTTCCGAACCGAGCTAACCAGTCATGTCGGCATCTCGCTTAGTACGTGACTTTACGCTGCCACCATGTAAGGAAATAAAGTTGTGTTTCTATTATCAACTATAATTTTTGGTCTAATGGTAAGAGATTGATCCTAATTTATATCAAAGCGAGGTCACGAGTTCGTGCCATCCAATAAGCAATTTATACGGATTCCTCTTGAGGGGATTGTTGGAGTGTCTGAATGAGTCTCCCAATAATACGCTTGTTGACGGATAGATATGCATTGTCTGTGACATAACAAGTCTCACATATCAGCACCCACATGGTACATCCCCTCATATTCGATTGTCGCTTAATACAGAGCTTTATATTGCCAATGTATTAAAAAATAAAATTGTACATTTATTATTAGCTATAACTTTTAGTTCAATAATAAATCTTTGATCCTCGTAATGTTGCCTCTGGATATCAAATAGTAAATTAAATTTATTTCTAAATACTAAGAAAGTAGATTTCTGAATCAGGTGCATTTTATATATCTTTATCTTAGTATTTTAAATGTTATCTTAATTAATATAATATATTTCAAAACCTTTAAACTAAAATAATTTAAATATTTTAAATTTAAAATCATCTGTTTCAATATAATTCATTCCGTCCAAGCACGAGTTTATAATTAGATCGGGTTTTCCAAAGAAACTAGTTTTTTGCATTTATTTATAAAGTGGAAATTATTGAAAAGAATTGAGAAGGAATTATTATTCTTTAAAAAATTATAACGAATTTCAAGACAATTTGACTTTTAGATTTCTATCGGGAATCGGGGCCCAAAGTACAATACTTCCGGGGCAGGGCGCATTATGATGCGCTCCAGAAGAGCAGCGCTCCAAACGTATACGTGCTCGTGCGGGTTCTCGGATCTCAACGTAACTATGATTTTGAATATAATCTCTTTTGAATTCCACGACTTATCATTTTGTCGCCGGTTTTCCCTCAATTTTCAACTTTCACTTTTGCTTTCATTGTCTTCCTCGTTATTCCTTCAGTACCCTTCGTCTGTACATAATATTACCGTCGCATCACTTGTACTCCACGTGATATCCGCCGACAACTAGACTGCTGACAACCAAAAAAAAAACATTTGATATGATTTGTAAACTTTTCATAATCAATTCTCCAACTACATATTTATCATGATCATGATTGTGAAAATATGTCGACCTCACCATGATTGCCGAGCTCATACTCGGGCCGACATGTGAAGGTGACAACCTAATTATCGAAGGTCTCAGTGCTTCAGTGCTTCTCATGGTTTGCCGACCTGACAAGATGTGGAATCCACTTCCCTTTATACCTGTAGGGGTTTGTCTTGGGTGCACCCGATGTTTGGTGCACCCAAGACACATACATATGTGTCTTGGGTGCACCAAACACCAGGTGCACCCAAGACAAACCCATACTTGTAGTATCGGCTTACCTGACATTTTAGTCAAAGATAGTATAAGCTTGTTAATCCAAGTTAGTATGAGCTCATTAACACATGTTTGTATAATCAAATCCCCCATTTATGGGAGTAAGACCTTTAGGATTTTGTCGATCTAATAGGGGATCTTCCAAACCCCACCAAATCTTATCTATATATTAGTAAATCCTGATACAAAGAGAGATAATAATATATGTATGACAACTTTCGCCTATAATAGTACCGTCCTTACATGTTATAACAGCTAGAGCATATACCCAACCGGCGTATATCTCTCATGCCAAAGCCTATGTAGCATATCTATCGTGGCAACAATCGCAGCCAAAGCATATGCCCAACACTGGCATATCTATCGTGGCACCGATCTCAGCCAAAGCATATACTACATATCTATCGTGACATCCATCTCAATCATATAAATCTCATGAATGCATATGCATATAATACCACTAATCATATGATAACATGCTCACATCATCATCACAACAATATCATATATTCGTACGTCTACACGTACCTGTTCTGCGACACAAACGATATAAATTAGGCGTCACTGTCTAACCGTCTCGTTGTCCCGTCCCCTATGATGATGCTACTACAATACCAACAATATATCATGTTATCATAGGCATTAAAATCAAATTCTACAAAAATATAACATTTTTAAAATTCTGACCCTGGCGATCGATTGCCACATCTCACCGATCGATCGCCATACTGTTCTGTTCCATCGCGATCGATCGCCACTACCTCGCGATCGATCGCCACAATGTTCTATTTCTCGCGATCGATCGCCACATTTTTACCGATCGATCGCCATATACATTAACCGCCTTATTTTTGCTCTGGTCTCGGCGATCGATCGGCACAAAGCTCGCGATCGATCACCGATGTCCAGAAAGTTCAGAACATGGCGATTTTGAGCTTATCTCCATGGTGTATCTCCTACAACTCAAAAATCAACATTTAAACATGTTTCATGCAATCTCTAGTAACATATAAACGTGTTTCTCTCATCATATAACTCAATTCTTTGCATGATAACAAGTATCAATTCAAAGCATACAAAATAGTAACCACATGCTTCAAGTTTCCATCAACTAAGTCCATATACTTCATAGGCTATACAATTCTTACCAAAAAAAGATGAAGTCACTTCACTTAGCTTCCTAGCTTGATTACCAAGTGAAATCCAAGCAAAAGATGGAAAAACAAGCAAGGGTTTGGAGAGGTGCTTGTGTATAGATTTACTAGGTGGAATTGGTGTGTTATGTATTTCAAATCTGATTTGTGAGATATAACCAACCCTTCAAATGCAACTCAAATTCACACCACATGTAAACTCAACTCACATGCACATTTTAATGCCTCTCACATGCATGCTAAATGCACACCACGGTTATATCCCATTATACATGTCATATTCAACATGAATTCTCTTGTTATATATAAATATCAACCATGTAACACCATTACAATCCAATTATATATAGGAAGGTGTTTGTCATCTCATCATGTCACATGAATTAAAATCCTAATTATCTCTCATCGAGATCACAACATACCGTCATTAGTTCATAATTATGCCTTAACCATATCGCATCATATCAAGGCATGACAGCAGGAAATTGATTTTAACTGTTCATTGATGCCAAGGAATAGATTTGATATCTAAAACACTGTACGGAATTGCATCAGCAGTGTTGACAAATTCCATGGTATTCCTACAACGCCTTTGTCTACTACTCGTGATCTTCGCCAAAGTTGCACGTTATCTCCCTATCTCTATTTATTATTCTCTGAAGGATTTTCAGGTTTATTACGTTATCAGATGAGCAGGGGAAGACTCGATGGACTCCAATGTACCCGGCGAGCAATCAGTCATCTACTGTTCACCGATGATACATTGCTCTTTGGAACAATTGATGAAGCTACTTGCGTATCTATCAAAGAGGTTCTTTTAACCTATGAGAGGACATCGGGTCAGGTGATTAATTTGCACAAGTCTTCTATTATGAAGCAATATGTCTTATCTGTTTTGCGAATGCAACCCAATGAAAATTATGGTAATTATCTGGGCCTTTCGACTTTTGTTGGACGTAGCAAGACTCGTGTTTTTGATGGTGTGAAAGAAAGGGTCTGGCGAAAGCTGGTAAAGTAAATTATTTTCTCCAGGGGGTCGTGAAAATTCTTGTTAAGGCAGTGGCACAAGCGACTTCAATTTATACTATGCAGATCTTCAAGTTGCCTATTATGTTATGCCGAGAGCTACAATCCATGGTTACTAAATTCTGGTGGGGTGGCATCCATGAAGATCATAAGATTCACTGGACTCGTTGGCAACAACTTTGTCAACCAAAGAATGAAGGAGGCATGGGGTTTCGGGATATTGTATGCTTCTAAACAAGGTTGGCGCCTGCTCACAAGACCGGATGATCTTTGTTCAAAGGTACACAAGGCAAAATACTCTCGATGCGCAGATTTTCTACAAGCAAATAAGGGTTCTAATCCTTCATATTTGTGGCGGAGTTTGTTGTGGGGTCGAGATTTACTATCGAAGGGAATCCGTTGGCGTGTTTGAATTGGTAGCCAACAATTGGCATTTCAAGAACTATGGATACCCTGGCCTTTCTCATTTAAACCTATCACTACTCCAGAATCCATGATATGCAATTGAAGGTGGTGTGAAGACCCGGATTTTTTAGTTATAGGTTAACTAAACCTGGATAAAGAGAGTTTGAAATTTCCTAAACTCTAGCCAAGAGTTTCAATACATCAAGGAGTCCATAAGCAATTCAAACTCCTCCCACAACTCACGATTTGCAGCATCTAGGATCGAATCAGAAACTGATCTTCACCACCACAAATTCTGCACAGATTTGTTCCTATAAACTCGATGGATCACACCTCTAAAACTCCTCATACTTCCCCTTAAATCTCTCGATAAACCTTGGCAAGAATTTCATGAAATTAGGCTTATTAATTTCGATTTCTTCCACCTCTTTAGCAGCGTCATGATCGAAGTAAATCTGCTCGTTATCCTTCTTGGTTCTGCACAGAATCTACATGCATCTGCACATATTTGATTCACTACAATTTCGAATGTTTGCACCTCCAAACTCCTTGAGTTTTTCCCAACCATTAGCTATAAATAGGGCTACCATTGGTAGTATTTTTTTATCACAAACCCAGCCTCCCAGCAGCACTCGAAATCATCTAAGAATCAGTTCCTTTCTGTCATCAATCTGTCCAGATTTTTTTACCAAAGTTCGATAGTTTCCAGCCTATAAATTCACAATGATAACCCTCACTCTCAAGCCGTGACTTCTGCGTCTGTTTTCCAGAAACTTGACAGCACCTATTCCATCGATATTTCCAGCCACAACCATCACCGAAAGATCAAGCTTTGTTCTGCATCCGTTTGTCGTTAGTTAATCACCAAAGTTGGCTGATAAATCTGTCCAAATTCTCTCCTTTTTCCAGCAAGTTTCATGAACTAAAACCGAAAGATTTTGGCCAAGTTTCCAGCAACTTAAACCGTCAAGAATTCCAGCCAAAGAACCTTCAAACTCTTCGAGTTTTTTTGTGTTAGAAATATAGCAAGCCAAGGGTAGAAAGAATCCGTTCTTTTCGCATCCTATATCGTTAAAGCACGTCTTCCATCTGTAAGTGGGCTTTTGCTATTTATTCGTTTCTTTTTTAAAAATTATAGTATGTTTTGAAATCTCGATCGATATGAACTATGTTGAAACTAAGAAAAGTATATTTTGTAAGCACCTTAAACTCGAAATCTAATTGGGTTGGAATTCCCCATGACCCTGATGCGGTGGGGTGTAACCGCTAAAAGAACCTTATACGGTGGTTATCCGTTGTTTCTGGAGTTTCCAGACCCTTTATTCGTGGGTAAGCCGATGTCATGACCTCATCTCTAGGAGGGATAAGTCTAGAGACTTGTATCAGTACCAAGAGGAGATTAGATGCTTTACTGTGCTTAAGTATATGAAAAATTATGAACGATATGAGATATCATATCGATTGTCCCCCACTTGCTGACTGTTTTCCAAAGCACTCAACCCCTTACTCTACATCCCCAGATAAAGCTGAAGAAGAGGTTGAAGCTGAAGAAGAACACCAATTCTGGGGTTGGTGATTTGTCCGCTGCGTTATCTTAAGATTAAGTATCTCAAGATTTAAGTTTCATTTAAGTACGATTTTATTCGCTCAGTTGTTTAAGTTTTTAGATTTCACGTTTTTATTCAAATGTAAAGACAATGGATATTCATTTATGAAAAATAGACTGGTTTCGTTTGTTACGATATTACGAGGCTTATTGATTTTCTAGTTGTAATGGAAATCAATGCCGGTGTTAGTGACCCCGGTCTCGGGGCGTGACAGGTGGGAGACTTATTAACGCATGAGGGTTTGTGGAATCGACAATTAATCAACCATATTTTCTGGCTTGTTGATTCTATTGCCATCTATAATATTCCTATGGCAACAAGAGATTCGGGGGGAAAAAATTCTGTGAACTATGATAGGAAAGGGGAATATAAAGTGAAATCCGGATACAAGTTAGCTATGAATCTGGATCGTTTGGCCAATTGCAGCAGTAGCACTCAAGGACACCACTTTCTGACAAAATTGTGGAGATGCAAAATACCAAGTAATGTTAAAATCCATGTTTGGAGAGCATTGCAAAATATGTTGTGATTAATAATTATAACTGGGTTTAATTGATAAAATCCCAATAATTATTAGTAATTTTGTTATTGAGAACAAAAATATGGTAAGTTAATTATGACTAGTCAATTAGGCAAAAGAAATCCCACATTGAAAAGTTGAGACACTTATGATTTGTTTATAATGAGATACAAATCAATATAGTGTAGTTAAGTAGAAAAGATGGGTGCACCTCATGCGCCGTCTGTCTGTCCGTACGCTCCGCTCGTCGCGCGTGTCGCTGCCGCGAAGGCAACCCTATCTTTTTACTACTCGGATTTCTGAAATGACTTTTCATATTCTGCTGAGTATTAAGTTTGACACTTTCACATACCTGCAGAATTTTAAGGGTGAGACTTAAATCCATATTAATCTGATGTCAAGTGTGTTGAGACTTTTAATCTACCCCACTAAATATTACACTTAGTTTCTGAGACCTTTGGAGAGGTCTGTTGCTCAGCTATATAAGCTGCTCCAGCCCTTTGTTTTCATAAATCCAAAATTTGTTCATTCACTCATACATTCATACATTCGAGAGTACTACACACTACTGGTGTTCGAGAGAGTCTGCTCGGATTTCTGCTTCATTCTGAACAGAGGCGATTGTGCGTTGTACCTTGGAACTCTCTTGTTCAGGAGGTCAGAAGCTTGTAGACAGTCAAATTCGAGTTTAAGGGCACACGGCTTGTTGTGGCCTCGTCCTGTTCCAGTTTCCTGTGCAAATTTCGAATAGTATTTACATAGTATTTAAGTTTACAGTATATTTTATTTTCGATTGTAATTGTAATTTGATTAAAGTTCAGTTATCAGATAACTTGTGGGAACAACAAAATGCACTACCAGCAAGTTCTAACATGGCAGCTCGTGGTATAGTGATTGATCTTGTGTGTACCTTTTGTACACAAGCTTTTGAGGATGCCTATCATATTCACTGGCAATGCAAGCAGGCGCAGGAGGTGTGGCAATTGACAGCTTTGTGGCTTGTACTATCATCTTTTCGAGGGACACAACTTTTAGATTTGCTGAATTGGGGTAGTGGATAATGGCATTTATGATGATGTCTACTTATTCTCAATGGTCTCTTGGAGTTTATGGCTAGCTCGAAATAAAAGAGTTTTTCAAGGACGAGCAAGCACAACACATCGCATTTTGGATTATGCGAACTCCATTTGGGGAGAATTTTCAATTTGTAACTAGCAGATCTCATCTCCTCCTACGGTGCATCACTCACATGAAGTTTGGCAACCGCCTCCTACAGGTACATTGACGGTTAATGTCGATGCCGCGGTTCGATCTCATCTGTCTTTCTTTGGGATAGGGGTTATTGTCAGAGATGCTTATGGGGTTGTGGTTTATGCGAAGGGACGTGTTATATAAGGGTTGGTTGATCTCACATGGCCGAAACTATGGCACTTTTGGATGGATATATCGCCGCTTGCGATTACTCAGCACATGCTTGGATTTTTGAGTCCGACGAATTGAATGTTATCGATGCTATAAATAATCCGTCTCAACGTGCTCCGGAGATCCCTATCATTGAACGAATCAATGTTTTGTGCAAAATATTCCTCATGTTTCGTTTCATCACAATTCAAGAAACTCTAATACACAGCTCATGGATTAGCAACAAATGTAATTAACTATGGTCTCGATATTTCTTATGTTGATGCAATCCCTATTTGTATTCCAAAACGATGTAACTCTCGACAACCAGTTTCTAGTTTCTTAATAGATCATCTTCTGTTGATTTCAAAAAAGAAAAAGAAACTCCCGGAATAACTACTAAATATCTCAATTTGTTAAATATCTATGTTCCCCAAATAGTTATAATAGTTGCTAAAAAACATGTGCGTTGGTCGGTACAGTCCATGGAAACATGTCGCTCAGCTGAAACGTGCCGTGTCAGCCAACAAGTCCCGTACGGTTTTGAGGCCAAGCCCAACACGCCCCATAGACCCATGACCTCGGCTGTACCATGGCGGCCCACAAAATTTTTTAATCTATTTTTTTAGTATATTATTGTTTAAAATTTAAAACAAATTACCAACACGTCCCGTTACCGTTACTATAGCAAAATAGTCCGTGCCAGCATAACCCGCGACGGCATCCACCTGTAACATTCATCTATTCCAATCTAAACATGCTTAGAAAAGAAGCAAAAAGGGGGTCCATTTCTCGACATAACTGCCCTCTGTTCTTTGCTTGCCTTGCTACATTAACATAGAATTTGATACGTTTATTCAACTAGCTAACAACAAGAATATATTCCGTCTCCTATCAAGTGGTACTCAAAATTCTTTTTGCATTAGAATTGGAGGGGTGAAATCTTGGGGAATTTATAGTTAGCTCACTAAAAAAATTCCCACAAAGTTTCCTCACTCCAATAAGGGCATTTTGTCATCATAATCTAATCTAATGTGTGGATGATCATCACTAGTGAGTAGTAATATATTGTATACCTTACTATTTAAGTATAAAGCGCATCAAGAAATTACATTATTTCAAGAACCCAAAAATGATAGACAATCACAATCCATTGAGATTAAAGATTTAGTTATTGTTGTTGATTGATTTAAAAGAGAATATGGGCGGACCAAGAAAAAAATTTGAAGAGGTGATTTTTTTTTTATAATGCTTAAGGGTCAAAAAAAATTTAGAGTGCAAAAACAATGTTTAAGGGTAATTTTTTTTAAAAAAAAAAAATTCATTGAACTTTTTTTGGGGGCCCCTAGGTCCAACCCCTGAAAGAGAGAATAATAATATATGATATGCAAAGAACTTTATGCTAGAAAATTATCTTTCTAATATTATTTTAACTTGAGGTTCATTTAGATGCTTCATTGTAACCTAGGTGCTCATCTTTTTACATTATTATATAAAAAAAGAAATCTTGATATGCAAATATGATTTAACATAAAATTCTTTGATTTCAAAATATCACCTCTAGCCTCTACTCCGATAAAGCCATGATCATTAAAGTTGAAGCTAGCAAAGCAAACAAATCATACAAGAACCAAAACACCAAAACCACATACTAAACACACCCACACAAAAACACACAACCCATGTACAGATTCAGCAACACGGTGATAGGATTTCTCAACCTTTTCACCCTATTGGCCTCGATACCGATAATCGGGGCCGGATTCTGGATGGCAAGAAGCAGCACAACCTGTGAAAACTTCCTCCAAACACCCCTTTTAGTGGTGGGATTCATAATCCTGATAATATCACTGGCAGGATTCATAGGTGCATGCTTCCATGTTGCGTGGGCACTTTGGGTTTATTTAGTTATCATGTTGCTGATTATAGCAACTTTGATGGGATTAACAATCTTTGGATTCGTCGTCACGAGCCCGGGAGGTGGGATTGAAGTTCCTGGAAGAATATATAAGGAGTATCATCTAGATAAGTACTCGGGATGGTTAAGGAAAAGGATTGAGGATCCCAGGTACTGGATGACTGTTAGGAGCTGTATTTTGGGGTCCAAGACTTGTGACCAGGTTATATCGTGGACTCCATATGATTATTTGACTAAAGATATGTCTCCAGTTCAGGTAATAATATTTCTTTTGTGTGTGAATGTGTTCTTTTTGTATTTGAGTCGAAAATAAATTATTTCCTACAAAACGAAGCAATAGATTTATGCTTTTAGCTTACGAACAATCAATCCAAATATGGATGTAGTCTGGTTGTTGCAAACCCCCAACAACGTGCGACTACACAGCCACAACAATATCACAGGATGTAGACTGCTACCGATGGAATAACGCCCCCAACGTGCTGTGCTACGAGTGTGACTCGTGCAAGGCCGGCGTGCTCGAAAATGTGCGCAGGGATTGGCACAAACTCGCAGTTTTGAGCATCGTGATGCTTGTTTTTCTCATTGGGATCTACGCCGTCGGGTGTTGCGCCTTTCAGAACGCCAAGAGGGCGGAGACCGACCACCCCCATGGCCATAATCGCATGTCCAAAGTTCGTCCTAGATGGGATTTCCATTGGTAAGTCACGGGGGAAATTTTTACAATGATATGTTTAAAACTTAACATGCTAGCCACTGGCAGATTCAAATTTAAAATCCAATATGCAGGGAAGTTTTAAGTGGGCAAAATACAATTTTAAGTGGACAATTTATAATTTTGGGGGGGAAAATATAATTTTAAGGGGTAAATACAATTTTAGGGGTAATAAAATTTTATTTTTTTGAACCCCAAAACAATATCATTCTTCTTATTCCCACAAAACATTTTCTCATAAATATTTTTCCAGAATTTTCACCAAAATAAAATTCATCTAAGTGACATGGGGTTGTGTTTTGTAGGTGGAGATGGTTGGATGACAGACGGAACCAGCTTTATTAGCTAAAGCTAAAACTAAATGTAATTAGCTAAAACTAAAACTAAGTGTAATCTTTTTCTTGATTTCTTTTCCAGTATGGCAGTATGCATCCACCACTGTGTTAGAAAAAGGGCCACGAATTTGTAATCAGTTGTCATAATCATTTTATATATATTTCTATGTTCAGAAATCTTACCTTATATTAGCAGCATCACTTTTATTAAAAGGCTCCCGCTATACACAGGGTTAGGGAACGATCTGACCATTTTGGGCCTAATGTGCCATAATTTATGTCATATCAGTCAAAGTTTCAGACTAACAAAAAAACTAATGATTAAAACAACAATACTGGATGATAAACATTATTTTTATATAATAATTGGACAAATCAGTTCACAAACTTCCTAATAATACACAATCTTAATATTTCATAATTTAAATAGAATTCTAATCGATCAGACTAGTAACTCTCGCAAACCCACCTCCCCTCATTTTGGCAGGGTTGTGCTCACACTCACATATTCTTCCAAGATTAAATGGCAAATCTATGCAATGAGATTTTATCAAAAATTGTTTATAAGCCTCTCTGCATGTTTCTGCACACTGAGCTTCATCACATGTAAGGCCTCCTATCTTACCATATCCAAAGCTTGGCCACGAAATCAGGACCAAGAAAATTATTGTCACGCGAATAGGTTTCATTATGATTTCTTCGATGAACTGAAATTGTTTTTTTTTTGAAAGGATAATTATCTTTGGTATTTATAGGACAAATTGAATTAATGAGACATAAATTTGTTTGAACGAAATAATTAAAAGATATTGACAAATTCATTATTTGGATAATGGTAATTACTTTTATAATTTATGACTTAATTTCGGTAATAAAAGATGTGATTTTTTTTATTAAATATTTTTTGAAATACACAATAAGATTATAAAAATGAGTGAAATTGAGTATGTGTAGTCAACACATTCTTTGTAAGCACATACACAAATAGGGTGATTTTACAGCTCACTTCACATTTACATAGTAATAATTAATTTTAATTCTTTTTTTTTTTTGAAGCGCTCAGTGCGTGGATAAAATAAGGAAGGATAAATAGATTGTAGATTATATTTGAGTGTATGTGTATAAATAGATTGTAGATTATTAAGTTATTACAAATATAATGGATTGAAGACACGCATGCTAAGAATCAAGTTTTTATTCATAGAATATAACTATTATAAGATTAGAGAAAATCCGTGAATTGAGTGTTATGATATATATATATATATATATATATATATATATATATATATATATATATATATAATTATTTCAAGATTATTCCGTGAAAATACCACCTACTCAGGCCCCGGCGGCGACGTCGAAATAATCGGTTATTGCCACTTATTTTTCAAAGCCGTTTCCAAAAAGGGCAGCTTCTTCACTTTAGTGTTATCTATAATATATTTAGTTTTCATTTATCATATTATCTCATGAACTTAATACTAGTTAAATCAGATAACTAATTATTAAATATAAATTTTACATTAATACTTTAAATATATAATTTTACATCAAATATCGTCATCATTAAACAAGATTTTTAATATCTTATATAGTAAATTATTCGAGATATTGGTAACGGTGAATTATTAAATTTTTCAATAAAAAATACTTAAATTTCTGTTAATTGTCAAACCACGAGGCTGGCAAAAAAAGTGGTCAAATTTAGAACGGTGTGGGACTGGATTGGAAGAGAATGGTTCCGTTTTGATTTGTTGCCGTCAAGTGTTCCAACCCAGTTAAGACGGATCTCTTTTCCCATATTCTAAAGTTTTGATTTGTTGCCGTCAAGTGTTCCAACCCAGTTAAGACGGATCTCTTTTCCCATATTCTAAAGCTGGAGGAACGGCTAACCGTAATCTTGCGGTCAAGCATGGGACCTTGATAGTTCAAAATGTTCTTGATCTAGTCTCTGCCGCACGTGGGTTAGCTCTCACATTATCAAGTCTCAATAGAGCCTGTGAGCCTAGGGGAAAAATAGGTCCACCTCGAGAGCGTGTTCCTAGGATTTTGCGTTTGTCTTTGTATGGTTTTTGTTTATGTTCTATATTTGCGCTTGTAGAAACTTTGGTTGAATAATATAATTTTATTTACTGATAAAAAAAAACAAAACAAAACAATCCGGAAGCTTCATTCCAAGCAAAGTAACTAAAACTTGAGCAACATCCAAAACATCATTACTCTAAAAAATATACATATATTTTTCAATATATAGGTATTTTAGGTGATAAATTTAACCACCAATAAACACAAATATTGAGCATCAAAATCTAAGCTCCTAACAACTGCAAGTGTGTATTGGCGAAATTCTGGCCAACTAGTTTTACAACGTAATTAAATATAGGGGGGAGTCCAACATATTCCAGCCCCAGGCGCTTTGAATCTCTATATAGTTTCTTTACTTGTGTAGCAGCAAGTGTCGTTAAATTGAGCCGAAAGTGCTTTGGCCCTCTCATAATTCATCCTTCACATCATTACTGCTGCCTCCATGGCTTGCAGTAGAGTCTGAAGAAGCTGTGGTTTTCTGTCTTGAGGCTTCCTTTTGAAGCTTGAATGGAATGGAAGCGTGTTTCTTTAAGAATTTGTAGTAGGCCACCACTGTGCGATCGGTGTCACAAGTAATCTGTAAAAGAGTATATTTTGATACGTAACCCTTATCAAAATAATGGTAGCGTATTCAAAATATAAGGAAGATTTAGCATATATAAACAAACTACTGCTTACAGGATCAAAACTCTTGTTGCCAGCTGGGAAGAAAAGAAGAGTCGGGAAACCATCTGGCTGTAACAGTAAAACCCACGATAAAATTTCATCAGCATTCTATGCAGAAATCATAGTGTATATGGTAATGTCTCGAGATTTTTGAATAATTATAGAAGTGTTCAATGAGGATTGATTAATTGCACACTGGGAACAAAAAATTCGTGCAACTATGAATTATGATAAATCAACATATAACTTAGTAACTTACCTTCCCACTGAGGTTTAATCGAAATTTATACTCCATAACTTCCCATATAGGAAAATGGATTGTCAAAAAAACAGACGAGAAGCAAACGGGAGTACCTTAGCTCGGGGGTGCTCGTTTGTAGTCCCATCCATCTTGGCAATGACAAGGGAATCTATACCTCTCAAATGCTTGCCAAGCTTGTTGTATATAGGTTCTAAAGTTTGACAGTGCCCGCACCAAGGAGCATATATCTATTTCAAAACAATCATCATAACCGACTATAGTTATTAAAAGTGCATAGCGCACGGAAGCGCAAAGGTGCCCTGGGACTATAGCGCATAGCGCCACGCGAAGGCGCGCGCTTTACTAAAAGTAAAGCGCGCTAGCTTTTATATATATTTAATACATAAAAAATGTTTATAGATTTAACTTTGATAAACAAGCAAACTTAAATATAACAAATTTAAGTAATAAAGTAAATATAAAAAACTGTAAAATTAAACAAATAATTATCATAATGCAAAAATGTCGATCACCAAATATTAAAATTGAAAAAATAGACTTCTTACACATTAAATTATCCAAAGTTTCAAAATAAAAACTAAGCTATTCATCATTCATATCATTACCTTCAATATCCGTGTCATCTTCTTCATCTGTCTTATCATCATGTAGCGCTCGACAACATTCTCTTTTATGTACTCATCTTTCTAATTTCATAAAATACCTTACATGTAGTTAATTCTAACAAGAATGGTTTGAAGGTGGCTTTGGTGAGGCAGTGTAGGGCAGAGGCAAAAATTTAATGGATGTATAGACTAAGAACAAAAAAAAACCCTAAGGTGTAATGTAACCAATAATAGCTTATGTTTAATAAGCTAAGCTCATATTTAAATCAGGCCAAATATACCCTAATATCTCCATCTTCTATCAACCAACAAGCTCATCTACCTAAGGCGTGCAATCGCTCGCCTTGCTTCAATGAAAAAGCGCAACAAGCATGCAAAGGCGTGCGCCTTGCCAAAACATGGGGCTCAAGGCGCTGCGAGGCGCGAGGCCTGCACCTTCCATCGCCTTGGGCTATCTCGTCAAGATCATTCCATGTTCGTTCAGGTATTACAGTACTTGCCTCTATATATTACCGTAAGTTGCACTTTTTGTTGAACAGAAAATTTATATTTCTAGATATTATTTTCACCGTAATATTATCACAGATGAGAAGACTTGTACCTCAAGAAGAACATCTTTGGATTCATCCAACACAATTTCATCAAAGTTGTTGCCTACCACTAGTTTGACATCGCCATCATTCTGTACAAGGAAATGTCAAAAGTTGGAATGAAGGCCTCAATGATACGCGTCAATATGAAAGTAACCAATCAAAACATACTTTCTCAGGTATACGATCTGATTTGTAGAAGGGCCGGAGATTATCTTGCAAAAAGTTCTCTCCAAAAGACTACAAGATTAAAAAAATGTGTTTTAGACCACACTAATTCACTGTTCGGAACTTGTTTCAATTTCATGAGAGCAAGTATTAGATAACCTTGATGCTGCTTATGGTCAATTCTCCATCCAATAAAAACTTCTTGGCATCATCATTTCCCGTGTATGCAATAACCTGGATTGCAATTCTTGTTATTATCAGATAAAACTTTGATTATTTAGTATTCATGCATAAATGAAAAATCAAAATGACAAAATGTCATGGAACAAGAAACAATAGAAAAGATTTTAGAAAATGGCGTACCCTTGGAGAGGTTCCACTGACTCCAAAGTATTCGGAGACCTCTTTTCCAACATCTTCATTATCCAATTCCACATAAACACATAGAAGCTGCAATAATGCAACGTTGAAACATGTATGTCGTATCTCAATTTGGCAGAGAGCTCACATGAATGATAGAAAATGAAATAGAACCACATAGCAGGAAAAGGAAACCGGTAAGGGAAGAAACTGAAATTTGCTTCACTTGGCTAACCATATCAATCAATTTTAATTGTGTAAATTACATTGAAAAAGTTAGAGCGGATCATCAAAACAAATTAGACCAAATATAAGATAGACCAAAAGGAAAAAAAAGGCAAAGAGTTCTTACTGAAATAGAGGGTTATTTACTGAATACATGCGATTGTAAAATTACAAAATCAGATGTAAAACATGCTTCAGTTTTTTACCCATGAAAAAAAAAGAGGCATACCCGATTTTCAAAGTTACTGAGATAAAAAGAAACAGAATGCGACTTTTTAAAATTAGACTCTATGAAAATGCTCATCTTATTAATACAACAACAATTTATCTCACTACACCTATATTCCTGAGAATTCCACATCACAATACTGTAGATATTTTGATCTAGAGAAGAAATGTGTAAATAATCGTTAATCAAAGCATATTGATAAATATTGTAGTCACCTTTCCCTTGACAGCTTTTGCTGCCTCAAGAAATATTGGATAAAGTTTCTCTGAATCACTGGAAGTGGCAAAAAGTATCAACTGTGATCATAAAACAAACAAATTGAATTAGCCTACGCATAAATAAATGCAAGGAACATAAGATATAGTTCTTCTCATCCACCGTTAAAGTTGGATCCCCCTATGATACCTGTTTTTTGATCGTATTCTCAAACACTTGTGGTGCACTCTCTCGTGTCAAATTGGTGACAAGAGGAAGCTTATTCGCAAATACAAAATCCGCTATTGCTGACTTAGTGAACTGGCCATCTGTACAGCATAATGAACATGATTACAAAATAAGGTCAAGTTCTCAAAGAAAAAGACACAAGGAACTAACCAAAAAGGCTAAGCTTTTCAGCTTCATTTTTAATTACAGCCAAAACTGGACGTTTGATGACTGGATCGATGTGGAAGAGCTTTGCCACATCTGAAGACGTCGTCTGGTAAAAGCTAACATCATCTTCAAGCTTTGAGGCAGCACCAAGTTCGTCACTATCTGTACCCTACAAATCATTCAGTCGATCGGTCAGGCTTGTACACTCTTCAAAAGAAATTCTAACAATGCACATGAACGGGTCATGAAGGAACTTGAAATGAAGCTTAAATAAAAGATTAATGCTGAGGGAACAAACTTAAAGTTTACTAATTTTAACGTCAGATATCCTCTTTAAACTTCGGAAAGACAACCAAGAAGCAGCCAAGAAGATTATAAATACTGGCTAAGCATACCGTCAAACTTTCCAAATAGCCCAATACTAACTTGTCTTGAGCAGCCAAAATACTTTGTGCCTCGTCAATCGTTGTAATATTTTGTAAAACCGGATCTATCTTTTTCTTCAACCAAGAAACAATAGAATCTCTGCAACAAAATATATTGCATTATAAAATCCCTTGCAACCAAAACTATCGAGAATTTGTAATATCACTGTGGGAAAAGCAATTAAAATTATCCAATTTCCAATCATTTATAATCAAATCATATTCTATAGATGAACAACAAAAACAGTTTCAAAATCACTCATTTAATACGCAAAATTTCAAATTTTACTTGGTGCGATAACCAGTATATGGTTTGTGAACCCCATCCACGAAGAAGTAAACAGTAGGAAACCCCTGCACATCGAACTTCTGCGCCAGCTCTGTCTCCTCCGTGGCATCAATCTTTGCCAGAACCACTTCCTCATCCTTAAGCTCCGCCGCCGCCTCTGCGTACTCCGGCGCCAACGCCTGACAATGCCCGCACCACGGTGCGTAAAATTCCACCATCACAAACCTATTCTTCTGAACGAACTCGCTGAAGTTCGATTCCTTCAGAACCACCACGTGAGTCTCGTCCACCTCCGGCGCACTGTAGCTGCTGTCATCGTCCGCGTACGTCGACAAATCATCGTCTTCCACTAAATCGTCGTAATTCTCGTAGTCTCTCGGGTGACCGTAGGGATGAGCTGAATCAGATGATGCGGCATCTTTTTTCTCGTCTTGCTCGAGAAAAGTGAGATCTTCATCTTCCTCAGGTTTCAGTGACTGTACAGATATACCGAAGCAAATTAAGTACAGGATAACTGAAATAATCATCAGAGATTTCACTGCCATCACAGGAAACAACTAAATTTTCGAGAATTCGTTGGTTTATGAGAGGAAAAATGGAATCGGCGGGGGAAAGAATGTGTAAATGGTGATCGTGTGTGAAAACTGCTGATTTTTAATTATTATTATGAGCTGAAATGATTGTGCAGGGGATCGAGGGGTTAAGGGAAACCACGTTGTCGGGGGGGGAAGTGATACGTGGGTAATTATAATTGGCCTAGATTAGAAAGATGAACAAATAGGATATTGACACGTGACAATGACACGTTTTATTACAAAAATTTAAATTTTTTAGCTTGCTATTTTAGTAAATATAATTATTTTTGTATTATATAATATACAATGAGTAAATACAATAATAATTAAAAATCTAATTATATATAATTAATTTTATTATTAAAAATTTGATCAAATATTATCTTTATATAACATAATATAGGATGCCCGGATATGTACTCCGTTCATTTATAAACTAGCTTAATGATAACTCGAAATCTACTATACATGGACACTAATACGACACAACACGATACATCGAAACGATTTTCATATATATATATTACAAAAACTAGAAATTCATATTTTTTAAATTCTAAAACCATGTAAAATTAAGAAAAATGTTCTCACCAAATTCAAGAAACATATAAATAAATGCATGTCACTGGAATCATCATAATATCACTCATACTAACACCAAATAAATATTACTTTAATTAATATAAAATTTAACAAACACGTCCAAATAAAATATAACACCAAAAATATTCTTACCAAATATAAAAATAATATATATAAATGTATGTCACTGAAATTATCATAGTATCACTCATACCAACAACAAATGTATATTACTTCAATAAAACATGTTAAGTAATAACTCTAAATTTCATTTTAGCCAAAAACTTTTTAAATTGTACAATTATCACCTAAAAGTGTCTTTTCTGTGTCGGACACTATAATGACTCGATATGATTTCTACTTGTTTAATATGATTAAGGTGTAATTATGTGATAATTATGGTTGAACGTGGAGTCGAGGTTGGGTTGAATCAAGTATGATGAATATCTACAAGTGTATACTTAGATGTTGAATTCCATAAACTTATATGTTGATTTAATATAGAGCTACATAGTTGTTGCAATTGTAACAAGAGCACATGAATTACATTTAAAAAACAAGTAGAGGTGTATTTGAATTTGAGTTAGCATGAGGTGTATAGTGGAATTTATATTATGCTAGTGGAGATGCATTTCACATGCATGTGCATTTGTATTTGATTTGGAAGCTATGAGTTGGAAGTTATAATATATATAGCTAAAATCATATTCATAACACATACATCCACCATAATACACCTAATTATTCTCTACAATCACTCTCCAAAGCTTTTGAAATCTCTCACCTTTTGTCTTGCCTCTTTGGCTTGAAAGCAAAGGGAAACTTGTTGTCACATAACATCAAAGTAAATTGGTACTTTGTGAGCTTGAATAAGCATGCACATATGTAGATGAAATGTTAAAATGACGTTGAAGTAAGTTTGCATGGCCTTAGATGGAATTAAAGAACATGAACTTGTTTTTCATGATACAAATGTGCATAACATGTTGTAGTAGAACTTTGATGCAAGTTTGGAGGTGAGAGATAAAGCATGGAGGTAGGACCATGGGGATAAACTTGAAAATCGCCATATTCTGAAACTGTTGTTGTCGAGCGATTGATCGCTAGCTTGTATCGATCGATCGCTTGTACCGATCGATTGCTGAAACAGGGGAATGTGTAAGGCGGTTCATGTAGCGACCGATCGCCGAATGCGATCGATCGATCGCTCGAATGCGGTAGCTTTTGTATGAAATTCAAATTTAATACCGATCTATCTTTAGCTTTTTACCGATCGATCGCTATGGTAAATTATTTGGAGCGATCGATCGCTGGGATTGACCGATCGATCGCAAGACCCGGATTATGAAAATGTTGTATTTTCTTGGTAATTGTTTCATAACATGGTTTATGACATATACATTGTTGGTATTTATGTAGCATCATCACACGGGACGAGACAACGAGGCGGTTAAAGATTGACGCCTGACTTGTATATTTTGTGTCATACAACAGGTACGTGTTGACGTACGAGTATTGATGTTATTGTGATGATGATACTGAGATTGTATTAAATGATTGATGATATCATATGTGTATACATTCATGATGATAGAGATGCATGTTGTTGAGATTGATGCCACGATATGTATGCTATTGTTGAGCATATGCTTTGGCATGAGAGGTATACTCCGGTTGAGTATATGCTTGGACTGTTATAATGTGTGAGAACAGAAATATGATTTGTGCTGCTAATATGAAAATGTGAGGAGGTTTCACTGACATATTGAGCTGAGATAGGCAATCATATTTGTCCAGTTATAACATGATGATAGATGAGACATGTCATGACATATTTGCATATTGTGATCCATGGTACAGAGCAATCACAGTTGAGATAATATGATGGTTATTTACCGTATGATGTTTTGCTTATTGATATATCAATACTCATATTGTGTGATTGTTTCTGTAGGGATTCATAGACGTGGGTGGACGAGTTTGTGAGTTGATTCTGCTGCGAGCTGAACCACTGATTAGAAGTTAAACTTCTTTAGGTTGTCAGTATGTACATGTGATGTATATTATATCAGAGTTTTGTTGTGTAAATATTGTAATAACTGACATAGTCAAACTTTTAATCTGTGTATGATATTACTTAATTCTTACTCACACATGTATAAACAATTGATACATAACGGATTAAGTAACGAGGACCCCACAGACACGGCTTGGACACGCCCATCAGCGATGTCCGACACGGGTGTCCGATTTTATTTTCTTAATAAAATAATGTACACACCACGTGGCGTGTCTGACACGTGTACGAGGAGTGTCGGTGTCCGAGAAGTGTCCGACACTGCACCGAGTAATTTTTAGGAGTGTCCGTGCATCATAGCTCGAAAGTCATTAACATAAATACGAGCTTAGAAAAAAGAATAGTCGATTGGAGCTCGCGGAGTTTATGGCACATCTGCTCGAGTACATCGTAACGAATCTGATAGAAGAACGCAGTGGAAAAAATATTTTCGGATTCCACCAAGGAATTATATGAAGTGAAACCAATCGGTGTTAAAACTTTATACAATTGAAGCATACTGTAGGTCAATACATCCACGAGTCACAAGCAAAACGTGCACGTTTTGCCTATAAAATATCCACACGATCAAATCGTAAACGATATTTTGGAAAATCGAAGTGCTAGCCTCGAAATTTCAACCAAGAGAAGACAGTTGCTTTAGGGTTTATCTCGGTTGATATATGTATCAAACCCTACGACCGCTAGCTTATATATATAGATGTGTATGATGGTTTATCTAATAGGGGTTGTGACGGCTGGTATCCCAACTAGTTTGAAACCCTAGGCCAATTATATATATGTAAGGAATCTTCCTTTTTTTATTTAATGAAAATATTAATATATTACTCAATGCAAAGCTTCAGATAGTACAATGTTCCGAATAAAATTCGGATAATTTGATGATCCACTCGTTAACTCAATGGCATTTTTAGCTAAGTGACGAGCCGCAACATTTCCACTTCTTCGAACTAGTTGTGCCTTTATCATTGAGAATTTCATCATACATCGTCGTATATCAACAATGACATTTCCAAGCGATGATAGATTTTCTAAAGTTGAATTAGTTGCGTGGATCAAATTACTACAATCACTCTCAAGTAAAATATAGTTCCATACGTTTTGGTGTGCTAGCCAATTCCTTCCCTTAACGCTAAAGCCTCTGCCATTTCCGTTGTTGCTGGCAGCATGTATGGTTTGCACAACCAAGCGAGACAATTTCCATTATGACCCCTAGCAATAACCCCAAGCCCTGCCGATGAACCCGATTAGCAACATCACAATTCACTTTAATAATGCCAAATGGAGGTCGTATCCAACTTATTGGAGTCTGACTTGTTTGAATTGTAGAAATAGTGCTGGTGGCCGATCGAAACTGACGTAAGTATTCCCTTGCGAGTTCCATACGTCTGTTCGCCTCGTATGTGAATTCGCCTTTGAGTCTTCTGTTCCTTAAATTCCAAAGCGTCCAACATGTTACGAGGACAAGGTCAAAATCATCCTTATTCAATCTCTCACTCATATTGCATATCCAGGCCCTTATGTCGATGGAGTCGCATGAAATGTGCTAGTGTGGAATATTGGTGCACGCCCAACACAGCCGTGCAAAATGGCAATCTTTTAGAACATGTAAAAGTGATTCAATTTTTGTTTTGCAGATATCACAATTTTTGTCCTCCACGATGTGCCGTTTAGCCAGTACTTCCAATATCGGAATGATCCCACAGCATGTCCACCATATGAAAAGTTTGATCTTATTAGGTATTTTTGCTTTCCAAATGAAATCCAAATTCGTGTGTCCTAAACTACAGACGTAGCTCCCTTAGCCCTGTCCTCGTTATTCTTCAATGCACAAGCTAAATGGTAGGCGCTGCTAACCGAATACACACCGTTTTTTGTACAGTGCCAAACCAATTTATCCCGATAATGAGAGCAACCCAAAGGTATAGACAGAATGATATTCGCCTCATCCTCAAAGAAGAGACGGCGCACCAGTTCCTCATTCCATTGATGAGTAGTTGGACATAATAGTTCGCAACTTTCGCATCTCCGTGCAGTTAGTTTTGAGGGGAGAATACTCTGAACAATTGCGAACGATGTATCCATTTATCTCTCCATATATGAACTTTGGAACCATCACCAATTCTCCATCGCATACCCGCTACTAGAACCTGCTTCACCACCATTAAACTTTTTCCATGTACTTGATGTTGTTGGTGCCGCATGGATGTCAAGGAAGTTACGATTTGGAAAATATTTTGCCTTGAACATTCTATTGAGAAGACTTTCTGGATTCATATGAATGCTCCATCCTTGCTTTGCCACCTGTTACCCTGGTAAAAGTATGGACTGTGCAAGACCTGACTTGGGCGAGACCTCTACCATGGCCACCCCCAGGTCGGCCTCAGGAAGATCTCCACCTTGGCCACCCCAGGTCGGCCACGAGGATGACCTACAGCTCGGCCGCGTGGATGACTTCCACCTTGGCCACCCAGGTCGGCCACGATGATGACCTCCAGCTCGGCCTCGTGAAGATCTCCACTTTGGCCACCCCAGGTCGGCCACGAGGCTGACCTCCACCTCGGCCACCCCCAGGTCGGCCTCCAGGAAGATCTACACCTGAGGAGTGATCTCATAAATCAGAGGCACGGAATATATCTCCGTACACGAATAATATCTTAAAAGCTGCAGAAATCGTACAGAGAGTGCAATAGTTGTCTGTGGTCCCCAGCACTAGGACTCTGACCCCTACCTTCAGCATCAGACAATGTCCCCTAGACCTTGGGTAGGTAGTTACAGGTTGTCTCATCCATTCTCATATAAATACCAGATAACTCTCACCAAGGAAGGAGGGATTTTCCATGAGAGAGCAGGCAGGAGGGTTGGGAGGGCATGGGGAAGGCCAACACCTCTTTCTTGGAGGGGAAAAGAGAGCATGTCTCCTTCCTCCTCAAGAACAAGCAGCAGCCGAGGTCTTCCCCCTTCACCATTTTCATTGCTTAGCTCATTTCTTGTAAAGAACACTGTAAATCACACACTTGTTTATAGTGAAATTTATACCGGACTAGGTCCCGTGGTTTTTCCCCATCTTTTGGGGTTTTCCACGTAAAAAATCTGGTCTCATTTACTTTTTGTATATTGTTTGGTGCTCGGATGAAATACACGTCTACCCTACCAAAATCCGAGGCAACAAATTGGCGCCGTATGTGGGAACGTGAGCTCAAGACGTTGAGATATGGGAAGGAGAAGGATGGTTTGAGGGTTGCATCTCTGTTGGGAGATGGGTTTTCTAAGTTCTGGAGAAGAAAAACTTTTGGTAAGCGGCGGCGACGGGTTTGATAAAAGGGGGAAAGGTTTTGGTTATTGGGGTGCAGTCTTGTATGAAAGTTGCTATGTTTTTGGGTTGCACTCGAAGAAACGCCAGTGTAATGATTCTCGAGATGATACATCTGGCCTCAGATCTCTGGTGATACCTCTTCCCCCTAGCCGACCACAATTTTTGGAGAATGGAGCTGCTTTAGCATTTGGTTTTTGGGGCTTTAAGAGCTGTTGTTGCAGGATTGGAGCTGATTAAGAATGACAGATCAAATCAATACCTCATGTCGAGCCATCTCAGCTCGGCCACCTCGGCCCCAGCTCGGCCACCTCGGCCCCAGCTCGGCCTTAACAGTGAGTTCTGCCTCATCCATGCCAGCTCGGCCTCATCCACATCAGCTCGGCCACCTCAGCCATCAGCTAGACCTCATCAATCAAACTCAACTTGGGCGCTTAATCTCTATGCCTTAATTATGGTTTTTCCTGTCCAACTGATATTTGAGTTTCGTACATATATATTTGCGTAGTGCTATTTTATTATTATTTCAGGACAGGATCACCAGTTCGGGCATGCAATCTAGCAGTAAGACCCTATTATATTGAGCTCGGGCATGCAATCTCGCAGTAAGCCCCTATTATTACAGCTCGGGCATGCAATCTTGCAGCAAGCCCCTATTTATATCAGCTCAGGCATGCGATCTCGCAATAAGGCCTTATTCATCAGCTCAGGATCTTTATTTGTTTTGGACTTTGGATGAACTTATTCGGATGGTGTGATGATTGGGAGTTCGGATGGGATATTCGAAGAAAGCCCAGGTGTATGAGGCCCTGGCACCAATTAAAAGCACAGGTCCGCCCTGCATGCTTAAGCCCAGGTGTATGAGGCCCTGGCACCAATTAAAAGTGCAGGTCATCCCTGTCACTAAAGCCCAGGTGTATGAGTCCCTGGCACCAATTAAAAGCACAGGTCCGCCCTGCATGCTTAAGCTCAGGTGTATGAGGCCCTGGCACCAATTAAAAGTGCAGGTCATCCCTGTCACTAAAGCCCAGGTGTATGAGGCCCTGGCACCAATTAAAAGCACAGGTCCGCCCTGCATGCTTAAGCTCAGGTGTATCAGGCCCTGGCACCAATTAAAAGCACAGGTCCGCCCTGCATGCTTAAGCCCAGGTGTATGAGGCCCTGGCACCAATTAAAAGCACAGGTCCGCCCTGCATGCTTAAGCCCAGGTGTATCAGGCCCTGGCACCAATTAAAAGCACAGGTCCGCCCTGCATGCTTAAGCCCAGATGTATGAGGCCCTGGCACCAATTAAAAGTGCAGGTCATCCCTGTCACTAAAGCCCAGGTGTATGAGGCCCTGGCACCAATTAAAAGCACAGGTCCGCCCTGCATGCTTAAGCCCAGGTGTATGAGGCCCTGGCACCAATTAAAAGTGCAGGTCATCCCTGTCACTAAAGCCCAGGTGTATGAGGCCCTGGCACCAATTAAAAGCACAGGTCCGCCCTGCATGCTTAAGCTCAGGTGTATGAGGCCATGGCACCAATTAAAAGCACAGGTCCGCCCTGCATGCTTAAGTCCAGGTGTATGAGGCCCTGGCACCAATTAAAAGCTCAGGTCGGGGGAGCATTATTTCTGGAGCAACGGTCGGGAAAGCATTATCCGCTCACACTTATTATTTCTGGAGCTCAGGTCGGGAGAGCATTACCGGCTCATATTTATTATTTCCGGAACTCAAGTCGGGCGAGACTTATATGCTCGGTTATTATCTTCGGAGTTCAGAAAGGTCAGCCCTGCACAGATAACAGGTCATCCCTGTTAAGGTTTTAATTCTCTTAGAATTATTTCTAGTTGTTATTGCAGGTCAGCCCTGTTAAGATTTAATTATGTACTTAGAATTATTTCTAGCTGTTATTGCAGGTCAGCCCTGCACATATAACAGGTCAGCCCTGTTAAGATTTAATTTTGTACTTAGAATTATTCCTAGTTGTTATTGCAGGTCAGCCCTGCACAGATAACAGGTCATCCCTGTTGAGGTTTAATTCTCTTAGAATTATTTCTAGTTGTTATTGCAGGTCAGCCCTGTTAAGATTTAATTCGGTACTTAGAATTATTTCGAGTTCTTATTGCAGGCCAGCCCTGCACAGATAACAGGTCAGCCTATTAAGATTTAATTCTATACTCGAAATTATTTCTAGTTGTTATTGCAGGTCAGCCCTGCACAGACAACAGGTCAGCCATGTTTTAGATTTAATTCTGTACTTAGAATTATTTCTATTTGTTATTGCAGGTCAACCCTGCATTGATAACATGTCAGCCCTGCATTGATAACATGTCAGCCTGTTAAGATTTAATTATGTACTTAGAATTATTTCTAGTTGTTATTGCAGGTCAGCCCTGCACAGATAACAGGTCAGCCTGTTAAGATTTAATTCTGTATTTAGAATTATTTCTAGTTGTTATTGCAGGTCAGCCCTGCATAGATAACATGTCAGCCATGTTTAAGATTTAATTCTGTACTCGAAATTATTTCTAGTTGTTATTGCAGGTCAGCCCTGTTAAGATTTAATTCTGTACTTAGAATTATTTCTAGCTGTTATTGCAGGTCAGCCCTGCACATATAACAGGTTAGCCCTGCTCAGCCCTGTTAAGATTTAATTATGTACTTAGAATTATTTCTAGTTGTTATTGCAGGTCAGCCCTGCACATATAACAGGTCAGCCCTGCTCAGCCCTGTTAAGATTTAATTTTGTACTTAGAATTATTTCTAGCTGTTATTGTAGGTCAGCCCTGCACATACAACAGGTCAGCCCTGTTAAGATTTAATTCTGTACTTAGAATTATTCATAGTTGTTATTGCAGGTCAACCCTGCACAGATAACAGGTCAGCCATGTTAAGGTTTAATTCTCTTAGAATTATTTCTAGTTGTTATTGCAGGTCAGCCCTGTTAAGATTTAATTATGTACTTAGAATTATTTCTAGCTGTTATTGCAGGTCAGCCCTGCACATATAACAGGTCAGCCCTGCTCAGCCCTGTTAAGATTTAATTATGTACTTAGAATTATTCCTAGTTGTTATTGCAGGTCAGCCTGCACAGATAACAGGTCATCCCTGTAAAGGTTTAATTCTCTTAGAATTATTTCTAGTTGTTATTTCAGGTCAGCCCTGCACAAATAACAGGTCATCCCTGTTAAGGTCAGCCCTACACATATAACATGTCAGCTCTGCACAAGTAACAAATCAGGTCTTGCCAAAATACCCGAACGATCGAGACAGCGTTACACTAGCTCGACTAGAGGGGGGATACTAGTGTTACCCTGGTAAAAGTATGGACTGTGCAAGACCTGACTTGGGCGAGACCTCTACCATGGCCACCCCCAGGTCGGCCTCAGGAAGATCTCCACCTTGGCCACCCCAGGTCGGCCACGAGGATGACCTACAGCTCGGCCGCGTGGATGACTTCCACCTTGGCCACCCAGGTCGGCCACGATGATGACCTCCAGCTCGGCCTCGTGAAGATCTCCACTTTGGCCACCCCAGGTCGGCCACGAGGATGACCTCCACCTCGGCCACCCCCAGGTCGGCCTCCAGGAAGATCTACACCTGAGGAGTGATCTCATAAATCAGAGGCACGGAATATATCTCCGTAGACGAATAATATCTTAAAAGCTGCAGAAATCGTACATAGAGTGCAATAGTTGTCTGTGGTCCCCAGCACTAGGACTCTGACCCCTACCTTCAGCATCAGACAATGTCCCCTAGACCTTGGGTAGGTAGTTACAGGTTGTCTCATCCATTCTCATATAAATACCAGATAACTCTCACCAAGGAAGGAGGGATTTTCCATGAGAGAGCAGGCAGGAGGGTTGGGAGGGCATGGGGAAGGCCAACACCTCTTTCTTGGGGGGGAAAAGAGAGCATGTCTCCTTCCTCCTCAAGAACAAGCAGCAGCCGAGGTCTTCCCCCTTCACCATTTTCATTTCTTAGCTCATTTCTTGTAAAGAACACTGTAAATCACACACTTGTTTATAGTGAAATTTATACCGGACTAGGTCCCGTGGATTTTCCCCATCTTTTGGGGTTTTCCACGTAAAAAATCTGGTCTCATTTACTTTTTGTATATTGTTTGGTGCTCGGATGAAATACACGTCTACCCTACCAAAATCCGAGGCAACACCACCATTGCAAGATTAAAAGTTCTCAATTCTCTGAAACCCATTCCGCCATTCTTTTTACTTTTACACAACTCACCCCATCTAATACAACGCAGTTTCTAATTCCTTTATCCCCCACCAAAAATTGGATACATCGACTCGATACTTTTGAGAAGAGAGTCAGGCAGAATGAATCGTCCCATTGTGTAGCTTGGAATGGCTTGAAGAACGGCTTTAATAAGGACTTCCTTATCCGCCTTTGAAAGAAACTTTTCAGCCAGCCCTTGAATATGTGTCCATATCCTGAATTCCTCCAAACACCTCTGCTTTTGATTTGCCAACCACTGATGGCAAACCTAAATATTTTCATGTTTTTGCACTTCACAAATACCCAAAGTTTCACTGATACCATTTCTATGTTCCTGCTGTAAGTTTTTGCTAAAAAACGATAGCTGATTTTGAAAATCTATTTCCTGGCCCGTTGTTAGTCCGTACTCATGCAATAGTTGTTTAATAGTAACCGCTGTTGGATTTACCGCGTGACAAAATAGCATGGTATCGTCAGCAAAGAGCAAATGAGAAATAGGTGGTGCACCCCTGCAAACTGCCACCCCTTTGACTGCACCAATTTTCTCAGCATGTGTAATCATAGAACTGAGTGCTTCAGTAGTAAATAAGAACAAAAAAGGTGACAATGGGTGACCCTGTCGGATGCCCATACTAGGGTGAAAAAACCAAACTGTTTGTCATTCATTTTTAAAGAGTAAGACACAGTACTACACACTTCATAACTATTTATCAAAACCCAAGGAGAGCATGAGGAGAATGTATGTATAATTGAGCTTTCCAATGAAAATCACATTGTTCAAAAAATCCAGAGTGCAATCAATTACCTCCTTTTGCAAGAGATGCCAATATTTTTTATAAAAAACTGCAGACATACCATCAGGGCCAGGAGATTTTAACGGATACATGTCATATAGAGTTGCCTCACGCTGTGTATATAGTATAAGTAAAAGCTGATTCATACTTCATGTAACCCTGGGCTCTATCGTAATCTTCATGTCTCATAGCTCATAATCTGTTGGATTCCGAGTATTAAATACCTAATTGGAATTTGGTACTTGGATCTCCACTAAGTTAGAGATAAAGCTTTTCTTACCAAGTCGTCCTGCATCCTCTCGAGCGATATCCGCGATTGCTACTTCTTTCCTCTTTCCTTTCAACATGATGTGTCGGTTTGTCCCTTCACTACCCACTAGTCTGTCTCTTTTCTTTGATTGGGTGGAAATCGCTTCTGCAAATGCTGGTGATAAAATTGTAAGAGCCTGACTATTAATTGTTGTCCAGTATCTCTCTTTCGTTGTATCTTAGGAATATAGTAAGAAAATAACAATGGCTTCAAAGTTTATATCGACGCGATATTTATAATCTCCGTCCTTAAGACAATATTGTCCAGCCTTTGTGCTAACGGTTGCTATGACAATTTGTCTCCTAAGATACAACGACTATGACTTGTGATAGGAGCACTCCAAATCACAAGTTCTCAAACCATCAAGGTTTGAAAGCACTCAATAAGAAAAAAATTGATGAACAAACTAAATGCTCTCAATTTCATCTTAATTCTGATGTTGATTTCGAAAAATGTATATTTAAACAAGTGGGGAATGTCTTATTTATAGTAAAGCAAAGATGTGTGTCCAAAAGACACCATTCATATGCACCCTATCAAGGAAAAAATGCACCCCAACATGAATGAACACATCATTCTTGTCAACAAACACAGGGATCGATCGATCGGCGCCTTGTGCTCGATAGATCGAGCCCTTGATTCCAACAGACGGAATTTTCCCGTCGTGCTCGATCGATCTAGCGCCTACTATTTTTTTTTATTTTCTTTTTAATTTACTTCACAGTTCCAGCATTAGTAACCATATGGCCCATGGTGTGTATAAGAGTCATTTGATCGGGGTGGGAGTTCTTAACCATATTCTTCAGAGCGGAGTGAAATGTTTGCTGGGATTTGGCTGTATCACATTCTTGGTTAAGAGGCTTTTGAAAGTTTAATTGTTCTGTATCGTTGCCTGGGCTCCGTTGGATATAAAAAAATTGCCCCATGGCGGGCATGATGGCATTGCTCATGAATTGTTGTGCGGCTCCGTGTGGACCAATGGTACCACAATTAATCTCATTAATTTTCGTAGGGCCTTGGGGATTAAAAGCCGAGATAACCGTTGAGCGCACATTGTTCTTATCGTAATTCATATCCCTGCTATTACATCGATTATTTTCATAACAATTTGGGAGGGTCCATTAAAGGCTGGAGTAGTTGAAGCCATATCTCTATTTTTCAATACACTGTCAATGCTTGGAAATGATATTCCACCACAGTACCTATGTTGTCTCGGTGAGAGATCATCAGACACTGGCCTTGATGAAATCTCCGGGAAGAGTGTAGTTGACGTAGAACCTCCGATGGGATTAGTAAGTTTACTTATTCGCGGTGATGATCTCTTTACTGTTCTAAGCCAATCACCATAAGGCAATTCGTCTATATCAATTTCTTTGGTGGAATCATATCGACTAGCACAATCTCTGAAAATATGACCAAGATGCCCACAAAAATAGCAGAAACTGGGAATTTTTCATATTTGAATTTGACCGTTAAGCAGTCCCCCGCGGCATTTCGGAGATTCATGACACGTTGGAGTGAGTTCTGAATATTTAAAGCCACACGTAAACGGAGAACTGAACTCCAGTGGCCTCCTCCCGCATTGATCTCATCATCTTTATACTTGCCTAGACCATTCCCAATGAGGATTGCCATCGATTTGGTTAATTTATTGAAAGGCAGACCCTCGACCTGCACATTAAAAATCACATCAATCCAATTGGACACTAATAGGTACTTGATCAGCGCTCATCTCACTCAGAATCAAGAGATGTTTATCAAAGTGCCACGACCGGACGACCCTCCTTCCAGTGCCTGCGTGTGGATTGTTCATACCACGCTTCATCTGGTACTTCCACTTCTTCCTCCATGCCACAAATTGAGTACGATAGCCCCAGAATACTATTAGATGACCAACTTTACTTAGCAACCACTAATACTGAAATATAAACTTAATTTAGGCTAGTAGGATTATAGGAAGTGTGGATTTTTATTGCAATCATTGTACGGATAGATCAAGAACAGAAAGAAGAAGCAAACATAAGAAAATGAAGACACCATAATGGAGAAACTCACATGGAGGACGTTCTAAAAATGGTTATCTAAAATATAATTTTTGCTATTAGGAATCTTCCTAATATAATTATCTTATTGTTTTAGAATACATTATAGTTTTTCTTAACTAATTTCATAGTGTCAAAAATTCAATTTCTGACACCAACAACCTAGCTGATTTGATAGTCATCATTCGAGTCCTTGTAACTACAAAATATTTGTTTATCCACATGCTTAAAAAGAGTTAATTATTGAACATTAACTAACAAGATTTTTTTTTAGTGGAAGACGGGCGAAATCAAGAATTTATCAGTTAAGAATGATTTTTTTTCCAGAAGGACATAACCAAATACATATTCCATCACCAATATAACATAAAAAAACTCATTTTACGTAAATAAACTTTGAAATGAAATAAAAATATAATCAAATATATCTTTTATATAATCAAACATCCGCAAACAATGTAATCTTTGTCTTGGAATCGTATAAGCTTATCGATATAAATAGTGATATATCTCCATCATTATTTTCCGACAAATTTTTCCGTAGAATAGGAAAGGAAAACAAAATTTTGCTGATCTTAAATTTAAATTTTACTTAATAATTACGTAATTTTGAAAAATTTCCTATTTTATTCGTAATCGTACTGATAAAATATCGAATTTTAATTTTAATTTTAATTTAAAATTACAAATTGATGATTTTCAGATCTCTCATAACCTTTTTTTGTCTGTAATTTTTCACTTCAACCTGCAGCAATTCTACTCGAACTCCGTGCTAAGAAGCCACTCTCTCACATGTAATTATGACGCAAAACTTCGCAGTTTCCATGTGATAATTAATCACCCCTTAATCCCCATTTTCCCCCACTCCCGCTTCCCCAACCACACACCCACCTCTTCACACACAACACACACTAGTGTTAAGGCCTACCGACTACCGAGTGACACTGACTCTATCAAGAAAACAAGAAAGCATGAAGACCCATTTCAAATTTGCTCGTTTTACGGTTTCTTCTGGTGCAGAAATTTAAGGAATAGTGTTGAGTAGATCAAAACCGGTTACAAATTTAAGCCCCATTGAAGAAAGGAGAGATCTTTGGTAGTTGGGTTGGATTTTGTTTCCGATTATGAAGGCTAAAGGGGCGGCAGCGGCAGGAGCTATACTGAACCCGAGTCCTGTTATTTCTTTTGATTACAAAAGGTATATAGAATTGGCTACGTGCTACCTTGTTTTCATCATTCCACGTGTTCATTCATGATTTTTTTGGCATGATTTTTTAGGAGCTCTTGAATTGGTTTCTCTTGATCTTTAAACAAAGTTTGATCTTTCTATATTTTCTGATTATATTCGGATTTTCCAATTTATAGTGAGCTTGTTCTCTGGTTCAGTTTGCGTTTTGAAAAGAATTTAATATGAGAAAAGTTCTCGTGGATCTGTTTTTAATGGGTCTTTTGCTTCAGATTACATCGAATGAAGAAAAGTGTGAATTGTTGTCATTAAGGTTTGAGATATGAATTTATACGTATGTTCTAAATGAGAGTGAATTTGCTTCATTTCCTCGAAAACACATAAGAATTTTGATGGTTTATGAAACCTTCATTTTACTGGATTCAAGAAACATACTAATTTAAATAGTTTAAACTTTAGTGGAAATTAAAACCTTCTGTCAATTCTTTTTTTTTTAAAATAAAAAATTCGAGGAGGCACTTCTAACTATAAGCTTGAGGTGACTGTTGAAATGCGGGTAGTGAGGCCATGATCATACTAACACCCTTTTGCAGCGAAAAAGTGATCTTTTAACCTGAGGCAGAGGTCTTTGGAGCTGACTTCAGGTCTGTGAAATACTAAAATAAATTTGAAATAATTCTAGATGTGTAAACAACTAAACATGCACCGTTATTTTGTGATAGTAATTCTACTATGTTAAGTTTTTTCACCTTTTTTTCCCTGAATTCATATGCTTGATCCAATAACATTGAGATTATAGACGTGCATTTTTATTTGTTTTAAGAAAGCAAATTATTATGTTACCAGAAAAACAATGCATACAATATCTAGATTCGAGCTTTTCTAAAGTCCTGCTTTTACTTCATTTTTTGTTTATAGGAAATCAAAGCCTATAAGAAAGTATCGAGTCTCTGCTCTGTAGCTGAAAGAATTTTTACTTATATTCATCAATTGACTTGAAATTTTACAGGGATGCGTACGGGTTTGCAGTGAGACCTCAGCATTTACAAAGATACCGGGAGTATGCTAATATTTACAAGGTTTTCCTTCTCTAAGCAAACTCAATCTTCTGAATCTTTCTATTTTATTTGAAAGTGAATTATTGTCGAAGTGGAGTTATTCTTTTTGCTTACACTAATTAATAAAGGACACATTTTCCTTTTCAATTTGGCGTGGCTTTAGGAAGAAGAGGAGGAGAGATCAGATAGGTGGAAGGACTTCTTGGAAAGGCAAGCTGAGTCAGCTCAATTGGGTGCCAATCAATTGTCTGACAGTGATAATGCTTTAAAGTCCAATGTTGAGTCTACCAATGTAAGGAATGACGATTCTGATGGCAACAAGCCTGATTCCGATACTTTTACTGAAGAAAACAAGAAAGTGCCATCTACTACAGAGACAAAAGTTCACCGTATCCAAATATGGACGGAGATCAGACCATCTCTTCGTGCTATAGAGGACATGATGAGTTGTCGTGTGACGGAAAAAATCAATTTGGTAAAAAATGAACTAGCTTCTGTTGCTGGCAAGCAACTCCATTCAATCGAAGAAGCTAGGCCTGGAAAAGGAGCATCTGAAGATGACTCTGACGAAGAATTTTATGATTTGGAGAGATCGGAGTCAGATCCAGTTCAGGACAGCCCATCAGTAGACAGTAGTCATGCCCCAGCGACGAGTACTACTGGCAATGAAACTTATTCAGAATCTCCACCCCCTTGGAAGGAAGAACTAGAATGTCTTGTTCAAGGAGGAGTACCGATGGCGCTTAGGGGAGAGGTATAGTGGACATTTTTTATTTTCATCTTGCCCTTTTCCCTTAGCACTGTTTTATTCACTCTTTCGCCTTGAATTACAGTTGTGGCAGGCCTTTGTTGGTGTTAAAAAACGTCGAGTTGAGAGATACTATAGCAATTTACTCGCTTCAGATACTAATATAGAAAACAATCTTACGGTTACTGAGGACAAGAATCATGAGCCAACTCTAGAGTGTGGAGGTGTACCAGAAAAATGGAAAGGGCAGATTGAGAAGGTTATTTATTCTGAACTTCTGAAGTTGCTGTACTAATACTTCTGTTGCTTAAAATTTCAATTCCATAAGGAAACCTTGTTTTACTTGAAATGCAGGATTTGCCTCGAACATTTCCCGGACATCCTGCTTTGGATGAGGATGGTAGAAATGCTTTAAGGCGTTTACTGACAGCATATGCTCGGCATAATCCCTCTGTGGGCTACTGCCAGGTATTTATATTGGAAATATTTTACTCATCTTTGGCATGCCAGGCTCAGAGAAGTTACTGACGGGTGCTAAAATAACCGTTTTCCATTGGAAATTTGCTACCCATGTCACTGTATTCCATGGAGTGAAGAAATGATTGGCTGGTTTTTAAAATACTTATCCTGATTGTTTCCATTTTCTTTATATTGCTCGTATATGCTCTATTGTGTTTGTCTAATTCCCATAATCAGAGTCTACTATTTTGTTTCTTTTGTTCTATTTTTTTAACTAATGATTTCCTGGAGGTGATTTGGTTCTGGGTTGGAATGAAGGTGCTTGGGCCTAGGCTTTAGGTCAATGAAAGATGTAGTAGGCTGTTGATTATAGATTTTAAATTCAAGACCGTAGCTCTTGATTTGCTTAGGGGATTAATGTCTCATTATAACGACTGCAATTGAATTTTTTTAGCTTTTATTTGACTACTTGTGCTGTTCTGATCACCTCCAACAGCATCTTACTTCGTTTCATACTTTCAAGTGTCATTTTATTCATTTGCAAAGCAATTCCTGGGGCGAAATTCCTTCAGGATCTTTCATAGAATGATTGTTTGCTTTGTCCTACCAAGTTATTTATTGCCGTTGCTGAAGCATTGAAGAGTCTCATCACTTGTTTTGTTTCTGCGATCTCTTTTTTCGAAAATAATTTTAAATGGAGGCTTTTCATTTTATTAATGCTACAATATAATTTCTTTTTCAATATCCATGCTGTCATTTATAGTAAATCTTTTGCATCCATTATAAATTAAATCTTTGATGTCATTTTCAATTTGAGGTCAGAAATCACACTAAAAAATATCTCTTGCGTTATGGCATTGCTGATGTTTATTTCCAATTTATGCAGGCTATGAATTTCTTTGCTGGCTTGTTATTGCTTCTGATGCCAGAGGAAAATGCATTTTGGTTGGTCTCAGTCATGGTTCAATTTTTTTGCTTGATATTTTCCGTTCATTTTTAAGAGGAACACATTATGCAAATACTCCTATGTTGCTTATCAACTTGCTGTCTACTGTCAAATGGATCGACTTAACGCATATTTTATACTTAGTTAGCTTAACATACAAACATGCATTAAACTAGTTAGAATGTAAGAAGTTCCTTTATTTTCAGGACTTTAATGGGAATCCTAGATGACTATTTTGATGGGTATTATTCAGAAGAAATGATTGAGTCTCAGGTACTCCTTTGTTTTTACTTGGGAGTTCTTTCTGTAGATTTATATATGAAATTTTTAAGATTTCTTCTATTGCATCGCTTTTTGGCAGGTTGACCAACTTGTTCTTGAGGAGTTGGTGCGAGAAAAGTTTCCAAAATTGGGTTTGTTCCTATTGAATGATTTTGTTGTTCACAGCTATCCTAATTAAAGTTTACATAATCATGTTTTTCTGGTCCTCAAGAATTTTATATCTGCTGCAGTAAACCATCTGGATTACTTGGGAGTGCAGGTGGCATGGGTGGCTGGGCCGTGGTTTCTCTCAATATATATGAATATGCTTCCATGGGAAAGTGGTTTGTTTCTTTGTCTTGATCATGCAAGAAATGATTTAAATAATATTTTGGCAATTTACATGCCGCTGCCTCTTCATGTTTTTTATACTTAGTCACATCACAAACATATGTACTTCCATTCTCCTTATTAGCTTAAAAGCTAACCATATTTTTTCCGAATAAGTTTTAGACAATGAATTTTATTTGTTTTCAGTTCTCCGGGTCTGGGACGTGCTTCTATTTGAAGGAAATCGTGTAGTGCTCTTTCGGACCGCACTTTCTTTGATGGAGTTATATGGTAATGGGCCATGCCATCCTTTATCAATCATTTTTATAAATTTCCAAAAATCTGTTGTCAGCATGTGATATCTCTTATATTATAAAGGGAAAACCATGTACAGTAAGTACCTGGTCTCTTGGAATGCTTTCTTTATTCCTAAATAGCCTTTTATAATATAAATTTTTTTAAATTTTGTTTTTTTTTTTAAATTTTCTAAAAAAATACATCTTCTCTCTAATTAATGGTATAAATTTTAATTAATAGATTATGTGATGTAACGGATATATGTAATGCGTGAACCCAAAATGTTGCTCATTATTTATAAACTAATGGAGCTTTTTGTGTCATACGTGTACAAAACATTTGGTAACCATTTTGGAGGATCAAACTTACGTTTGTTCAGTTCTGCACAGGACCTGCATTGGTTACAACTAAGGATGCTGGAGATGCAGTCACTCTTCTTCAATCGTTAGCTGGCTCCACATTTGATAGCAGTCAACTTGTCTTGACGGCTTGCATGGGTTACCATAATGTTAATGAGAAAAGATTACAGGACCTGAGAAACAAACATCGGCCAGCTGTCAAGGCCGTGTTAGAAGAAAGATTGAAGGGGGTTCGAATTTGGAGGGATTCCCAGGGTCTGGCTTCAAAATTGTACAATTTCAAACAGGATCCTGGTTCAATGATAATTGGCACAGATAAACCAGGACAAATAGATGTACATACGAATGGCGATGCGTCTGACCTGGATGCTTCATCTGACAATGTAAATGGGTTGTATATGAGCTTAAATGGAAATATGGAGATAGATTCTGTTAAAGATATTCAAGATCAGGTAGATATCTTTTGCAGGCATTTTGCATCAGGGTACCTACATACTGGGTTTATACCCCTTGGCATGATTCGAATTTTGATAGTCTCTTTACCTAGACTATATCTTTTGTGTCGACTGGCTTTACAAATCAACCAAAACAAGCCTGGGAAAAAGTCTATATACTACATGTTAAAAGCCTTACAACTTGATCTATATCGCTCCTCTCTTTTCTTGTTCACAAGAAATATTTTGGACCTTAAAGAAGGCTATTTTTCTTTATGTGCAGTGCTCTGCACAGATTGCTCTTTACATAGTGTTGATCCTGTCTTTTAAGACACTCACAAATTATCATATCGACTTTTTGAATCACCTTCTCTGTTCAGGTGGTATGGCTTAAGGTTGAATTGTGCAAGCTTCTGGAAGAAAAACAATCTGCTGAACTAAGGTGAACATAAGTCCATAATTTATATCGAGTTTCAATTACTTGTGCTGAAGGCAGTATTCTTCTAAGTACTTTCACTCTCAGCGGTAGATGAGATAGATTCATAATCTCATATAATTTAATTATTATTTTATTTATATTCTAATAATAATGAAATTCCAAATAATATATCATGTGATGTTTGCCGATTGGCATTCTAACTACTCACCCCTTTGTAGAATTAATCTGTCTCCATTGGTCATCTATTGACAAAGATTCACTTCTAAATCTTAAATAGCTCATGTAGAAAATAATATCTGACAGCTTAAACTTTTGGAATTTATGCTCAGTGGTGGGTTGATTATTCAAAACTTTGTTGATAAGAACACTCCTAATTAAATGTCTGGAAATTATTTGATTATGGCCAGATTTTCATTTTTGCCGTTGTTGAGAAATAAAATTACTTTATTGATTAAAAATTTATGCCAAATGAGTATATTTATCATTGAAGTATGCTTCTTACTTTTCAGTTTTACACCAAATATATTGAAGTATGCTTCTTACTTTTCAGTTTTACACCATTGTATTTGTTGTACAGAGCCGAAGAACTAGAAGCGGCACTGATGGAGATGGTTAAGCAGGACAATCGGCGACAATTAAGTGCTAGGGTGCGTGATGAGCTTTGTGAACTCATCTCCTGTGCTTGGTATATGCTTGGATGCATGATTTAGAGCATGCAAGCTGTCAATGACCCTCCCCAGTTTTTCTGTTTGATGGATAATTCTCTAGGTCCTCTCCATGTGATTTTATTCTTTGGCTAACTGTAGTGGATATCTTAATTGCACAATCATATGATGGAGTCATTAATGACACATAAAAACTTCATAGTTGATGGCATAAGGTATTTGCATGGTGAAGTTTTGTGAAACATGCTGCTCTTTTAGAGTATTATCTTTGGATCTTGAAGGTCTTATAGATAGTAGTTTTTCCTTCATGATTCATGAAACTAGCTTGTGTTTTATTCTGTTGTAGAATTCGGCCCCCTTTGTAATGCAAATATTCAAGTGGTGGCATCTTTAATTGATTTCTACCTTCTTGAGGTACTTGCGGTTGGACTAATCTATCGAGAGGATTGTTTCATTTTTGGCACATGGGATAAGTGGCCTGGATAGATGAGTCTGGTTTGAATTCAATGATTTTAAATGGTAGGTTTTGGACGAGTTTCTATGGTCTAGAGGAGTTGGCGAGAGAGTTCAAAAAATTCTTGTTTGAGTGTATTAAATGTCTTGGTTCTTGGAAGTAGCATTGTTTTGTGTATTAAAGAAGAGTAAAAACTAAACATGAATTAGAATTTTCAAACTTCTTGGTACTTTTTTTAGAAATTTAACAGTGATTTATCTTGGATTCCGTCCTTACATTTGAAGTTTGCGGTGAATTATCCAAGTAAATTTATGAGTAGTCCATCACTCCATTGTGGAAACAAATTTAGGTTGAACTATTGGAACGAGAGTTCACTGAGCTGCAGCTGGCCTATGATGGTAAGCAGGAGCAAGAAAACGCCATGCTTCGGGTAATAACATGGCTATAAGATTCAGTGAAGATATTTCTGATTCTTGCTCTTACAATTATTTTTTAGTCTTGGCGATTAAATATTTGGATTTTTCTATAGATCTTAATGAGGGTCGAACAAGAACAGAAGGTGACTGAGGATGCTCGCAGATTTGCCGAGCAAGATGCTGCTGCCCAGAGATGTGCCTCTCAAGTGCTTCAGGTTTTTATCTCCTTTGAGATTGTTTGCATACTTGCATGATGTATGGTTCCAAGCACTCGTTTAAAAAAATATGTGAAACAAAATCTTATACTATTATAAAAGATAAATCCATGATACCTCACTTAATTCATTTTTTGCAATGAATTTCTTCCAAGTTTTCACTAATACGGCGACTTATTCCAAAATAATCATTGTTTTTCCATAAATTGCGTTATTATTTTAACTTCAGAGCATTTATTATTAGTCAAGACTAAAGACTACATTATCGTTTTATTATATGTTTATGGTGTTATCAGAAACAAATGCATTCAAATTTAACGTGTACTTTATATTGAATTTTGTCACAACACCTAGATTTGATTGTTTTTTGTGAATGGTCACGAATTTCAAATTCGAATTTTCGGAATGACTTCATCAAAGGTGAAATTAAGGCCAAGCTCCAGCCATTATATTTGAGCTCGTAAACCTCAGCTTATCAACATCCCTTCATTGTGGGGCTCCTGACTAGCACCTAATGGCATGTTAATTGCATGTATCATCTTTGTTCTATCCATGTTCTTCTCTAAAGTTATGGCTGACTTAATAATATGTCCTGCTCGCTCTAAAATTCCAATAAAATATTCTGATACGCGGAATGTGTGCTATTGATATGACCATGTGCAGGAGAAATATGAAGAAGCAACAGCTGCTCTCGCGGAGATGGAAAAAAGGGCCGTTATGGCAGAGTCCATGCTTGAGGCGACTTTACAGTATCAGTCTGGGCAAACCAAAGCGCAGCCTTCTCCACGGTAGCTCACTAGTTTCCTCAGTATACTTTTCTGCCCACTATAACCATTTGCAACTTCAAAAACCACTTATTTTGCATGTATGCTTTTCTTGAAACTTTTTTAATGTCCTTGCGAACTTTTGGTGGCCCATTTCACTACATGTTTGTTTTTATCCGGCTGATGTGTGATTTTTTTCAGATCTATACAACAAGATTCTTCTGTCATTCGAAGTAATCAAGATCCTTCACCAGAAATTCATACAAGAAAGATAAGCTTACTATCTAAACCATTTGGTCTAGGATGGCGCGACAGGAACAAGGTCAATCAGTGCTTCCACTTCTCTTTCAATGTTTAAAATGATTCATTCAAACCACTGTTTTTTTATCTTTTGATTATTGGTGCTCGTTACCCCATCTGATTAATATCAAGTTTTGTTAGTATTCGTATAGTATACATGTTCTTTTAAGTACGCTATGCTAGCTTTTAATATCCTGAACTTTGACCTGATCAGATTAACGCTACCCCTATGAATATTAAAAACACACGGAGATTTGAGTAGTTACAGAAAAAACCGTCATTAGATTCACAGGCTTGGTATGTTTATATCGAACTTTATGGATTATTAATATAATCTACTCTTGTCATTATTCTTTTCACATGATAACATCTGTGGAATTTTTTCTTGGGAAATTCGTATATGAACTATAGAAATGGCTACCAATGCTGATGTATTACTGAGCACTTTTTTTAAAAAAACACGAATACAACAGGCAAAGTTGACGAGTGTTGAGGAAGCCAATGATGGAAGAACATCAAACGAGGGACAGAGTTCGAGCACCGAACATGAGGAAACAAATGATCATACGGTAGAAAAGTGAGAAAGGAGACGCTTGAATGGTGGTACTGTTGTCACGGGGAATCCTCCTAAGAACCTTAAACATTAAGTCTCGTATCTTGTGAGAACCGTTGTTTATCCATGCATGCAGGCATTTCAAGAGCTGTATAAAGATTCCCCTTTCGTTCTTTTAGCACATAAGAGGACAGATATAGACGTGTATTATTTGTTTGTTGATTCGTTGACAATAGTATGTGGGTAAGAGAAAAAGTTAAAAAGATGAGACACGGTATCAAAGTTTAGCTAAACTGTAAAGTTTGCTATGGTTATGGTATTCAATCTTCTTTACAATGGTGGAATTTAATAATAATTGTTGTTGAATGAAATTATCACATATTCTTGCTCGGTTCTGATGGGCTGATGGTGTTGTCATGTGTTTTGGTCTCCTGTTTTTCGTGGATGAATTGTGCTATATGTCGTTAATAAGAAATTGTAACTATCTATAACTTAGTTTATTGGAGTGACTGATGCTATAGTCGAGCAGCAGGAACGTACTATAGACATATCTAGTGAGCTATGAGGTAGAGCCGAGCATTTCTGAATTATGTTAGGAATGAAGGAAGGGTCTGCATTTCCTAATACTTTGAGGGTAGCTACTTTAGGAAGAGTCAAATTTAGGGTGATGGGAGGTTTGGAAGGGGGGACGAAACTTATCTTTCTTTATATACAAGATTTTAATCAAATAAACATTTATGTTTTAGACAAACATTAACATATAAATTCGAATCTATAGATAATTACAAATTACTTGTATACAATTTTGAATGGAGAAAGATATGCTGAAACTTTATACTGGGAAGATGAACAACAAGATATCAGGATGATGAAGCAGACTCAACATAAACAATCTGACCAGAAATTCCCTTTGATCCTTTCTTACTATTCTCAATATCAATTTGTTTCATTCTTGAATTCTTCTGCATAAAAATTGTAAGCCTCAACCTAGTTAAAACTAGGTTCAAGGCAAAATAATTTAGATGCATTCAACAGAAACAGAGTACTTTTTTCCAGAAAGATGTTGAGGTCCCTTGAAGCAGCAAAGATCTGAAGTTTCACAATTAGAGATGGACCCACGATTTTATTCGAATAAGGATCATAAAACTTGAGTTTCTTTATTTATTTTAGAAAGAGAGAGTAGGGTTGTAGGGCTAACTGAGGTTAAAATTTAACCTCCATTAAATATTTGTTTAAATTTTGCACCTCTAAACTGGTGAGCAATTAAATCGAATTAATCGACCGAACCGAATTAATTCACAAATTGTTCAGTTAATTCGGTTTTTTTTATTAAAAAATTCAGGGCTTCGGTTTTTATTTTAAAAATATCGGTTAACCGAATTAACTGAATTTTCTAAAATAATTTTTTTATTTTTTTTAAATTTTAGGGTCAAATTATTATTATTTTTTTAAAATATGAGTTAATTTGGTTATCGAACAGAGATAATCAGTTTTAATTCAATTTGGTTATTTCGGTTTTAAGAAATAGTTTGGTCAGTTTAGTTTGTTAAAAATAAAAATCGATTTTAGTCTATTCGATTATAACCGGATGCACAGCCTTACGATGTTTTAAACATCACATCTGGGCTTCATTGCGGATCAAATTCAATCCTGGACATGGGCTTTGGGACCTATGATGAGGGACGTCACTTGATTCCCTCAACTTCCACATTATGTTATTTTGGAACCTATTTGGCTACCCCATTGGGCACCATCCCATGGGGTAGATCTCACCATTGTGTGGTGAGATCTACCCCATGGAGTGGTGCCCAATGGGGTAGCCAAGACAAAACCGTTCATTTTAGCAAATACAGTATGAATAGTTTTTTATACTCATTTTAATAAAATATGTAATCGATTTCTTTAGTTGACTTTCTTAAGTTAGTGTGGTCAGATACTAATTAAGACAAGATAACGTTTTCTAACCTTAGAAATAACGCTGTTAATTCTTGTATTCTATTCATCGGAAAAAATGTAAATAAAAAAACAATTCAATCAAATTCCTCAGTTCATTCTGTTTCTTACGCCATATTTTTTGCAGCTCTACCTCTGTTGTGGAATTGAAGCAGACATGTCTGGATAGAGGGAGACCATCCGGTTAACAAGTGAATAATCTGATATTCTATATGTAATTTTTCTGTAAGTACAGGTTTTAAGGCTAAGACAGTAATTCAATTTCTTTTATTTTAAGAATACTGCTTTTGTGTTCCGCATAATGTCATCGATGGCCGTCGGATACTTCATAGAATTCTTATGGTATTTAAGTGGTCTTACAGCATGAAATTTGATGATGCAGGTAAGTAGGTTCATTGATCAGGTTTCGTTGTTTCAGTACTTAAACTCGACGTGCTCAACATCTTCACTATAACCAAACTTTCCTTTACATTATTGGGAAGAAATATAATTTATGGTTGTAGCCACATCCGCCATGAGGGGCCGGGCGTTGGGGTCCTCCTGAAGGCACATAGAAGCTACAGCAAGAGCTTGAAAGAGGCTTTTAACTGGGTACCCACCTTGCAGCAAGGGATCAGCCATCTTCAAGAAATTTCTTTTATCTCCAAATAAAGGCCGAGCCTGCAAGATTGCAAGAGCAGTTAAAAAAGTTATTGGATGGTTAAAATAAATTTCTGTGTCGTGTTCTGTAGAAATAACATGAATTCTCATTATAGATCAGTCACCTGCTTAATCTCAAGATCAGATAAAATCAACTTGCAAAGAGATTAAAGAGTTCTATACTCTGTGATTCTAGCATGAGTTAAAATTTGAGTGAGGTCACTCAAACTTCTGCATAGTCAAAAGATCAACATGCTTAAGCTAACTCATAGCTCTCTCCTAGCTACTATGCGTGCAAGCAAGATCAAGTAAAAGTGTTAGACCACCAGTGTGCCAGCAAAGATGTTTAACAAGAACAAAAATCCTAAGAATCACTTACCCACTCAACCAGCCTGGTCACCTCTCCAGCAGCTCTTGAATTGTCAATGGCCCTTTTGCCAGTGATTATCTCCAGTAGGACAACTCCGTAACTGTAAACATCTGCTTTGACTGAAAGCTGTCCGGTGATTGCATATTCTGGTGCACAATAGCCGGGTGTTCCTATAACTCTAGTAGATACATAAGTTTTGTCATCAACAGGTCCTAATTTGGCCAGTCCAAAATTAGATAGCTTGGGATGATACCCTTCCCCGAGAAAAATATTTGAGCTCTTCACATTTCGATGAATAACAGGTGGATTTGCCCTGTCATGCAAATACACCAAGCAACTTGCTGCACCAGCGGCTATTTTCATTCTCGTGTTCCAGTCAAGCGGTGATTTTTCAGGTGGAAGGTCTGTAATGTGCAAGCATAAAATGTCTTATATGATAGAAAAATAATTCTTGGACAGAATTGTAGGCCAACTCAAGCATATTGTAAGCAACAAGGATGGTAAAATAAGAGACACGACAGACGTTTTGCAAGAAGCGGCCAAAGACTTTCCTAGTGAGCGTTGTCATGGCCAGCAATAAATGGCAAGTTCAGAATAAAATTACACAAACAAGTGTGAGTGCTAGTGAATGCTTTGTCATCCTTTTGTTCTAATAATAGCAATTACAGACGCTGAAGGTGTCACGATTTATATACCATGTAGATGGTCATCCAAAGATCCAAATGGCATGTTTTCATAAACTAAAAGTCTATGATCACCACCAGCACAATACCCTATGAGGTTCACAATGTTTGGGTGGTGAAGTAGACTCAGCATCAACACTTCAACATGAAATTCCCGGTTCCCTTGCAAACCGTTCCTATCCATTTGCTTTACAGCCACAATCTACATGAAAAAAAGAAAGCATGGGATGTGGTTTCAGTGAATGTCTAAAATGCATTAGTAGAAGTAGTAAAAGGAAGCATTTCTATTCGGATTTGTTTCCTTAAAGCAGGTAAAAGTAAACACAAAACCTGTTTAGTGCCCTTAAGTCGACCTTTATACAACCTTCCAAATTCACCTTCACGCAGTAGTAAATCTGGTCTAAAGTTATCAGTAGCAGCAGCCAATTCACGAAAAGTAAATGTGCGTGGACCAATATGAATCGATCCCTCATCTGTGGAAGCTTTCTTGATCTTCATCTCTTCTGCAAGCGACATCCAAACCGATCAGATAGAAAAATAATCGAAGGAAACGCAAGAAAATGATTTTCACGTAATTGCTGACCGCTTCCATTTTATAAAGAGATGGACATTAATATAGGAATTTTGATTAGCTGAAGTACATGAGAAATGAATGGACAAGTAGTCATGATTGATATTAGCTTGATATGATCCTTTGATATACCTCCTAGTGAGAAAAATACAAAGAGAAATATGATTCTGCTAAAATTATCACCTTCAAGGGTTGAAAACCCAAGGGGAACATCATTGAAGGAAGTAGAGCATGATTCCGATGCTTCGGAGCAGGTGCTCGGAGTCCTTGAGGGTTGGTGGAAAAGTTGCCAAAGCTGCTGTTTCTTCAAAACTGCAGTCACCAGCCTCTCCCAGTTGTCATACACCTGAGACATCTCCCTCCCAGCTCCTAAAAAAGTACTTGTTACGCTTTCAATTGTTCAGACATTTGATGCCGGAATCCATTTATTATATGTTTGTCCGAAGATTTTTATCCTGCTAGCGGCAAATCCAATGATCTTTTGTCAATGTCTCTGACAGCTGGACGACACTATCATAGCCTAAAAGACCTCGAATTATTCTTATTTTATCTAAAAACTTATTCTAAAGCATTTGACAACAAAATATTAGAATTCCAAAAAAAAAAATATCAAAAAATATATTAGAATTCGTGTTCCTACAATACACTTTATCAAGTTGATTTTAAATCATTAAAAATTTATATATTTAAATAAGTAGATATATAAATATAAAATTTTATAATATTATGATACAAATTAATTCCATAAAAATAAAAAAAAAGAACGGATTTTAAACAAAGTCTGTCCAAGGCGGTCGGAAGTCTCCCGTATGACTGGGTTATGGAAACAAGAAGAAAGAAAAAAAAACATAGTTTTTATTAGAGATGTCAAACGGAGCGGACGGCACGAGGCACGGCACGGGCACGGCACGTTTTGCTACAGTGCCGTGCCGTGCCAGGCACGGCCCGGAGTATGGGCCGTGCCGGGCCAAGCCATGCCAGCCCGTGGGCTGGCACGGCACGGCACGGCACTGTTTCATTTTTTTTTTTTTTTAAACAGGCGATCGATCGCCACATAAATGGCGATCGATCGCCTATAGGCAGTAAGCAAAATGCAGGGGTGGCGATCGATCGCCACAAAAAAGGCGATCGATCGCCTAGAGGCAGTAAGCAAAATGCAGGGGTGGCGATCGATCGCCAATGTCCAACGGTCAAAAATATAGCCGTTCAACGGCTTTTTAAAAAAAAAATTGTTTATTTTTTTGGTTGTTATATATATGTGTGTGTTGAGGAAACATTTTATCATCTTAATCTGTAAGCTCTATATACTTAAGACGCTATACTCTCAATTTGTTCACAAGAAGAAAGAAATTCGTCTTACGTTTGCCAAGACAAGCTCAAGCAACAAAGCCAACACTCCTCCTAGCAAATATTTGGTAACTTTTATATTTGTTGCATTAGATAATTCATAATTGTAGTCTATATACATAATGGCCGATTCATCTTATAATGTGAATTCTGATGATGAAATCGATCAATTCCAAGAAAATGAAGAAAGCACACCAAATATTCAATCATCAAGTAGAAGAACTTCAAAAAAAAGAACTAGCAATGTATGGCAACTATTCGATGTAGAAATTGTTGAGGGAAAGGGATCAAGGGCAGTTTGTAAAAAATGTAAAAAAGATTATGCATATGCTTCTTCTGGTGGTACAGGTCATTTACTAAGATACATGGCTAAACATGAAAAAGAACCAACTGATGGTAACCAAACTATTCTTTCACAATTCGGTACTGGTAGTAGTAGTTCAAGTTTAGGTATTTTCACTTATAATGTTGAAAGAGATAGGAGAGAACTAGCTAGCGGAGAAACCTTTTTCAATGGGGGCGGACGCCAAATTCACTAATTATATTCATTTAGGTTTGCAACCTCAACATAAACGATTTTCAAGGAATACTATTAAATCGGATGCATTCACAATTTTTAATGAATATAAAGGAAATTTAATTACGTATTTAGGTAATCTTTCATCGAAAGTAGGACTAACAAGTGATATTTGGACAACTTATCTTGGCAATGCATCATATCTCTGTGTTACAGGACATTGGATTGACGATAACTGGGTGTTACATAAAAAAAATTTAGGTTTCACAAAAATTGATTGGCCTCATACGGGTGGAGTTATTTCCAATGCCATTATGCAAGTTACTAATGAATATAATATTAGTAATAAAATCTTCTCTATTTCATTTGATAATGCAACTAATAATACTGCTGCAATTACTATATTAAAAACTTATTGGAAACCAATTTTAAATGGTGATCTTTTTCATATTCGTTGTGCATGTCATATTTTAAATTTGTGTGTGCAAGATGGATTGAAACCACTTGAGCTTCATTTAGAAAAAATAAAGACTACTCTTAAATTTCTTAATGGTTCAGTTGCTAGAAAACAAGACTTCAAAAGTTTATGTATTTCTCATGGCATGAATTATAAAGATTTTCCTTATGATGTTCCTAATAGGTGGAATTCTACATATTTAATGTTGCAAGCATGTTTACCTTATAGAAATGTGATCACTTTATTTTTTAATGAAAGGATGGCCGAACATTTTCATATTGAAGAAACTGATTGGGAAATTGCTTCTAATATTTGTAATTTTTTAGAACCGTTTTACGATGCTACCAATTTATTTTCGGGCTGTTATTATCCAACTTCTTCAATATTTTTGAATAAAATTTATGAAATTAGTGAATGTTTTGCATTACATAGATCTGATCCGTTTTTTACAGGCATTGTCGAACCAATGGAGTATAAATTTAAAAAATACTGGAAAACTATTCCTATGTTGAATTGCTTGGCATCAATTATGGATCCTAGATTAAAATTATATAGTGTAGAAATTATAATAGAATCTTATTACACCAACATGGCTTATGAGAATATTAATATTAATCAAGAGAAAGAGCGCATTAATAAATGTTTGTTTGCTTTGTTTTCTTTATATGATTCGTTACATAATTCTAGAGCAACTCCAGTAAGAGAAAGTGGTAGTAGTGGTGGTAGTAGTGGTAAGGGTTCTGTGTGGACAATGTTAAGAAGAAGACAAGCCACTACTTCCGCTTCTTCTAGTTCTAATACATCTTCATTTACTGAGCTTCAGTTATATCTAAACCAAGTCATAAATTTCAGTGAACAAGAATTAGAAACTTTTGATGTTTTGGCATGGTGGAAAGACAATGCTAGACTTTGGCCAGTACTTTCCATAATGGCACGTGATCTACTAACTCCTCCGATATCCACAGTTCCATCGGAGTCTTGTTTTAGTGCAGGTGGAAGAGTCATTGATGAAAAAAGAAGTAGAATGAAACCAAACACTGTGGAGATGTGTATTCTTTTAAAGGATTGGTTGTATGCTGATAGCCGCTTACAAGGTCTGGGAGGACATGATGTTTCTTCGGATGAAAATGAAGAAAATTAGCATATTTTTTAAACTCTTTTGTAATTTATTATTTTCTTTAGTTCAATGTAATTTGTAGTTTTTCAATTTTTAGTCAATAAATTTTGATTTTATAAGTATATTGTGCCAATCTATATTTAAATATAATATTATTATATTTAAAAAAATAAAATTAAACAAAAAAAATATTAAAAAAATTGAAAAAAAAAAATGGTTTTGGGCCGTGCCAGCACGGCACGGCCCGTGGCACGGCCCATAAGCCACGGGCCTATGGGCCGTGCCGGGCCACCCAAATAAGGAGACGGGCCGTGCCAGGCACGGCCCGTCTCCTTAACGGGCCGTGCCAGCCCGGCACGGAACAGTGCCGGGCGGCACGGTTTTACGGGCCGTGCCGGGCCGGCACGCCCGTTTGACATCTATAGTTTTTATCGACGTAACAAACACCAAGCATAACACTGAGTGCACTTTCCATGACATCCAAAATAAAATGGAGATATTAAAATTTAAAGATCCGTATTCCATATGCATACGTCTAAATAATCACCAACTAAGAGCTTAGAACAAATGAGAAATCATATTAATAAAGCATCAATAACAACTTAATATCACAAAGTATAAGATGCGTGAATTACAATGGCTTTGAACAGAATCATTAAATAGGAGATAATAGTAGGAACTAGCATAGATACAATGTCAAAATACATTTTATACATTTCCTCGATCACATGCAAAAGAGTTTTAACAGATGCAGGCTCAGCATAGCATGGAAGGACCGATAAAAATAACTGGTACTACAGTTTTCACCCCAGAAGCTTGTATTTCTAAACTCAATTGCTTCCTGTGCATCCAGCAAGCTCGGATCCATGGAGATGTAGTGCTTATACATATTTCCGAATTACTGCATCAATTGGCATAAACCATGTCATTCCGCCTCGCTGGTCTGTCGGGAATTGTACCCGGTTTAAACTTTGATGCCTCATGTCTTGCAAGCTCCGGAGGAACAGGACTGTTGCTCTGAATTAGCATTTGCTTGAGATCGTAGAAAACTTCTGAGTCATGTAAAGTCAAGAATGTCGTAGCTACACCAGTCTTCCCAGCACGACCCGTTCTCCCAATACGGTGGGTGTAGGCTTCAATGTTACCAGGCATGTCATGGTTTATGACATGCGCCACATCAGGTATATCAATACCACGCCCCGCAACATCAGTAGCAACCAAGACATTGTATCTCTTGGTCCTAAAACCTTCAAGGCTTATTTCTCTCTGTTCTTGAGACTTTCCACCATGCAATGTGGTCACCCGGTAACCTTCTTTATCCAATGTTTTCGCAACATAGTCAGCAACTTTTTTCGTGTTAACAAACACAATAGCTGTCTTATCTGCAAGCTCATCCAGTAATCTTTTCAATCTTGGCATCTTATCATTCTCCTTCATCATGATAACATGTTGAGAAATGAGATCAGTGGTTTTTCCTGCTGTGCCAATATTAACAACAACTGGATTTCTCAAGTACTTCCTTGCCAGCCGCTCTACAGCTGGTGGCATGGTAGCGCTGAACATATAAGTAGTTCTATAAATCCTTTTCTCATCAAGCTCTTCATCCTCGTTCTCTGGTTTCATGTTACTCGAAGGCATGGCATCCAATACACCGACAACTTGTGGTTCGAAACCCATATCAATCATACGGTCAGCTTCATCAAGAACAACATAATTACACTGATTCAATACTGCATAACGCCTCTCCAAACAATCAATAAGACGTCCAGGGGTTGCAATCACTACTTCACACCCTTGCCTAATCCTAAATCCCTGTTCTTCTATGGATTGCCCACCAACAATAGAAACAACCTTTATTCCCAAATAATGCGCAAATTTGACAGTCTCATCCTCAATCTGCTGTGCAAGCTCTCGCGTAGGAGCCATAACTACAGCGTAAGGTCCCTCAGCATCATTCTCCTCACTCATCGGAGGAAGTCTACTTATGTAAGTTAGCATAGGAAGAACAAATGCAGCAGTTTTACCTGAACCAGTCTCAGCAATGCCAATGACATCTCTCTGCTGCAGTCCGAGGGGAATGGCAGCCATCTGAATGGGAGATGGAGTTTTGTAACCAGCCCTTTCAACAGCCTTCAGCAACTCGGGAGTCAACTTGCTTTCAGCCCAGTTCCTCATAGGACGTGGAATTCTTGAACCCTTGTAAGAAATGTTGAAATCTTCTCTGAAAATTCTCCAGTCCCTCTCCGTCATCTCCTCCAGCTTCTTCTCAGACCAATGTCTATCAACCCTCATATCAAACGTGTCATATAAATCAGCAGCATGCTCCTTCTTTTTTTGAGCAGCAGCTTCCTCATGTGTCTCCTCAATCCCTTCCTTCTTTCGAATCTCTTCACGAATCTCCTTCTCATTCATAGCAGCAAGTTTTTTCTGCTCCCTGCGGTCCATTCCAGCTCGGAGTCCACGGCCAAAGAGGAGACGGGCTTCATGAGGATTCTGGTAAAGGCAATTCATGTCGCGAGATGTGTCCTCGGTGTTCTCCCAGTCGAAGGAGAATCGAAACTTCTCGCTTGGTTTAATAACCCGCTTCTTAGGTTTTTTCGATCCCAAGTACTGCTCCTTGATAGCAGCAAGCTCAACTTCACGCTCCCTCTCAGCCAATTTCTCCAATCGAGTACGATCCCGCGCCTTGTGTTCTTCCTCTCGTTCTTTCTCTCTGTTTCTACGCTCGTTGTACCTGTCCCTGTCCCTGTCCCTGTCCCTCTCGCGCTCGCTCTCCCTATCCCTATCCCTATCCCGTTTCCGACGATCAGAATCCCGGTCACGGTCACGATCACGGTCACGGTCACCTGAAAATGGTGGTTTCGATTCATCGCCATCATTGGATTGAAGGAGAAGCTCAGAGCGACGCTTCAGCTGAGCAACTTCTTCCTCGCGGCGTTGCAGGGCAAGTTTCTGACGCTCCGCTTTGGTCAGGAAAACCGGCTTCTTCGCGCCGTCTGATTTGACTCCATTGTTATCGTCTGCACTTATTTTCATGGTTGCCATCGGAATTCAACAAATGAATCGGGACTTTAGGGTTCTTCAAAGTAAGTCGGTAATTTCGAAAGCGACAAATGTATGGGAAATAATCAAGGTATTTTATTTAAATAATATAAAAGATAAATAAATTTACCAAAACATCATAAAATGGAAGAAGTTTAAGCCGGGAATAGCATTTCCGGGCCTTCAAAATATACAAATGGGCCGGGTTACTAAATCCCAGCCCCTTTATTTTAAATGGGCCGGGTTGATAAATGGGGCGGGTTAGCAACCCGACCCATTTAAAAACTGATATGGGAGAAATACTGGTCGGTATTGGTTGGAAAAATATTTTTTTGTTCAGTCTATCAAAAAAGTGCTTTCATATGAGTCAATTTCCAACTCAAAGGACAAAAATAAGCCCGCAGTTGCATCCACTGTCTACCTGTGCACATAGGATTTTACGTGTACCGTCTATCGGCGCACATAAGGTTGTTACGTGCACCGCATATCGGTGCACGTAGGGTTTTATGCTCACCGTCTACCGATGCAATCAGAGTGTTACATGCTGCATACCCGTGCACGTAAGGTTTTTTATGTACATCGAAAAGTTTGACATCCTGAGATTGAACTGACAATGCAGCTTCAATGAGAAGTCAAAAAACAAAGATCTATCTTCAGAATATAGTGTTGTTAAATGCAAAACATTGTGTTCAGAGAATATCGAGGATTAACTATCACATATCTCAGCAAGTGACGTCAATGATGCTCCAAATAGCAATACATGTAAGTCTAATGGTAATTAGGTCCATAATCGATGCATAGTTTTCTGGCTTCACCAAACACGTGCACCAGTGCTTCATCGGGAGCTTTGGTCCCAGGATCATATAGTAAAAAAGACAATGTGAGAGAACGAACTGGAAATTTCTCCGGATCATGTAAAACTGCAGGCCTATGATCCAGTTCGGCACAATCATCACCACAAAGTAAAAGCTTAGGCCGGTTGATTAGGGGAATTACAGAGCCAGTGAATAGCATAGAGAGCTTGGTGACTTCTGATGAAACTGCATGAAAGTACTGATCTTATACTTGTGGTGAAGTCAAAAGATTATGGCCTTCAGTTTGAAATTTAGTGTTAGTTTTGTTCGGTTGTGTTAAGAAGAATTTAAAATTTGTTTGTTTGGGTAGAGATGATGAAGCATTTGGTTTTCGAAAAGTACTGAGCATTGCAACTGCGAATGCTTATGTGCAATTGCTAATTTTTATGGAAGAAAATGTGTATTATAAGAGAGAACAAATGACTTGTAAGATAAATAGGGAAGAAAATACGACTTATTTGAAGAAAATTTCTTGCATTATAAATTATTATTTATTTTAATTTTCTAATATATATTTTATCTCATTCCATATTATAACTTTTACTTAGATTTTTCATTACTTATTTGAAAAATTATATTATTATAATATTACACGAAATATAATCTCTACAATCTAAAATAATTTATGCAATACGCATCTTTGGACTCAGACTCAATTGAAGTACCAACATGTAGAAGGAAAACAGAGCCAAGAAATAGGGCAAAAGTTAGGGAGGGTGAAATTAAATGGACATAAGTACATAAAGTCACGGATACACAAGCATATTGCATCTTATATAGACAAAATCATCCTTTTTGGATCAATAAAAGTTCTTCAAAACTAAGTTAAAAACCGATGGGTTACTTGTGGTCTACCCCGCTGTCTTTTCCATCAACGGCATGCCTGCAACCAAATTCATACAGTAGCTCTGGTGCTTGGTCAGTGAGAACATTACAAGTTCATGTCTTAATATATAATATATTAGGTCTACAGCATTTAAATTCAACTCATCTAAATAATTTTCTACATTTCAGTTTAATGTGCATTTTCTATATATTCCAAATGATAGCTTCCACGAGCTACATATACTCTCCAAAAGAATTTCAACAAGAACAATGGCCATTTTTTTTCCATTAGCAACTTCACATCATCCCCTCCGAGGCTCAGCCTATGAAGAAGACATCAACCCAAATTTCACTAGGCTTCTAATTCCAAATCATCTTATATAGCAGTAATCATCATGTAGCAAGGGCAACATCTATTTACTTTCAGCATTTTATGACATCGTCAACAGCTTCCAAGGACTTCACCAGGACGGAAAAGTTGAAAAATCTACTCTGTCGCATTGCTCCCAGAGATGATAAAAAATATGAATATGATATCAAGGTTCTGAAACAAACCTCCAAGAAGTTGTTAGATTACGAGCTTTTCTATCCAACTGCAGATTTTCTAAAGCAGCTGAAGCACGCATCACATCTTCTGGAAGGTCATCATTATCATATCTCCAATTGTAATCATCTTTCCGATAGCTAGAAGTAGATGACCATGCTCTTCGATCTACAACTTTGACTAAATAAGGAAAAAAAAAGAACAATGAAAATGGTGCTGCAGAACCAACTTCAAATAGTTTTACTGCTTACCAGATGATTGTGAAGAAGGTAGAGGCCTGCTATGAGCATTCCTTTAAACTAAGTTATGTACTAAAATGGGAACCAGGTACAAGAAAGCACAAGAAAAGGAAGAATATTAACAACCACCTGCCTAATGAAGGTAAACCCCCTGCAACTGATGATGATGATGGCCTCCTAATATTTCGAGCCTCCAAGTTGGATAATGAATCAGCATCTGGAGTGGTTAATCTCCTGTTGCTACCCCTTCCTTGAGATAAATTCTGCATGAACATAAAATTTACATATTATGTGACACTCATGCTAGGGATAAATGAGAATAATAACGGCACAATAAAGCTCTAGGTTACAGTCTTCATTTTACCGGATATAACATGCGATGAAACCAGAAAACAACCATTAATAATTTATAATGATTGCTTGCTAACACCTGTTTAGCATATTTACCAAGTGAAAGGTAGTTGCATTAATGGCATCACTAAAAACATCATAGGAGTGAAAGGATCGGTTTCAAAATTTCACAAGAAAATAGACTTAATCAGACCTCAAACTTCAAGAATCCTTCAAGAACATCAAAGAGTAAAGGGACACTATCTCCATTCCTATTCAGATCATACCCGTTCTTGCTGCTAAATTCTCTGAGCTCGGATTTCCAAGAATCTTTTGGCCAAAAAGAAAAGGATATTTAACGAATGATTATTACATAGATGTGATGGAGAAAATGTTCAAAAAGAGTGATGGGTAAAATAACCGAAGTAACAACAGAGTATAGGAAATACCAAATTGCTCTCTGGCATGTAGACTTTCAATGTGTGGTTTAATTGAGCCCACTCCAAGTATTCAAAGAACAATGCAGTTAGAAGTCTTCATGTCAAAGAATCAACATACAGACAAATAAATTATTTGTACTTGGCATTCCTAGAAAACCCCAAGTGCAGACATTATGTACTAACTATTAGTGATCCTGATAAATATTTGGTCGCTAAAAAGATAGTTCCATAGAGTTTGTGGTCACTTAAATATTTTCAAGCATCCTAAATAGTAACCTTACATAAAAAAAGAAAAGGTAACTGTTCTTGGCATTTCAAAGTCGTAGAAAGTCGTTTCTATTTAGTGCATAAAGAGAAAGAGATGATATGGAAGAAATATGGCCTGAATGTTAAATATACGAATGCACATTAACAAATGAATTGAGGATAGAAAAAGGACAGGAAAGTTGAATATTATTAACCTGAAGGAGAGTTGTGGAGTTGCTTTGCACGATCATTGCAAATAGCCAATAGTGCAGGAGGAAGACCTTCTTTCTCTATCACCCTATCCTCTTCTTCAATCGCTTCAAACATGTTGGCTCTCAACTCAGCCTAATAACAATGAATATATTAAATATATTTCCCGAAAACAGCCACATTGACATATTTTCCCCTTATTTAGGTGCGTGCATATTTTTATTTTCAGTTTGTGTAGCTAAATTGGAATTTTTTGTGGTGACCAAAAAATTTAGCCAGTGTTTCTATTAATGTAAATGAAAAATTAATACGATCTTTCACTAAATCACAAGCAACTTATACAATTCTTTGAAAAACATAGCTGTTATATGGCTTGATTTTTCTTAATTATTTCCTGAATATATACAGCAACACTTCTAACTATTGGGCTGTCTCAAGTTTAGACTATCAACACAAACGAAAAGCTTGCCCAATGGTACAACAATTACTAACAATCTTAAGCATGAGATAATAACTACCATTGCAAACCTTTAATTCATTTCACAAATTTGCAATGTATGATAATAACCAGTGGACAGTGCCATTCTCAAGAGAGATCACAATAAGTAGCAGCATTTTCTTATAAAGCTACCAAAAAATCCTAATTCCACGAATTAAAAAAATTCCTGACCAGTCACTCCAAACTACCTCCATCCGCTAATTTACCTTTAGTGTTCTTAAAGCCCCAACTTCCTTATTCAAACAAAAACACATACATGCACGTAAGATAGTGAGAAATTACAAATATATCTATACCAGAATTCGTACAGATGGCTGAGAAATAAAAGGGAGGAGCGATGCTTAACCGGATCTTCGCAAGGACGCCTTTCTTCTCAAGAGTACGAGTGATCAGGGTTTTTTTAATCCATCATTTCTCTCGTATAATCGTCCATTCTAACGAAACACCCACAATTTTCAGGTCCTTCTCAACTCAAAATAGTGAAGGACCTTTTTTTCTCTGTCCTTCCCAATTTGCGATACGGGATTACAGATTTGAGGAGACGAAGGTACGTAGGAATGTGGGAGTGTATAGCAGCAGTGTTCAAACGCCTTTAACTAAGAAATCGCACGAGAGGAGCTAAAGGTTAGAAGTCGTGTGACGATTTCTATCCTTGCTTTTGAAAATGTTGACGAGGGGTCAACGTCGTCAAGCTTAAACTATGATATATTTTCTTTTTTAACTTATAGAAATTTGTAGAGTTATATAGATTTTTTTATTGTAATATTTATTTTAAAACTTTTTCATAGAATTTCTTTGAAGAAATTAAGGTTATTAGATTGTAATTAGCAAATCTTATTGAAGAAATTATTAAATTAAATGATTATATGATAAAATTGTATTATAGTTAATTTAAATTAGAAAAATAATGAATGCTAATTCATTTATTTCTTTTTCCCAATTTTATAATAGTACAACTTTTCAAGAATTTCTATACGATTTTGTGTGGTGTTACGATAAGAATATTTACATTTCTAATATTAGATATTATACATTTGTTTCGCAAAAGAGTTTTTTTCGATCCGAATTTTTTTCGTTAATACTTTTGAACTTCATATCTTTGTATATAATTTCGAACAACGTATTCTTCACGTCCTCTTACTCTCTTAAAATGGTAGAAATCTATGAGCTTCACTTGGCGCACATGCATATCGTTGGCCTATGTCACATGATCAAATCAGAATAAAGCGATATTCTTGTATCTTCTATTCTATACAAGTTATAATTATTTCTCTAATGTTTTAGATTTTTAAAATGTGAAATTTTTAAAGAATAAAATATATTTATAAAATTATTTTGACTTAAGTTGAATTAAATTAAGGAGTTTTACAAGGACTTGAAAACACAAAAATAAACGAAATAAATTATCAGTTTCTAATATATAAATTTTGAATATTATTTGAATAATTGAGTAGTAATAAAGTCACCTCCCTCATCTCTCCGTCGTCCGATCGTCCCTGCTCCCTATTTTCAGATTTCTCCAATCAATCAACCAATATTCTCTCTTGTTCCCAAGCGCGCCAAATACAAATCCAACACCAGGTAATCCCCCAACCCGCACATCGTAATATGTATATACGCGTGCTAATTTATGATAATTTTGCTCGTATGAGGTGAAATCCATCACACCTGCCTGCAAGTTTCATACTTTGTGATCTTTTATAGCGGTGTTTCTTGTTAATCTGAGCAAAATTTTGATAATTTTTTCTTGTTTTTCTGTTTTGGATTTTTTTACTGTGCTAGGGTTTGGGTTGAGAATGGCGGAGAGTCCCGGTGGATTTGCCGGTGGAAGTGGCAGCCACGACAGCGGCGGTGGAGATCACAGTCCGCAGTCGAGGCTCAGAGAGCAGGATCGCTTCCTTCCGATTGCAAATATTGGCCGTATCATGAAGAAAGCGTTGCCTGCCAATGGAAAGATAGCGAAGGATGCAAAGGACACAGTTCAGGAATGCGTTTCTGAGTTCATCAGCTTCGTCACAAGCGAGTACGTTCAGTGCAAGCTTTTCATATTATGTATTTTAACTGAACGTGGAATATTTGTGTTTTTATTGTACAACAAATATGTCTGAGGCTCTGAGCTCATTACTCTTGTTTGTGTCTGAATTACCTGTATGTATTTCCTGATATATGTCAGGAGAATGCCTCGAATTGATTTGTAGCATTTTTTTCTTATTTGTTGTGCTTTTATTGCCATTTTTCTTAATGCAGATCTTGATTATAGAAAAGAAGCTTATGTTCTATGTATGAGGATTGGTATTGGTATTGGTATTTTTTCTTCGTTGTAATGTTTATTTGTGTTATGTGGTATGACTCATTTGAATAGAAGAATGAACGGTGGTGTGATATTGTTGTGCTACGGATTATTTATGCTTTCAAATTACGTAAAGTTTTTATTTTTATGACAAAAAACTGGTAACAGCTTTTCTTTGATTAGATATCAAATATTTGGTTCATGTGGGAAGGTAAGCATTTTTTGTATGTGGATATTCATTTGGATCAACATTAACTGTTGCATTGATTTATTTGTGGAAGCCAGCGTCTCATTATTGATGGCCATCTGATCATGTTCAGTGACCTCAATCAATTCCCCTGCCTCTTTGATGCACGCAACTCTTTGTGTATGGTGTCTGAGTTACATGATCCTTTGATGTTAGTTCCAAAAAAATAGTCCTTCCTAGAACTGCAAATAAGGATCGACCTATTGAGTAAAGGGTTATAATGAGGAGTTTCCAGTGCATAATTATAGATGCTATTAGCATGTTGCTGACGTTACTCAATCAAATTTTTTCATCAATCAACTGGTCCCGACATGTGAAGATACTGTGTGGGACAGATTTCCGTATATGTTCTAAATTTTCGTAGTTATTTCTGGCTTCCCCACCTTCAAGTAAAGTACATGCATGATGCATCTTCATTTTTTCCCGTACAGCCCTTGAATGAGTGAGTGCACATTGATAAACTCGGCCAGGAATTTTGGTTCAAGAATGTATCAGTCAAAAGGCTGAAAAGAGGAGTTCACTTGACAATTTATGAGGACATGTGAATAGTTAGTCGTCCTCATCCATACTCCCAGTCACAGTCATGTTCAAATCACACCATGCAGTTGAGTAGTAGTTTTACTTTTCCATGAGTATATTGTTTTTTAAATGATTTTTTCCACTAAACATTTTTGGTGAAATCTTATATTTATGCTTGCTCAGTAGAGTAGGTGGTGACATCTGAGCAAGAAAGTTGCCTTCAGGATAATCTCTCAGCAGGGAAGAGCAATTCAAACACATCTACACAATTATTTATTTGTTAAAATTCCCTTACCTCCGGGCATACAATTATGTATTTTCATTTCGCTCTTGGATATGTGATTGGTTGCTTTTTGTTTAGCCTAAATCTGTTTGATGCATTCATTTGATGCTGACATGCTGTAGCTTAGGGTGAGACTGAAGTTATTCGTGTCATCTTAAAAGTGAATTTATTTGTCTTTTGGGTGTTAACTGAAATATTATGTGTTGTGTATATGCATATATATTTCTTTATTGAAGACAATACACAAGTTGTGTTATTAAAATCTTTAGCTTTATGAATATGGTTTTTACTTTACCTCGTGTTTATCGGACAGAGCCAGTGACAAGTGCCAAAAGGAGAAAAGGAAGACAATAAATGGGGATGATTTGTTGTGGGCAATGGCAACATTAGGTTTCGAGGAGTATATTAACCCGCTGAAGGCATATTTGGCGAGGTACAGAGAGGTACTATCTTATTTTCTGTGGTTATCTAGTAACCCTTTTTTCTCCTAGGGGGTCGTTTGGGAAGTTATTACCGTTCCACTCGGTCCATGTCCAGGACATGGCAAATGTGTGAACTGAGAAGACAGTGGTAGATCTTTTAAAACTTCCTTGGCTTTTTCACCTGAATTTCGAGTTGATTAATGAGATCATCTAATTCACTCAATCTTTTTTGTTTTGGTACATTTGGTGGAATGGCTGCTATATTTTATATTTCAGTTAGAGGTATGCAAATCAGCTTCTTTTTCAACTTTTCTCTACTTCATTTAGTCGCTCCATAGTGATAAAATGTTGACAATTGTCAGGGTGACGCTAAGGGATCTGCAAGGAGTGCAGATGGATCTTCTAAGAAAGACACAATCGGAACTCAGCTGCCTTCCGAGTCGCAGGTTAGCTTATAAATTCCTTTATGCTTTCTTAGCTTTGTAGATGTCAGCAACGGCGGAGATAGGGGTGGTCAACAGGGCAATCACCTGTTCTAAGTTTTCAATTTTCATAAAAATCAGATATATTTTTCTGTATAAGTACTAAAACAAATATATTTTTGTTCCAGTATATTTTAAAATCTTTTTAGGTTTTTATTTTGATGGCCTGGAAAGTGAAACAAATTTCTTGTCACTGTGTCACTTTGGCAGTTTGTTCATCAAGCTCCTTTTCCACAAGGCTTCAGCTACTCAAGTTCTCAAATAAAGTTTTGAGTAAGGCCTCAGCTACTCAAACGCCAACTTCTGTTTTAACTATTTGATTTATGTGGTGAAATTTCAACATTTACATCTCAAACAAAAGTATAGTGTATGATTTCTCTGTCTGCAGCTTGTCCTTTGTAAATTCTACACTTATGCTACCTTTTGCTCTTGTTTTGATATCTTATATTCACTATGGAAAGGAAACTAACGTCATTCTGGCGGCGCAAGGACTGACGAGTGCTGTCATCCCCTTTCATGTTTTTTTAACTTTCTTTTAGAAATTTATGTATTTTGTTGTGTTACTTTAGTATTTTTATGCTACCCTTATGGGCACTATATCGTGGGATAACAACCTTTAGATGTGTATCTTTCACCCAATATTTGAATAGTAGATATACATCCAAGAGTTGTGGTACCTCTATGTGATAATGTTCATAGAGGTAGCCCAGAATATTTCCGGAAGTAATGGCCATGCCAATATGTTGAATATTGACACTGCTATATATGTTATTACAAAAAAAATATATTATAATAACAATATTTTAAAAACAATTGCGGAAAGTATTTTAAATCAAGCGCCAAGTGCATAGCATACGGCGTGCCACATATTTACTTGAAACATTCGAGTCAAAAGTACACGTTGTGTGCTACGTGTTAATAGTCAACGCTTTAATTTTTTATTTTCTTATAATTATGAGCGACTCAAACTCGAGTTGTTTACAAAAGATATAGATGGGTTATGACTATTAGGTTATAGTCCTTCATCGTCAAGCACTATATTTTGAAGAGCTTATACAAGCGTTACTTTAAATATTATACTTTAAATATATTTCAATGTAAAAGTTATAGAAAATTCATGTTATGAGTGCTTAATATAAAATTAATTAAAAATCTTAAATGTTTTGAGTTTTAGTACCTTCAATAGAAATTTCTTAACTAATTATAATTGTATTTTCATTCACGCTTAGATAAATTGAAATTTTCAAAATAATATTTATGTGATATATTATAAATTCATAAGGTAAGTAAAACTTACGTAGATAATCTATATAAAAAAATTATAAATTAAATCATGAAGAGAACTAAAAACGTTGAGTTCATTATTTACTTAATGTCGACAATTATAACGAAAGTTAGAACATAATCAATTATTGATAATTAGAGCTAATGGCAATTGGCAAATAACCTAATGTTGTACATTTAATAGGCATGTTACCTCCAAAATAGACGTTTTATCTCATGTGAAAAATAATCAATTATTGATAATTAGAGCTAGTGGCAAATAATATTATGTTGTATCTCTAATAGACAGATTACTCCCAAAATAGACAGTTTACCCCATATGATTTTCAGAATATGCAGTTTATCCTTTTCAAAATAGGCAGTTTACCACATATGTGTTACAAAATATAATATGCATGGAGGGATTGTTTTGCACCTATTCAAAAATCACAGGGGCTAAAGAGACCACTTTCAAAAACCAAAGGGGTAAACGCCCATTTTCTAACCACAATGGGTAAACTGCATATTTTGAAAACCACGGAGGGTAAACTATTTATTTTCAAACCACATGAAGTTATGTTTATATTTGAAAAATCACATGGGATAATCTGCCAAAAACTCCGCGATAATTATTACGTTTTTAGTTATGGAAAATAAAGAAGGAACCAAAAATGATTATAACATTGAATCTTTTGTACAATTTATCATCATTTATTTAAATAGAAAGGTTATCATTAATTGATAAGTATTAAACGAAGGCAAGAGCAAATAAAGCATATTTTGTTATTTATATAAAATTTTACATCCCTCCATCCACGCCTTCCTCGGATGTATGTATCAAATTGAGGTAAGTGTGGAAGCAACAAAAAGGCCCATCTCAATTGGACTGATATGGCCCATTAAGACCGGTAAGGCACATTTTGCATTTCTTGCAAAGTGCAAATGACCCTGGATCAAGAGCAGAGAAGGTGAATCATCTCTCTCGGATGAAAAACGAGCTGTTATTTGGTGTTTATTAATGATTTGGAGATAGAGCTGCAGCTGAGACGTGATTCATCTAACTCGAAATTCCGATCAATGTGAGAAAAATGAAAATTTTAATAGGTTTTTTCCATATATAAATCAATTCTGTGTGGTCTTCTGTGCATTTTAGGGACTATCCGGGGTGAAAATTTAAGAATGATATTTTGTAGAACAATGTATAGACAATGCTACTGAATTAAGGCTGTAAAATCTCCTTTTATTGATTGAAGATAAGGCACTAGATCAATTTAAGTTGAATGAAACTCAAAATAAGAAAAAAAATAATTCAAAAATTGTGGATAATTTTACTTAATGCAAGTATCAACCCTAGTTCCTAGCATGATACGTTGTTGTTTTCTTAAAGGATGAGTGGCACAGATGCTAAAGGAAATCCGACCCGTGCTTCGTCTGCTTGGATGGCAGCTGAGAAGCACATCGGAAAATGGTGTCGTAGCGAGGGATTAGCTTTAATGAAGTGCAAGGAGGAAAATCCGAACCCTGAGAAATGCCTTGACAAAAGAGACCAAGCTACACAATGCCTGCTTCATCTGTAAGTTACTTGTTAACACTAGTATATATTACCTAATCCAACTTCATTGGTAAAACCATTCCATATATTTGGTTAGTAGTAACTAGGAACTATTTAAAAAGAATCCAGAGTACAAGATAATCCTGATATATGGGTACATGTGTGCATAAAGGGTATGTTTTTGAACTAATTAATCCAAACCAAGACAGGTTTATTACACTCAACATGCCTCATGTAAAGGCCATTCTAAAAGAATATTAATGCCGACTCTACCCATTTCGTACATTAAACTCAAAGCTTGCTAGTGAAATCAATCTCAGTGATTTCATGTAAATCTTCTTTTTTCATATTTTTTTAGCAACCCTGGCAACTAGAGGGGAAAGGGGGAGGGATCATTAAGACCTCCAGCTCCCTTAATGAACTGGTGTCAGTTGGCTACAAGGTCTTTGGATTCTTTTTTCATGCTTTGTGTGATTCAAACCTGTTAAAGATTCATTCCCTGGCTCAAAACATCATTGTTGTCAAATATATTTATGAGATAAGAGGCGGCCCCCATCTTTTTACTGTAATGAAGCTGATAAAGATAAATTTCAACCCTCTTTAACTAGTGGCTTTTTGGTAGCGAACTCACATGTGGTTTTCCAAATAGATTGTTTATAGCCCTGTAGTTTGAAAAAGTTTACCCCATTTGTTTTGAAAATATACAGCTCCCATAGTTTTTGAATAGGTGCAAAACGCCCACTCAATGTAAGGATGCTATATTTTGCAAACCATAGTGGGATAAAACCAAAAGGGGGGCAGATGGCTTATTTTCAAACCACTAGATGGAAACTGCCTTTTTATAAATCATATTTGATTCATACGTTTTTAGTGGCATATCTGGTTGAATCAATTATCTGAAGACAAAACAATGCTATACCATAATATGTAGACTATTTAATCTTGAAGGCAAAGTAATGGATCAGTACTTTGAGCACACGATTAAACTTCAATTTAATCCTACGTTCCTCCTTGCAGACTGACAGATATTCATCACAGATGCAATAACGAGTTCAATTCTTATGCTGGGTGCTTGCACCATCACAGAAATGAATCTGAATTTTGTCGCGAAGAGCAAGCAAAGTTCGAGAATGTGTGCCCCTTGTGATGGGATAAGTTGTACCTCACGTTTCGTGAAACATAACAAATAACTAGTTGTATTTCAAACTGATCTGTTTCTTGCATCTTAAACTATCATTCTGCATGATAATGATTGTATGAAGAAGGAAGCAACAAAGTTCTTAGCTCTGTCTTTGTTAAAGAAGCAAGGGCTTCATGTTTCTTTTTGACTGTAAGTTACAATAGTTCATATTTGGCTAATACGTACGAGTGATTCTTGTTGATTGGGCAACTACAATTGAAGAAGAAACAATGATATTGGTCCTAATGTAACCATAGTTTTTTTTACCAATTTCACCCCCTTTTTTGTTAGCAAACAACATTATTATATGTGAAAAAAGAACCAAAAATTAAGAAGGGCCATTTTTTTAAAAAAATAAAATAATTATTTACCTTCGATAATTGTTTATCATAGAAAATTGCGGAGGCATATAACAGCATTAACTTTGAGGTATATGAATTGACAAAATATAAAGTTGTTAAATGATTTTCATATTATAACACGCTTATAGTTATATTTATTTGACAAAACTTGAAGCGAGTTTGATGATAATATTCAATACAGGGGAATATTTTTTGGCAAATGGCAAATGTGTACACAGAAGTGAAAAGCAGGAAAGAGGGAGAAAATGAATTAATTAAGACGTGTGGAGGCGGGGCCTTACATATCTACTCCAACTACATATGCTTACTTAACTATGGAATTTAATGTACATTTCATCCTATATTTTATTTATGTATTCGGAACTCTTTGCAATAAAATATCAGCTATCCGGTTAGAATTTTGATACAAGAGCTTGTTCGTTTATTGGTCTTATATCAATTTTTGTCTCTTGTTTATCTGTAATTGTACCTTCAGATTTCTTGGAAGGCACTTCCCTTTTTCGACATTGCATTGAGTTGGTTGGTTTGATGGGACCTGATTTAGCTTTGGCAGTCTTTGGATACTCCTGATCAAACTATTGCATATCTGTTGTGACTCTCATTAACCTTTATACCTTTTCATTTATCTACTCATAGATGTTCATTAATAGGTGTTTTTCGCTGACTGTCACAAGTTTACTATCACCTTGTTTAAGACTGAAAATAATACTTATCACTGGTGGAGTTATGCATATGAGACCACAACAATAGTTAATATTTCCATCAACTGAAAATTGCAGCAAATTTTTATAAATTTGTTTTTATTTTAACTAAATATTATAATTTTATGTATACATCATTATGGTAAAGTCGTTGATTTAAACCTAACCAGGGTTGACCATTTTTCAAAGAAAGATATAAAGCTCACATTTAATCAACCATTAATGTATGGATAATAATATTAAAGCCAAGTAAGCTAAAGGTCACTATTTAGGAGACTTCAAACTGAAGTCGCATTCTCATTGAACACGAGCTCCAACGGTTCCTTGACTACCTTATAAACAAACGCCACGTCGTAAATGCTAGATGCGAAACGCGCTGTCTAAGGGTGGATCCAGCTGAATGGTCTTTTTCACTGATTAAAAGTCGGCACCGGATTAATAGAACCGGACGGTAAACTCAGCCACGTCTTATATTCTTCTAGAGTAATTACTACATCGAATTTTACAATTAATTTGTGCATCAGCATTAATTTTGGTACTGCAAAATATAGTAGGTCCCATTTATTAAGGGCTCCTTTAATGGTTTAGTATGTTTTATGGGCTCCTTTTGATGCCTCGTACCAGTGGTGTTCTTAGAGATATCATCTTTTGATATATATATGAAAAATTGTAAGGACACATGTTGACATGTGTAGGTAAAACTATAAGGGCACATGTCGTGGGATGTCAGACCAAAGAACATCGTCCTTAACAACAATATCAAACAAATTGTGTTAGAGATACCTATTTGCCACCCAAATTATATGGTTCAGATAATATGAAGTCTTTTACAGATAGATAAATATGTGTTTATTATAAAAGGATGTCGGAACCAAGATCGTCCTTAACAGCAACATCAAAAAAATGTGTTGGAGATACTTTTTGTCACCCAAGTTATATAGTTCGAACGATATGAAGTCTTTTATAGATAGATAAATAAGTGTTTATTAAATTTAAAATAATTTGATTAATAAATAGTATGACATACATAAAATGAGCATGAAACATATCATAATCATATAAAGCATTTTGTTTAACAATTTTGCGTATATTGATTGATGAATCCATCTAAAAGTTGTCTACAACCTCTAAAGATTTGAGTGATTTAGTATTCATTTACACCAATGTAATATGCTACCTCATAAAAAAATCATTAAGTCCGCTAAAATGTAAATTTATTTAATTTAATTTTCACTCTAACTAACGTCACTGATTGTCTCTTGGAAAGGGAAAATTTTATTTAGGGAAAATTATCAAAAACATCTTATAGTTTGGTCCAAATTTCATTTTGCAATCATTGTTTCAACAATTACAACTTACATTCTCAACTTTCATGAAATGTTACAATTTGCATCCTCTTGACTCGATTTTGTGTTTTTGTCGAAAATGTATCACTGCATTTCATCATCGTCTTAAATATTCAAAGTTATAGCCACTTAAATATTTGGGGTGTCAAAATTCCATTTTCCGTAACCGTTAAACTAGAGAATTTCGATACAAAAAATCTAATTTTTATTTTTTAAACATTTGGAATAAATAACTTAAATGGATCTAAATGTAAGTATGTAAGACGATGATCTAATGCGGCGACAAATCTTCGATAAAATACAAAATCGAGCAAAGTGTTATAATTCATGAAAGTTTAGTATGTAAACTGTAGTTTTTCAAACTGAAATTTGGACCAAATTATATGATGTTTTATGTAATTTTTTCATTTATTTTTATAATTAATAGAAAAACAATTAAAGAACATCTTTTGCATTAGCTTGTCAATCTTTTCGACTGCCCAATCGTTTTTCAGCAATTTTGACTCACGAGTATTAGTCTTTTTTGGTATAACTATATATTATATTTAATTTCAACTAACTTCCAACAAATTTAATTATATACATATATATAATTTTAAAACATGTAAAAACATTAAATTCATCAAATTCACACAAAATTATAAAATTTCATGGCAATATTTAAATTTGTATAACTGTCATATCATATTAGTTGCCTAAATGTCATTGGGAAATTTTTCTATGCATCGGATACCCATACACAAACATACATATCAATGTACCTTTATATATGTAGATGTTTGAATGTGTATTGATGTATGAGTCTACCCAGTGCATAAAAGAATTTTCCAATGCCACCTATCAATTGTTAAAAAACTATATTATAATTTTATTGAAATTATTTTAGAGAAAATTTTACACATAAATTTGTTGCAGAAAAAAACTAAAAAGAGAACACTTTTTATAAACTTGAAAGCAGGTGCATGCAAGGTCTTGGTCATTAATTATTGGTACGGTTAATATTTAAAGTTATTTAATGTTGCTTATTCCACTCTTAGTACTAAAATAAAACAACTTTTTATAACCCCTTTTCATTGTTGTCGGATTTAAAGTCATTGATTTTTCAAATTGTAATAATAATAATATATGTATATTTAAGTTTTCCTCACTCATGCAATTCAATGAGTCCAGGTCCTGCAAACATTAACATATATATATATATATGTATTGATGTATGACAGAACCTGTTCTATACAATTCCCCTTCGACGCACATCTATTTCATAAAATATTTGATTTGACTAATAAAAAAAAAGAATCAGATAATTTAATTTTTTTGAAAAAAATTATTTTTATAATTAGTACGTGACTTTTGGTATATTGAGTTACTCGACCTCCCTCAAACCCCGGGTATGTATGTCTGTAGCTATAAATACCAGAAGACCATTTTGCAAACGCAGCCCATAAAACTAATCCACATGATTATTGAACGCATCGAAAACACCATCAACACTTCCGCCCCCGCAACGGCGGCGGAAGGTAGTCCCTCCTCATCTTCCCTATCTCCTACGTCATCAACTTCATCTCCTCCTTCAGCAGCTATTCTCAGCCCATGTGCTGCCTGCAAGATCCTCCGCCGCAGATGCGCCGAGAAATGCGTGCTCGCCCCATATTTCCCACCCACAGAACCACTCAAATTCACAATCGCACATCGAGTTTTCGGTGCTAGCAACATAATCAAGCTGTTGCAGGTATTAAGCTAGGCTTTAAAGTCTAAAATGATCAGAGTGGCGAACCAAGAAATTTGTCGAGAGAATTGGTTTAGACTTTAAATTCATTTCTGTTCAGATGGGTTATAATTTTGTTCAACTTGAGATTTAGACACGATAAGCCCGATTTAGAAACGCGGAAACATCATCTTGCATTATAAGAGAAAGCTGCATATATATTAGACTCAAAATGACACGATCATTTTCCTGCATATAGCTAGAATTTCGTGCATTGGAGTTTGCATGTTTTTTTCTTCCTACGCCCAATATAATTGAGTAATTAATTTTTTTGAACATTAGTAATTAATTTGTTTTAAAATCATATAACGTTTGAAATTTTATTCTTTAAACTTTTTAAACAATCAATAGATTAAATTAATTAACAATTTTAGCATATATTATTCCCAATATGATATTAAAATATAATATTTGCTATTTCTTATCTATATAAATAACCGCTCCATAAAGAGACTTAGAATTAAATGTGGGAATAATTAGGTTTGACTAAACATTTATTTATTCACGCATTTGTACAATTTAAAATAACTACTCTGACTTTACATTTTATTTTGAATAGCCTAATTATTATACAGTGTCACTCAGTCACTTGTATTTAATTTTAGGGTAATTTATCTCGTATCGTTAATTGACATTTTATCGCATGCGGTTTCTATATATACATTTTACACTTATTTTTTGAAAATTGACAATTTATACCATGTGGTTTTCAAAATAGACATTTTACTCCTGTTTGGTTTGCAAAACATAGAGCACTTTCCTTTAGGACGAGTGTTTTCACATATTCACAAACCACATATGCTTAATTACTTAGATATTAACCAATATACCTATAATACATTACAATTCAGGAACTTCCGGATGATCAGAGAGCAGATGCGGTGAACAGCCTGGTATACGAAGCTAATGCGAGGGTTAGGGATCCGGTGTACGGCTGCGCGGGTGCCATTTGCCAGCTTCAAAAACAGATAAGCGAGCTCCAAGCTGAACTGGCCATGGCAAAGGCACAGGTCTTGAACATGCAATGCCAGAATGCTAATCTATTTGAATTAATTTGCAAAGAGATGGAAGCTACACGATATCATGATGACGATGATCAAGGAGTTATGTTGCAACAACCACTACCAAATATTTATTACGAGAATTCGAGTAATTTTTGTTTGGATGAAAGTATTTTTGGGCCTTTGGACATGATTATTTGAAAATCCTGTCTTGGAATAATCATAATTATATATATTCAATTTCCATTTTATTTATTTGGGATGTGTTTTGAAGTGAAATATATATCTGTGATACGGAATTAAAATACTTTATTTGTAATAAACGTCGCTTTTTTTTATGACGGAAGAACTCGTTGCTGCTATATATATATATATTTTTGTGCTCACCGAATAAGCCATCGTACTACCGTAACAGCCAACAAATCACCTCGTCCACAGTGAATCAATTGGCCTGAAAAACGAACGTTTTCTATCCAAGGCTTTTGGCCACTCTTGACTTATGGATGCCGTTAGAATATTTAGTTGAGTCCTTTGTCTCCTGGACATGCTACAACTATTATGGTCATACTAGTGAAACTTTGCATTAAATGTTAATATAAAATATACTTTTATATATAATAAATTTTTTGGTGAAATATAATGACGTTGAAGTAATTTTTTCTATTTAAAGTTAATGTTTGAAATTCTAATTTAGTATTCTTATATTATTTTAAATAATGGTAGTATGAGAAAGTGGAATTTTGGGGGAAAAATTGATATGTGATGATAGACTAAAAATAGTTAGTCTAACCATGGGGGAGCCACCTTATTGGTTAGGGTGGGCCATGCAATATTTTTTTTTAAAAAGTAGTGTTAAATTTTAGAATTTTAGTTTTTTAACATAATCCTCTAAATCATGATAGCTATTTAGCCCTATCTAACCAGTTCAGCTCCAGGTAATTTTGAATCCTGGCTATGCCCCTGATTCTAATGTTCTCTTACTTTATATATAGTATCTTTTTAAGAGTAAAATAGTAATATTAAGAAGATAATACAAGGGGTACTCAAAGTCTAAGTAGGAATTCATCACAAGTTTTAAAGTATTATCGCAGTCTTGGAAATGAATAAGGATACCATGTGTTATATTCGTTTGGCAAATTGGTTGTGAATAAGTCAAATATTAAGTGACAAAAAGCTAATTATTAGCATATTTCTTCAGTAGTAAGTCCAAATACAATCAAGAAAATGCAATATTGACTTTTAAGCATGCATCAAATTATTCAAACATGTTCTTAATTTGAATCAAGAATTGACAGTTTACGAACTAATACCCTAAATTTCATAAACATCAACTAGTTCCATCTTGACTAGCTATTTATATGAAAATGACATATTTGGAAATTATATATCATTTTCTTGCACGAGAAACAGGAGGTTAAAATTGTCAAAGAATTAATACCTAAATAATTTTTAATGAGAAAATTATATATTTTTCAATAGGTAGATTTATTTATCTAATATTATGTGATGGTTAGGGTGAGCCTTGACACAATAGTTAAAGTTGCTACAATATGACATTGGAGGCCATGGGTTCGAGTCGCGAAAATAATCTCTTAAATTGCAAGAGAATGCTGCGTATCGGCATGACCCATTCCCAAACCCTACACATAGTAGGAACTTAGTGCAACGGATTTATCTTTTTTTTTTATGTGATATTTGAATTCCATCCAAAAAATATTAAGTAGGGGGTATTCAGTATTGTAACTAATTAGGATGGAATCAATGGGAACAAGAAGACTACTTGTTGGAACTTGAAAATATGCTGTATAAAATTATGAACAAATAGTTAAAGTGAAGACAAGAAGAGTTGGGTATACAAACTTTAAAGCTTTTAATTAACCAATGTTTTTCCACCCTAATTCGCACCAGAAATCATTTATTTCTTTTGTTATTTTGCCACTTTCTTCCACATTGTAGCAGTCTTTTTAATCGACTTTGGTCTCCTCTTCCTACATGAAACTTAAATATTGCCACCTAATTTGAATCATTTGAACGTCACTATTATCGATGTTATAAATAATTCATTTTATATTACTCATATTCTATTGTATGGACAAAATATAATATAAATTATGGCACAATAACGTAATTTGTAGTCCGCATCTCGGTTGAGTAGTTATTTCTCCTATCCTTGGATAAGAATCTCATTGATCTATCCCAAACGAATAACGACAACCAAACCGTAGTTTGTTCTTAAAACTCCCATTTTCTATAGTTATCTGTTAATAATGATTGAATTTTCCTGTTGTTAATAAGAACACCAAATGTTTTGAAAAAAAAAAAAAAAGAGGGAAAAGAAAAAAAAATTGAAGTGCATATGAGATTCGATTGACTTTTGAAACCCAAACGCGGAAACATTGTAGAAAAATTTGGGGCCAGCTCAAGACAAAATCCATACCTTAAAAGTCCCAACAAGTGTTTCCTTTTTCCTTTTAAATATTTCTTTGAAACTTGAATTTTCCCTTTCACACGGTGGTTAATCTCCATTTGACATTTATTTGTAAGTTTTACCCTTAGAATACAATTAATTTAATCATTTCTTATTTGAAATCTTATATCATAGTTCAATGATAAAGATTTTTGAAATTCTCCCATCGAAAAAAATGACCTTGTCCTCATGAGAAACTTAAATAGTCACACGATTGTATCTGTATCATATGGAATTTTTTTAAAAAAATAACAGTTGAGAGTACCATGTCACACATGGTTCGCAAAAATGATCGTTCTGAAATGGGAATGATAACTGCCACGATAAAGTTCCATGCTAGAATATAACAATGATTTCACGACCATCATGGAACGGAACGACGATTTCGCAGCCGGGATCGGATGTTGAGGAACATTTCTAATTTTTTTTTTTTTTTCACTAACAATTTATCCAAATTATCTAATTATTACTTTTGTAGTTTTAAAACTTCAAGACAATAATCACGACTATTCCTTAAAATATCAATGGAACTAGAACAATAACATCCACTACCGTCTCAGTGAACCATATCGTGCCATATGATGCGGATACAAGATTTGTCTCGATGGGTGGCAACTTATTGGATTTTGGATTTGTGTTGATGCGACAAAATTGTTTAGAAAAATTATACATAAAACTATATATATTTTTAATTTGATAAGACGATATCTAGTACATTCCCACTGATTCCTGGTCGTCATCTTATTGATTCACCCTATCGCTTGGCGTTTCTGACTGGAACAAGTTGAACATGACCAATAGAATTTTTCTTTATCCAGGTTAACATGATCACTTGAACGATGTCAATTTAGGGAACAAAAAGGTCAAATTTGGATGATACACGGTGAGCATGGACTACCCATGGAAAAATATCCCCTGCCTGCAGTTATTATATGCTATTCTTTACAAAAAAATACAGAAGAAATACTTTACTATTTTTGCAGGATTGGTTCACCGGTTTCTTTGTTTTTGTCCATAGCTTTTTTTGCAAGCTCATAGCCAGAAAAATTCATGGCACTCAAAGGGGCGATCCCAAAAAATCGAGACACGGCACCTTTGAATAATCCAAGGGGACCTTCGTGGTGTAAAATGGAGAATGCAACCAATGATAATGTTGCATTTCGACCAGGAGGAGCGGTCATCGTTCTGGTTTTTATAACATCGAATGGAGTTGTTAAAACAGCAGCTAGGCCACCAGATAAAGCACCCACAGCTATTGTTTCCCATGGTTCTAGCTCCCGTTCTAGTAGTTTCTGGGCAGCCTGAAATCATATGGATTGGAGTTTTACATACGGATAAAATGTGTCATAAACTTGGTATATAGTTTGAATCATGAATAAAGAAACTCGCAACTGAGTTTTCGTGGATGAAGGTGTGAAGGATGGACCGAGTGGAGAGACTGGCTGCGCAGTCAGCCCCTCAACTTCCTTTAACTCACACCTTCTTTACTTGTTAAACCATGAGTAAAGAAACATGCAACTAAAAGTTTGTGGTTCCATAATCCCAGTTCTGTACTCAATTCAAACTTCAATCAATCAAGACATGGGAAAAGCACATTATCATTGGTTAAGTTTCATTTATTATATATCTTTTGTTGTTTGTAGGACGATACATTTGCCACCGTTACAGGATAGACTGACAAAATTAATATTTCGATTAATTAATTAAAGTGACAGATTCAAGGTGCTGGATCCCGAAAATTCTACGGAAGCAAAACCATGCCAAAAACATACAAGACAACGTTGTCAAAATATATAACTTGATATCAAGATGAACTCGTACCTTCTTTGATTCAGCATAAATTCCCACGCCTGCAACATAGAATGGAATCTCTCGGAAGAGTGTTGCACCAGTCCCACGGAAAAAACCCCCGAGACCATCTTGCTGCAAAGTTCCGACAATGGCTTCCCCTACATTGTTGAATAGACCAGCCTGCAACCTTTGCTTCAACACCTCACATGGTATCCGAGCAGCTGTTCCGACGAAAGTGCTACAAAATGATGCTATTGATTGAACCTGAACACCACACTCTTCTAGTTTATACACGAATTGAGAAGAACGGATGAAATTGAAAATAGAAAGAAAGACCTATCACCTATGCAGCATATCCTCAAACCACCCAAGCTTAACCGGTTCCAAATGAAAATAAAAGGAACAATTTTAACTGCATTCCTTTTGGTATTGGAACATAAAATACATCCACGGTTAACGAAATAACAATGCTGATTTCAAAATCATCTGAGTAGGCAAATTAAATCAAAAACATCTTTTAACTAGACTTCCACAAATGAAGAAATTAGCACAAGCAAGAATTTGTGAGTCACAATAAATGTATGCATACTTGTAATTCTGGAAGTGTTCGTGCAACATTTACTAAAAAAAGCTTGCTTGCTTCGAAGATTCCAGTTCGCAAACCATGGCTGCACTATTCATCAAATTAGTGAGGTCACATCACGGATCAGAATATATTTGTTATGTACTTATTGGCCTAGTTCATCTCTTTAGTCACAGTTTATTTCATGGATCTGTTCCTTACAATCAAAAACTAAACAACTAATCCTCAAAAAATCGCCCATATAAACAAGCTTGAATTGTGCATTTATTTATTCGTTTCTCAAGATTTTACCTTAATTGTATCAACAGGATGCAATAATGAAGTGGATAATGCACAAGAAAGGCCACCAGCCAATGCTGATTTTAGAACACTGCCAGCCGGTATTTCCACAGGTGGAGGAACGGCAACCAAAGTAGCAGCTTCAAACCAGATACTTCTTTATATCACAAAATAAGCCCGGGTTAGTAGCTGTGGACAAAACAAGGCTCCTATCTACAAAATCATGATACTAGACATACTCTTGGATATATGAAGTAACATCATCTTACGGAACATTTAATGTTATACCAAAGTCTGGATGATCCATAGTGAAAATATGAGTGGTGCACTTTCTAATGACACCCTTTCTCTCAGAAGATGATATAAAAGTAAAACCTTAAATTACCGTGGGTCCTGTTGAAGCTGATCTGATGGGAGCAAAAGCATAAAATTTCTGAAATGACCGTAAGATATAGATTCTTCAGTGTTGTCAATAAGAAATCGCATCATGGCAACAGCATTATCTTCATTTGCGGGAAGTCCTGCATTCTTCAAAGATTCCAAGACTTCACTTTTCTTTAGTGTCCCTGACTTACTCAAACAGAGACTTGTATAAGCCCTAAGAATGGTTGGTTCTTTCTGTTCCATCAAAGATAAGAACTGTTTCCAACCAAAAGATTTCGAGAACAAATGATTCCTAGCACGGCGCATAAATTCAAGAGCATATCTCTTAGGCAGTTTTCTCTTTCTCATAGCAACTTCAAGATCATCCAGAGTAACTTGCCCATCACCATCTCTATCCAACTCCTGGAAAAACCTCTTTCCTGGAGAACGAGAGAGATGTATTGAGAATCTCAATGAGACTCATTTTGAAGGATGTTGAATTTTTTTGGACTACAAACGGTGAAGGAAATAATATTCTGAATATCATTATATGGCATACAATCTATATCCTGAAAATCCCCTGCCTATTTGCAATATAACTTTATCGAGTACAATTTAATAACCTTCAACAAAATACTCAATACAGGACATCACTAGATAGATGAGTAAAAACTAACCACCGGCCCCCTTCTACAAGATCTTCCGCCATTGAATACTCTATTTTATGGTTAAATGCTACTCAATATGTTAGTAAAGATATATAGCTTCGATCACATGTTCGAAACCTTGATATGAGGGAGAAGTATGCTTAATAGACTAGTTTACCTTCAGCTTCTGTGTATCTGAAAAAATCCTGTACTGAGAAAAGTTTCTTCCTGTCAGGATGGTCTTCTTTTGCTGGTCTCCCCATCTGAGGCATAAACTCGATTAATCCATAAATGATACAGTACATAGAATTGACCTCAAACGCTGGACGGATAATGGAATACTTAGTAATCCGTTGGCCAAATTTTGCAATGTAGCGCCTCCTTTATCTTGTTGATTAACTGCATTACTAATTCTCTCATCCCCTAAATCGTCTACAGAAAAGGTATTTCGATCATACCAGAGGGCATCCCTCCAACTCGGGTAAAATTCAAGTTCCACAAAAAACCATTCACATCTGCTCTTTTACCTTCTAAAATACTAAAAAGAGCCTTAAAGTGGTCAACCTGATTGATGGGAGTAGGAGGCGAAGCTTTGTGCTCGATATTCTTACACGCATTTTCTGAAACAGCCCCATCGATCTTTGGAAAATGACTCAACTGATCGACGTAATCCCGATAAAGTATTCTAATGACAAATCTTTTCTTTCTTTAACCTCTGACTCCTGGTGTTTGATTTCACTAGAAACACAAGGTTTCATTTCCACTCGTACCCTTGACTCACAAGAAAAGGTATCACCATTGCTTGTCCGAAATTGAGTTCTCCCGAACTTGAATGGCGTGGGGGAAGCCGTGAACAAAACCGTTAATTAAAAACGACCACGCCACCTCGAATGGTAAGCAATTTACATCCTCTTTTCCACCATTAACTCTTCCATATCTCTGTTTCAGACCTTTCTTAGGTACACTCAAAAAATAATTCTCAACACCATTATCGACATTGTTATGCGCATCATTTACCCATTTTTCCCGAAAAATTCCAACGAATATCTTCGTCTGAACTTTCCCTTTTATTCCCCGTTCATCACTATTTACATCCATATAATGACCGGTACTCGCACCACCCTTTCTTTTCACATTTAACTGAGATGCAGCCAGCTCCATATTAGAACTATCAACACTTTCATTCAAGTTCCCATTCACAGAAACCCCATTAAAGCAAAGGTCGAAATTCTTCGCAACCGTACGGAATTCAAGAGGCGAAACAACATTCTTAAGAACCTGAATCGAATTCAAGAATGATTCCAATGTGTCATTCCCCGGAATCATCATCACTTATACCCTATTTCAATAATGCATGAAAAAATCCAACAAGTCGAAACAGAGTCCCAACAAAATCAGCACTCAATTTTTCCAAAAAACAACAACAAAAATCAAGAAAATCGAAATGAATGAAAACCCACCAAAGAAAGACGACACCTTTTCAATTCATACATCTGCGGGAATACTTCCGTGAGGTGTTGTCAAATCTTGATGCATGTCTGCGTGTGTACAGTACACATATATTTACACATGTAAAATATGTATGTGCACTTGGAATTTCTGGCTGAAATTTAAGCATGAATTTGCGTTTCTTGCACGTCTGCACTTGCTGTGCAGGAGAGAGAATAATCGGATAATGATGTTTTTTTCTTTTTTTCTTTTTTTGAAATGGATAATGATGTTTTGAGTCACCAAAGAAATTAATTTTACAGAGAAAAGGGAAGTTTATGAGGCTATCGGGTGAGGATTTTTCAGATTTTACATATTCCAAGTCTGACCCAACTGAGGAATGATCAATAATTTGCTGGGAAGAAGACGATGTTCTTTTGTCCTTTATATTAATTTAAAATATAAATAAAATTTATTTTAAAAAAAAAATGAAATATTAAAAAAAAATTTCGGCAGTCGGGCCTTTTGGATGAGTGCATACATCAACAAAAAGTTTACTTTGTTACTTGAAATTTTTTTCAGATTCAAAATTGACTTGAATAAAGATATTGGTGAGAACCTTGATGTGGTTATTAAATTGATTCAAGATATTAAGTTAACTGGAGATAGGAATATTGATGATTATACTCATATTGTGCTTTTAAATGCTATTCCTGATACCTATAGTGATGTCAAATCTGCTATTAAATATGGTAGAAATTCTATTACGCTTGACACTATGATTAATGGTCTTAAGAGTAAAGAATTAGATTAAAAGTGGACAAAGGTAGTAAGCAAAATTCAGATGAAGTTATGCATGTTAGAGGTATGTTTCAACATAGGTATAACAAGACTATGTCTAAGTCTAGGCCTAAGAACAGAAAGTGTTTTAACTGTGGTGATCCTGATCACTTTATTAAAGACTGTCCTAAAAAGAAAAATCAGAAACAAAATGATAACAACCAATCTTATGAACAAGTGAATCATGCTTCCTCATCCGGTGAAAACTCGGATGATATCTTTATGGTGACTGATTTATGTGATGCTGTGACTTCTGTGCATTCATCTACTGTGTGTGAAAATGAATGGCTAATTGATTCTGGTTGCTCTTATCACATGTCACCATTTAGAAATTTGTTTTCTAATTATAAAGAAGTTGAAAATGGTTATGTTTTTATGGTTGATGAGAAACTTTGTAAAGTTGCTGGCATGGTGATGTTTACTTGAAATTTGATTCTGGTTATTCTATTACTCTAAAAGATGTGAGACATGTTCCTACTTTGTGCAATAATTTGATGTCTTGTGCTGCTTTAGAATCTGGTGGTCTTGAGGGTAGATGGGGAAATAGAGTTATGAAAATCTTAAAGGGTTCTTTGGTAGTTTTCAAAACTGAAAAGAAAAGAAATCTTTATGTTTGCAAAATTGAATCTGTATATGATAATGTGAATTCTATGACTTGACTGATTTGTGGCATAGAAGATTAGGTCATATGAGTGCTAAAGGTCTAGAGATTTTGCATAAAAAAAGTTGTTTTGGTAAAGACAAGTTGTCTTGCATGCCTTTCTGTGATTCTTGTGTTTATGGCAAACACAAAGAGTTAAATTCCCGATTTCCCCTTCTCCTAATGTGACTAAGAGTTCTGTGATTCTTGAGTACTTGCATGCTGATATGTGGGGACCCTCTAGTGTTCCTACACAAGGTGGTAATAGATATTTCAAATCTGTGATTGATGACTTTTCTAGAAAAGTATGGGTTTTTCTAATGAAAAATAAATCAGATGCTTTCGAAAAGTTTCAAAATTGGAAGATTTTAATTGAGAACCAAACTGGTAAAATGATTAAGAAACTTAGGACTGATAATGGCTTGGTGTTCTGTTTCTGTGTTTGACGATTTGTGCAATGAATCTGGGATTCAAAGGCACGAGACTGTTCCCTGTACCCCTCTGCAAAATGGTGTGGCTGAGAGGATGAATATGACTCTCCTTGAGAAAGTTAGAAGTATGCTTGCATCTTCTGGCCTCTCAAAGAAGTTTTGGGGTGAAACTGTTGTGACAGCTGCTTACTTGATAAATAGATCTCCTTCTGTGCCTTTAAATGGTTTGTGTCCTGAATCTGTTTTTGTTGGTAAAGACTTGTTTTTTCTAATCGTAAAGTGTTTGGTTGCTCTGCTTTTGTGCATAGGAAAAGTGATAAACTTGAACATGGATCTACTAAGTGTGTCTTTCTAGGTTATCCCGAGGGAGTTAAGGGATATAGACTATGGCTATGAAGTGAGCCTGGTTTTAAAAGCATTATAAGTATGGATGTAATTTTCAATGAGTGTGAAATGCCTTGCTTGCTTCCTTCTGTGCCTGTTGATGAGTCTGAGTCCAGTGCTACTCCTAGCAAGGTGGAGCATTTGTTTGATGTGCTTCCTGTTAATGATAACAATGTGCCTTTTGCTGAAAATCATGTGAACTTGCCTGTTAATGAACCTGAGATTCATGAAATGCCTGAAAATCATTATATTGTTGTTGAACATGAACATGTTGTGCATGATGAATTGGTTGCTGATGAACAAGAAGATTTGCATGATTATCAATTGACCAGAGATAGGGCTAGGAGAAACATAAGACAACCTGCTAAGCTAAGTGACTTTGATCTTGCTTCTTATGTGTTCAATGTGTTTGAATCAGTTTATAACCGTGAACCTAAAACCTACAATAAAGCTTTGAAATCAAAAAATGCTAATGACTGGCTGTGTGCTATGAAAGAAGATATGCATTCTTTGATTGTGAATCATACGCGGGTTCTTGTTCCTAAACCTGTTAATTGCTCTGTTGTTGATTGCAAATGGTTGTTTAAGGTTAAGAATAAAAATGATTCTGTTAGGTTCAAAGCTAGACTTGTAGTTAAAGGTTTTACTCAAAAAGAAGGTGTGGACTTCACTGAAATTTTTGCTCCTGTAGTTAAGTTCACTACTGTGAGAATTAAGCTTTCTCTTGTTGCTCAATTTGACTGGGAACTTATACAAATGAATGTAAAAACTGCTTTTCTGCATGGTGACCTTGATGAAAAGATTTATATGAAGCAACCTGAAGGTTTTATTGATTCTAAAAACCCTGTGTGAGACCCCGTTATGTTAAACATATTATAAGGTGCAATTAAGAGAACTAACCATACTTAATTAGAATGTTAAGTCGTGTTGATATCCTGAGCTTAAGTTACAATACCAAAAGTTCAAAAGTAATTTTTCATATTCCTAGCAATAGGTACAATTCATAGCTTTACTCTACCACTTGTAGAAACTACTCAAAATAAATCTCTTTTCTGCTAATCCCATAGCACTTCTTAAGGCTCAACGTATCAACCCCGACCCTGATTCTCCGTATCAAATGCACCTACAAAGACAACCCCCAACACATGAGCACATAGCTATTCATATACAACACAATATGAATACATAAAGCGTAAATGCATAAATTATAAATACAAAGCACTTCCTGTATTTCCAAGCATTTACAACACCCATTGGTTGTCCCTGTACCATAACTCCTAATAAACACATTATATGAAATTATGGATCCTTTAATAATATCATGACATATCACCTCTTTCTTCACACAGTTTTTTGAGTCATATATCAATAGTTATTTTAATGCTTCATCGCTTCATAATCTCAAAAACAAGCGGTATCTCATCCTCGCTTCTTCGTACAAGCGGTATCTCATCCTCGCTTAGTACGGTATACCCCGCCTCCATGTGCAAGCGAGCCTCCCCCCTCCCGCTCCACATTTTTAGCGGTCAAGCGTAAGCATTAAAATCTACACTGTGATCTCTCTTGACTCGTGGAATACACCTCTTTATTCCAAATCACAATATGCAACAACAATGCATAATATGCAACAACAATGCATAATAACATGTATCATACTCTTAATGCATCACATTGCATTCATCATGTGTCAAATAGACAAACATAAAGTACATGTTACCGTTGGGATGCCCGTACGTCGCTTACGTACCTTTCCAAAATGTAGTATGTTGCGGGACTCTATCCCCTGCGTTGTGTAGCTATCTGTGAAGGCTCTACACCAGTGTACAACACAATATTAGATGCCAATTTATAGTCCAAAATCAAAAATTCAACAAAATATCATTTTTTTCATAATTCTGCCTCTGGCGATCGATCGCTACCTCGAGGCGATCGATCGCCAGACTTCACTGGCCCATGGCGATCGATCGCGCCATTCATGGCGATCGATCGCCTGTCTTTGATTTTGGCTACTGGCCTTCGGCGATCGATCGCCACATGCTCTGTGCGCGATATTTTCCAGAATTCTCTAACACTGATTTTCATACCCTTCGATCTAACATGTAAAACATACAACATGCTCAAACAATATGCTAGCAGCTATAATACACTACCCTGAGTGTATTCATATAAAATATATACCCCAAACGCAAACCCACATGCATTAAAATTGCCCATTTACATCAGTACTCAACCAACTTTTCTGAAAAACAGAGCATTGTCTTCCTGCCCAGATTTTCGAGTACCCACTTGCAAGCAATTAAATCTACCACATAAGTCATGAAGTTTGCTCGAATAAAAACGCCAAGGGCTTCACGAAACTACCATGTATGTACTCAAACCAAAGGTTTACCAAAAGCCTAGCTAACATGCATGATAACACCTTCACAATTTCACTCCCATCCCATATTTTCCAGAAAAACAGGGCACACACTTTACCCAGATTTTCGAACACTATACTTTACATGCTTAAATTCTTCACATAAAATATGTATCATGCTCAAGGAAAAATACTGGAAGCTTCATAACAACACCATGTAAGCATTTAAATCGAAGGTTTTAAGAAACCTAAGTTAATATGCCATTTTTTACACCAACAAAAGCATGAACTTAAACAACTTAAATTCAAAACCAGAACATGGTTTCTCACCCTTCTTTGCTCCGATTTTTGGAAGGCTTCAAGGCAATAAAAATGGTTGGACTCCTTCCTATCTTGCTCAGCAAGTGTTGGACGAATTTTGGGAGAGAAAGGGTGGGATTTCAGACATGGAAAGGTGGAGTGGGAGATGGGACAAGTGGTATGGGTGAGCAGCTGGCAGCAGGGTATGGGTCAAGGGGGTGGTTGGGTGGTGGGTTATGTGATGTGTTATGTTTTGGTCCCGGTATTTAGCACGATGTATTAAAATATCCTCACATGATATTTATAATATTTTCTCAATAAAATATTTCAACTCCCGTTTAAACATGCTTCACCAAAGCAAATAACACACACCCCAAATAATCATGCCACAACCCCAAAGTCCCAACATATAACACATGCACCCTGACATGCATTTCCCAATATTATTAATTCAACACAAAGAATTAATACCATAATTTTCACAAATGATTAATGTTTAAATAACACCTAATCATTTCGGGGATTTCACACCCTGAAAAATTGTGTTTGCTCAAGAAATCTTGTATGGTCTAAAGCAATCTCCTAGGCAATGGAATAAGAAGTTTGATGAGTGCATGATTTCCTTAAAATTTAAAAGAAGCTCTTATGATCATTGCTTGTATTTTAAGGATAAAATATATGTGTCTATATTCCTGTTGATTTATGTGGATGATATCTTAATTGCTAGTCCCTGTTTGAAATCAACTGAGCATGTTAAGAAATGTCGAAGTGAAAAATTTGGCATGAAATTCTTAGGAGATGCTGGAAGAATATTAGGTATGGATATTGTGAGAGATAGGAAGATGTCAACTATCTACTTGAACCAAACTTCTTATGTTGAAAATATTTTGAAGAAATTTTCTATGTTTGATGCTAAGCCTGTTATTGTGCCATTAGCTGTTCACTTTGTGTTGAGTAAAGCTCAATGTCCAAAATTTGATTTTGACTTTGATTCTATGAAGAATGTGCCTTATTCAAATGATATAAGATATGTTATGTATTTGATGGTTAGTACTTGGCATGATATAGCTTATGTTGTTAGTTGCTTAAGTAGGTTTTTGCCTAACCCTAGCATGTTGCATTGGAATGCTGTTAAATGGCTGTTGTCTGTAGTTGTTAAACTCAAAGGTTATGCGTTTAATCATGCTGATAAGTGTACAAAGTGTTTGTCCCTTAGTAAGTTTCAATCATATTTAAAAATTTTAAAATTTGATACTGGTGATTGATGCATGTTTAGTCCCCTGGTTAGTGTTTTATAACCTGCTGTGTGCTCGCCATAGAACTGTTACCCTGGTTACTTTCCCACTTTAACTTGTTGTGTGCTTGCTATTGTTTTCTTTGTCTTTACTTTGTGTTTTGACAGGAACTTGGTCCACACAATTACTTTGTGTATTGTGGGACCATAAGGCGATGATAATGTCTGCTTGTATGTTTTCCTTACGTCTGAAGATAAATCTGTATTGGGCCAATGTGGAGATTTGTTGGGTATTGTGGCCCAATTAGTTAAGCCCATCATTAGTCCCTTATTTAACCTAAACTAATCCCTAAGTCTGAAAAAAAACGCCTCTCTCACGTTTTTTGTTTGTCTCCCACCCTTGAACTCAGATTTCTCTCACATTTCCGTCTGAACTTTTGCTGGTGATTCCCGGTTGGGACTTTGTGTCCCGTTCGTTCCTTGTCCAAGTGCTGTGTGTGCTTGGTGGTGGTTTTCTGTCAGAGTTCTTTATGCACTTGGGTTCAGCGGGTTAAGCGTGTAGTCGTTTGGTTAGCTTTGTGCTCCGGTGAGACGGCAGATTCACGGTGGTACGGTGGTTCAGTGTGGTGCGGTGGTTCTCAACGGTGGTTCTGTTCGGGCAGGAGTGTGGTGTTGGGTGTTGCATTCACCTTCCGGTCTTTACCTAGGTTTCTCTCGGTGACGTAGATTGGGAAAAACAGCAGATTTGAGCCTGACTCGATATCCTTTTGAGTTTACTATTATTTTTGTATTGTGTGTATTTGTATTTGTTTTGCAGGTACACACGACGATGCCAATGTGGATACCCTCCTAACATATATGATAAACTTAAATATAAGGAAAGGAACTTCTAATTTGATGTGAGTTTATTAAAGTTATATTCTATAATTGATATTAGACTAAATCTTCCATTTATGATTCTCATGTATTCCTCAATTATTAGGAGGAAAAATATTATCGAGCAATAGTTGTATTGTTCTATTATAATTAGATATAGTTTTATCAAAGCGTAAACGGTTGATTCTACAAATTTTAGGTCGGTGATTTTTTGGGAATGGATTATCGGAGAACAATAATTGTTCATATTGCAGGTGTGAAAATATGTTGTTTAGGCTAATGATTGGTTTAAGAAATTTAAATTATACAATCACTATCAGTTATTTTGGTGAAATGATAAACATTCTATATTATATTTTGTTTAGATGATTCTCACTGGAAAATATCTACATGCAATTATTGCAATATTTTTTTTTGAAAATGTTACGGCCTAAATCCAAATTCCTTTTATGAAGAAACTAAATTTAAATTCATTTCATCACCTACTACAAATGAAACTCATCAGTTTTTTGTTCATTCAAATGTTTGGTCAAAATTTGATTTCACCAATTTATTATGACCAAACTCATTTGAAAAAGGATCACTACGGGACTCTAACACAAGTCTTCCCTAACGGATAGTGAGCTTTTACCAAACGAGATAAGCCAAAAGCTCATATAATTTCTAATTCTTACATATTTCAAATGAAATTATAATATCATACTCTCTCATGCAAAAAAATTATTAAGGTTTGCCCACAAATCTCGATTAAAAATCTCCGATATTCATGAGATTGTAGAAGTAAAACCAATCAATTTGGAAGAATTTAAACTTCAAGAAACAATGGTCTACAAAACATGAACTCCCTCGTCCACTTTACAACCATGCATCCTCAACAAAAACACAACATCCCCTATCACTCCGCTGATTTTCCATTCCTGATTCGTTCGTCTTTTTAAGAAAAGACGAATGAATCCGACGATCCCAACCCCGACGGCCTGTTCAACCGTGACATCCTCATCCGTCTCCTCCCAAATACCGCCACCCACCCCTTCAAACATACTCGAGGTCAGCTTGATATCGGCTCAAGACCTGGCCGCCATCACGAAATCCATGCGAACGTATGCAACGACATGGATCCACCCGAACCGTAAGCTCACCACCCGAACCGATCAAAATGGCCACACAAACCCTACTTGGAACGACAAGTTCTCATTCCGTGTTGACAATGAGCTCCTCATGTCGGAAAAAGTGAGCCTGACCGTGGAAATCTACACGGTTTCGTGGTTCCGCGATGTCTTGGTGGGCACAGTTCAGGTTCTAATCAACGATCTCATCACCCCATCGGCTCGAATGTCGCAAAACCACCCGAAAAACACGCGTTTTGTTGCCCTACAAGTCCGCCGACCATCCGGCAGCCCACAGGGCATACTCAACATGGGAATCGCCCTACTTGACAACACAATGAGAAGCATGCCATTAAACAACTATCCAAGCGATGCAATACCGGAAAAACTGAATCCTCTCAGCCTGCAACAGCATAAAAATGAATATGGGGAAGAACAACATAGAGAACTTACTTCAAGAATCCAACTGTGGCGTTCATTAAGCGTGGGGTCTGAGGTTAACAACGAGGATTTTCCATTAAAGCCCGGACCCTTGAACAATGGATCAATATGCAATGGTTCCACCGTAAATGGGTCCGAAGCATGTTCTGATATCGGCCCATCTGCTTCAATCGTGGCAGCTGAGTTAGCCAAGAAGTCGCAGCCACCATTAAATCCCAAGAAAGTGCATAGAACTGCACAAGATATTGAGGAAACAGGCAGCTCCATTCTCGAGGACTTAACAATTGAAGAAGCAAAAGCGAAAGGGTATAGATTTACTTCAAGAAGAGAAAGATGGAGGAAGGAAATGAATCCAGATGAAAAGAATGATGTAGATAATGATTTTGATCGGTCCGATAATAGCATCAGACATTCACGTAGGAATTCGGATGGAGGACTCTTTTCGTGTTTTGGGAATGCGTATGGGATCGAGTTCACTATCGTGTGCGGGGCGAGTAATAATGCGAGTAGTAAGAAACTCATTGATAGCAAGAGTAGAAAGAAGAGATCAAGTGAGGCCAATTCAGCTTAGCTCATTGATTATCAGGGACGGACGCAGCTAAGGGGTGCAGACGTAGCAGTCGATTTGGCCACACCAAGTTCGCCTTCTTTTTCTACGACTTTGCTCATATGTTTTCATATTATTATAGTGTTCCCTATTGTTTAAAGTCTATTCATTTGCATTTTTTTCCTGAAAGTTTGAATTTTTTTTTTTTTAAATTGTTGTTTACTAGTGGTTGAATCTACCTTTTATAAACAGAGTAGACAGTTTAATAAAGTTCGAGTCTTGGACTTTCTTGTCTTCTATTTTGCACTTTTTTTACAAGTCAATTTTATATAAACTAAACATTAAGGGGCGCTAAAAATCTCAGTTTACAATAATCTAGATTACACTCGTAATAGAGCAAGACTCTACTTGCAATCATGTGATTTATCTAGGTGTGGTTGACATGCTATTGCGTCAACACGGGTTTACCCAATGTGCATCATAATGATAACGGTTGCGGGTTCATCGTCATAAAAAAAAACTTTGCTTGCAATCCAAACCACCAAACAAATACTCAAAAAGAAGCTATACAATCATTATTTGAGTAAAAATTGAACCACCCTCCAGTAGCCGAGAACCATTGCCAAGTTTTAGTTTACCTCCTTAAGATGCTGAAATATTTTTCAAACAATACAGTGCCTCGACGCATCAAAGATTTTCTCTATTCACCCCAAACTAGTTTGGGATCAAAGCATGACGATCTCTTGCATTTTCCTTTCTAATCTTGAGGCAGGCACATGTCATTGTTCTCCCAGAAAAAAAAAACAATAAATATGAAAATTCATTATTCAAGAGAAATGGAATGTAATTTAATGGAGACTGTGAATTATGGTTTCCCAATCTCCATGCAGTAAAAAATTCAAATGGGCTTGAATTATAAACAAAATAAGGCATTTTACTTCCCCCAAATACACTTTTTTTTTTTTTTGAAACTGAAAGAAACTGGTATTAACCAAGGCTTTGGATGTCTTTAAGTACAACACAACTTAAAAACAACGACTATAATCACAAGAAATAGACAAAGTACCAACACCCATTGCATGAGCAGCAAGAGTATGAGCCACAGAACTTGCAGAACGTCGGCAATGAGAAATATGAAAATCAGATTCTGAGTCACAAAATTGGTTAATGAAGTTAATAATAGAACCATGAGGATGCCAAATAATTTTTTTTTCCTGAAATAGCAACGACCACATTCAACGCATCTGATGCCAATAGGCCATGATGCCAGTTATGGAGATGAACGAGGAGAATACCTTCTCTAACAGCCAGAAGCTCAGCAGTAAACGCAGAGAAGATGCAATGGATAATTCTAGTGTGTGTTAGCAACACAATACCATAAGCATCCCGAACTACCACACCTATCACATAACAAGCCGATGAAGGCGGGATAGAGGCATCAACGTTGATCTTAACTGAACCCAATGGAGGAGATCTCCACCGAAGAAGCCGAGACAGAACAGCCACAGGTGGAGTTAGAACTACCTTTTGTGACCCTAAAAAAGACTCCAACAATCTATTCACGATAAAAGGTCATTATCGGCACGATGATGAAACGCAATCTGATTTCGAGCCATCCAAGTACTCCAACAACTTACCAAACACCATGACCCATTGCCATAAATCTAGTAAAGAATATCCACGAAACTTAACAAGTAAAAGCCAAAAACTAGATTAGTTTCGGAACCTTGCGTGCCCCTTTACAAAGCCAAAACGTTTGAAAACAAGTTTCTGAAACCAGTTTACATTTTGGACATAACAAATCAACAGACACCCCTCGTTTAACTAATTTGACACAAGTGGGTAAGGCCATCTCCAACCCAAAAGTACATTTTAGTGTAAGTTTTGCACGTGCAATTTCTGCACCAAACACAAATATAATAAATTTTAAATTTAATAATTAAATCGTTAAAATTTAATCGATAATTCAATTTAATTAATTAATTTAATACAATTAATCATTTATTTTTTTTATAATAACAAAATATTAATATAAAATATATATTATACATAAATAACTTAGAAACTTGATGATAAATATTACAAATTAGACTTGATGGAAAAACATAACATAATTTAATTATTCGAATTACTATATTCATCCCATAAATGATCAATCAATGCATCACGTAACGCGATATGAGCTTCTTTATTCTTCATCCGTCTATGCCTGGATAGAAATTGTTGAAATCTTAAATTTTCATCTCCAGCCATTTCTATGTCCGGAGCTGGCGCTTCCATCGTAGATTGGATTGGTTCATTGAGGTTACGTTCATCTTCGATAATCATATTGTGCATTATGATGCACGCAGTCATTATATCATGCAAATGGTTTTTCTGCCAAGAACGTGCAGGGGATGCCACTATTGCAAATCGAGATTGAAGAACTCCAAATGCGCGTTCTACGTCTTTTCTACATGATTCTTGTTTCATTGCAAAATATTTCTTTTTCGGACCACGTGGATCATGAATAGTTTGCACAATAGTTGACCATTTCGGATATATACTATCAGCTAGATAATAACCTGTATCATATTCTCGACCTCCAATAATATAATGTGCTGGAGGAGCAATACCTTGTGTGAGATTCGAAAACAAGCTAGATGCCTCCAATACGTTAATGTCATTGTTGGACCCTGGCATACCAAAATATGCATGCCATATCCAGAGATCATAATCGGCGACTGCTTCTAAAATAATGGTAGGAGATCCACTACGACGTGCATATTGTCCCGCCCAAGTAGTGGGACAATTTTTCCACCTCCAATGCTTACAATCGAGGCTTCCCAACATTCCTGGAAAGCCGCGTTGTTTACCAATATGCAGTAGTCTAGCGACATCGTTGGCGGTAGGTGAACGTAGATACTGCTCCGCAAACACCTCAACAATAGCACGACAATAACGCTGCATGCATTGAATTGCAGTAGACTCTCCTATTTTGATATATTCATCGGTAGCGTCCCCTGGAAGAGCATATGCTAACATCCGCATCGCTGCTGTTGTTTTCTGATTAGTTGACAATCCACGTCTACCAAGGGCATCACTTCGTTGAGTAAAGTAATCATCATGAATTTTTACGGCATCAGTAATACGAATGAATAGATTTCGAGACATTCGAAAACGTCTTCGAAACATTGCTTCATTGTACCTCGGGTTTTCAGAAAAATAATCGTTGAATAGATTATGGTCGGTGAGTTCCCGATCACGATGGATGACGATATGACCAGGAATTGACCCTCGATGTGTGGCTTGATAATCTTGTTGATTGGCATATGCATCAAGTAATTGGTTGTTTAAACCAATAAGTCGTACAACATTTTCATCTCTTTGGTTGATGACCTCTATATCATTTTCAAGATATGTATCTAATTCATTATCACCATCAGATAATAAAGAAGAATTAGAAGACGATTCATATGATGGATCGAAACTATTGGAATTCATTTTTTTGTATGCAAATATAATCTAATTCGTTCATAATATAGCATTATTTCAGGATAACATAAGAATCCATTATCTTATTCTTGACCATTGGATGGATTTCAGTTGATATGGATCGTAGGATTATTATCTTATCATTTAAAAATCTTATCCAATTCATAACCATTGGATTGGATTTCAGTTGATATGAACCGTAGGATTATTATCTTATCATCTAAAAATCTTATCTAATTCGCAACCATTAGATTGGATTGCAGTTGATATGGACCGTAGGATTATTATCTTATCATTTAAAAATCTTATCCAATTCATAACCATTGGATTGGATTTTAGTTAATATGAACCGTAGGATTATTATCTTATCATCTAAAAATCTTATCTAATTCGCAACCATTGAATTGGATTGCAGTTGATATGAACCGTAGGATTATTATCTTATCATCTAAAATCTTATCTAATTCATAACCATTGGATTGGATTTCATTCAAACTGGACCTTTGGATTCATATCTCTCTATCTATAATCACTCTATAAATAACATTCAACATTCTCCACTTGAACTCACAATTTCAAAAGCATTTATATATCTTTTACAATATTGTCTGTGAAATTGCTTCAATGGCTTCAAATTCACGAAGTGCTTCTTATACTAACGAAGAAGACAAACATCTTTGTCATGTCTATCTTGATGTTTCTCAAAATCCTATTATAGGTATATACCAATCCAAAATTCAATTCTGGACTCGTATCGAGGAACAATACAATACGTCAAAGACATCCATCATGCAACAACGAAATAAGAGATCACTACAGTGTCGAATGCAGGCTATACTTCACGACGTTGCCAAATTAAGGGGGTGTATCCGACAAATTGAAAACCTCCATCCAAGTGGTGCATCAGATCAAGATATTGTGAGTGTTTTAATAAAATCTTTAAATTATTATATTTTTATCGTATCTAATATTAACATTATTTTATTGCACAGCTAATTCGAGCAAAAGAATTATTGACTCAAGATAAAATATGTAAGAAAGGATTTAAATTTGATCATGTTTGGCCTCTTCTTAAAGATATGGAGAAATTTGCTGACAACGTCAATCCTACAACCACAAATTATCAAAGAAGTGTCCATAATTTGGATTCTTCACAATCAGATACACCAACACAGTCTCCCACCGCTGCCTCACCTGGATTGTCTGCATTTTCATTAAATTTAAGTGATGAAAATATTGGTGCTACCTCATCAGAAAGACCACTTGGGGTGAAGAAATCCAAATTAAAAAAGAAGAAAGATGAAACTTACTTGGAGAGGATTGACACAATTAAATGAGAGCAAAAAGAACTTATGGACATATTAAAGCAAGGATCTGTCGATCGTCAACAAAACTACGAGCTCCAAGTTCTACGATTGCAGCACGAAGAGAAGCGATTTGCATTGGTTGAACTTCGCGAGGAGAATAAAATCTTGCTAGTAGACTTGAACACTATTAAAGATCCGATTTTGCGTGAGTATTATCAAAATGAGCAGGCAAAAATTTTACGAAAAAGAGCAGAAAAGGAACACAAAGGAGATGATAACGATTTTGCAACATATTATGGAAATATAGGAGGAGGATCTGGATCCGGATCTGATCTACCAGATTATTAATGATTTGATGTATGTTATTTTATAATTTGGTGTATTTCGAATTATTTACGTTGTATTATCAATTTAAGTAATTTCCAAAATTAATTGTGTGTTTAAACATCATGAATAATTTAATTTCATAATTTTTAACATGTTTTATGTCATTTAATCAACAATAAATCTAATTTTAATAAATTTATTATAAATAATTAATTATCAATTTATTAATACAATTAATCATTTACGATTGTAATTATTAATAAAATTATCAAATGTAATTAGTTTTTTTTTGAAAAAAAAAATCAAATAAATTAAAATCAATAAAATAACATAATAAATACTATTAAACATTTAAAAATAAAACTAAAAACTAAAAAAATAAATAAAAAAAAAGATGCAACTTGCTGCACCAAGAATGGCGCAGCTACAGTGCTGCGCCATTCTTGGCGCAGCAAAAAGTTTGGTGTCAATTTCCCGCAAGAAATGCCGCTCGGTTGGGAAGAAAATTTCACGCCATTTTGGCGTTTGATGCAAGAAAAACGTAGGGTTGGAGTTGCCCTAAGGCATCCTGAAGTGCACGCCAAATGTCGCCAAATGTGTATCTTGATTTTGTTTGGAATTTGTAGAGCCCACAATTTGGCAAAAATCTATACTGAATCAAGAAGATCACCAGAAGTACGGGGTTCATCATGGCGATTAGCCAACAAGTATCCAGATTTCATGTGTATTTATAATGTGATGTAAAATGCCAAATCAAAGCATCTGGACCAGTCACAAATTGAATGGGTATTCGAAGGAGTTCAGAATGATGAATTGGCCATAAAAAATGATTCATTAAATCCAAATCCCAATCACCAGAATTTGTCAGTAAGTTGCTAACTGTGAGTTGATTTACTTTCTCTGTAGGCCTAGTACTTGGCAAGAACGGGGCCTCAACAACCATGGATCATGGAGGACTCAAACAGATTGGCCATCTCCAATGGGCCATCTTAAAATCTTCTGTAATAATTCTCGGGCTCAAATGAGGCCACGCCACACATAGGAAGGATTACGTCCTGCAAGAGCCTACAAAAAGGAAGTTGAGGGAAATATTGTGATTTAAAAATCTTTGAAAGAAGCGTATGTGGCTGTGTGAGTATACGCCAACATTGTTTAGCCAGTAAGGTTTGATTAAAAGACTTGATGTCTCTGAAACCCATTCCACCCATAAATTTAGAGGAACATAACTCAGCTCGAGATGTCCAATGAATACATTTGTTATCTAAATTTTTTCCCAACCAAAAGTTCGAAATCATTCTCTGAATTGATTGACAAATACTGTTGGGTAACTTGAAAATGGACATCGAATATGCTGGAATAGATTGCGCAACAACTTTAATAAGCACCTTGAACACCCGCTGAAAAAAAGTTATGTTTCCAGATTTGAAGTTTGCCCCAAACACGATGTGTAGTACCATCAAACACTTTTTTTTATTTATTACACACTGCAAATGCAGGAAAGCCTAGATAAGTCTAAGAATGAAATTATAGCGTTTTGTATTTTACATTAATTCGAAAAAAATAAAAAACTACCCCAATTTGAAAAACAAAACTACTTCAATCTCCTATCAGCTGTAGCGGGGCCTGTAGTAGTGGCAGCTGACAAAATAGTCCCCGCTGCCAGCTATATATATATATATATATATATATACTAGAACATGTCTAATTTAATACTGATTAATTACTTACGCTACTTTAAAATATTTTTGACACATCCCAACTTGGGGCTAACTTGTTTAATAATTAGCTAAATTTATAAGATAATACATATTTGAGAATTGATATTGACCTAATGCAATATATAAATTAATAAACCCTTAAAATTTATATTTATGATTACTTTTTAAAAGTTTCATAAAAATTGACTCAATTATCAATTGTTTCTTGTTGAACTTAATTATAGCCGTTTTGGAAGCTCGCCCAAACGGGCTGGCCCGCCCAACCCACACGGACGAGCACCACCTGTAGGCGGGTTGGAAAACCCCCCACCTGAACACGAGGCGGCTTGCAGGTTGCGCGGATTGTGGGTTGGGTGAGCTAACTTGCCAAATAATAAAATAAATAAAAAAATAATTTTATTATATTTTAATGAACTAAAAATATTAATTAAATTATTAATAAATCATAATTTAATTAATTAATTCAAATTTTATTATAAATTAATTAATTGACCCAACCCACAAGCCACCCCGCCAGCCTAAAAAATATTGGCCAAACCGCTTATTTGGTAGGTCGGGTTGGGACAACCGGACTCCGGACGGGCCCAACCCATTTTGAAACCTCTAAAATTAATGTCATCTCGAATATCATCTTGATTTTTCTTAAAATAGTAAAATTTATTGTATGATTTCTCATAGCTCAATAAAATAATTATTCAATAACATTACCGCTTTAAAGTAGCTCTCTATAGAAGAACTATCACATACAATTACTGTCACCTTTATCAGTTTGACGTTATCAATTATTTAATCGTCAGTCAACGTATCTACAGTTGTGTTATTTTTTTAGAGTATATATTTGACATTCATTTTATTGCGATAATTTAATTGTGTGTAATTAATAATTATTAATTTACCAATTATTTATTTTTTGCTAAATTAATAGAATTTCATGTATCCCAAGTAACTGTATATTTTTTGGTCATTTCAATCCACTGTAGCATAAATACTATCGGTCCTCGAATTCCTATATTTTCCGCCCTCCATATTTTGTTCAACGGTCCAGATCGCTCTGTGACCGTAGTAGGGACTAGTAGTTATTATCATCCTCCTCTCTTAAACCCTAGAAACAACCTGCAAGTCACCCCGCAGCCCCCCTTATCACGTTAACGCCATTAACAAACAGGAAAGAAAGAAATAAATTTGTTGAATGATGGGTATCATTAGATGAGATGAAATTGATCTTTTGATTGGCTTTCTTTCCTGGTATTGCTTTTCTCGTTTCTTCAATTTTTTTTTCCGTGGAATTCTATTGCGATTTCAGTCCGTTATCTTGAAAAAAGTTGGGAATTTTTCGGACGTTTTTTGTTTCTGTATTTTTTTGTATTCTACAGCGTTGTCGTTCTTTATGTAGTGACGGGCGAAGGATGTTGTAAAATAAAGTAAAAAGCATCCGAGGTGTGCGGTGGGTCGAGTTGAATCGGGTTGGAATTTTTTTGGTTTTTGGAGGAGCGTGGAAAAGGCAGTTGTACTGGGTTCGATTGTTGTGGAGACCTAATTGGGACCCTTTTTTGTCTGTGTTTGGCTTCTCAAGATCGAGTTTGGATTGATAAAACTGCTATATAAGGGGCGAAAAGTGCCATTCTTCATAAAAAAAAAAAGGAGACCTTTTTGTTCTGGATTTGGCCCAAACTGTGCGCTGATGAGTCTGTCTTATTGACTCGGTGAGGGGATTTCCTTTCTCATTTATACTGATTTCATACTCGGCTGGTGACTCTATTTTTTGTTAAACTTGCAAGTTTTCTTTGTTCAGAAGATATTTTAAACAAGGATTCGACGCTGTCTCAGAAATTAGAAGCTTTGATTTGATCTAATTTTTGGTGTTTAATTTTGCGGGAGTTGGAAAGTGAAGGGGAAAACAAATTTCAGGTCTGCGCTACATTGTAGCAACAAGAGTAAGTCGATGCCTTCAGTAGGAATGAGACGCAGTACAAGAGTTCTTGGAGCGAGAGTTTTGCGGTCAGGTAGACGGCTGTGGACTGAACCGCCACATGAAGATGGCAAGTTCATGAGAGTCATACGGGAAAATGAGTGGATTGATATTCTTGATGACTCGATTGGTGGTGGGGATGCTGGTGATCATTGCAAGGATGCATGGCAAGGAAATGGAAATGGCAATGCTATGGACATTGTTGAGGAACATAAAGTAGAAGAAGATGCACTTAAGGATGTTGGAGATGTGAAAAATGTGGACAAGATGCTAGGAATTGTGTATGTTAGAAAAAGAAAGATGGAAGCATTGAAAGGCAGTGAGCCTTTTGAGGATAAGAGGTTTGGAAAGCAGTTTTTCAGGAAAAAGTGGAGGAAAAAATGCAGAGCCGCTGCCCCATTGGAAACTGGTGGTGACTTTTATGTTGATACCACTACATGTCAAAAGCTTGCTGTTGTTGCAATCAAGCCTTCTTATGATAGCAGTCATTGGATGTCTTGCTTCTTGTGTTCCGTACTGTACTATATGAGAAGAGTGGACATTAGATTACGACAGCTTTCTATGTTTGTACATTCGAAACCCATATTTGATGCTTATTCTTCACATGGTATACTTTTTCTGCAGGTAAAATCTCTCAATTAATTTACGCAGTTAGATTTTTGTAAAGTCATGGGTTGATAAGTTTAAGGATCTCTTATTAAAATATGCATGAGTTAAATGTTCTTTGCTGTCTCTTTTTCCTGGTAAAAAAATCCAGTGAAATTAAACGAACGATCTTGTTCCCGTACGCGTATATTGTGAGTAATCAAACAATAATATGAGGTGAGTAATGAGATGCTAGGATCCAACTCAAGATACAATGATCTCCGATGACCTTTTTTGTTTGATCTGAATGAATGCTTACTAGAATGTTTTAATATTTTTTTATATCTTTTTATAGGGGTATGTTCCGTTCAAGAGTCCTGGTTTATGCATAATTTCAGGATCCAGGTCTTTTGTACCCATGTTTTCTGTGGATTTTCCTGCGGTTCCCTTCTGCTTTATGTATTTGCATTCAAGCATGCGGCTAAGATCGGCACGGTTGGCCTATGTGCTTGTGGCTGTTGCATTGGGCGTTGATGAGAACTTTGAAGAAGTAACATCTCGAATTTCTAATGGGATAGATACATGTAATGGTGGTTCTGTCGTATCCAGTGTTGATGGTATAAGGAGGAGGAATTTGTCTCAGACAACTGGTGGATTGCCTAAATTGGCTCTTTTACGTATGCAATATCGAAATAGTAGACATGTCCAGAAAAGGAGTTCTCTGAGACGTAAGAGAGGAAGACCACCCTCAACTTTTCGGGCTCAAAGATCTCATGGAGCTTTGGCCTCAGATCTTTTCAGGTTTAAACACAATGCAACTCATTCCTCTGCATCACCTAGTCGTGTTCTTAGGAGTTTCGCTAAGGCAAGTCCCTCCAAAGACATTAAAGAGCTAAAATCTACCTTGGGGATGGATGACAGTCATCCCTCCATGCATACCAAAGAATTAAAAGATGCTATGGGGCTTAAACCGCAAAACATAGGTGCCAGTTTTTGTTCTGTTAACTTATTAGTCATTGAAACAGACAAGTGTTATAGGGAAGAAGGAGCTTTCATCACTTTAGAACTATCTGCTTCAAAACAATGGGTTCTTGCTGTTATGAAGGATGGGATGAGACGATACAACCTCGCGACACAGAATGCCATGGGGCCATCAGTTTCTAATCGCTTCACTCATGCAACAGTATGGTTAGGAGACGGGGGCTGGAAGCTTGAGTTTCCTAATAAGCAAGACTGGTTGATTTTCAAGGAACTTTACAAAGAATGCTCCGAACGAAATGTACAGGCAACTGCAGCTAGTGTCATTCCTGTTCCTGGGGTGCAAGTGGTATCCAGTCCTGTTGGAAGGAATTATGTACCATATATGAGGCCTGATTCATATATCACTGTAAATGATGACGAGCTAGCAAGGGCGTCGATGAAGATGACTGCCATTTATGACATGGACTCAGATGATGAGAAGTGGCTAAATGAATTCAATGATACTCTGTCCTTGGAGGGGGAGATTCATGAACTTATAACACCCGAGCGTTTTGAGTTGGTTGTTGATGCCCTTGAAAAAGGTTTTCATTGCATTGCAGATGATCATTCTGACGAGAAAGCAGCATATGATTTTTGCATGCATTTAGAAAGAAAGGAAATTGTAGAGGCTATCCATTGGTATTGGATTAAAAAGCGGAGACAGAAACAATCAGCGCTAGTCAGGATTTTCCAGGTAAAGTAAGCACACATTTTAGTGCTGGGGGTCTAAGTTGTGGAGTGTGTTGTTTGGCCATTATGATTTGGAAACAGCAGCTATCACACTGGTTAGAAAATTGGAATTTGTCATGAGATATACTTTATTTAATCTCTGTAAACTAGAAAAGAAATAATTTTCCAGGCGCTTCTTGCCATATTGTGCCATTGGCTTCTTTCTCTGCTTGAACCATTTGGTTTCCGAATTTACCTTCTCAATTTCATTGGCAGCTATATAAGCCTAGAAGAACTCAAGTGATCCCTATGTCCATTTTACGGAAGAAAAGATCATTCAAACGTCAGGCAAGTCAGGCTCAACGAATTTTTCTTCAAGGTTTGTGTGCATAACTTGGAGTTTTTGCAGTTCTAATTGTTTTAAATTTGTGTTTACCAAATTTTGTCAAATATTTTGAATCAAAATGTTATTCTAAAAAAAATATTGTTTAATTTGGAATATTTTCTATAGTTCTAGTTGTGTCAAAATTTTTTCTGCCAAATTCTGTTGAACAATTTAAGCGAACATCTTGTATCTCATAAAAATATTCACTGTTTAATGAGGAATTGGGAACATATATCCTTCATATTCAAATCTTACAGCAATATTGTGGAGAAAGATGTATGGTTTCAATAATTTGTTCGACTGACTAGCATCTGTTGTTATTGGTTCTGAGTCTTGTACGGAGTTATCCAACTAAAAGTAGTATGAACTTTGATTGTACAGAAATGGTAACTGAAAGAGACACTTTGGAACACAAGAATAACTTGCTCAAATTGCAAGAATCTAGAGCTACCGCTGACAGATCTGAGCGATCAGCTGTTTTAAAGCGTCAAAGAGCCCAAATCCTCATGGAAAATGCTGACTTAACCACTTATAAGGCTATAATTGCTCTTAGAATAGCCGAAGCAGCTGAAATTGCTGAGACCCCAGGTGCGGTTGCATCATTTTTCTTGGTCCCATGACCGAGTAACAATATTCTGATTTCCGTTACAGATGGCCTTTCTTTAGATACCAGAGAGGAATACAGCCTCATGGCCGTTTTTTTTTTTGGCGAAGCCTTTGAATGTCAATCTTGTGAAAGAATTATTGTAGTTGTATATAATTCGATTCGAGTCGCAGTGTATTAGGTGGTATTGTTATATTTTAGTTTCTTGAAAAAAGTAGAGAAGCAGAAAATTATAGGAAATTTTGATTATAAATGGTGTCAATGGTGGTGGAATGGTGGTCGGATTTTTCTGTGTACACTTTACGACACCTGTCCTGAACTTTGTACATTGTGTATGACTGCAATTTAGAACTACAGTTGATAGACTTGGAACAATATTGGCGAGGACAAAAGATAAACCAATGTAACAGTAGAACAAGAAACGGTTGCGGCATTGCATTTTCTTGGTTTTTTTTGGATGTTCCCTCAATTCTCTTGCATCTTTTTAGATTCTTGGATAAAGAGATTTTGATGAGAGCTACAAAGCTCTGTGAATCAAAGAAGATCAATGGTTGATTAATATGAAAAAGTTTGATTATTATGAGAAAATGGGACCCTTCTTAGTCGTTCATGTGCTTGTATTTTTGTATTATCTTCTGTCGAAGGCTTGACTCGACCTTTTGACAATCGCCAGATTTTAAAAATTTGAGAGTATCTCTACGATTTTAGTATATGTAAATTGTGAAAATAGACTTAGTGGGGTGTATTCATTTAATATTTTTATCGACTTTTACTGATTTTTATGGAGTTTAAAAATTTAGAGGTATTCAATCTAAACTTTTATATACTCCATAAAAGTTAGTGATATCCAAAATATACTTCATAGAATTTTAAAAAGCCATATTGTATTCAAACTTAACTTTTTAAAACTTTATAAAAGTTTAGTAGTATCCAAAATTTCAATGGATTTTCAATGATTCTTATAGAATTCATTAAGTACAAATCTTAAAACCCTAAGTACAACTATGAAAAATAAAAAAAAATATCTATCATCAACTTAAAGATTTTGAGGGACTTTTAATTGGAAAAGATCCTTCAATTGGAAAATATCATCATACTTTCTTTCCACACTCTTCATACGTCTCTCTAATCACTCGGCTCTCAATTGGAAAATCTCATCACAAAGTCTCTCTAATCCCCATGGTGTTTGTTTCGGGTGAGTATAATATTTTTATTGATGATTTGATGTGACGTGAATTGTTTTTGCAGAGATTGTATACACTAACTTTGATTGTTGTGTTTCGGCTCGTTTATCAAATGTGTTAGATGGATGTTTTATCAAAAAATAATGGGTTTAAAGTGCCACAAGGTATGTTTTTTGGTCTATATATTATTTAACTCTTTACATTTTGTAATCTTCAAAGATTATATATTTATTCATTGGTTCTTTAATTCTACAAGTATGATTTGTAGGCAAATTTTTTTAGTGGATGATGGATATCCAAATCGACATCAATTTTTGGTTCCTTTTAGAGGTGTACGTTATCATCTTTAAGAATTCATTGGCCAAGGTCGTAACCCTGAAGATGCAAAAAAATTGTTTAATCTTCGTCATGTTTCTTTGAGGAACGTCATTGAGAGAATATTTGGTATATTTAAATCACGATTCATCATATTTAAAATGGCTCATCCATTTCCGTATCCAACACAAGCAGAGCTTGTATTGGCTTGTGCCGGATTACACAATTTTCTTCACAAGGAATGTCGTTCTGACGAATTTTCAGTTGAACCAGATAATGAAGTTTCACCATCTTCATCAAAACAAGTTTATGAAAATGACGACTTTGATTCATTCTTTGTTACTCAAGAACAACAAGCTAACAGTAATGCATTGAGAGATAGTATAGTCACTCAAATATGGAGTGATCTTGAGCATATTGTCAACGACTGAATTGTTGAACTTACTTGAATTATTAACATTTTGATTTCAATATTGAATTGTGATTTATTCATCGATTTTCATAAATCAAAATGAGAGCTTTTAAATAAGTAAATTTATTTATATGAATTGATAAAAAATAGTTTAATTTGAAAAAGTTATTCATGTTCTGTAACGCCCCATTACTAATTAATTATTATTAAACCGATTGAAAAAATGATTAAGCAAACCTGGATGATTAAAAGTTGAGATTTTGAATTAAGGTGTTCCGGGTAACAACATCTTATTTTTAATCAAGATAAAATACATCATAAATACATACATTTTTTTTACATAGCACTTGGCCATGTAAGAGACAATTAATTATTGTAATGGGACACATTGACCACTTAACTTTAAAAATGTTTAAAAAACATGGGTTTGATGGCATTGTAGTTCTCGCCACTTTCTTTTAATTTAAGCAATACATCATCTTCTCCACTTTCATTTCCCTTATTCCTTTTCTCTCCGTTTTCTCTCTCAATTTCGAAATACCCCTCTCTATTTCCTAGGGGTGGTTACCGGTTCGAACCGGTCCGGTCCGGATCGGAACCGACCGATTCCTGGCCCGTTATGGGCGGAACCGGTCCGATCCGGTAAGGAACCGGATCGGATCCGGTTCCGGGTTGGACCGGTTCCAACCCGGAACCGGATTTTTCTTTTTTTTTTCTTTTTTTTAAAAAAAAGGAAAAAAAGGAAAGGATTTATCGAATTTTTTTTTTATTTTTAAAATGGATCCGGTTCCGGTTCAGTTTGGTCCGGAACCGGTAAGATATCGGATCCAGAACGGTAGAACCGATCCGGTCCGGTTTCGGACCGGGTCCGGATCGACCCGGTCCGATAAGCACCCCTACTATTTCCTAAGAGAAATTCATCTAAAAACCCAAATGCAATTGTGAAATAGAGAAGCCCAAGAGGAGAGGAAGAGAACTTGCCAAGAATTTTCAAATTTTGGTGAAGTTAGGAAGGAAACTCATAATCTTCAAGAACTACAAGGGTATGATTATGTTTCAAATTAAATTTAGTTGGATTTTGTTGAACTAAAGTCGAAAATCTAGGAAGAGACATGAAAATTTTGATTTCATTTTGTTAAAACGGAATCTGCAAATTTTTTATGTTTCTTGCAGTAGATAGTTTCGAATTTTCGGTTCGCTTAGAGTCCGAATTTGACTTTGAGCAAAAGATAAAAGTTGTAGATCTTTGAATTTTATGCAGTTTAAAAAAAGGAAGCATGCGATTTGGATCTCCGAAGTAAAAGTTGTGTTGATTTTGCATTCAGTGCTCATTTTTGCCTCTACATGTTCATGCATGTTGCATGCAGACTGTATTTCGAGTTTCTGGGCAATTTTTTTTTCCGAATATTATGTCGGTCTTCAAATGAAAGTTGTAGGTCTTTGAATTCTCTTCTATTGTAAAAAAATAAGTTAATTTGGACTTATTTTGAAGAAGTTGTGAATTTTATAATATTAGTGCTTATTCTGATCCCTGCATGTGGGCGAAAATACCCATGCAGTGTGTTCTTCATATTCCTGAGCATTTTTGGCTAGGAATTCTGAAAAATGTCTAGAAATATGAATTGTAGTGTTTCAAGTTGGATGTAATTTGCCAATGTAATCACTCAATTTGGATTTGAAACGAAACGTTATAGTATTTTGACTAACACTGCTCAAGCTGAAAAATAGGTTTTTAAATGCTACTTTTTTAGTGTTCAAACCCCAATTAGATGGTTGAACCAGCTTGACATCATAATAGATGAAATGTAGTATTTTGAGTCTGAACTTTGAGCACCAGAATCGAGTTGTTTTGATGTCGTATGAATTTATAGTGAGTTTTCTACAAAAAATGGGTCAAGCTGAAAATTAAGAAAATCACTAAGGGTTAATATTTAGAAATTGCATTTAAGTCAATGCACTACTTGAACACTTAGTGTCATTTGGAATTTACATGACTAGGTTAATAGATTTCGGGGTTGATTTCGAGGAGTACTCGGTAGATTAAAAATGAGTTTTATCATGACGTGTGGCAAAGACGTGTAATGATGCTATTGTATAATTTTACATGTCATTAATTGATTTATATGATTTAATTGTCACTATGTGATTCTTACGTGACTATATGACATGTTGAGATACATTGGACTACATGATATGTGAATTACATGATTTGTATTGACTTTCACATGAGATTGCATGACATATTGAGTTGCATATGTCATATGATGCATAGATGATTCATGTGCATATCATATTGATCTATCCACGTCTTTGATACCCTTGATGATGACTGAGTTGATTTACTCTGAGTGTCGGGGACGACGGACACGACGATCACAGACAGTTTAGGTAGCAACTGTAGTAACGTGTGTTGCTACCGGCCTAGACACGATGGATGACGAGCACAACACATAATGATTCTCCTAGCACAAAGTGTGTGTATTGTCACCCTCTGCTCGAGCTGATATTGATTGATGATACCTTCCTTTGGACTCCGATATTGGTATCTTGAGATTCGATTCTTTGTACACATTCATACATGGTATGCATTGCATGATACTTTGTCATTCTTGACATGATCTATTTATTTCTTGTACTTGGTTCTGAACTCCGTAGTGGGGGCTGTCATGTCTTTTGCTGTTCGGGCATGACATGTGTTACAGGTAGACAGATGTTGGATGCCGTGATGAAGCATCTTAGAATACCTGAGTCCAGCTTTGGTATGTTGAGTCTGAGTCCCTGTAATTGTTAGAGTACTTTTTAATTACATTTTAAATTACCGGGGTATGCCCCGAGTATCTGTATTTTAAGTATTCTATTACTGGTTAGTTATATACTTGCTTATGTGATGAGCAACATGTTGAATTGAGAAACTGAAATTACATATTTTCAGTCTCATTATGTATGTATCACCTAAAAGCGAAAATTTTTAGGGCTATTTGACAAGATATTTGAAACTAATTTTTTGCTGTTTACGTAAATTAATTATTATTTTTTAATTAAACACCACATTAGGATCGACCCTCACATGTTCAATTGCTAGTTTAAATAAATCAATTATAAGTTTCAAAATTTACATAATTCTATGAAAGTATACAAATGTCTCTATAGAATTCAATGAAAAACTCTACAAGAGTCTATGTAAATTTTTTTATAACTCCACAGAATTCTATAAAAGTCAGTAGAAATCAATCAACTCCACAAAAGTATATCATTTAAAAAAAATCATTAAAAGTCAATAAAATTCTAGAATGAATATACCATTTAATATTAATGAGTTGATTCCTAAATATTAACACGTATCACTTCCATATTTACTGGCATTTAATAGTCCTCACTCCTTCATCACCATCGTGGTACATCGGGTTATTAAAAAATAAATAATAAATGGGGAATTATGAATAAGTACGCTTTTATAAAATATTCTTTTAACTAAATCATGGATAAAATCATCTTTACAATTAAATCCATCTTCAAGAAAACTTTATTCAAATAAGTCCAATTTCTGAAATCCTAATATAAGAAACAATTAAATCCACCTTCAAGAAAACTTTATTCAAATAAATCCAATTTCTGAAACCCTAACATAAGAAGTCTTTTTCGTTTAACATAAGTCCCATAGCATATCTTTCATTCCTCGAAACTTATTTTAAATACCCATACCTACGTTAATCTCATTCCTCTTGCGGCGGGTGCCGTCGTCAGCCAAAATCTTACGTGGCACCTTCTCCAGCGAGGTTTCTTCACCGGAGACATATTTTCCTCCTCCGAAGCTTTGAGGTCTCTTTAGAAATGAGAGTATTGATTTTTGTCGTTGCATTTTTTGGTCGACAGCGGAAGGACAGAGGCTTTGCACCAATATTGTGACTGGCAATCCGGTGATTTCAATTCTATTGCTTTCCTGTTTGAGGTCTCCACCTCCGAGAGGAGCAAATTCCGGAAGAATGACTCATATATATATATATGTTGTGTAAAATTTATTGGTGTGTATCTTAGGAAAGTAGCAAGCAAAAACAACAAATGGCTTTGTATTAGAAATGTCGAGGCGAGATTTGGAATCTCTGTCCTTAAGACAATATTGCCCCGCTACGGTGCTAACGGTTTACTTTGGCAATTTGTCTCCCAAGATACAACGACTATGATTTGTGATAGGAGCACTCCAAATCACAAATCCTTTAAACCACAAAGGTCTAAAAACGCTCAACCATAACAATCATGAAGACTCACAAAATTACTCAAATTTTGATCTTCAAATATGATGTGAATTTCCAAAATTCCATCTTCAAACGTGATGTGAATTACTCAAATTCCATCTTCAAATATGATGTGAATTACTCAAATTCCATTTCTAATTCATTCAAAAGTTGTTTCTTATATAGTATACCAAGTGGTGTCATCAAGAGACACAATTTGGAAGCATCCATCATGAAAAATTGCACCCCAACATGAATGGACACACCATTTAATTTGGAAGCATCTAATCATGAAACATTGCACCCCAACATGAATGGACACACCATTTAATTTGGAAGCATCTAATCATGAAACATTGCACCTCAACATGAATGGACACACCATTTAATTTGGAAGCATCTAATCATGAAACAAGGCACCCCAACATGAATGGACACACCATTTATTTTGATTCAAATTTCCAACAATCCCCCACATGAATTAAATTAATGCATATATGTAATTGAGCGCTTTTAACGAACTATTATGGCATCGGGAGAGATAGCTTGTGGCTTTGAATCTTCCGTAGTAGTATTCAATCGGATTTACTTGACTTAATAGTGAACTTATAGTCTTGATGTATTTAGTCGTTGGTGTAAACCAAGACAATTGAACCCACACCATAATAATTCTAACATTCGTATTGGTTTCTTACGGTTGTGTCCGTTTCGGCCATGGACCACGCTTGGTTTCATAAGTGCTTTTCAACTTTGAAGCGGCCACACTTCGCACTTACGTAGGTGATCTCCTAAAAGAGTATCCCGCTATACTCCAACATATTCTTATATGTCTTAGGAATCATTAAAGGCCTTTTGCCTATCCTCGTACCCTTTCTGCAGGCTACACCCCTTATCATAGGAATGGTTCGGAGATTAATTCTCCAAGATGTTTATACAATCTCATAATTTAGTTGTCCCTTTTGAACCTAGATCTTGGGATCTCCAGTCAACAAGGTTGGGTATCCACTATGAGATTTTGATTATAGGGGTTTAACCCCATTCCCCTCGATAAACTTCCACATGATCTCTCGGTTAACCAATTTATATGCGGATCCACGGTTTCACATAATCACTCATGATTATGCCACTAGAGATCATTTTATCATATAGCATTATCGCAACACATTTTAGTTGCATGCACAGGATTTTTCTCTAACAACTTATAAAGCAACTCGGCCGAAGAAGCTTTATATGTTTTCCATAGAGAATTTTCCACAATAATATATCTTCAGTTTTGGTAATCATATTACCTCTTTTGCATCATTTTATCCTTTTAGGATATTTCCATCATCGAATTTTAAGCGTTCTTAACGCGATATTCGAGACCAAAGAAATACTCAATTTTAATTCACAATTCATATTTAAGCGCATAGATTCTTAAAAATTGCAAAGTTCAAGATTCTATTTCTTGTAAACTTGAATTTTAAGAGCAAAGCTTAAAATTTGAAACTCGAATTAATCCTTGAGATTTCATTCTTCAAGTGTCTTGGAAACTTCATTCCAAACATTATTCTTGATGCACACATGTCAAAATGTTTCGTCAACATTTTTCCATTTGTTACTTGATGATTTCTAAATTGCTTCTCCAATGAGCATATCATCAATACACAAGCATACCTATGCTTTAGGTGTGTACACATTTGTCACACTCGTTAATCTATTTGACAACATGATTTGTCAAACTCTTCATGTCTTTTATTTGGTTTTTGTTATGACTATACTTTAGCCTTCATTTCTAGTTTAGCCAAGTACCCCCACATTTCAAATATTGTAGGAAACTCTCTTTTCCTTCAATCACAAGGTTTTCGTCCTTGCTTATATGTGGTAAGTGATTGAATCCAAGAATTGCAACCCCCACAACTTCGGGTAGTATTGAAATGCATTGGCGTTCAAACTTTAGTGTTTCAAGTTCTAAGCGTTATAGTCTTACAAATCCAAATTCAAGTTTTTATATCTTGAAAATTTCGGATTAAAGCGTACTTGCTTACAAAAGTTGAAACTTGGATAATATTCTCAAACTCGGTTCACATTTTGCAATTTAAGCGCACTAACTTAGAAAACTTGAATTCAAGTTTTTTTAAAACTTGCAAATTCATGTTATAAGCGTACTAGCTTAGAAATTCAAAATGAACCAATTTGAGATATTACAACGCCTAGTCAAAATTTGTGGTTCGATTTATCACTTGTGTTTTAAGCGTACAAAGCTTAGAAACTCGAATTCAAGATTTTATAGTCTTGCAGATTCAAGCTTAAGCGTCAAATTCTTAGACAACACAAGTATAATCTACTCACAATTTCCCATAGCAAAACTCATTTGCTAAATTTTATTGCAATCTCATTCTTGAAGTGTTTAAACACCTCACTGGCCTCATTTTTGCTTCATAGCAAAAAAGTCACAACAATATCATGTGCAAATATTGATAAAGTAACAAATTACTTTTCTCACATCTCTAGTTTGCACAATGTTTCCATCACAAACATCATTGTGAGTAACCTTTCGGAAATTTTGTTGTCCTCTTCGATTCTCAAGCGAATCACAAGGTCTTCAAGATTCATCTCTTTTCGCTTATGCTTGAGATAATTCTTGAAGTCCTTCCATGACGAAGGCAACTTTTCAATCATGGCGGCCACTTGGAATGAGTCACTTAGAATCATTCCCTCAGCATGAATTTCGTGCATGATTACTTGCAAATCTTGCATTTGTGCTATCACAGGCTTTGTATCAACCATTTTGAAATCCAGGAATCGCCCAACGATGAATTTCTTCATGCCGGCATCCTCGGATCTATACCTTTTCTCCAAGGATTGCCACAATTCCTTGGCCGTCTTCACTAGACAATACACATTGTATAATGTGTTGTCCAGTCCATTTAGAATATAATTCTTGCACAGGAAATCGCTTTGATTCCACGCATCAACCGTAACTCTCTTTTGGTTGTCGGTTTCACTCTCCATAATAGTAGGAGCATCCTCATTGAGGAACCTTGCCAACCCCAAGGTTGTCAAATAAAACATCTTTTGTTGCCATCGCTTGAAATCGTTTCCATTGAACTTTTCAGGCATTTCACCATGATGAACGAGAGTCGTTGTTGTACTCGACGAAACCATTTGTTGCTCATATTGTCTTAAGATTTTTGTGTAAAATTTATTGGTGTGTATCTTAGGAAAGTAGCAAGCAAAAACAACAAATGGCTTTGTATTAGAAATGTCGAGGCGAGATTTGGAATCTCTGTCCTTAAGACAATATTGCCCCGCTACGGTGCTAACGGTTTACTTTGGCAATTTGTCTCCCAAGATACAACGACTATGATTTGTGATAGGAGCACTCCAAATCACAAATCCTTTAAACCACAAAGGTCTAAAAACGCTCAACCATAACAATCATGAAGACTCACAAAATTACTCAAATTTTGATCTTCAAATATGATGTGAATTTCCAAAATTCCATCTTCAAACGTGATGTGAATTACTCAAATTCCATCTTCAAATATGATGTGAATTACTCAAATTCCATTTCTAATTCATTCAAAGGTTGTTTCTTATATAGTATACCAAGTGGTGTCATCAAGAGACACAATTTGGAAGCATCCATCATGAAAAATTGCACCCCAACATGAATGGACACACCATTTAATTTGGAAGCATCTAATCATGAAACATTGCACCCCAACATGAATGAACACACCATTTAATTTGGAAGCATCTAATCATGAAACATTGCACCCCAACATGAATGGACACACCATTTAATTTGGAAGCATCTAATCATAAAACAAGGCACCCCAACATGAATGGACACACCATTTAATTTGATTCAAATTTCCAACAATATATACAAGAGATCCATGTTATATAGCACCCAAAGACATACAATATATACTTTATCTTTTCATCCGGAAACGAAGTATGTTGATGAGATAGATGCAACGCTGCACCAGACTAGACTGGAGGCGCCACTGCTTAGCCGGGATAATGATAATGAAATGGCATTAAATCATTATAAGCAGTTTCGTTTGGCTTCTTCATACAGTTTATTGTTGTTATAATTTCTCCCTCAAAGTGTATCTCAGGAATAAAAATAACAATGACTACAAACAAGTTTTATATCGAGGCAAGATTTATAATCTCCGTCCTTAAGACAATATTATCCCGCTATGGTGCTAACGGTTTGCTACGACAATTTGTCTCCCGATACAACGATTATGGCTTGTGATAGGAGCACTCCAAATCACAAGTCCTCAAACCACAAAGGTTCAAAGCACTCAATTTAATGAACAACAAATGCTCTCAAATTTCACTTATTATATGATGTAGATTTCGAAAATCAATTGTTTAAAACAAGTGTATGTTGTATATATAGTAAACCAAAAACAAGTCCGAATGGACACCATTTGGAGGCACTATATCGCCAAAAATCACACCCTAAACGTGAATGAACATATCATTTCACAAAACAGATACAATGCTCGATCGATCGAGCAAGGAGCTCGATCGATCGAGCTACTGTTCACGAAGGCAACAATTTTCAAGCTCGCTCGATCGATCGAGCATGTTAAATTTTTTTTAATTCATTTTGTTTTCCAACATTTATCTTACTTTTCGATCGTGCATGTTAAATTTTTTTTTAATTCATTTTGTTTCCAACATTTATCTTACTTTTGTGTAATATATTGGGTGTTAAGAATCTAATGTGAAAGTCAGATATTTCTTTTGTCAAACTTAGTAGTAAATGTGTCCTATGCTTTTAAATTTTTTTTTTTTAAAAAAAATTATTTTATATAAAAATATATTAATAATAATAGGAATATTAGGGGTATTGCAATCCGTTACAAAATTTACTAAGACACCGAAGCGCTTAATCACCATTCCAGTAACAAAATGCATTGATCAATAGACAACAAATAACTATCTATTATAACTTTTAAACTTTGCCCCATAAAGGCTCGTCATAAAAATGATACCCAAAATAAAAAAACGAAAACCATGAAAATCCAGTAGCACATAAAGATTCTATTTCTTCTTCGATGATCCAAATCGATCCTTCAAGCTAATTCTTGTCGATTGATCACCAACATATCCATTCAAATATAGTTTGTCCTCAAAACCAAAACCAATTTGTGTATCGAAGTGAAGAATAAGGAAAACAATATTTTTTTCTGGGAAAATCAATTGAGAAAAGACAACGCAAAGAACTGTAGCGATAATCGAAGTCATGGGTCTCAGGGAACTTTTTCTCAATTGGTTGTGGAGGTTTGGTTTCGGAGTGATGTTGCACCATTAACTTCGAGTTCGGAGGGTTTCTGAACATTTGACTTCGATTCATCTTTTTCATGACTAGACACTGTTTTTTATCTGCTTCGTGGGCTTTTGAAAATGGAAGCATTGAAATCCAGATTAATGCATGAAATGAAGCAGATACATCACAATTTGATTCAACAAATTCACGAAAGTACGTGTTGGGTATTGTGGCCCAAAAATTATCTAAGCTCATAATCCTTAACCCCTTATTTAACCTAAACTAATCCCCCCACTTATAACCCTAAGCCTAATTAAGTCTGAGATAAGCACCTCCACAGTTTACGCCTCCTCTCAGTTTTTCGTTCGTCCGCCTCCCAATTCTTAACCAGTACGTGCGCCTCCTTCACCACTCTCCTCTCTCGCCTTTTCTTCCTGCTCCTGTTGTACGTGGCTGAGTGGGTCGTGCAAGGAGTGTTGGTCGTGGCTTTGTGCTGTGCGATTGAGTGCTGTGTGTGCTTCGCTGGTGAGTGGTGGTTGATTGCCGTGTGGGTTCGGTGGTGGCGTGAGTGTTGTGTGCGCTTCGGGGTGACTGGTGGTGGTCTGGCTAAGTGTGGTTGGTGGTGGTCTGGCTAAGTGTGGTTGGTGCTGGCCGTGTGTGTCCTGCCGTGTAGCTTTGTGCTTTTGGCAGAAATCTGGTGTTGGGTGGTGTTGTCACCTTCCGGTCTTTGCCGATGTTTCTCTCCGTGACGTTGAATTGGAATAACAGCATATCTGAGCAGGAATCTATATCCTTTTGATATTAGTATTATATTCGTATATTGTGTATTTGAATTTGTTTTGCAGGTACACATGGCAATACCAAGGCGGATACCCTCCAAACAGTACGATCAAATAGTTTGGGGAGGGAGGTGAGGACGAAGGTTTGATCACGAAGTGCAACAGAAAAATATAAATAAATGGTGAGGAAAAGGGAGGACAGAAAATGACCCTAATAAAATAATGTCTATTTTGGTCGTTTTAATTGAAAATGGACTTTATACGATCATAGAACCAATGAGAAGCAAAAGAACAAAGACAAAGCTAGAATTGTGCAACCACAATAAGGAACAAAATGGGAGAGTAGCATGAGCGTATGTGCAATTGATGAAGAGTGCAGAACATGGAATGAAAAGGGTGCAGAGCAGAGAAAGGCGGGGAAGGATGGCGAGCAGATTGATAAAGATGAGCTGGTAAAAGAGGCAACAAAGGGGAGATATATAGTTGGTGTATTACTTAGCTAGAATTCCTGATTACAAGTTAGATACTATGATGGTATACAAAGGTGATTGATTGTATCTACATTGTAGGGCATTCAAAACAATTATCAATACAATTTTCCTGTTCATCCTAATACTTCTCTCTAAATCTCAATTTCTTAGGAGGCAAGCTAACCTCGAATTAGCTACGTATCATGGACTGATTTGAAGTTTTTTTTATGGGCTGATTCAAAACATGTTTCATCATATTGTACAGACACGAAGTTTGCTTATAATAAATTGTTTAATTTCTCTACAAATTTGGGCTTTTAGCAATTCAACATGCTATCAGAATCTGTGGCTAATACCGAAGTCCTGGGTTCAAAACTCATAACTAACAACTTCATCAACATGAAATATCCTCTTGATGTTACTCCCAAAAAATCCAATATTATATTTCTACGGCTTTTAAATGAGACGGCAATTCAATGGAAGTAAGGAAAAGATGGGAAATTTCAACCTTTAAATTTTAAAGTAAATTTAGATGTGAATCGACGAGTACAAATCGATTCCATGATTAATTTCAAACTATTTTTCAATTCATATGGAATTTAAACCACAATTTTCATTTAAATACGCTTGATCACAAAAAAACATGAGCTCGTAACGTAAAACATGAGCTACAGCTCCAAAATTCATAAACTTCATTAAACTCGAGTCGAGTCACATTGACTCGTCTCACACGTTGGATTCAGTAAACACAGTATGGAACATTTCTAAAATATAAATTTTTATTTACAAGCATCTTGGGAAAAATTAGAAATTTCTGTAAACACATAAATTATAACTCAAACCCTGTTCCCGCTTGTTAAGTTCCGATTGCTATAAAATATATCAGAAGACAAAGCAATTATGATATTAACAACACAGCTAGCTAAGGTTAGGAAAGGAAAATTTTGAAATTGGGTTTTGTAGAAGAATTAATGGCGAATATCGTGTGTTGGCAGAGACAGGTGCTTATAATCAAGTAAGTGCAATAAATACATGGAGAAAGAGGTTGGTTTGGAGGATTTATTACACTCTGATTATACTTAAGTTCTGTGCCTTTTCTTCCATTGTTCTCTTAGTTATTCAGAATCTTCCTCTCCTGTCTTAAATTTTCGTGGCGCTTAACTTCCTTTGTCTGTAAAGACAAAACTTTAAAGATACATACAAAGATATATGCGCAGCCACATATATATAATATAATCCGAGGCAGGGGTGCATGCAGGTAATGATGATGTTGATCTGGATGTGTGCGCACCTCTCAGCTTAATCTTAATTGTCTTCCACCAACCTCCCTTAATTCTCCGCACCTCTCTTTCTTCTCTCATAGTGTTTGTTTATGTATATATCCATGTGCATACATTGAATTAGAGCTGGCGGACAGGATATTGTCATGATCGATCCTTTTGTAGGTGTATATACTTAAAAATTTGTACTTTTTCCAAAAAAATTTACTGGGTATTATACGTAACCCTATATATATATATATATATATATATATATATATATATGTGTGTGTGTGTGTGTGTTATGTGAGAGAGAGGGCGGTGATACTGATGGGAAGAATTGGATAGAAGTCATTTTCAAAGTTTAATTTTGTGTTGGGCAGTTTTAGGGTTTAAAGAGGAGAGAGTGGTCTGGGAAGAGTACCTGTTTTTACCCAGTAATGGTTTCCTGATCAAAACTATTCCTGGTTTTGATTTATTTCTTTCTTTGTTTGTTTTCAATTGGATTACACTGAATGAAATGGCCACTGTTTGTGTAAGCAAATTTGGAGAGTTTTCAAGATTTCTCATTCATATTCTGCTTTTGGCAACCTTTCTTGTCATTTTCTCCGAAACATCTTTGGCCATTTCCAGTACTGATTATAAGCGGACAAGATACAGACAAGTTAGTAGTTTGAGGCTTGAAAGGGTTCAGAGGCATTTGGAAAAGATTAATAAGCCTCCTGTATTCACTATTCAGGTGCCTTCAGTTTCTTTATTATTAGTTCACATTTATATATTTTGAGTGTGGAATTTTTCAATATTTTGTTGGTGTTCTCTTGATTTTTTTCAGAGCCCAGATGGAGATATCATCGACTGTGTGCATAAAAGAAAACAGCCGGCGTTGGATCATCCTCTTCTTAAGAATCACAAGATCCAGGTACACATCAATTGAACTTTTACTGTACCCAGACTTTGTCTCTTTGTGCCTCTCTTTCACGAGTTGACGATGAGCATGAATATCTGTCCAATCCTCAGTGAAAACAAATAGTTCTTCTCATGTATATATACACTAATTATAAGTCCTTTGGATTGTCGGTTACCATCACGATTCTTTTAATCCACGACAATCCGCATACAGAGAGTTCGGCCAGAAATGCCAAAGACGATGAAAATGATGAAAACACAACGAGTGTCAGAAAAAAATATTAACAATACTAGTCGTATTAGTGGAAGATTAAGGACTAAAAGGGCTAACTGGCAAATGTGGCATCAAAAGGGGAAAAAGTGCCCGAAAGGAACAGTACCCATTAGGCGAAGCACAGTCCACGACGTGTTGAGGGCTAAATCTTTATATGAGTTTGGCAAAAAACAAACCAAACCGCCCTTCCTTGCTTCCCCCCGGTTTGATGCACCCGATGTCGTTAGCGGCAATGGCCATGAGGTATGTATATATACATTCTTTTTCATACACGGTCTGCCATACACAACACACATACATAAAAACTATTAAATATAAATTTATGTGTGTTTGTATATGACAATATCTGGTTCATATAAGAATTTCCATCTGGACCAAAACATGATAAGCATACTCACGAGTAAAGGACAAAGAGGGGCAAGCAAGATTCATAATTGCTACACTTTTTATTCGATCTCTATATATATGTGTCGCATATCTCAAATGTTCATTATTTTTCCTAATGAAATAGCATGCGATAGCGTACACAAAACCATCAGAAGAGATATATGGGGCAAAAGCGACCATTAACGTGTGGAATCCAGCGATAGAAATGGTTAACGAGTTCAGTCTTTCTCAGATTTGGGTTCTTTCTGGTTCCTTTAATGGCTCAGAACTCAACAGCATTGAAGCTGGTTGGCAGGTAATCTTTCTAATCAAACTCCATAAGTGTCTATATATATATATGGAAAATTACAATGTTGGCCTCGTTGTGACTTTATTCCTCTAACTAGTCACATTTTATATTCATGCAATAACTTTGTTTTTTAGCAAATCGTCGGTGTGCTGATATGTCGTGCTGACCCGTCAGCACTCAAACGAAAAATGACTAAAATGACAAAACAAACAAATTATTGTAATTTTTCATATATCGTTATATATATAGTATGTGTGTATAGACATTGCAATTCACATGAAATGAACACTCGTATTCGAATAATTTTGTATATAATTAATATATCAATTCTCTTTAATTTAGTAATTTAGAAATAATAATGTTTTAGAATGTGGGGTTCGCGAAGGTTTGATGGTTGTACTTTATAAGTCAGGTTAGTCCAGAGTTATACGGGGACAGTAGGCCAAGATTATTCACCTATTGGACGGTTAGTTCTCTATTTTATTTTATTTTTACGAAGTTTTATGTGTTATTATTTGTCAAGTGAAATTATGGTTAATTTTCCTATGATTTTATTTGGTTAATATTAAAATAGAATCTTACGAGTGTTAAAAAAAAAGACAAATTAAGACTTATATATTAATATATATTAATACTCTCAATTTCATTGTCAATATAATAATATTTATTAAATTGAAATATTATATGTGTCTACTTCACATTCATTGTGATGCTTGCGGCATGGCCTAGCTCGATATGCTTAAGGAATCATTGAAGAGGATTATTTATTATCTTCAATTTGATCAAACCTTCTTAATTTTAGAGAAGTATTTGTTAGACCTCCTTAGGGTAGCATCAAAATAACCATTAATCGATATATTCGATGCTACCTCAGAGGTAGCGTCCTGCGGTATCGTTCAACCCTATAAATAGAGCTATATAGCTTCATTTCAATTCATCACATTTCAGAGTTTTCCCTCGTATCTAAACATTTGATTGTGTATTTCTAAAATATTTGTGACGTAGTTTTCTCCTATATTTAGAGTGTTGTAGCTAGAGGTTGTAACCCACAAAATATTATTGTGAAATCTTTACCACAAAATATTATAGTGAAATCTTTTCATCTTGCCCGTGGTTTTTACCCATAATTTTTAGATGTTTTCCACGTAAATTGTGGTGTCCATTTTATTCTTTACTTTCAGAATTTTCTATCTCATGTTGCCATATTTGAGACCAACAATGTATAGTAAGATCTACCTTGAAGGTAGCATCAAAGTAACCTCGTTGACTGAAAGGGAAAAAATATTTCTGAATTCTTGAAAATGTTAAAAGAGGATATTCCGGAAAAAAATGTTAAAACTGGGGCCAAGCACATGAAGATTTAAGAGCCCATCAACCATGAAAAGTGACTATTCATCTTCCACAACATGAATGTTGGTGGTCCAAATAGTAATAATAATATATTATATTATTCAGGGATCTCATTCAAAATTCCCAGTATACAAATTCTAGCAAGACAAGTCAAAAATAAATTCTCATTATATAAATCTAGCATGACAAGTTAAAAATATAAACTGAGGAATATATCTATTGGAAAATAGAAAACTCATTAATAACTGGGACACTCTTTCTGACTTTATTTGCAGCATTAAAATTATTGTCTCTAGGTTGCATGTTTATGGTCCATACAGTACATTGTTAGGTATTACATTAATAATAAATTATTCTTAACCCCTCGATGAATTTTAGTTGTATCTATTTGTCATAACTTGTAGAGCGATGCATATCAAGCAACCGGGTGTTACAATCTTCTATGTTCGGGTTTTGTGCAAACAAATAGTCGAATAGCGATCGGAGGTGCTATATCTCCGGTGTCATCTATCAGTGGAGACCAATACGACATCACCATCATCATGTGGAAGGTCCAACAAAATTATAAATCTTGTTGATTAAAATAAATTTAATTTTCTTCTGTTATAACTTATCAAATTATGTAGGATCCGAAACTGGGCCATTGGTGGATGGGTTTTGGAGACAGCACATTAGTGGGTTATTGGCCTGCTGAAATTTTCACCCACTTATCGGATCGGGCCACCATGGTCGAATGGGGAGGAGAGATCGTAAACTCTCGGGCCAAAGATGAGCACACGTCGACTCAAATGGGCTCAGGTCATTTCGCAAACGATGGGTTCGGCAGAGCGAGCTATTTTCGGAATCTTGAGATCGTGGACTCGGATAACAGCCTCAGCTCGGCCGAAGAGATAACAACCCTAGCTGAGAACACAAATTGCTACAACATCAAGAGCTCAAACAACGATGATTGGGGCACATATTTTTACTATGGAGGCCCTGGAAAAAGTAAAAATTGTCCATGATTACGAAATTATATTAAAAACAAAAAAGAAAGCAGTATGTGTTGGGCAATTCTTTGTTTAGTGGTTGAGAGTGTGGAATCATGTTATTCCGAAAATGTTTTCTACTTCTTCTCTCCGAGGAGTTTTCTGTGGCAAAATTTGTATTGTAATAGTATCTATTTGGTAGTGTAAATTGTACTTCTGTGTTTTGATTAATGTCACCAATGTCTTTTCAATTCAATCTAGGTTATGTAGTATATGAAATAAAAACAAAAATTACACTGCAAAAATTTTCATTTAAAAACAGAAAAAAAAAAAAATATGTAAGTTTCAGTGTTGGATCAAGGAAATGAATTTGAAGGATACAAGCAAAATCAACAAAACTAAATAATTTTCAACCTGGGGCCACTGTGTAATCTTAACGTGTAACTAATGTTGTCTAATATATATAAGGTTAAATTTTGGGTTTGTGCAATTGGAAAAACATTTTTTGGCATAGTCCACCAAAAAAAAATATTTTCAAATAAGTCCGATTTCAAAGAAAATGATAAAAATATGATACATGCACCGCTGCACTTTAGAAAAATACATGCACAACTTGAGTCTAGCGGTGCACGTGGGATATGTGCACCGCTAGACTCAAGCGGTGCATGCATCAAAAACACATTTTTTTTTTTAAATTTAACAAGGTGGTACATTTGATTACATGCACCGCTCGAGTCTAGTGGTGCAGTGAGATACGTGCACCGCTAGACTCAAACGGTGCATGAAATTCTTGAATCATAGACTTGAAATTTTGAGATTGCGTTCATGGCAGAAGCTCCGAGAGACGATGGCAATTCTATCCAAAAATACTAACCTGCAAGAAAAACATTCTTAATTGAGAGCAGAAAGGGAGCATGGTGTATCTCACCAATTCAATGAATAAAATCACAATCCAGCAGGCAGAATTTGGATGTTAATATGCAGATGTACTCTCGACGTTCTTTACAATTACAGCAAGAAATTTAGCCTTTATATCCATCAATTCGCAAGTTACTTCACGGCACCCAAATTGCATTGATCCGAAAAATAGATTAACATCCCTACAATTGCATGTTTTGGGTTTTTCGGATGGAAATCTACCAGCTTCGGGTTATCTAATTCCAAAATGAAACCAGAACGCGATCGCGCCAACCATCCATTCACCAATTCAATTCCAATTGTAAAAAAAGAAGGTGTAGAGCAAATGGTATTTGAGTCATAATTAATGAACTAATTAGATTAATGTTTGATAAAATAGACTTAGTTGAAAGAAGTTTTTTAAAAGTTGTATTTAGTTGAAAAGAATATATTTTGGGTGATTTAGTTAAAAAAAAATTGTAGGTGGTAACTTATTGTAATTTTCTCTATATATAATACTAGTTAATGCACGTGCCAATGAACAGATGAGGTATCAAATACTAGTTGCTCTCCCAACATGCAACAAGTGTTTATGTAAAATTCAAAGTAAATTTCCGTTGTATTTCCTAGAAAGGAATTTATGAAGAAATGGATTCCAATTTATGCTTTCTTAACAATAAGATAAAAGTTTCGGATGCGCACAAATTGAAACATATAGATTCCACGGATTAATCCAATAAAGCATTCATATACATCTTAACGAATCAACGAACAAGGAAGAACACAAAATGTACAGCATACAAAATAGATGTGCTAAGGGTTACAAAACATGGAATGAATCGTTGTGAAATTCAAGATATGGCCTGTACACAGGTGACAGAGTCAAATATCTAGCCGCGCTTTTTTGCCTTAATCACCATTCCTCTAGTAGATCGTTTTGGCTTTCCACTTGTTCAATAGAATATATGGCACATAATAGGGAGGACATAACAACAACTAAGCATCTAGCTCCAATGTGCGCTAGTCTGCTCCAAACGCTTCAATCGGTCATAATATCTTCTTTAATCCCATTGAACTCCAAGTCTTTGCGTATAATTTTGAAACATGTCTTCTTCGGTCGTCCTCTCGTACTCATGAAATGGCCGAAATCCATGGACTACATTCGACGCACAATTGCATTGCTGCGCCTATGTTGTATGTGACCAAACCAATGTAAGTGATTTTCTTGCATCTTCTCTTCTATACAAGCTACGTCTACTTCAGCTCGAAAATCTCGTTTCTTAATTTATCTCATTTGGTCTTACCGCACATCCAATGAAGCATACACATATATGTCACACCCATATTTTGAATGTGATTCATCTTGGGTGCCCATCATTCCGTCTCATATAACATTGGAGGTTATGATCGCAAAGAACTCAGGTGGCATTTTCTCCATTTAGCCCGTTTCAATCACATGGTTAACGTCAGTGTCAATCTCTTCATCCTTTCGGATAACAAAACCTAGGTATCGAAACTTGCTGATCATCGATTCCTCATGACCATCGAGTACTACAACGCCGGGATCTCAAAATATACAACAATTAAATTTGCACTCCATACATTATGTTTTAGACATACTTAATCTAATACCCTATGATTCCAAATTCTATCTTCATAACTCCAATTTGACATTTACACATGTCATAATTTCGTCGATTAACACAACATCGTCAACGAAAAGCACTACGACGGAAAAGGAAGAAATAAAAAAAACCAAGTTATTGGATTAATACCAATCTCTGATAACGTACAAGACAAAAATCTAAAGAGGCCAAGTTATTGGACTATTTTCACAGTTTTCCCAAAACTATATATTGAACAAAATGAGAATGGTTGAGAAGGCGATGGTTGACAGATTAACAATGTTTTGATTTAAGTATATATTGTCTAATTTAGATTTATGATTTATCATTATAAAGTTTAAAATTTCAATAACTAAATAGTTAAATTTATCATTAATAATTTTATTTAATTTCAAAGACAATATGTAAGCAGATATTCATTACTTCTCAAAAGCACAAAATAGAACCAAAAAATGAAAAATAGGATGAAAATGTGACAAGCTTTCAATGCACAGAAACAAACTAATATTTTGAAGCAAATTTAGTGAATTATTTGCACACTATGCACCTGTATACCCTAATTAACCACACCTGAACACCCTGATTTGACATACGTCAACCCCCACAGTACCATAAGTAGTCAATTTGGGATTAGGGCAGGTGACTCTAAGCCACAGTGGCTACACAAACTTAAGAACAACTTCCCACAGTAGTGTTTATCAACTCGATCGGATCCAACATGCATGTAGAGGAAACAATTGTATTCTTTAAATATAAAATAAGTTTTATATATAATTCTTTAAAATTATTGTTTATCATTAAGATAAATACCAATTTGTCACCGTATCATATATTTTAATACAAAAATATTATTATCAGAGCAATTATGTTGTTAACAATACCATTTTCATGAATTTAATATTTTGAATATCATAAAATACTCTAATAATATCGTAATAAATTTCAATATCTCAATCAAAATTTCTTATATTTTTGGATTTCCATCCCAACAATCTATCCAACTCTAAAGACTTTAAAGAATAAAAAATAATAAAGAAAAATTAAGAGGAAAGGTCATGTCACGACACTAGACAACTCGCTCTTTAAAATCTCTGCGCTCTGAGATTGTAAGATAGTCACAGTGATTATACCTATATACTCGGTCCCCACCCTCATTCCCTGGTTGGTATTAACATTATCGCAATTTTATATTTAATATCAAATATTAGGTTTACCTCGAATAATAGAATAATATTAATAATTATAGCTTTATTATTAATATGTTAGATAAATAATAGTATGTTATTTTAAATGATTAAGATTGAGTTGTAAACCTAATTAAATAATGAATTATTGTTCTACCTAGATCCTTGTTAATGATAATTTTTTTATTATTATAAATTTTGTTATTTCTAATATTATTAATAAGAGATTTTTATTATTATTAATATTAACAATAATTTTTTTTTTCCCGTCAAATAAACATTAATAAATATTCTTTATTTTACAATTTTTATGAGATTTTTAATCATATTCAATACAAAACAGTGTTTTATACCATAATTCGTACCGCCAATATTAATTAATTGCAAATAAATAAGTTAGGTATCTAAGAAAACTAATTGATCCCATGATTAATTGTGCAAGTAAAACACGTCCAAAATCGTTACTGCATAATATAATAACATAAGTCAAGAAGTCACTTCAAATGCTTGTTCCTTCTTTCTTCACATAGTAGAAATCAAGAACAAGACACACACCACTGTGAGAGAGCTTAATTTTGCCTTTCTAACTTGTAGCTGCGCTAGTTTTGCTTTCTCCCCGTTTCCATAGCCTCTGATCTTGGGGGACTTTCCTTCACCTATTTTCACACACAAATACACTTTATTCTCTATCTATATATACCACTGTCTATATCTATATTTATAGTGTGTATGATTTCTGATCTCTGTCACTCTTCATGAAATAAGGGCCTTCCTTTTCTTCCGCGCTGCCTTCTTTTCACCATCTTTATATGCACGTTTTCGTTTCTTCATATATGCACTTAAGTAACGAAAAGATTGCTGCTGAAAGAAAACCCTTTTGCATGATTCTTGAGAATACCGAGATAAACCCTTTAATTCTTTGGCAGAGAATTATTGTAAGGGAAAATTTGACAGGAGAGGGTTCAGCAAACGAATCTACGAAGTTAAAGAGGCAGGATCCAAATTAAACTTGTTTGTCAAACTACACGCCACTCGAAGGGGGAACAGTACAACTGAAGAATAAGATTGACTCCGGAAATCGAGGCGTAAATTTTCAACGAGAGGAGGAATAGAATTACAGGGCCATTTCTTGTCTAGGTATAGTATATGCCATTTTCTTGATTTATTTTATCATATAATATATAATATATACATCGTTTCAGTATTTTCAGGTAATAATATATAGTATTAATTTATTTAGTTTTATTTTTGTTCCTTGCGTTAACATCAATCCCGATGGTAGAAGCAACTGGCTCCTCTCAAAAATCTCATTTTCACATGTAAGTGAGGTAATTAATAGTCTCTTCTCTCTCCACGCGTTTTCTAGCAATATGTCACTCACTGATTAAGTATCCGTTTTATTATACATTTGGAATATATCATTCAAAATATTTCAAATATTTGATCAGTGCACTAAGAACAAAAATATTTTTTATTTTTTTGGTTGAATTAAATCAGTTTTCGTAAAAATCCTGTCGTTTCGGTTATCATAAAAAAAATTGATTATTTCGATTTTTGAAAATTTGATTCGATCGATGATCGAATAGTCCGAATACTCGGCCCTAGGTTTGACAATCCTACGCGGATGCTTATAAAGGGCAGGTATACAAAACATTCATTTTTCCAGATTTGGTCATGAGATTCTTTTCTCATAAATTTCAATCAACTTTTATGGATCGGTTCTTTAAAGCTGTCAATTGTTTGTTTGTCTAATTTGATGTGTCAAAGGCATCTAGCCTGAAGATGATTACATATTTAATTTCTTTTGACTTGAAAGCAAAAAAATTATAAATAATATAAATGGAAGAAAAATACTAGGTTTTCAATAATATTTAATGACATGTCTTGTCTCAAAATTCTATCTTGTACAGTAATATATACACACAAAAAGTTAAAAAAAAAAAAAACTACGTTTCCATACTTTCCAGCAATTCTTGCATAAACGTTTATAGATATTTGAATGGATGGATGAATTTTATTTGAATAGAGAGATTTGATTTAAGAATATATTTGAAACTTTGATATAAAACGACATATATATTTCAAATCAATCATAATTAATGGGTGAATTTGAAATACACTCAATATAAATTAATCTAAACAATTAAATAAATTTGAAATCAAGGATTTGAAATTCATAGGTCTCTATCCATATGCAATATCTTCATTTCTTGAAATTGCTCTAATGCTAATTTATTTGATAGATAGACCAAGTTCCAATTAATGGCTTCATCATCGAACTCCCCATGCGCTGCCTGCAAATTCCTGCGTCGAAAATGCCAGCCGGATTGCGTCTTCGCGCCGTACTTTCCGCCGGATCAGCCGCAGAAATTTGCCAACGTGCATAAAGTCTTCGGCGCTAGCAACGTCACCAAACTCCTGAACGAGCTGCAGCCGCATCAGCGAGAAGACGCCGTTAATTCCCTCGCTTATGAAGCCGACATGAGGCTGCGCGACCCCGTCTACGGCTGCGTCGGCGTCATCTCTCTCCTGCAGCACCAACTCCGCCAACTTCAAACCGACCTCAACTGCGCCAAGTCCGAGCTTTCCAAGTACCAGAACCACCTTAACGATGGCTTCATCCACCACCACCAGCAGATAAACCTCCTCGGCAGCAGTATGGAGGCGTCGAAGGACTTCCACCACCAGTTCTTTCCCACCAGTCATCATCAACAGCAACAAGTGTTTAACGGGTATGATGCCAGTGGCTTCCTTGGCATGAATATATCAGCTAGTCTTGGACCGTTGGGCGGCTTTCAGCAGGACAGGGCGGCCCGGGCCGCGGCGGATGGACGCCGGAAGCCAGTGAAGCCGTCTTAGGGTTTTGTCTCCGCCATTTCTTTTCCTTAACTAGTATAGTTATTGAAAGCCAGCGGCGAGTTATCTCGTTAATGCTACTCATTAAAACACTTGAGAACTAAATATTATTTGTGTTATTATTTATTTAGTTTTTGTTTATTATAGTATTTAATATTTAATATTCTATTTTCGTGGGAATTACATATTAGGGCCTTTTAATTTTTAGGAATAATTACGGTCGTCTCATTTGCATAATAATTATATTACATATTATCCCCTTTAATTTAGACAATTACAACTATCTCTCTCCTGTGGAATAATTGTTTTACCATATCATCCACTCTACTTTGTAATAATATACGAAAAATTATAACTACCTCATATATGATTTAACATAAGAATATAATATAGGGAATGTAGACTTTATTTTTTAAAGAAAAGCGTTTAAAAATTAATTATGAAAATTAGACGGAATTCATACTTTTTTCATTCATAAAATCTTACAAACTATAATTGGTAAATAGCTTTTTTTTTTTGGACAGAAATAAACAGCTTATTTCCCACCTTAAAAGATATAAATCCTAAGCTGGCAAAACCTCATCTTGATTTTACATTAAATTGAGGAATTTTTTGTACAATATATTAACGAGCGAGATATTAGTTTTATTTTTATTTTTTAAATAATTGAATTAAATAGAGTAAGATAAGTCTTTTAGAAATGTTTTCTTTCATGTACTTTGTTTATTTGTAAGATATTCTAATGAAGCATTTGAAAGTATACTTTTAAGATAATGTAAGGCCAAACACATATAATTCTTATTAAAGAGAAGATTCAAATGGCGAATATAGATTTTAAACTCTAATTCTCTCCCATACATTAACAAAATGGCTATGAATATTTGATCCCTTATATTAATCAGTTTGAAATATATTTTGATGCCATAGTTGATGCGATTTACAACTCAGGGTGTGTTTGAAGTTAGAGATAATGTTATTATGATTTCAGATATTATTTTAATCTAATGTTTAGTTGGTTTTTGTCACAAAATTATCTCATCATATTTATCATATTTTATATCTGATATTTTCCACCTTTCTTTAATAATGCAAAATTTGAAATTCCTTTTCAAAAATTTCAAATTAACAAAAATTTAAAACTTCCTCCACTAGTTAGTGAGCGTATTTTACTCATTATACAAGCAATAAAATTAATCTATCGTTTTAAAATCCTACAAAGCACCAATAACTTATTCCTATATTATTTGTCATCATCTCATAATTTTAATCACTCGCATAGTTATTATATCCATAACTTCAAATGATACCTAGTATAATTTACTTTATTGATGAAAATCTCTTTCCCCACAACTCAATATTTTGCTCTTTCTTCAACATCGCAACCAACAACATTTGAGAACGTTAATGGATCATTACAAGCTGTCAAAGGAATTAAATCATTCTTCGATCACTATGAATCTTGTTCTGGACAATTGGTTAGTCCTGCTAAGAGCTACTTCATCACTAATAATTGTTGCCTTCATTCTCCCATGGCAAGATATAGTTAAATTACTGAATTTTCTGTTGGTTCATTGCCTATAAAATATTTGGGCATTCCTTTATTTTTTGGCCACAAGAAATCAAGTTACTTTGAATCCCTAATTCGGAGAGCTCGGACTAAACTCATAGGATGTGAGTATAGACTCTATATATGCAAAGAAATTTGAATCAAAATTTTTTTTTGAACAATCCTAATCTAGTGAGGTGGGAAGAGACTCGAAATCGGCCATTACAAAGAAAAATTTGGTAACTACCAGTAGATCAACTGTCCTACTGTCAAGTTGACTCAGAATTTTATGTGTAATAAAATCAAGAGTTCTATAGTCATCCAACATCTATATGTACATTGTTAAAATGTAATTTTTCTGGTAAAAAAATATATTTTAATATTGACAAAGGAAAAGAATAATTTGAAAAATTTAATATGCAGTACTGTTAATGCAGTCCAACAGTAACATGCCTACATGGTGTAAGGGCCCATTCCTTAAAAATCCTGAAAGCTTACACAGTGAGTTTTGTTTTCTATTTTTGCTATTATACGGTTTAGAATTAATAGAAGAGAGAGGAAGCAACAAACAAGGAAACACTTGCCGCAGCCTTGTTTGAAAAACTATTGAAAATGAGAAATAAAATAAAATTTTCAAACTTATTATATATTCATACTATTTTCAAAGGTTTATCAATTTTATTGTATTATTTAATTTATTATATGAATATTCTGTATTTTGTATGAATATTTATTGTGTATGAGCTTGATTTCAGATTGTTTAATATATTTTAGACTCCCGAAAAATGTCTTGAAAATTTTAAAAATAATTTAATTAAATATATGTTATTCGCTGTCGTACATCAATTTTGAGGTTGAAAAGTCTAGAAATTAATGCATGCTCTTCAATTGCCAAGTGAAAATTAGGGGAAAAATGCATTTTTCGTCCTCTAACTTTCACTTAGTTGTATTATACGTCCCTCTCATTTCAACTTTGTAATTTCGGTCCTCTATGTTTCTTGTGTCTGCAATTTTGGTCCTTTATATTTATCACATGCAATTTTGGTCTTTTAATTATCAGATCCGTAAATTTCATCCTTAATGTTTTATCACTCTGCAATTTTAGTCTTTTATGTTTATTATTCTCAATTTTAGTCCTCTAATGGAATTAATATTAAAAAATTCCTTGCAATTTAAACAATATAATCACGCTACAACCTGATTCACGATCCATTAAAAAATTCCTTCCAATTTAAACTTGATTCAGATTTCCTTCCCTTCTGTCACCGATTGTGTATGATTTGTTAACTTATACAAACACGTCAATCCAATTTATTTTGTGAACAAAAATTTGTTTTGTAAAAATTATAAAATTAATTTTTTGGATGCATGATTGTTGAACCCTCTGAAGTTTATCATTTTTTGTTATCACTCTCGAATTGTTCTCCATTCGCTATACTTATGTGAATGCAAAAATTAGTAGCCAATTAGTAACCAACATCATATTCTGGCCACAAAAACATCATAATTTAGTCATATTGACGGCATATAAATGCACATAATATCCAAAATAGTAAGAAATGGCTAACCAACAGTTTTCTCGGACACAAAAATCAACTAACTAAGGTCTAGTCAATATAGAAAATGCATAATATCCAAATCACTATTCCTTTTAATGCAACAGTAGCTTCTCAATTCTTCTTGACATTAGAGCATTTCATCTTTCTCAAGTTCGACGATGTGATAAACTCCTCACCACCCTTCATAATACTGTGGAAACTTGATTCAGAAGGACGAGATTGAGCATCCATCTGCCCTAGAGATTGTTGATATGGTGTTGGTCCATGCTGAAACTGCCTCTGAATTGGTGCCTTATACAATTCATACTCTTCCTCAAGTGATGATTGGAAATGAGTATACACTCGAGGATGTAGTGGAGGCTACAATGGTTTCTTTGCTTGAAAATGTAATGGTGTTTGTGAGCATTGATCAATAATAACCTAAGAGTGAAGTTGTTTTGGTAAAGCAGTCATAACAGAGAAACTCACATGAAATACATAAAATAATAGTAACTAACCATTTTAGCTTTGGTGTTTGATGCTCGGTGTTCAATCTCTCTGTTTTCTAGAATCTCTCTACTGTTTCTTACCTGCCAAACAAATAATGTAATCAAATAGTATTTCTAGAATCATATGAATAATATTACCATAACTATATGCAAGATGTAGAATATTATGTACCTTGAGTTTCTTTTGACCAAATCCAGATACAATTTGATCACCCAAAACGTTACCTGAAATGTCTGATTCAAGTGTTATTTGGCTCAAAGGATCAATAGTTGTGGATTGGATGCTCATCTCAATTTCGCCTACCAGGAAAGCTCCAAAAGCCTCATCAAAAGCTTCATTAAAAGTCCCATAAGTGTTATCTTGATTTCTTTGAGCAATTTGGCTTTCTTGACAGTGCATGTTCTTGCATTGTGTTTCTGTCATCTACAAAAGCCACACTTTACAGTTGTCTGATTTCTTTTTCTCTTAGAAGCATCTTTTCCTTTTTTATTAACAGACTCATCAACACCACTCCTTCTTGCACTTGATGGTCTGCCTTTACCTCTGCCAAAGTTAGGTGGTAGTGGTGGAATAAAAAATGTTTCTCTCCTCACCATTGATCCCATATATTGCTCTCGAATATACATCCTTATAAGTGTCAACCCTATAACACCTATGTATGTAATTCATGGGATTTTGATGTGCTTCAGAAAGTGCACACAGGGCATGTGAACAAGGTATTCCAGTGAGCTGCCATCTTCTGCATGTGCATGTCATGTTCTCAAAATCCACATTGTATTGTTCCTTCCTGAAATTTGTCAGCTGATAATGTGTATTATCACATTTTTTGCATACGTAACGAGCAATCTTGTTTTGACCTTCTGTAACAATACCCTGATTTGAGGGCATATGAACCCAGTCCATTTCTCATTTGCCATATCTTTATTTTTTTGCATTCTAGTCATGAGAAATTCTCTTATCCACTCAAGCATTGTTAATATGGGTTTTTCCCTCGCCTCTAAGATCATCGAGTTGGATGATTCACAAAAATTATTCAGAGTCATGTCACATTTAGGAATTGTATTGAAATGAGATTTAGACCAGTAATTAGGATCTTTATCTTGCAACCAGACAAGGGCATCTTCATCAAGATTTGAAATTTCTGTCATTGTAGTCTTGAATTCACAATATGTTGTTTGATTTGATGCTTTAAACAAAGCTTCCTTATATGCATCACCCTTAAAACCAGCCTTGAAGAAGTTTTTCCACATATGCATGACACAAAACCTATGACTAGCACCATAGAACACATCATCAGAGGCTTGTATCAAGCCCTTTTGTTTATCAGACATGATTGTGAACTGATCATTTCTTATAATTTGCAAATCTTCCTTCAGAAGGCTTAGGAACCAATTCCAAGTCTCTCCAGTTTCACTACACACCACAGCGTATGCAATTGGAAATGTCTTGTTATTCGGGTCAATTCCCACAGCAGTTAGAAGGATACCAAGGTGAGGCCCTTTTAAATGAGCACCATCTACCCCCACAATTGGCCTACATCCAGCTAAATACCCATGTTTCAAAGCACCTAAGCAAACATATAAGTTTTTAAACCTTAACTCTCCTTCACTATCATCAGTTCCTAAAACCACTGTAGAACCTGGATTAGTTCTTAAAAGTTCTTCTCTGTAATCCCACAATTTGGTGTATTGTAGGTTAGGATCCCCCTCAAGAATTTTTAGTGCCTTCCTCTTTGTTTTGTATGCTTGATCTTCACCGATGTTTGCATCGATTTCAGCTATAGCATCAAGCATAAAACCACGAGTGGATCTTCTTGGATCGGTCTTGAACTTGTCTAGGAATCTATCGGCTAACCATGAAGACTTAACATTTCTCACGTTGAATGTCTGGGCACACCTATGTTCAGGATTGTAGGTGTGTATTACATATGTTAACTCACCAATTACAGTGTGTGCATGAAGTTTCCAATCACAACCATCTCTTCACACTTCGCATACAATCTCACTTTGTCATTTTTCACAATTTTTATGCTTCTACCTGTCTTTATAGCATGAGAATGTATACATTTTTTCAATTTTTTCTTTGTAGGAAAAGCCATGTCTAGGCAGAATATAAGATCATAGTCATCATATTCTCTGAAAATTGGCCTCTTCACTATATTGACAAGCCTCTCATCATCCTCACAGTCAGAGATAAGCTCACAGTCTATTTCAACCTCAATGTCATACACTATAAAATCCTCACTGTGATAACCAATCACCATCCTCAGCTGTTACAAAAAATGAAACCTCATATTTTATTAAGTTAAAAACTCAAAAAGTGTCATAGGTCAAAGATATCAACAATAAAAAAGGCATCAAGATTTTCTTCTACAATAAAAAGAACCCATATTCTTATTCAATGCAAAAAAGGGACACTCAATGACTATTATATTCCACGCAATAAACAAAATATAAATCACTAATACATCATTAATTATGAAAACACTTAATATATGTATTAGCATTAATTATTGTACCCAAATATCTACTCACCATAAAGTGGTGGAGGCAAGTGGAGCTCATTTTCATCCCTAACAACAACCATTTCCTTCGATTAGTGAAACGAGAATGCTGTTAATCAATTTTAAATATTTTTCCTTTGGGAGAAATTGGGTAGCTTTTGGGAGAAGGTTAGGGCTTCATTTAAAAAGCGGTTGTTATGAGGAGGGGGGATGTTTCTTGAATGTGGGTAAATATTGTAAAAGTTTGTTCAAATTGTTTTTTTTTTAAAATCCACGAAAGCGCATTTTATTTTAATCGAACAATGGAACTCATTCCCTCTTAAACCCAAAATCGTTGGTTTAGAGTAAACGCAGCCAATTTTTTTTTTCTTTTCAAAAGTTCAAGAAAGTTCAATATTGAGAAATTGACATGAAGATAAATATGTGAGCGCGGTACCTTTCCAAAACGGTTGCAAGGAATTTTTTAATATTAATTTCACTAGAGGACTAAAATTGAGAATAATAAACATAAATGACTAAAATTGCAGAGTGATAAAACATTAAGGATGAAATTTACGGATCTGATAACTAAAGGACCAAAATTGCATGTGATAAATATAAAGGACCAAATTTGCAGACACAAGAAACATAGAGGACCGAAATTACAAAGTTGAAACGAGAGGGACGTATAATGCAACTAAGTGAAAGTTAGAGGACGAAAAATTCATTTTTCCCTGAAAATTAGTATAAATTGATACAGACGAGATTTAGATTAGAAAAGATTATTTGACATATCTCACTTATATAAATCTTGTACTCATATTTTTAAAATAACTTAATTATTTTCGATTTTGTAAATAATGCATTAGGTTTCAATTCAAAACCAATTGGTGATTAGTGAAGTAAATCGTGTATCTTTAAAGAGCTAACATAGCTTGTAAATTCACAATGTGAGACAACTCTCAACACACTTCCTCACATGTTATATTATATAAGTCCAACACATGGATTGATAACTTGAGTGGCGGTTAGCATGCTGGCATAATAACCAATCACATGAAAAACCTGGATTTGATATCAAATTAAGAATGCATGTGGTTCCAACTCAAAACCAATTGGTGATTAGTAGAGTAACTCATTTATCTTATAAAGAACTAACATAGTTTGTAAATTTTCAATGTGTGACAACTATCGACATATATAATATTAATTATCAACATAAAGTGAAAATATATGATATGTGGAAAATAGAATTATAAAAAGTACGAAAAATATGAGTATATAATTGATGGTCCTTCATCGACTCTTTCGTTTGCATTTTATCTCACAATTCTCTTAAACCATGGCATTCTCGAATAAACAAACTTGTTTCCGCAATGACATTCTGCTACTTATAATATTGTAATTATCATTTTCCTGCTTATTCATGATAAATTTATTTATGTATAGAAGATAATTTCAAATCATTAATTCATTAATTAGTAGCTTCAATTATTTTAGAAGTTCAATAAATAGTCGAGGATGAAGGAAGAACATTCTTTTAAGCAGCATTAATCTGCGGTGTTTGTGATCCATTTTTTTACGTGGATCATATATATACAAATCAAATTTATATCATTAAATGTATGTACCATAATACTAGTGTCTCATTTTCTATTGATGTTAGGACTTTTGTCCCACGTCGTGACGAAAAGACAACATGGCCAAACTTTTGGCTATAAAAGAAGGTACTACTAATCAATATTGTCTAGATTTTTTGGCTTTAAGAAAATTTCTTTCTTGTTTTAAAATCTTGTAAAATTCTTATTATTTTTTGCGGTTGCAGTTTTGATGAGCTTCCACACCATAAAAGATTTTAATGAGAGATGGTAAGTTATAAAGTGTGGTTAATGGAAAAACTTTGTAGGTGTGCTTCGGGTGATAAGAACAATTATGTGGTTGTAATAATTTTTCATATAGTGTATTTTTATTCTCTGCCTCTGGTGGTTTTTCTCCTGATTTGGGAGTTTTTCACGTTAAATTTTTATTTTCAATATTTCTCATATTGCTTTATTTTTCCATAAAAGATACAGATTCTATGGTGAATTTGGAGGGTCAAATTCCCATTGGGTTGAAAATTATAAGGGACTCCAAATCTTGACCTTTTTAGTTGATGGAATGAAATCATTTGCTTCATAATAAACCTTAAAGTTTCATTTTTGACGAGTAATTTTTGTGTGTATATATATATATATATATGATGTCATGGGATGAGTCGTTTTCTTCGGAAAAATCTCACATAAGACCGGAGCAAGAGATATCCGAGCAAAAAGCCCCGAACACAAATTGCCCGAAGAACATCAAAACCTGCTCGGCATACTGATCAAAGGGTACCGAAAGACTCGGAAGTAACTGTCAAATCAACCGATATAAACAAACGTGTAATAATGGAACGCAGATTTATCGAACACGTTTTGATCCAATAAAACCACGATCAGAGGAGATCGTGTTCCGGATTTTCCTGTGCCAAACATCGGGATCAACACTATAAATACACATTGATAGTCTCATTTTTAAAGGTTGAACTTTCTAGGCAAGAAAAGACTCCGAAGAGAGCACATCATAGTCTGTATGGTATTTCACACTTATGCTGTTTTTCGAAAGTTCTTATTTTGTGTCTGAGTCCTGTAAATCAAAATGAAGTTCACTATTAAGTCCCGTAGTTTTTCCTTCGATTTGGAGGTTTTCCACATAAAAACTGTAGTATCTTTTTTTTTCAGCACCTAATTCTATCGAACACGGAAAATATCGAACCACATCAATATATATATATATATATATTGAAACTGACTGGCTAGAAAATGCTCACGTAGGTATGCAATGATGGCCTCAGGAAGACAGGAACCCTACTTTAAAAGCATTTTTTCTGTTGGCTGACTTAACTGGGGTTGTCTCGTCTCAGTCATGCATATACATTAACATACACGGTTTGGCGTCTTTTTTTTTCCTTTAAAAAAAAAAAGATTTCAAATGAATGGTGATGATACCCTTAAGGGCACTGCTCTTAAGAACATCATCAAACAAATCCTTCTTCTGATGCATTGTTAAATTTCAAGGACTCTAGTCCTCTTTTGTTGAGTCATGTTGTAATATTTGATACTGTCGAAATGGAATGAATCTCTCCACTCTAAAAAAAAAAAATGTCTTTCATGGTAGCATAGAGTAACGGGCTTTTTTAATAATATAACTTAAAATTATTTGTCAAAATAATCTGAAATAAAAAAGTTTCACCAAACTGAGCCAAGACACGCCAACTTTAACACTTATCTTTCTTTTTTTTTTCTTTTTTTTTTTATAAAAAAACAAACAATTTAAAATAAAAATAATAATATAAAAATGAGCATTATCTTATTATCAGATAAATTACAAAAATCATGTTCATATTTTTCAGATTTTACTTGAACATTTTTTTTATTATCAGATTCGAAAAAGATAAATTTGCAATAATTAGAATAATGCATCATTACGAGGATGCTATATCCGTTCGTTAGTTTGAAATGAAACTATGTGTGGTGTTTGTGTTCTTCTATTGTTGAATTCCATGGCCTCCATTTCAATAGTATTCAAAGCCATCATCGATACAGTGCTTAAAAAGAGCCGCCTTCTTGGACTCACCAGCCAACAGATGATGACGATGTAATTATATAATTATATAAGTTTTATGTTGAAAAATTTAAAAACGTTCCGCGACGGTCATGTCGGGACGTGAGTAAACAAATCTGGCAAAACGCGGCATGACCGTAGCGGAACATTTTTAAATTTTTCAACATAAAATTTACATAATTATATAATTACACCGTCACCTTCTATTGGCCGGTGAGTTCAAGAAGGTGGCTCTTTTCAAGCACCGTATAAATGATGTCTTTGAATACTATTGAAATGGAGGCCACTGAATTCAACAGAAGAACACAAACACCACACATAGTTCCACTTCAAACCAACGAACGAATGCAGCATCCTCTTAATAATGCATTATTCTAATCATTGCAAGTTTATCTTTTTCGAAACTGAAAATAAAAAAAATGTTTAAGTAAAATCTGAAAAATATGAACATGCTTTTTGTAATTTATCTGATAAGATAATGCACGTCTCAGTAAAAGACAACAACCCAGTTCGCGTTTTGGGTCAGTTTGGTGAAATTTTTTTATTTCAGGTTATTTTGACAAATACTTTTTAAAATTAGGTTATATTATTAAAAAACCCGTAAAGTAACCCATGTATACATACACACACGACTACAATTTTGTACGCCTACCATATGTGTATATAATTAACGCATTTTCATTCGGGTAGCTTCTAATTCTCTAAAAACCTTGGGAAACATTGTTGTGAATGCTATTATGTAATATTATAAAATAACAATTACAACTTAAACATTAAAATATAATCACAATAAGACAAACAAGAAGAGTCATTGTTTATCCAGCAGACACACAACTATACACACAAATGGCTAACTATTACATGGCAGGAGAGTGGGGGTCTACACTAAATGAATTACTATATACATAATACAAGCTGTGGTTGATTTGTGTTATTATTTTAGGTCAGCGTATGTTGCTCGGGTTGCATATTTTATATATTTTCCAGCTTTAAAAATTCATATTATTGCATATATATATATATGGAACAAAAATCTGATGTAAAAGTATACTTAAAAAGTACATGGGACACTTCACCGGACTTCCCTCATGTTTGGAGAAGGTTCGAGTCCCCACTTACAATATAAAAAAAAAAATGCATGGTGATATATGTAAAAACCCGAGAATTTGATGTCATCAAATTACTTAAGGTACCTTATTCAAGTTAAAACTCTAATTATTAAATAGATAATTAAGTGTTCTATTAGGATTCAAACTCTAATTTTTAGATAGATAATTAGTTGTTTTAGGAGGATAAAAACTCTAAAAGATGATTTAGAATTCTAGTAGGGATATAAGTGTATCATGTCATCATTATCTTGACCTACCTCCAGTTATTAAATAAGACCAAACCACTCACTTTTTCAGTATATTAGAGCCGAAAACTTCAGCTCCAAAGCATACCAGATTTCGAAAGTTTGATCATTATAATCCAAGAGTTTAGCCAACAAAAAAATCTGAAGATTTGGCACCTACAATTTAGAAAATCTCCATCTCTTTATTTTTGAAAATCTAAGTCTTTCTCCAGCTTTGAATACCAAAATCTGCACCCTATTTAAATTAAGAGCTCGAGTCATTATCATCAAAAATAAAAAAATAAAACTCCAGACTTGAAGCCTTCAAAATTCCAGCAAGCAAAGTTCAATATTTTCAGCACAAATCTCTCGACCAATAAGTTTACAAAATCCCTTGAGAAACTCCAGCTCAATCTCTCGACATTCAAGCAAAAAACTTTCGAATTTTCCAGCTTTGATATTCGAAAGAAATTCAGTCAAATACTTTGAAAATCTTCAAACAATAATACATAATTTCACAGTACAAGTAGATCGCTTTTCAGCAGTAAGCAATAATGAGAATGATTCCGTTCTGTTTTTATAACCTAGTTCATTCTTCCGTTAAAATCGCTGTAAGTGGGTTTTTGTTATTTATTCCTTTCGTTTTTGACAAACCATAATATGTTTTGAAACTTCAATCGATATGCAAATTATGTTGAAAACTATCATGTTTCAATGAAAATTATTAATTTTTAAGCACTTTAAGTTTCGAAATCTGATTGGGGGGAATTCCTTTATGGCCCTGATGCGGTGGGATTATAACCATTTACACGACCTGATACGGTGGTTAACCGTTGTTTCAGGGATGTCCAGACCCTTTATTCGTGGGTGAACCGATGTCATGACCTCATCTCTATGAGGGTTAAGTCTAGAGACTGATATCAGTACCAAGAGGAAATTAGAGGATTTATTGTGCTTAACGTATATGAAAATATTGATGATATGATATGTTATGTTATGGCTCGATGAGAGCAATTATGTTAAGATGCATTCATATCAGTTTATGTTTGATTATGATATATGTTTTGGAAAATTATGAAGACTATTATATTGTCATATCGATTGGCCCCCGCTTGCTGAGTGTTTTTCAAAACACTCACCCCTTACTCTACCTTCCCAGTTAAAGACGGGGAATAAATTGAAGCTGAAGAAGAACACCAATTTTGGTGTTGGTGATCCGCTGCGTTTCTATGAATTAAAGACATCAATTTTGGTTTAATTAGGATTTCATTAAGTTATTCCGTTTTAAGACTTTAAGAGTTTGATTAGGCAATTTAATTTAAGTTGTAAAAACGATTATTTATTTTTATGGAATATAGACTGGTTTTTCGTTGAATACGATATTACGAGGCTTATTGATTTCAAGTTGTTATTGGAAATCAATACCGGTGTTATTGACCCCGATCTCGGGGCGTGATATTTAAGTGGTATCAGAGCCAGGTTAATTAGAAGTTGAATGTAATGTGACATAAATAAATCACATTTTAATCGAATTAAATAAGGTTGCGAACATATATAAAAGAATGTTGACCATTTCTTGCACGTAATTTTAGAGGTGGTCAATATAACCAAATGAAATTTGAAGGAGCAAAATCTAAGCTTCTAAATACAGTATTAGCTGATCAAAATACAAAAATTTCCAAGCAACAACAACATATATTAATTTATATAAAATAAAAATATATGTGAAATATGATAATTTGTATAGTGGGAGGGGACAAAGTGAAAGGGACTGGTTATAAAGGTGAGGGTGAGGGGGGATATCTGGCCCGACAGAGCACGCCTATCGAAGAAGCCAAATTCCAAGAGGACAAAAGAAAAAATTAGCATTTATTTCGGGTTGTCCCTCTGAACTCTGATCCTTCCCTTCTGTTTCTCCACCTTCACACACACGCACACCTATAATGTTCGGACACTCCTAAATTTTTTTTGGTGAAGTGCCAGATATTTCTAAGATACTGACACTTCTCGAACACTCTTTGGACACATGTCGAACATGCTATGTGGTGTGTAATTTTTTTTTTTAAAAATTAAATCGGATATCTAAGTCGGACACTTATCTAAAAATCGGACACCCATCTCGGACACGGCTCATGGCGTGTCCGACACATAAAGAACATTTTTTGGGATTAATTGTACAATTTAAAAAGTTTTTGGCTAAAATGAAATTTGGACGTGTTTGATAAACTTTATGCTAATTGAAGTAATATAAATTTGGCGTTATTATTGGTGATATTATGATGATTTCAGTGGTACGCATTGATTTATATGCTTCTTGAATTTGATAAGAATATCTTTGTTGTTTTTACATGGTTTTAAAATTTAAAAAATGTAAATTTTAGTATTTTGTAAAATAGTACATGTATAATATATACAAAAATATATATGCGTGTCTCACCGTGTCGTATCCTGAAAATTTGAAAAACCTGTGTTATCGTGTTCGTGTCAGTGTCGCCGTATCAGTGTCCGTGTATCATAGACACACACTCTCTCTACATATATATACACAATCATAACATAATAGTATAAATAATTACTTATATTAAATACTTTACTTGTTAGTTTTTTTTTTTAAAAAAACTTTACTTGTTTATTTTGAACGTATACATACGGGACAAATTGGAAATAAGAGTTGAAAAGTATGGCTCTAGATTTTATCTTTTTTTCCCCAAATATTTGTGGATGGGAGTTAGTTACATCGTACAATGAACAGTTTGATTATTTTTTAAGGTGCTCTTTATTTTATAAAAAAATGATAAATAATTAGCAAATTAAACCATCAAAATATCTACTTATTTACACAGCAAATGTACGTATCTATACTATATTTTAAAGGGTGAGGATGTTAGAGTAACTGACTCACCCTTTATATTATAGTATAGATGCACAATATGAGATTGGTGGTGCACGTAAATTGCATGCATTGGTCAACAGATTTTTTGTTCATTTTGAACTAAAATGGAGTTAAAAGCAAAATATTTCGATGGACTGACCAAACCTCTTGATACCGACCCGAAATTTTCCCTTAAAAACAATAATAATAATGAGGCCTATATCACTCAACAAATTACTTTACCATGGATTCCTGAATGGGGGCCCATCTAATGGTGTTAAAGTCAGGCTCAGTAATCAGGTCCAGGCCCATTGAGCGGAAACCCACAATTGCTTCAAAGTCCTCGTGATGGGGTTCAAAGTTGGTGTGCTTAAATTAAATAAAAAGTTATCCACCAAAAAATAAATCAATGAAAAGTTAAATCAAGTAACAAAATTCAGTCCTTCTATGTACAGCATACTTCATAATTTCATAATAATACCAAACTATTTATTTATTTTTATTTATTTACTTCTCTTCTAAATCATATTCTACTAGCATTTACAATATTCCAACAAAAGATGTTAATACCGTCAAAACAATAATTTAATAATTTTCTCATGAATATAATGGGGGCTTAGCCGTGAACGGGTTAGAGCGAGAATAAACAAGTGATCTAGAGCGATCTACAACCACACTTGCTTATTTGACACCACCCTTACTTGTTTGCGCAAGCATATTCTAAAATGAGCAAGAAAAGGAGTGAATGATATTCGAACCCCTGATAATCGTTTTTTCAAAACTATACCTATTTTCAAGATCGGGCTATCAATCACACATCTGTTTCTCCGAAAGACGGATATTTTAACTCTTTTCGATTTTATATTTGATCTCAATTAACGGAAACCAAATGAAGTAATTTTCACTAACATCTGAATGGAGTTGTACGTTTGACTCATTTGTCATTGCAAAAGTCAGCAAAGGGCAAAATTTTCTCCAAGCGTACAACCGCAGTAAGCGTCTCTACAAAATTATTCTCTGCTCTTATATATTCTGTAAATCAGATTTCCATCATAATGCACGAAGCTTTATCGACGAAAAATTATAGGAAAATCAAGGAGACAAAGGAACAATCCAGTCGGAGCGAGACTTTTTTTTCTCATCCCGCCTCATTCATTCATAATTTTCAGGTTAATTATCTTCAGATTTATTTTTCTAATTTGGCAGTTTTGTTAAAAAAATTATGATAATATAGTTTCTTAGGCAAGCCTACTACTTCAAGAAGGTTTTTATGCTCAGCTTTTTAATTGAAACTGGAAACAGCGTCGTTTAATGTGTCTGGATTAAATTCTGATGATGAAAAATTATTTGCAGTGATATCAAGCGTAGCTGCTTTTAAGTTTGCTTGCTTGAATTGATTTATTTGTTAATATGTGATTGCAATGCTCAAGTTTAATTTTAGAAATTTGATGGGAGACGTAAAGGGAAAAAAACACTCTCTAGGCTAGCTGAAGATTGTAATTTAACTATTATTTTAAGTACTCTTAGAGTGTCTCATTTTGGTTAAATGTTTGTAAATTTTTGTTAGACTCATTGTTTGTTATTTGTGATTTGGCAACCTATCAATTGGGGTTAAGTTTCTTGTGTTCGCAGTGGTGCTTTGCGTTCGTAGAATGTGGACTGGAGATACATGTCAACGTAGTAATAGTGATAACCATGGTTCGCCGTCGCGGGAACGGTGCCCGGAACGGAGGCCTCCGTTCCAGTTCCAATAACATTTCACGGAACGGTAACGGAACGGATTTTTTAAAAAATTATCAAAAAAATTAAAAAAATTGAATATTTTAAGAAAAAAATATTTATTGGATGCACCCAAAAATGGCCGTTCCGCCGTTACAGAGCAAGCAAAACGTTTCGTTCCACCATTCTCTAGCTAAAAAACCGTTCCGATACCGATTTTGGGGTGAAAAACGCCTTTACAAGACATGCACCTTTACATGCCGGAACGCCGGATAGGTTGGGGGCGATCCGGTTCCGGAATGGCCGTTCCGGCCGTCCGAGTTTCTGTAAACTATGGTGATAACTCTTCGGCGCTCATCAACTGCAAATGAACTATATAAGCTTGAAAAGATGAATTTTCCTGTTTATATATGATAAAATTGCAGTTTAGTTTGGATGAGTATGAAAAATTATAGTTTTTTCTAAATCTGCCTTAAATTTTGAGCTTAAAAAGTAGCAGAAATTTGTGGTGACTAGTTTTGAGAACACGAAGTAAATGGAATGGAATTCTTGAAGACTAGTTTCGAGAACACAAGAAATAAATGGAGTGGAATTCCAAAACAGTTAGGCTCAGCTGACAATAGCTTGCTAGCTTCTTGTTATTTTGACTTTTACAAATACTTATTTGTTTTTACTAATTGTAGCTCTACTATGCAGCTTAAGGTGTATTTCCAAAGATCTAAATGTATTCGTAAATCAGAGACGTTACTAGGTTCTTCATTATGTCATCTAGAGCAGTATTGCAAAGAAAGAAGTATCTCGTTGATACGCTCAGGCGACCTCCATTTTGGGTTCAAAGATTGTTGAGTTCTGAGCATGGAAACTCGTTAGGGATTTGCCATTCACAACATTGGAGCTGGGCTGCAGGTTACTCACCTTCTAGTGCAAATCTTAGAGACAAAACAGATTCTAATTCTCCAACCAAAGATGGAATACCGTGTTCGTTCATGAAAAAATATTTTGGTGTCCCAACTTTGCATTATGAGATTGGAAAGCAAAGAAAACTTTCTCCTTTTGGATATAGGTGGACAACAGAGCATGCACACAGTTTTTTCCTCTGCTGTGGCCAGTCAGCCTGAAATAGGTAGTGGTGATGATAAAAATGAAGAAACAGCTGTGAAGCAAAAGAAGGAACCTTCACCGGAAGAATGTGATCAGGCGGTTGAAGGTTTGAGCTCGGTTAAAGCCAAAGCAAAAGCCAAGCAGCTGCAAGAATCTAAGAAAGGTGATAAGTCTATCCTAAAGAAGATGTGGGCTATGCTTCTCGGAATTGGTCCAGCTTTAAGGGCCGTTGCCTCTATGAGCAGGTAAAACTTTCATCTTCTGTTTCTCTTGTCCTGAATCTTAATTATCATTCTTTCGCATCACCTTATAATTTATGTAGCAACGGTTGAACTGAAAAGACTTATGTGTTTTTTTTGTTTCTGTTGTCCCCAAAGATATTTTCTGAATTATTTTATTTTTTATCCTCTTACTGTAGGGCGGATTGGGCAAAAAAATTGCATCACTGGAAGGATGAGTTTAAATCTATATTGCAACACTACTGGTTGGGTACAAAGCTACTTTGGGCTGATGTTAGGATATGCTCGAGGCTATTGCTAAAACTTGCTAATGGTAAGACTCTTTCCAGGAGAGAAAGGCAACAGCTCACACGAACAACAGCCGACATTTTCAGGCTGGTTCCTTTTGCGGTCTTTGTTATAGTACCGTTCATGGAATTTTTGCTTCCTGTATTCCTTAAATTGTTTCCCAACATGCTGCCGTCGACCTTCCAGGACAAGATGAAAGAACAGGTAGATTTATGTAGATGTAAGATGTCTTCAGCTTTCATCCACATCCCCTTCTGGGTCCAATATATATTTTTTCCTCATCTCCTAGGCCTTCGTGTTTCAACCTTATCTCCTCGACCCATAGTTTTTACTTCCAGAAGAAGTGTGTATTCACCTTTTACATTTATCTCATCATGTGACGGAAAATCCAAAAAAAATTATAAATGCACAGCCAAAATATAGATGTCTTCGGGCTTAATAGGCGGTCTCTTATTTTGTATATCCCTTGAATTCCATTCAATCTTAAATAAAATACTTTAAAATAGGAAGCCCTGAAGAAGAGGCTGAGTGCAAGGATAGAATATGCAAAGTTTCTTCAAGACACAGTGAAAGAAATGGCAAAGGAAGTCCAAAACTCAAGAAGTGGAGAAATAAAGAAAACTGCTGAAGATCTTGATGAATTTATGAACAAGGTTAGAAACTTAATACACATTTTATCTTTACCATATTCTTTTCTGTTTTTTTTTTTCAAAAAGGAGAAAGGAAAAAGCAAAGGAGTTATTCTAGAAGTTTTCTTTTGGCTAATTTCTCTACTATGCATCCCCACTTATTGGTATTGCTTTCGTAATTCTTGAGCAGGTCAGGAGAGGGGCTGGTGTCTCCAACGATGAAATTTTAGGCTTTGCTAAATTGTTTAATGATGAACTTACTTTGGATAACATCAGCAGGTAATTGTTGGGCGCTTTCTGTCATTTGGATTTGGATTTTGTCTTCTTCATATGGCCAGCAATGTAGCTGGTGTTGATGTGAAAGATTGATCTATTTCTTTGATGCAGACCCCGGTTGATGACTATGTGCAAGTATATGGGCATTGGTATATATGGTGGCACTGATGCATATCTTCGTTATATGCTTCGAAAGAGACTTCAGAAGTAAGCTACTTTATTTACACATGAACAGTCGTGTTCCATCATTTGATAACAGTGATTTGTCTTTGTATTGGATTTTTTTCGCACATGCATGGTCTTAGTGTGACTCGAACCCAAGGGGCATGCCTGGAAAGCCAACTGCACTACCACTAGAGAGTTGGCTGTCCTCTTGGGTTTGTATTGGATAATATTTGATCAGGTTTGTTTTCTCTAAGAATTATTTAACTAGTGAATTCCACTCCTATTTGACATATCAAATCATGTACAAAAAATGTTCTGAGAAATAGTTATGAAAGGTGCATAGTACACTGAAGTATAAAAGTGTCCTGGGGCTATAGTGCATGGCGCCGACGCGAAGTGCGCTTTAATAAACTAAAGCATACTAACTTATATATTCTTAATATATCCAAATGTTCATAAATTTTAACAGTTATAAACAAACAAACTTAAAGATAACAAATTTAAGTTATAAAGTAAGCATCAAATAACAACAAAATTTGAAACTATTATAAAAAATTTCAAATAATTGCATAAATGCTTACATATCATATAATGGAAGGTGCAAATGCTAATGCTAATGCCGAATAGAGTTTTCTATTTAGAGTGTCTATACACCATAACTTATAGGTGGCGGCAAGGTGGGTATAGGCTAGAGGCAAAAATTTAATGAATGTTTAAACTAAGAAACAAATAAACCCTAAGGCGTAAACAGTAACAGCCGCCTAGAATATGCCCAAATTTAAATCAGGCCCAATATACCCTAGAACCTTAACGGTATGGGCTAAAAATGCATTTCTGAATGGGGACTTAGAGGAAGAAGTCTATATGGATATACCACCAGGATTTGAATCAGAGACGACGATCAACAAGGTATGTAGGTTAAGAAAGTCACTGTATGGGCTAAAACAGTCACCCCGGGCATGGTTCTATCGATTTGCAAATGTACAAAAAGATGATGGCTATACAAAGCACTATCCTAGTTTGAATATTTTGATTAGTTTAAATCTTAGATTGTGTTTCTTAGTTTAGGGAAACTAGGTCTTCATTAACTCTATAAATACTTCATACTATATTCATTAATAAGATGAAGAATTCCAAACTACAGAGTGTAATTGTATTATTCAAGTCTCACGATATATTCATATAAATCCCTGCAAATAATAATTTATTTCACATACATACACGTATATTTGTATCTATATATATATATCTGTATGTTTGTCTATTACACACACACACACACATACACACACACACAGACAGAGTTAAGGTTCCATGTACCTCAATTCACTGTCTATTTCTACTTCTGATTATGCCTATAGATGATGATTGTTGTAAATGCCAGAAGTATAGTGAAATCTCGTTTGGACATGCTGAAGAATTATAACGTTAATAATTTTTCTGCAGTATCAAAATAGCAGCTCACTAATTAATTAGTGATTTGATACCGGAATATTACATTTCATCAGTTTAAGATATCCTTTTCTTATAGCCTTGATTTTTTCATGCTTACCCACAATTTTTGCTAGATTGATTGGTCATTTGTGAACAAAGGTAGTGTATCGTTGCACACTGAGAGAAGATTTATGTCGTTTGGATTGGGAATGGAGAACATGTATCTTGTAAACATTGAAGCACTTTGCTAAATGTATTTCGTTTCATTTTTTCTTCAAGGATCAAGATTGATGATACCATGATTCAATCCGAGGGGATAGAATCTCTTACAGAGGAGGAGCTTCGTCAAGCATGTCGTGATCGTGGCTTGCTGGGTTTACTTTCAGTTGATGAAATGCGGCAACAGGTTGCATCAATATTTCATAGCCTTTTGCAAGTTTCATAGAATTGATAGCGGTATATAAACTGATGAAGATAAACTTTTATTATGCTGGTACTGATTTTGTAATAGGCAAAGTGTGCCTACTCAAAGTTCCGATGAATTCCCATTTCTTTAATGAGGGTATCAGACTGTATATTGGTGTGAAAATGAGGATACATAAGTTGATAAATTTTATACAAGTGACGTAGCCTGAAAGTTTTTCCAATTGTGTCAAATAATGCACTTTCTATGTGGAAGGAGCTAAATATTTGTTCTTCCTAGTCGTAGGTGTGTGTGTGTGTCTGTGTGAATGTGAGAGAGAAGAGGACCTAATTAAAAAAGGCATAGTTTGAGTGATTTTTGCCATGATAGTTGTAAACCCATACTTACCAGGGTTGGGGGTGGTTGTTCGTTTTCTCCTACAAATGCACATTTAGTTCTATGCTTTCATTTTATATGGTCATGGTGGTAACATACTTCAATGCAATTTCTCTGCCCATTGTTGAGTTAGTATTGTAGCAGGTGCTTTTCCTTTCTGAATCTGCAGAATGGATTCTTCCAATATACCATATATCTTCTTGAGTTAATAAAAGCTTCATTAGTATCTGTCATTGTTTGTTTGCAGTTGCGAGATTGGCTGGACTTATCTCTCAACCATTCAGTACCATCATCTTTATTAATTCTTTCCAGGTAACTAAAACTTCCACAAGCTATATGGGTAAATTGTCAAACATTGTTTTTTTAATATTATATTTTTGGGATCTTGTTCCAGAGCATTCAGCGTCTCTGGTAAAATAAAGCCAGAAGAAGCTGTTCAAGCTACGCTCTCATCTCTGCCTGATGAAGTTGTAGACACTGTTGGTATCACATCTTTGCCTTCAGAGGATTCAGTCTCTGAAAGGAGGAGAAAGTTAGAGTTCCTGGAAATGCAAGAAGAATTAATTAAGGTGTGGTTGGACTCTTACTTGTTTGGTGGTATCTCGTTCCCATGTAAAGAAGATATTGTGCCTGCCAGCACAGCAATGAGCTGAGTGCAAAATTTGGCAGTGGAAAGATAACCACAATGAATCTTCTTTGAAAATTTATGTTGCTTTCTCTTCAAAGACCACCCACTATCTTATTTCTGTTTCCATTTAAATGTTCACAAAGCTGGAAAGAATTTCTAGAATGTATCAACTACTTTAGATCTGCTTTATGGTGTCTTAACCCGGTCTCCACCCTCGTAGTTTTATCATGCCGTCATGATTTCAAGTCATATTTGCTTATTGTGTTCTAGGTGTGATAAATTCTCTCTTTAACTATACTTTTTAGAATTTGTTATCACAACATTTTTATCTGGAAAATCTCTTTTTTTTTTTTCCTTTGCTCGTGAGTGTGACCTTGGTAAAGTTTCCATTAAGAAGTTTCTCTTTTCATTTTAATCAGTAATCATTGAGTTAATTATTACAGGAGGAGGAAGAGAAAGAGGAGGAGGAGGAAGCTAGGTTGAAGGAAGCTGTCTTAGGCCAGAAGGATGTAGCCTTGGAAGAGATGGTTACTGCAACTGCAAAAGAAATAGAAGAGCATGAAAAAGCGAAAACTTCGGATAAACAAGAGCAACTTTGCGAGCTCAGCCGTGCATTGGCTGTTTTAGCATCAGCTTCGGTGTGACTTTGTTCTTGTTTGTTTCTGTTGCTAAATGGCCCGTCATAATTTTTTTATTTGCTTTTGCTGCCTTTTCAGTCTGTGAGCAGGGAGCGTGAGGAGTTCTTACGACTTGTCAACAAAGAGGTACTTACTGCTTTGTTCTTTACGATTTTAACTTGAACAAAAGCATTGAAGGTTATTATTAAGTGTCATGCCTGGTAATTGATTGGCAAAGAGTTTTTAAGTTCTAAAACTTTACTTTAAGGTGAAAATTGTGCTGTAATTCAGCATTGTCAAGTCTTTAGTTCTCTTCCTGATTTCATCTTTATATTGATTCTTTTCACTAAATATTTTTACCCTCACCTGTTTTTGTTCCATAAACTTCCTGGGTCTTCTCACTCTTTCTATTTTACGCTCTGTTGGAGTTTTTCTTTGTTCTCTTCTTTCCATTGGCAATGCCTACTTGAATGTAGGTGGTAAAGAGCTTGAAAATCATTTCATTTATAAGCTTTGAACATAGTAGTTACATTTATAAAGTATAGCTTTTTGAGGCAGTGTAATTTCTGGTGATAAAGTCTACAGAATTAAAAAGAAAGTGGTTGGTGCTTAACTTTTGGGTCTCGTGGAAATAGTCTGGTGAAGTGAGGAAAATTGGTGACTATATGTTAATTTCTTGCTTGAATCTTGAATCTCTAACAACTTCACGCATCTCATTTTTGTTCCATGGTATACAGTCGTTCAAAAAACTGTTCTCACTTTAAAAGTTACTAATTGTACGAAGGCTATATCATGTATTGTTGACAAGCATAACCATCAACACACAATCTAGTATTCTCAAACATTTCATGACACTTGTCGAAGAATGGAAAACAAATATAGAGCACTTAGCCCTAGCGAGAGAAAATCTGAGAGGTAAGACAAAAATATACACAAACCCTAACCCTAATCTGCGCGAAGGAGCCTCTCAGCAGCGCTATTACCCCAAACCACCCAACCCTCTCCAAGAGAGAGAGCCTATCCTAGACACCATGGTACTTCGGTTGAGCACGGCAACGACGGTATCAGTAGGCCCTTAGGATCGGCGTATCAAACCCAGCAACAGCGCACTATTCCGGAATAGCAGCGGCGATTCCACGAAGACACCACCCCCTTCTTCTTCACTAACTTTCCCGAGGAATTGCACACTTCGGAAATGCGTAAGACGTTCCAAAAACTGGGAGACGTCCGTGAAGTTTTCGTTCCCTCAAAGCGTGATATCAGAGGGAAGAAATTTGGATTCGTCAGATTTAAGGGTGTGGTGGATGCAATTAGATTGGAGGCTGAGTTGAATCACATCTGGATCGGGTCATACAAAATTAGAGCAAATAGGGCAAGATTTGATAGATCCTCAAAGATGGTTAATATTGACAGGGATCCTAAACCGATACCTGAAGGCAAAATGGGCAACCTGAATGGAAAATCTTATGCGGACATCATTCAAGGTAACAACAATACAAAGGCTCATAATGTGTCAACTATTGATCCTCAACAAGGATCGGTATTGCATTTCCACACAAGGAAAGAGGAAAGGGAATGGATTGAGGGCTGCATTCTGGGAAAACTCCATAAACCGGAGGATAGATTGAGAGCCCAGCAAGACCTCACTCTCAACGGATATGGAAATGCCAGAATTATACCTCTTGGCGGACCCATGGTTATCATCTATGAAGAGGACAAACAAATCCTACAGGACCTATTAACGGAGGAAAATGATTGGTTGGGTTTGTGGTTTAATGTAATTAGTATATGGAATGAGTCAATGAACAATTACCCTCGGGAAGTATGGGTTAATTGCATGGGTGTGCCAGCCCACGCTTGGAACCTGAGATTCTTCAGCTGGATAGCAGGCACCATGGGAAAGCTCTTGACAGTGAGCGAGGAGACCTTAAACAAAGAAAGATTGGATTGTGGAAGGTTCCTATTATCGACTCATTCTTTAGCCTTCATCAACAAAGTCATCAAAATTAATATTGATGGTTCTGCTGTTGATATTCGATTAATGGAAGATATCATCAACCATACCAATCGAGTGTCTGTGGCTGAGGTATCAGACAGTAAGGGTCGGTACAATTATAAATGGGATACACCGAATTCTCCGTCATCGCAATCTTATTTTTCGAGTGAAGTAATACCGGAAACGGTATGGCAGGAAGAAGAAGCGGAAATAGAAAAAGGCAAAGAGCAGGGTGATGGACAAGGTCATCTCAGAATCACAATCAGCATTTGTGAAAAAGGCAAAGAGCAGGGTGATGGACAAGGTCATACTCTAATTGGGGAATTTCGGCATATTGCTCTAATTGGGTGTGTATATAAAGTCTTAGCTAAATTATTAGCTATCAGACTGAGCAGGGTTTTGGACAAGGTCATCTCAGAATCACAATCAGCATTTGTGGGAAACAAACATATTCTAGATGGAGTGCTGGTGATCAGTGAACTTATTGATGATTTGAAAAAAAAGAAAAGTAAAGGTATGATTTTCAAGGTAGATTTTGAGAAGGCATGTGACTCGGTTAATTGGAGGTTTCTTGATCAGGTGGAGTTGATGAACTTTGACATTAAATGGAGAGGTTGGATCATGGAATGTGTCTCAACTGCTAAAGCCTCTATTCTGATAAATGGAAGTCCGACGATGGAATTTGATTTACATCGTGGGCTTTGACAGGGAGATCCTTTATCCCCATTCTTGTTTGTAATAGTTGCTGAAGCTATGAGCAGAATGATAGATAAGGCAGTAAATTTGAACTTCATATCACCGATTAAGGTAGGAAGAGACGAAGTTGCGATATCTCACCTTCAATTTGCGGATGACAACTTACTAGTGGGTGAAGCGACGAAGGAGAATGCAGTATCTTTCAAGGCAATTTTGAGAAATTATGAATTAATTTCAGGCCTTAAAATTAATTTTCATAAAAGTAAGCTTATTGGAGTTAATGTGGATCACAGAAACATTGAAGATTTGGCTAAATTCCTGAATTGTCATGCGGGGAATCTACCGTTCAAGTACCTTGGTTTGCCCATTGGGATGAATTCGAGAAGAAGCATTATATGGGAACCAGTGGTTGATAAATTCAGGAAAAGGCTTGCAAGTTGGGAGGATAAAAGTTTGTCTCTTGGGGGTCGCATGATACTGCTCAATGCCGTGCTCTCTTCACTTCCGATTTACCACTTCACTTTCTTTCGTGCTCCGAAGACTATACTCTCAAAATTAAAATCGTTACAAATTACTTTTCTTTGTGGGGGAGGGGAGGGGATTAGGAAGATTGCATGGGTGAAATGGACTGAAGTATGCAAAAAATAGAAATAAGGGGGGCTTAAGAGTAAGAAATCTAGAACAATTTAATAGGGCACTTTTGGGTAAATGGGGTTGGGACATCATTCTAGGGTCAGATTCCTTATGGTATAGGATCATCACTTCTAAGTATGGTCCTTTTTCGAGGGAGGGTTTGATCGCTGATTCTCAGAGAGATACAAAATCCTTTTCTTTTTGGTGGAGGGCTATTAGGAAAACACTCTTTAACTCCACAAATAATTGTTTTATTCAGGGGTTGGTTAAGATCGTGGGTAATGGTATACGAATTTTTGGAAAGATTGTTGGGTGGGTAGGGAGAGTCTAAAATTTCAATTTCCTAGATTAGCTTCGATAGCTAGATTACATAGTTTGTCAGTCAGCCAGATGGGATTTTGGAGGGGGTGTTTGGCAATGGGTATGGGATTGGCGTCGGGGACTATTTATGAGGGAGGAAGAGTTATTTAACGATTTTTTGAATTGCATTGACAGGGTTACCATGATACAGGACAAAGAGGACAGTTGGGAGTGGCGATATGACATTTCTAAAAAATACTTTGTGGCTTCAGCATATTACCTATTACAGGACACGGCTTCATCAGAGTCTACACAATTGGTGGCGGTGGACACATACGAGCCCATTTAGAACAGTTTTGCCCCAAACAAAGTAATTACTTTGGTATGGGGGATCTTGAAGGACCGCATTTCATCAAAAGTTAACCTAAGGAAAAGGAATATTTCAACGGGAGATATGCTCAATCTTTGTGTATTCTGCAATTCTGCGGAGGAAACAACAACGCATTTGGTATTCAGCTGTGTGGAATCATATATGCTATGGATGCATTGCTATAAATTGCTCAGATTCATACTAGTGCTACATCAGGAAACCCAATTTCACATGGCTCAGCACATAGGATTATGGAACCAAAACAAGGGCTTAAAAGAATGGATGACGATTTGGCAGACGGTGATTTGGTCAATTTGGTTGGCGAGAAACAAAAGAGTTTTCAGACCTAATGAAGAAGGGGGTGATGACAGTTTGGACTTGATCAGATTCCGGAGTTGGTTTTGGATTAAAAATCTGAGACATTTCTCTTATTCACTAACAGATTGGATTAGGGAGCCTATGTTTTGTTTGCTTAATTAGGTTATATTCACTAGTTTGATCGGTGTGCTACTTTTTTTCTATTAAAGCTACTTATGTAATTTTTGGAGTACTCCTAGTACACTTTTTAATAAAATTATTTGCCCTACCAAAAAAAAAAATGTATTGTTGACAAGCACAGATGATGATTTTGCTTCATTTTAAAGCTATCAAGATTTCTAAATAATAAATGTCAAGTTTGTACCTTAGTAGCTCTATTTTATGATCTCACTTTGAATTGTTTTTTTTTTTTTTAAAGTTATCTCACTTTGACTTTTAATTTGCAGATAGAGTTGTATAATAGTGTGGTTCAGAGAGAGGGTACCGATGGAGAAGAAGCCAAAAAGGCTTACAAAGCAGCCAGAGAGGAAATTGATCTTACTGCTGAGAAAGCTTCTGATGATAAAGTTTCTTCAGCGCTTATAAACAGGGCAAGGCTAATTTCTGGATATCAGGATTTGCAATTTAATATACTTTTCAGTATTATCATTCGTGATTATTTTCCATTTGAATTAAGATGTCGGCAACATATGCATTTATTTCAAATATTTACTGGGGGTTTACTATTTTACATGTTAGGTTGATGTTATGCTTCAAAAGCTTGAAAAGGAAATAGATGATGTGGATGCCAAAATTGGTGACCGGTGGAGATTGCTTGACAGGTAGTAGACTTTGCGAATTGATAAAATAGTTTTCAAAGTTTAGTACAGCTCCACTTTCAAATTTCTGTGTATAGATAATTATGTTGCTCAATGCCTGTCCATTATGTTTTTAGGCATTTAATTATTTTTTTTAATATTTCAATGCAAGTTTCTTGTTGACAACTTTGATTATTCGTCGCTCATTCACAAGGGTTTGAATCTATACACTTGGTAAGGGAATTCAAACACTTACACATTTTCTAACGTAAGGGCAGAGTATAAGATCTTTTTTTCTTTCACTTGTCAGTTACGGGTAGTCGATTTGCGGAGGGTTAGAATACCTCTTCTGTTTTGTAGACCAAATCCATATTTATTCAATTAGAAATACCGTATTAAAGACCTTCTCAACCACTTGTTAATATGACCTTTCCAGAAAAACACCAGGATTTTAGATGTCAAGCACAACTCATTCGCCTTTCCAGTTTCCAGTTGAAAAATACAAAAGCAGTCTGAACACGGTTCTCACAGCTGTCACTTAGTGGAGTAGTGGTTGAAATACTTTGTTTTTCCTGTCTTTTGAAAAGAGTAAGTGTTTTTTGTTTGCGCATTTGGAGAAGGCTTGAAGTTACTACATTCGAGAAGTTACATGTGTTATTGGATTTGGGAAGTTGTGGTTGAGAAGTGAGAAAAGTCCTCCAGAATTCAGGGCCGAGATTAAAAAGCAACAATTCTTGATTTCATCATTATGTTCCAGTGATATTTGATTCGTGGAATGAAGCTGAAGCTTTTTCATTACTTCATGTTTCATCTATTGATCATGAAGTCAGCGTGGTATTGTAGACATGGTTTATGACTTTGCTATTTTTTTTAAAGCTATGTTGCCGCATATGACTTCGTGGTATAAAACTGATTTGATGGGAGGTAGTTGCCATTCTGTGTTTCCGTTGAAATACCCATAACTTTCCTACTTTTTGAGCAACTTTAAACAACTCCAGAGAAGTAGTATTGAAATTCCTTTATTTTCTCGAAAACGTAGTTTGTTTCTTCAGTTGTCCTAAAAATTATGAAAATCCATCTTGCTTCTTCACTGAAAATTATCTTTCTTTATGCTTTTAATAATTTCCACTCGTGTATTGGTTTTTTGTAGAAGTTAAATTAGATGTTTGTGGCACATAATTGTCACCAAAAAGTTATAAAATTTAGAGATTGAAAACTCAATTCAGAAAGAAAATTTTATCCAGCTTCCTGTAACTATTTTCTTTGTTATCCATTGGCAGAGATTATGATGGCAAAGTGACTCCTGAGGAGGTAGCATCAGCTGCTACGTACCTTAAAGACACCCTAGATAAGGAGGGTATTCAAGAACTTATCAGCAATCTTTCCAAGGATAGAGGTAGTCACACACTTTTATTACTCGTTCTGGTACAAACAAAAGGTTTCGTGTAACATAAATTTTGAAATCGTGAAAACTCAATTTATTCTTTTACGGAGTTTTGGATCCTCCATGTGAATGGTGGACATTGTCAATTAGATTCGCTACATGGGCCCCCCTCCTATTGATGTAAGAACTTGTGCTGTTTGTGTGAAACCGGACAACTACTGTTGCTAGAGTTGAGGCTCGTAAGAAATCATGATTGTGTTAGATTGAATCACCCTACAACTGACCAAAATTGCAAGGGGAATTGACTTCTGGCATTAATGAAATATTATTCAATTGAGATGAAGTTTCTAATTCTATTCGTGATGGAATGTTGCAGTCTGTTTTGTTGTTTATGTCTCCTTAACTGTTGCCTTTATCTTCTCGAGTGCTCAGCATGATTGCCTATGTTCAAAATCCTGATCTTTGGTTTCTAATTCACATGTCTGGTTTTTCTACTTTTAACAGAGGGCAAAATTCTTGTGGAAGATATTGTTAAATTAGCCGATCAATCAGAAGATGCAGAAGCAGAAGAAGCAAGAAAAGCTTAGGCTTTTGTTGATCAGTGTGATTCGGTCTGCTTCGGTAAATTCATATTTCTTCCTCGTGTCATTGGACATCTTTACACTGTTACTTACATATGGATGAACTTGAAACTTTGATGCGGGTTTTTCTATAATAGCCGCTAGTCACAGGAAATGATATAGTTCCTCGGATAGCAAGAAGGCATTAGTTGTCGTTATTTAGTTTAGCACAATAGTATAATAATATCAGTTTGTTCTCTTAAAGTGACTATATATACTACGATTCTTGGTTATGTGATTTTATACATGAATTATCTTAAAATAATGGCTTGTAATATTCAATAAATAGCTTCCTTTTGATGCAGGTATTATTTAAAGGTTATATTCTCCATTTAGTGAATTTGTAGCTTTCCCTGTATTAATATTTATATTCATTTTATTCAAATCTTTCAATCTGGATCAATACCACTTCTTCCATTGCATAAATATGCAACTTTTTGTAAAAAAATATTGATGTCAAATTAATCCTGCAGTCAATATTAACCCAAAAAAATCCATTTGGCGGCGTTCCAGGATAAATATTTACTAAAACAGGTAGTGATCCTGTCAAGTGATTATTGGCTAGGCCAAGCAAGAAAAGATTGGAAAGTTTTCCCAGAGAAGGTGGTCTTCACCGGTTGAGTTATTAGAATCAAACCCTCTGAAAATACCATGTAGAGTTCCAAAGATGAGGGATTTTGCTCAACTAAACCATCAAACGAGATGTGCATGTGTCTATAACTGTAGCTCCTACAGAAAACTGAAAGCATAGTCCTGCAATATTTCCTAATTCATTTGGTATAGATCCGGATCCTGATAGAGCTCGGCAATTCAGAAGAATCTTTGGATGTTAAAAGGGTAGACTTTTATTTGTACGTGACGCATTATTTACTTGGATCACATAATTTACGTCTCGATACTGTATACCTTCAAGTTTCTTGAATTATACGATTCATTGTAATATACTATGTTTGGAGTGAACGATAGAGATGATAATTTTGTGTTAATTTATATCCCATGTTTGGTTTGATTTCAATAAAAATTTTCCCATCATCTTTATCTCACTTTCTAACAAAATTATATATATACCATTTCCTAACTTTTTTACTATTTCAAAATTTGAAATTCCTGCCAAAAATTCCAACTTACTTCCTATAACTTAATACCAAAATCTTGAAATTCCTGCCAAAATTTAAAATTCAAATTTTCGATGGTATTTTAGTCATTATAACAAACAAATATAAAAAAATAAAAAAATATTATATTTCAAAATCATAGTCAATAAAATATCATTTGTTTAAATAACTCATATCATTACATAGGCAAAATATTGGTAAATTATTGATGATCATTAGGGAGTTCTATTCATCATGATATCTAAGTTCATTACACTTCTTTTTTTAAAAAAAAATTAGATAAATAAATTATAAACATACTGATTTTCATATTTTTATTCTTCTATCTAATAGTTTTATAATATATAATAAAGAACATTTTGAGTCTGTGTTAGATCATAATGTCTGTTGATTGATAAAGATTATTTTTAGTTGTATATTACCTTTTTTAAATTATAGAAAATCTTAAAAAATATATTGATTTTCATATTTTTATTCTTATACGTATATTAATTTTATAACAGCAAATGAGAGATGTCAGTTTGAGTTTTCATGAAATCATTAACAGATCATTTGTTGGTAAACAAAATCTATTCCTTGATTGAATAATACCAAAACATTATTATTAAAATAGTTTAGCGACAAAAATAAATTCATTACAAGAGATTAAATTAATGGTTGTAAGAATGAATTAGGGGATAATAACAAATACATTGAACCCAAAACCTATATGAGATTGGAATGCAAGTCCATAGTCAAAATGAAAATGGAAATATTATTACTACACGTTATTAACATATATTTGGCTCTCTATTTTATTAAAGATAAATTGCACAGAGAGATGGTTACTAGGGATTATTAGAATCTAAGTAGGAGGAAAAATTATATTAAAATTGATTTTCTAAATATCTTCTTTGTCATATTAAAGTTTTACAAATATCTCACCTGTTGTGTGTGCACCGAGAAAACTCCCGAGCTGATACAATTGCCTGCAAATTACGTCAGTCAGTTAAATCGTACTAGGCAGACCCGATACGACATGCTCGACCGAGAAAGTTTTGGTAGAGGGAATCAAATTTGTGACAAAAAACCTACACGCTCACTTATTCCACCAACTCAACGACCTTGTTGGGACTATATATAATGTACTTTTATTTCATATTATAGTAGTGCACGCATAATACAAAGCATTTTATTTTCTGACAGAATAAAATAAAAACAGTACAAAATCAAGAAATCAAATGCAAAAAAAAAAAACCCAGATTTTGATCGCTCGTGCCCACTGCCCAGTAACCTATCCACCAGAAATTAGAAAGACAAAACAAAAAACATACAGCGAGGGAGAATGAAGCGTTGAAGCCATGACAATTTTCTGAGATCTGCGGTGAGAACCAGGAAGAGAAGGCATACCGCCGGGTGTGAAGCTGCTGAATTTGAGTGCCATTTTCTTTATATTCTTCTGGATGATTGAAATGTAAAAAATTTCAAATTTTTTTTGCTTGTTTACAGATGAATGAAAGAATTAACGAATATAATGAAACAGGTTGTAGCGGTGTGTGTTATGGTGTGAGAGTAAAGCAGAAAAAGCAGAGAGGAAGAAAGGATAAGCAGGAGCGGAGTCCAGCTCATACAATATTTCGAAAAAAAATTTGATCTTGATTTTTTAAAATTTTATTTTTTAACCCAATGAGTAGCTGTTAGTTCTACCAAATAGTATTGTGCAACTACATTTTCCTTGAATAGTCTACTTAATTTTATAATTTAATTTATAAATTTCGACGACAAACTAAAATAAATTCATGCAAAATAGGTAATGACTTTTAGATTGAGATTGAAAATGAAATATATTTAATTATATAATTTACCATCAAACAATAATAATATATCGCATGGTGAATTATGTGATGATGTTATTCAGACGAAATGATTTGTAAAGAAAGTCCAAATTTTTAATATAAATCCACTCAATTTTTATGATGATTTTTGGATTTGTTTTCCAAATTATTGAGAGTAAGTGACAATTTACCACATTGAGATATTGCTAGTAGACATTTTACATCATCCCTTTTAGTTTATAAATATGTATTTTACCCCACATATCGCTAACAGACACTTTACATTCTATGGTTTGTAAATATACTTTTTACCCATGCAGTTTTACAAAACATAGCATACTGCCCCCTTAGAAATCATACAAGAAGGGAGTATTTGGGCATTTATTCACAAACCACATTGGGTAAAATGTCTATTTTAAAACAATGTGGGTAAACTGCTTATTGAAAACCACATATATAGTAAATTATCTATTTTCAAATCACCGGAGCATAAATTATCTATTTGAAAAACCACATGGAGATTCGTTGCGTAGAAACCCAATTATTGACCATTAAAATGTAAGTGCTTTTAAAATTTAGGTACCAACCGAACTGAACAGCCAAGTAGTAAGCAATTAGCATACTACTAAATTTGGGAGATGGTAAGGAGCAATCAGCTACTCGACAATAGCAGTTGGAAGAGAGAATGTCCGAAAATTCCAAAGTACGAGAGGATTGGAACAATATTAAGTGGAAGAGATGGGAAGATTCACACTCGAAATTTAATTTATTTATGTCATTGAAGTAATAATAATAATTCATAATCCAACAGACATAAATAATATTATGGCATTCTCCTGCCTCCGGTACCGTTGTCCCTTTGGCAATTAAAATAGACAGCAGCAACAGGGGAGCCAAGATTATAGATCTCAGCAAAATTCCTAGTGCTAAAATTCTGACGCTGTCCCGGCGCAGACACTGTTTGCCGCCTAAGCTGGTTGAACAACACGAACACGAACCGATGTATCCCCATCGACAGACTAGGATTCTCGTAACATACAATCTCTCTACCTACATTTTAATTAATCATCATTTAGCATATTTTCGCTACAACTTCACAATGTTCCACGGTCATAGGCGAATCTAGCCTTAACATTGCGAGGATAAAATTATAGGATTTTTAAATATGGGACAAAAATAATATATATATATATTTTTTGTGGGTAGCTGGTCTCAACACCTCAACGTCGGTTCGCCCCTAGTTGTAGTTCTCGACGAGGACGAATTAAACAGGGTGATTAGTAGGTAGGATAACATCTCAAGTGAAAAATAAAATAAATTTTTTTTTATTAATAAACATTTTCAAAAATAAAAATTCTTCCCTTTTCAATTCGTTTCGCCTCTAGTTCCAGACAAACAAACAAAATAGAAATGGTTACTAACCAAAACTTGTGCCAGTAGTTGCTGGAATATCAGTCACCAGCCTACAATAATAAAATAAATAATGCAAAGTATTAAACGAACCACAACAGATAAAAATAAAACGATTTTGATATCGCTCACCAGTGCAAGTACTCCCTAAGGTTCGGATCACTCGGGTTTGGAGCATCAGGGTCCACCATAACCAGAGTGTAGAAGGTGCGGAGATCATCTCCTCCAATCTCAACCCTTGGCTGGTTCAGAACTTGAGCTATCCTCAAGTCACAGGCGTTGCTTACTGCTCTGTTGTTGTATATCACCCTTAGCCCAATGGATCTTGTAAACGGATCCAATACATCTCCTATTACTCTACCTACAACTAGAGGATCTCTTCCCCTGGACATCACTCTTTTCTAAGTTTTCACAGGATCATGAATATGGCTGCATCCCTGAATTTATATTCACACCACTCCCATGGCGAAGATATATGCAGTGTGTATGAGTGGATAAGCCCTTTAATCATTTGAAAAAATATACTTGTAGTTGATCCACGGTATATATTTATTTCACCTTTTAAACCTTTTGAAAATGAAGTCTTCAAATTTTTTAGTATATTTTTAATTGTTCACTGTAGTTTTTTTTAAAATATATTACTTGTAGCATCAATTCAACATGGATTTACTATTTTTCAGTTTTTTTAGCAACTATGACAACTACTTGGGTGGTGGGACGGAGACTCGAACACCAGATCTTCGGGTTGGAATTGCGATCGATGTCAGATGCGCTACAAGTCATCTACACGATTATTCATTTAAATTTATTGAAATAAGAAAAAAAAATCATGAGATGAGATGTATATAGATTGAATACTAAATGAGGAAGGCTCTGGAAATAGACGTTCGGCCCATGGAATGGTGGACGGCCTAAGTTATGCTGTCTGCCGTCTGGAGGTAGGGGGTGTCCTTAGCCCAGTTGGCAGCACCTGATACAAAAGTGCCAATAGGCTGGGATATTGTACTTTGAGGAATCTTGATTCATGGATTTATTTATTTTTATATGGTATTTCTTTATCTAGATTTTCAACCTTTAATAAGAAAAAATATATGAAAGAAATTGAAAGGTCGTCAATTCTTTATTATTCGTACTTTTAGGATCTCTATCGTTATTGGCTTAATAATTCCACCTACTTTTCGAGGGACCATCACGTGGCTAATTTAGAAAAAAATTGTAAAACTTAAAAAAAATATATTACACAAATATTGTGTAAAAAAAAGTTCACTAAACATGGACCAATTGTTTCTTAAGAAACGTGTGAATTCAACTTTTAAAAAAAAATTAATAAAAATTAATTTTGTTGGAATTTTTTTTTTGAATCCAGAAAATAATAATTTGACATACATTTTTTGTAACAATTTTACACATAAGACTTACATATATTGCATTTATTGTTTTTTTATATTTATGAAATTAATACTTTGATGGCAAGATAACTGACATTTCTACCATTATATATACAATATATTTACAAGGCATATAGACATGTACTGATATACATGCCACAAAATGACAAGGTCATTTCCCTTACAATCCAACCAAAACCTATATATCTGATATGCAAAAATGATGAGCTGATGGAGAATGAGTAGAAATCAGTCGGCCGACTGTGGATCCATACTTCAAAATGTATAGAAAACACATTGTAGAGTCAATTTCTATCTACATCAACTGAAAAATAATTTGCATTTGTTGAGTTGCATTCTCAGTGAGCATATTCAAATACCATGTTAATTAACTTCATGTAAACACATGATTGATAACAAATCCAAACATACAGTTTATATCAATCACATAACATATAAATGCATGTGTCTAGTAGTTTTCTATTACTGTTATGGACCAACAAATACCAAGAACGGATCGTGATCACGAATATGGCCATGTCACTCTGTAATCTATATAACATGAGTTCAATGAGCTCATGGTCTCTGACCCCGTATTTTGAAATTCTGTAATTATTTAACACATGGTTCAATGTCATTAGTGGACATTAAAGAAGCCATTAATCTCTTATGAATGCATATTCCGTAATCATATAAAATCATCATAACATCACCAATATAATAGTAACTCATTTCCGTAGAACCATTTAAAATCACAGCTTCATAATTAGAGCACATAAAGCATTCAATCATAAAACACATGGAGAACCAAGTCCACTCATTCATTTAGTACATATATCATATACCCACATAAAGTTAAAGACCAAGGTATCAGATTATACTCACAAATTTTCGCCCGTATCTCGATGATTTTGCATAATTGGTCTCACATGTACCTTTATCGAGATTTTGACCTATAAGCATATTAAAATGCATATCCAAATTTAATACCATGTATTTAACATCAGTTGCATGCTATTAATGATAGCACCCCTAAAGAATTCGAAATGGTTATGCAATTGTGGCTTTAATATTTACTAGTTTATCAAAAGTTCAAGCCCTGGCAGTATGTTGTATTTTAACCATAACTTCTTATACACATATTATTTTTAGGTGGTTCTAGTGGGAATGGCTAGCTAACTCAATTTTGTACAACTTTGATGATTTAAATATTTTAAAATTATCATGGCAAATGGATCAAAACAGGGCAAAACAGTAGGTAAAAGCTGCTGAACCAAAAATAGAATATAAACATAGTTCTGGTTCTTGTATCAGTCCATAACCAAACCTTTAATCTTTGGAAATTCGTTCCAACAGCCCTAACACATATACAAACATGTCTATATAAATATTGGGTCTCCCTCAACATTCCTTTTTATTTAAAGATCCAAAACACAACATCACAATATGATAATTAGGTTCTACTACAGATTTGTCTTTACAACTTTATTGCTTTGTGTTTTGATTAGTTCTTCCATAAAGTTGTGTTTAAGGCTGGAAAATCAGTACTAAATAATGTCCAGATCAGCCTAGATTAAGAAGAACCAGAACCGAAGCATTACTCTAACATTTCTCAGCTGAAACTCGAACATATTCCATCCAAATTCTGTTGCACTCTCACTTATGCTGCCTGCTTATAATTCCAGCCTATAGATTTTGGTTTTCACATGGTTAAATATGATAAATTATCAAGAATCAGCAGCTAAAGGAGAATGGGTACAAAAGAGCAGTTTCAGTGATTTAAAACTTGAACTAAATAAGGAGGTATACTTTTGTTCCATAGCCATATGTAGGGTCGACATCTTCAGCTGAAACAAGGAGTATGTGCTTGACTTCTTCCTGAACCTTTGTCAAGATTATTCCTTCGGTTTTTGCATATATATGGGTCAAAGCATGAAGTAAATCAGCTGAAGTTCCACGTGTATATCACCTCCTCCAAGTCCCAATTACATTTGATTATTCACATGAATTTGCTTAAGGTAACTAGCTTTCTTAATCCAAGGTACAAGCTAGCAAATATGAAGTACAACCGTCTTTTACAGGTGTCTTAGATTCTCATAATCATATATCTTTAATAAAATATGGGTTTATTATAATTATGAAATGTCAATATTTGTGTTCTTATATTAAACTAATTTTATTTTATTTATTTTTTTCATTTAAATGCTATATAATTAGTTTCTTTGATCACCTATAATTTCATATATGAAATGATGCTTATACATGATCGTGTAAAGTTTCGGGTCATGACATTTTTCTTGAGTTTTTTTTAATTTGGTTCATAATTTTTAGGAATTGGGTTGTTTTTTGGATTATAGTTTTTTACATATTAGATTTATGATTTGAGATAATTTTTCAAATTAAAGTTGATTTAAATTTGTGCACAAATTTTTTAAAGCCATATATAAACGCATCTATCTATACTATATTTACAAAATTTTAAAACAATATATAAATATACAAACGTATATTTCTTACTTTTATTTTTTTAGCAGTAACTAATAATATATTAGTATAAGTATAAATATACTATATTTATATTTTGGTAAACATATTTTCCACAATATTTGTGTAATATATTTTTATGTTACAATTTTTTTAAAAAAGAAATTAGTCCCATCATATCCACATGTAAGTGTCGGAGAGAGGTGAAACGTTTTTTGTAAGTACATATAACAAATAAAATAATAATATAGGGTGAGGTTAACCTAGTGTTTTGAAAATCGGATAGGATCGACCAGTTCAATCGATTTAATCGACAATCGGTGTTTGATCCGGTCCGGTTGATCATCTAAAACTGCCATACTAAAAAACCGATAGTAACCGGATTGAGCCGGTCAAAAACTTGTTCAACCGATGAACCGATCGACTGGTTGAACCAGTTGTTTCTTTATTTTTCTTTCTTTTTTCAAAATTTTAATATTTTAATTTTTTTTAAAATTAAATCAAATTTTTAGAACAAAAATATATTATATATAATTTATTGTTATTGCAATATTTACAAAATAATATTTATATATGTATAAAAATATCCATAAAGGTTCCTTGTATATTACACATAAATCTCTTTAGTTTCTCGAAATTATCAAATATGTGAATCGTTTCATAATTTTTTAAATATTTTCTTATGATTTTTGGGCATTGATCTTTTAATTTTGAGATGTTTTATTCTTTCTCTTTTATGTTGGACATCTGGTATATATTTTTTATATATGTCATGTTATATTGGTGTAATGATATTTGTTTTATTGTGAACAACATGAAACTATATCAAATACATGACATATATTTTATAAAATTAAACCGGATATTACATGATGCTGACATCATCACCGATTGAACCAGTGGTTCAACCGGTTTAACCGATCGATCCTGTAACCAGTAAGAGCATCGATTTCATATCCGGTTCGATTTTAAAAACATTGGGTTAAACCTTACTTTTTTTAAATATGTATGAATACATAGTATTATACACATATGGAGCATCTACCATATACAGGATTGAGGAAACTGTTTAAATTAACGGAGTGATTTATAAAGTTGAATAACTCAAAAACCTTATAAGTATAATTATTTATAAAGTTGATGTAAATATCATAATATTTATAAAATTCATATACCCATGTTGGCATCCGTATCAATACAAATTTTCCAAAAATCAGAGATTACATTTCCCCCCTAAAATTATATTGCCCTCAAATTGTGGATTGTCCACTTAAAATTATATTTTGCACCTCATAAAAAAATTTCACACTATTTTTTTATGTAATTTTTATTTTCGCCCCATCATCTTGGATTCTAAATCCGCCTGTGTGTATATGTTTGTGCTACCAAAAACACGTAGCTTGCCAAGTGCTACCACATATCGTGGCAATGCCCTTACCTGGTTTGTGGTCAACTCCCGAAGCTTACTGTCTAGCACACCACACATATGTCATAGACTATATAAAAATTTTCACGGTCACATATTCGATACTTTTAGGATACCGATATTCAAGGATACTTGCTCTACGTATCCGATACGTATCCGATACGCCACTTGGCGATTAGAATTATAAAGTAATTTTTTTTATTTAAGATATTTGTCTAGATACTTCAAGATACTTGTGATTCCGACGTTTCGGATACTTTATGTGGTGTATCCGAATTTAAAAATTATTTTTAATTTCAAATAGTTATATGAATATGGCCAAGATACATATTGAATACGTCATGAGGATTTTGCCGATGAAGATTCTATACGAGATAGCTGAGTGATATATCCACTACAATGATGGATAATTCATAGCTCAGGATCAATATATCGAGATTGAGCAGTCAATTAAATGATTAGGCAATATTTTTATGTAACTTTCTTGATTTAATAGTAATTGGTGTTTAAAACTCTACTATCTGTCGTGGATTAAATGAAGTTTATGTTGGAATACGCCATAAAACCAGTAATTGGATGATTATTTTTTGGCATACATTATATTATGATATTTTTTTTGGCAATTCATTATTATACTTTATTTCATTGTATGCGTAATATGAATATATATAATAATGTCCTTAGAATAATAATATATTATTCTTGAATAGTCCCTAGTCAAGTAATTGATTTAATAGTAATTGGTGTTTAAAACTCTACTATCTGTCGTGGATTAGATGAAGTTTATGTTGGAATACGCCATAAAACCAGTAATTGGATGATTATTTTTTGGCATACATTATATTATGATATTTTTTTTGGCAATTCATTATTATACTTTATTTCATTGTATGCGTAATATGAATATATATAATAATGTCCTTAGAATAATAATATATTATTCTTGAATAGTCCCTAGTCAAGTATTAACGTGAATTATGATAACGATAATGCATTGAGACTATTATATATTGATTGATGAATTTAGTCATGGATATGAGATATCAAATCAATATATGAGTACATATTAGAGAACTATGTACTGGATCGACCCACAATGAGAATGCTACATTGATTGTTATATGAGTGTCATAAGCAATTCTCATAATGATAATAATCTATGTAATCCTTACGGCTTGAGATTATTAGAAATCCCAACATAAGAAGTTGTACATCTTGATATTGTCAAACATTACCCGTAACAGGGTGAACTATAAAGACAGTCATTGGACATACTACAAATTATGTAGAGGGATGTTGAATAATAAAGATATAATTTGTCCCTCCTATATAACAGGAGTAGTTTTATGGACCCTTGATTAAGTGAGACTAAATATGCATGGTCATGCTTGAAAGAATCGATATGTGATATCGAGTTCATTTGTTTATTTTAGTCTACTCGGGAATCAAGAAATAAAAGATTAAACTATATGAATGTGTCTTTCTCAATGGCTAATGTTAAATCTACACACCTAGGACAAATAGATTAAGTTACATGATAATATTATCACATGCCATAGGTAATGTCGAGTCAATGACATTCTCGTAACTTTGGTAGCTATGATGTATTGCTAGACATCGCTCATAGCTTGTAACATGAAATATGATTTTATGTCGCTGCCAACGTTACGAGATTCTAACGGGTCACATAAAAGATTAAATCGATAAAAGAAGATTAATTCAGATGATGAAGTAAACTATATTAGGAATAGTCCTAATAAAAGGTTAATGGGCCAACTTGTATGCTGATGGGCCTAAAGGGTTTTGGACTGGTTAAGATACCAGTCTTCACAAAAACCTAACTAGGAGCCGTCACACACATACATAAAGGAGGCGTGTATGATATGATATGAGAAGAAATTTTCAGAAAATTTCTAGCACTTAAATAAACCCTAGCTGTCATTAACAAACACAAGAAAGTGTTCGTGTGCTTATCGATTCTTCAAGGCTAGCATCTTGAAGTAATCGATCCCTTTTACCAGATTTGATCGTGTGGATACCGTAGAGGTAGAATCGTGAAGTTTCTACTCGTGATTCGTTGACATCTCCACGACAGTCTGCATCAAACACGCTACAAATGTATAGACTTTAAACACCAATTGGTTTCACTTCGTACAGATCTGCGGTTGGAATCCAAATATTTTTTTTTTGTATTTCTGATGCGTACCCTTATCGGATTCCTACAGTTTAAACTTTGTTATTTTGATTTTATGTGTTATATATTTGAAAATTGATTTCTTATATATATATATATATATATTATTTAAAAATAAAAAAAAATTACCGTATCCAGATGTATCGTATCCTAAAAATTTCGTAAATCTCATGCAACCGTATCCGTATCCGCGTATCCACATATCGGCATATCTGTATCCGTGCATCATAGAGCCTATGGTTGCATGTCTGTATGTTGCGAGGATTGCACCTCGTGCTGACAGGGTCCTTGGCTGATCCTTGATCAAAATTAATTTCAAACTCGAGTCCAAAATTTATATTAAATTAAACTCCTCAAGTGTCCAATGAACTTAGTATAATTGTGAAAAATGACATAGGATCATTTCGGGGCACTACGATCCAATCTTGAAAAGCCTAGTCTATTGGATGTGCTATTCTCTCAATAATTGATATCAAATAACCTTACATATCACTTGTTTCCATTTACATGAGCAATTTCTATGGTAATAATTCAATATAATTTATTATTCAGTAAAAATGTAGAACTTACTCTTTTGTAAACAATAAAAAAATAGAAATCAAATTTATGAACGTAGAATTTTTTTTATAGAGTATGTGCAATTTGGTAATTGCAAAGGGAGGCCATACCGCAATCCCACTAGGATTTTGTTCTTGTTTGCCTTTTGTGTGTAATTTAGTAATTACATCCCAGGTGAACCTACTTTATTTTGAGGTCTTCATATTATTGCAAAGAAATTCATCGGCGGTTGATCCTGATTTGGTACATGAGGTGGTCTGATTAAGATTATGACATCCCGATGTGTTTTAGATCTCTGATTGGATGCCTTTGGATGGATTTGTCTTTGGGGTATCGTACGCCACGACACAAGCAAATCTATGTATGTATATTTATATTTTTGCATGTGTCTTGATGCACCAGCATACCGATGCATCAAAGACATACCCCTTTGGATATGTAACTATACGTCGGATGCTGACTATTTATAATCTTTTGTTTACATTATTAATTATTACATCTATAAGAATATGGGTAAAAAGCATAAAAACTCTCCGTGTGATAGTAAATATGCACGAAAATCTTATGTATTAATAAAATAGGGAAAAAACATCAATCTTTTTTTGAAATCTTGCACGAAATTCCTCGTGTTAAACAAAATAGTCAAAAAAAACCCCTATATTTTCGTAATCCTGCACAAAACCATCTCGATTGTCCAATATGTTCTCCAATTTTTCTGCATCTATATTATTATTTTCTTTTATGTAATGATTTTTCTTTTAGTTTTAAAATGAACAATATTTAGAATTTTAATAAAAAAATTTTTATCAAGATGTGAATAATTTTTATGGTGTAATTTTAAAATATGAATAATATTCTAAATTTTTCATGCATGTTTACTGACCCATTGAAATTATTTTTTTCCAAGTTTTGGATATATTGAGTAAACAACAATTACACATATAAAAAATATGCATATTTTTAAAAAATCAATAAATATGTTTTCACAATAATAAACATATATATAAACAAAAAATAAGTTATATATAAACATATATAATATATATGAACGTTTATGAACTTGTTTTCATAAAACTTGCATACATTTTTAACAAAATTAAATTAAATATATTTATTTGTAAAATATAGAGGGATTTGTGCATGATTTAAGAAAATACAGGGGTTTTTTAGCCTATTTACAGAGAATTTCGTGCAATGTTTCAAAAAAAGAAATATGATTTTTTTACTTTTTTATAACATATGATGGTTTTATGTCGAGTTTAAGAAAACAGAGATGATTTTACTTATTTTGTTAACACATATGGGTTCCCTTTGTCTAGAAAAAATTGTTCTCACTCCCTCACATAGACTATTTATGATGATGATCTTATAAGAAGTAGCTCAGAAGCTCAAAAATAATGATGTATGTTAATTACTTATATGAATTTTCTTTAAAATTAAAAAAAATGAATTAAATCCAATAGTATAATGACAACGTTGATTCAAATAAGTACGTAAAATTTACATTAGTATATATTTATATAAGTCACGAGCAGATTGACAAGGCATTCTGACTAATGTAGGCCTCCGCACTTGACTGGTTCATCAGTAATCGATAGAACAATAATTGTATACGAAGGATTTTAATTTCAGTTTCTTTTTAGAGGAAATTACAAGAAGGTACCACTTTTTAAAACATCTTTCAACTAAATCTAGCAAAATATTTTCTTTTCAACTAAATATATCTTTTGAAAAACATATTTCACATAAGTCCAATTTATTAAACCCTAATCTAACTGGTCTATTTTTAATACTAAATTACCCCTATTGCAAGCAATAAAATCCATCATAAAAAATTTGATATTTCTAACATAACGATTATCGTTTTCCGAAACTTTTTTCATTCAATTCATTGAGCAGCTGATTTCGATCGTGTTTTAATTAGTCTTCTGATTTTAGATTGTTCGATCTGTCCAATATATATTCAATTAACTGTTAATTGATCAAATTTTCCTGAGATTTTTATCGTTAATTGTGATGGATAATGAAATCATGATTCTTTTGAAATTTAGAGAGGAAACACTGGTTTTGAATGTTAATCCCGGTTTCGAATTCAGTGATTTAATAGGCTGTGCATCTGCTAAGTGGTCTGATATGAATGCCGATGAATTTTGTTTCAAATACTCAATCGATGGGCATCCTAATTGTTGTTTGAGTAATGCGATTGATATGAGAAATATGTTTTTGTTGTGTAAGATGATCAATCTTTGCTTGTTGACAGTGCATGTTGTTGATGGTAATGCTTCATTGTTGAGGTCTGTTGATGAATGTGTTGGTAGTTTACCGATTGTGTCTAGAGGTGCATGTGACATACATGCACCGATAGACAGAATTGCTTATGGTATAAACTTTTTGACAGAGTCAAGCGGTATACGCAATATACATGAACCTATAGAGTCTATTTCTGCCCGTGATTTACACCCATCAATAGAATCAGGTGGTGCACATATATCGACAAAACAAATTTGCAGTTCACCATCAGGTCTAGGACTTGATTCAGAATATCGAAGATGCAATATTAAAGGCAAGGAGAAGTTGTTGTTATGTTCTGGATGGTCATCAATTATTAGTAGGGTGGGTCAAGTATTTAGAGGTGGTGTTGAAGAGTTTCGAAGTGAGTTGAGTAAATATTCCATGGAGGTTGGGTTTGATTACAACTATATGAAAAATAATAAAGATAGAGTAGTTGCTGAATGTTCTAGGAAGCATGTTGATGGGTGTGGCTGGTTTGTGAGTGCCAACATTTCACGTGTAAATGGTTCTTTCTACATAAAAACATTGAACAACATTCACATGTGTGGTCTACGAGTCATGAAAGACAAATCAAAAAGGATTATTTCACATTTAATATCAGAAATTATTTGTGAACGAGTCAGTTCAAATCCAAACTTTTCTGCTAGGTCTGTAATGGAGTTAATGAAAAAAGATTATGGGTTGGATATAACATACATTAAGTCATGGAGAAGTGTGGAGAAGGCTAGGTCTACTGCTTTTGGAAATTATGATGAGTCTTTCAAGGAGTTGAAGTGGTACATCGATGCGGTGAAGACGACTAATGTTGGGAGTTTTGTAGAGCTTGAAGTTGACGACTGTAACCGATTCATCCGTTTGTTTGTGTCGTTTCGTGCTTGTATGGATGGTTTTAAATTTTGTCGCCCTATGTTATTTCTTGATGGAACTTTTTTGAAATCCCGTTTTAAGGGAATACTTCTGTCAGCTACTGCAAAGGATGGGAATCAAGGTAAGATGCAACAAGATTATAATATAAATGAGATTTTACATGCATCGAAGTCTGTCGGTGCATGTATATTACATGCACCGATAGACTTCTGCGTAAAAAAATGCTACATGATATAAAATTAATCGGATCGAATCGGTGCATGTATATTACATGCACCGATAGAAATAGGATTCTCTATCATTTAGTACTACATATTCATGTAATAGAGAATCGGTGCATGTAGTGTACATGCACCGAAAATTTATCGGTGCATGTATATTACATGCACCGGTAGAACTTGTCGTATCTAAATGTACCACTAAAGGTTATATAAGTGCATCATATAACATAAATTGTATTTTTTGCTTTATATGTTTTGATTATTTTATTGTAGGGTTGTTCCCCCTGGCTTTTGCTGTTGTGGACTCAGAGAACTTTGATAATTGGTGTTGGTTTCTATCTTGTCTGAGCAAGATTGTAGATAATGGTGGAGATATTGTTTATATATCTGATCGGAATGTTGGTTTGATGGAGGCTTTACCCGTTGTGTTTGGACCTTCTCCAAAACACTTTTTTTGTCTTTATCATTTGAAATGCAACCTCCGGGACAGATATGCTGGCAAACATTTTTCGAACCAGTTTCGGGAAAGGATGTGTTCCTTGTTGGATGAGTGTGCATATTCGCCGACGGTGGCTATTTTCACAGAGAAGCTTGCTATTTTGAAACGAGAAGGTGGTTCAATTGTAGAAGGGTTTTTACAGGGTCTATCTTTGGAGAAATGGACAAATGCTTACTCATGCGGCATGCGATATGGAGAGATGTATTCAAATGCAGCAGAGTCTTTCAATTCGTGGATATTAGAGGCAAGGGGTCTGCCTATTACTCATATGGTGGATTGTATCCGGGTTAAGCTAATGAGCTGGTTTTATGATAGGAGATCAATGGATGCACGATGGAGTGGGGTTCTGTGCGCGAAGATGGAAAAGAAATGGTATTTTAACGAAAATCAAGGTCGTGCATGGAATGTGAAGATGTCTACTGACTGTTATTTCGAGGTGTTTTCATATCCTTCAGTTACTGTGCGCCTTGATGTTCGTACGTGTACTTGCTATTAGTGGCAGCTTGATGGATTCCCATGTCCTCATATGATTGTTGTATTTAGGAGGAACAAGATGGCCATAGATGAAGTTGTTGATGTATATTTCCATGTTCGTACTTATAAGAGTTGCTATGAAGGAGTTATAATTCCGATTCCAGGACGTTCAAGTGTTGATTTTGCTCAAATTGTCACGGATACGAATATTTTACCACCACAAACAAAAAGGCAACCGGGTCGTCCAAAGAAGAGGAGAATTAGATCCAAAGGTGAAAACATTCGACAGTTGCGTTGTAGTCGGTGTAAAAAATACGGACATAATAGGAAGACTTGTAAGGAACCTATTTGATGTTTTTTGTAAGTTTATGTTGAACAAAATTTAATTGTAGAAATTATTTGTTTGATTTGTTATTGGTTATTTAACATAATGATACAAATACATACAATTTATTAGTTGCATGTAATTTACGTGCACCTATAGATTTAAGTTTCACATATAGGTGCATGTCATATACATGCACCAAAAGATTCAAGTTGAACATGGATAAATGAAAATGTGTATTCTATCGGTGCATGTGATATACATGCACCGGTAGAAACAAAATGTTAATGCATGTTAGTTTACATAGACAGATTATTCAAGCATTCCATGTTATATAACTGCAATTAAATGGCTATTGGTCCATGTGATTTCACATGCACCTATTGAAAATGTTGGATAAATGCAATTAATGAATTATCGGTGCATGTACATCACATGCACCGATAGAAACAAAATTTTACTTTATGTTTGTGTATTTACATGCATCGTAGTATTGTAAAATATATATTCAAGCTCGCATGTATGATAAATGCAACTGATGGTCTGCCGATGCATGTGATTTACATGCACCGATAAAAAACAAATTGAAGAGGTAATGTTATTCGCATGCACCGGTTGATTCAAGTAGTTCATGTTTGATAAATGCAACTTTGTTTTATTTTAGTGTATTTACATGAATCGTTAGTCTCATTTGGTGAATGCGAAGGGACACACACAATAAAAATTAAATAAAGAGCACTTGTATGATTCAATTTTTGTCCAGTTTATCATTAACCAACTAAAACACCAATATGAGTCTGTACAGTTATCCAATAACAAAATATATATACAACAAAGTATTAATCGTTGTCTTATACATTTTGGAGGATGACTTTCACCATTTTTGCTCTATACATACTATTTATATCTACATTTGAATGCTTGGGCACTTCTTGTCCTCTCATAATTCTTTCCATGTTCATGCAAACAAACACGGCACAGTCTGCCGAGCCACCCTTTTGTTGCATTGCTTCTTTGAATGTTATGATTTCGTATGTATCTTCACTTGGACTGTAGGTGATGCCTGCTGAAATGGGAGACTCCTGAATGATTTTCTTCATCTTCTCTTCAACGTAGACTTTCTATATTTTCGAAGAAGTATTGTTATCAACTGGTAATTTTATAAAAAAAGTATTGAATTTAAAAAAATAAGTGTATTTAAAGTAAACCTTACCAGTAATTTGGCCTTTTCAAAGTAATAATCTGTCTCCCCCTCAATTCGTGGCCTTATTGAATTGTAATGAGTCCAAACTGACTCTTGAATATCAAAGACAAGTAGTGTCCAGTGGTATCCTGGTGTTTTTAAGTGGTCTTCTTTGCCTGGGTTGTTTATTGGAAAAACCAAAAACCTATATGACATTGCCTCTGGTAGGAATTTATCAATGTTGTTTTCTGCTGAGTCTTTGTAGTAGCTTCCTAGTGAGATCAGTGCTGCGTATTGCTGCGAATTTGTATGAAATAATTGCATGATAAACGAATATCCAAAGTTGAATGGTATGATTGCACTTTGTTTAATGAGAAAAAAAATATTTAATAGTTGAATTTTATTACCCAACACATGCTGTTGAACACATAGGCTATCTTCTTTTTTCCGGTATTGGCAATCTGGTTATTTACAATAATCGCCCAACGGTCAATCATCTGTATGTAATGATCAATCAGTTTCACAGATATATATAGTAGTTCATGTGCGAGACATACACCTAATATTATGTCGGTGCATGTTTACATGTTTGATAAATGTAAATAATGGTCTACCGGTGCATGTGAAAACACATGCACCGATACCACAAATTTGATTTGCTACAAGTTATTTACATGCACCGGTTGATTCAATCATTTGTAAGTAATGATCAATCAGTTTCACAGATATATATAGTAGTTCATGTGCGAGACATACACCTAATGTTATGTTGGTGCATGTATACATGTTTCATAAATGCAACTAATGGTCTACCGTTGCATGTGATTTAACATGCACGCATAGAAACTAAATTTTAATTAATGCTTGTGTATTTAAATGCATCGTTAGTAATTATCAAGTAAAATCATCATAAAAGTTTTATTCAAGCATTGCATGTTATATAAATGTAACTAAAGGTCTATCGGTGCATGTGATTTCACATGCACCGATAGAAAAAAAGTGAATTGGTGCATGTTATTTACATGCACCGATTAACCAAATGTGAATTAATGTTTTTTTATCAAGTAAAACCATTAGAAAAGTATAATGCAATTGACTTACATCGTTGGCAAGAGGTACATCGTGAAGGATTTCAGCAATATCCGATACAAATAGCTTTCTGTTGGTGAATTTGTCTTTCCAGATAAGTCCCCTGCACACAGTTGAAGAGTCAGTGTCAAGGAAGCGTTGTTTAATTAAATTAGACGTACCATTTTCCATGGTTCTTGTTTATATTCATTATGTAAGCCTTTTCATCTGCTGTTAAGAGCTTCATGGCAAGCATTGTGGTTTTGAACTTGAGAGGTCTATTATCTTTTTTCGTCTTCCCTTTTTGTTTATTGTCGCTGACGAAATCATCATCTCTCAGCTCTAGATCTACGGGATCATTAGTTGTACCTTTGTCTTTCAGACTTTGTAATGATTCCATTTCTGCAAAATTTTTATTTCCCTCTTCGTCGTTTTTCTTGGTCCTCTTTGCCTTCCTCTTATCAGGGTATGTGTGGTCCAACTCCATTTTTTGCTGCCTGTCCTCCCTTTTCTTGATCCTCTTGACAAGGGATGTTTGTTCTTGCTTTTCTTTAAGGATCTGTTCTTGTTCTTCATTAATGATGAAGGAGGCAGCTTTGACATTGAGAAGCTCATTTTTCAGTGAATTATTCTCATCATTTACCCTTTCAAGGTCCGCGTAGAGCTGTGTTATGATAGTTTCGAGCTCATCTTTCTTTTTTTTCATATCTTCGTAATTGTCTTTAATTTCTTTGATTTGCTCGTCTCTCATTAAAAGATTTGTTTTTGTTTCTTCCAGCTGGGCTGTTAGTTCCGCATATTCAAAAAATTGCGGTGTTGGAATTGTTTCTTGCTCATGATCAAAGGAATCAACAATGTTCTTCAGTTCTGTTATTTCATTATCCTTTGTCATGAGCTTCGCCTTCAATTCTTCAATCTCTGTTACAAGTACTGCAGCTTGAAGAATATCTTGTGCTTGTGTGTCATCAAGTTCATTCATTTCTTCGGACAGATTGGCGACATTTTCTTCGTTCTGGGCTGGTTCCTCATCAATAGCTACATCCACCATGTTGCCCTCCATTTCAATGTATTCATCATTGTATATATTTTCCTCTGTACTTAGTTGCTTCAGTTCCATGAGGACTCCGGCAATGGTGGAGTCCGCTGTTGTCAAACATTCAGCTGTTTTAATGTTTGAATTCAAATCGGGAAGTTGATATGTCATTGGAGCTTCTGTAGCACAAACAATGGCTTTATTCAGCATTTCATCTTCTTCAGCAGAAATTTGCAGAGGTTTTTTTACTATCTGCAATTGAATTGTTGGAAGTCTAGTTAAATTGCATGCACCAGCATAGTTTCATTGCATGCACCAGTATAGTTAAATTGCATGAACCTAATGAACTATCGGTGCATGTATATCACATGCATCGATAGAAACAAAATGATAATTAATGCTTGTGTATTTACATGCATCGTTAGTACATATCAAGTAAAATCATTATAAAATATATATTCAAGCCTCACATGTTGTATAAAGGCAACTAATGGTCTACCGGTGCATGTGAAATCACATGCACCGATAGAAAAAAATGTGAATTGAAATGTGTATTTACATGCACCGATTGAATCAAGTTGTTCATGTTTGATAAATGCAACTTTGTTTTATGCTTGTGTATTTACATGCATCGTTAGTTTGGTTTCAAGTAAAATCATTATCATTATAAAGATTTATTCAAGCATCGCATGTTATATAATTGCATGCACCAGTATCGAAAAATTGCATGCACCAGAACAAGTTAAATTGCATGCACCAAAATAGTTAAATTGAATGTACAAGAAACTTACATAATCACGGGCGAGCTCTTTGATGTCAATGTTTTGAATCCTTTTGTAAAAATCCTCAAGATTCCACTTAAGGAACCTTGGGATAAGGTTGGGCTGGACAGGATTTATGAGCTCTGTCCTCTCACATAACCAATACTGTAAATTATATAGAATCGATGTTATTATATAAACATGAAGAAATAATTGTTGTTTAAAGATTGATTATAAAGACTTCTTACAGGTAGTAGTAGAACACAGCCGGAGTGTTTTTCAGAGTCAGGCTGCATCAGGCTGTTTAGCAATGTATTCAATATGTGTTTGGACCAGTCGTAGCTGCAAATCATGTCCAGATCCTCAACAACCGATGTGTACGCCCATGGAATGTTCGATGATTTTGTTGATATGAAAAAGGCTGCAAGAATGTATAGGGTCACCAAACGAGTAACGTCATTGACATCAGTATCAATGTTGCTTTGTGCCTTTATTTTCAATTTTTTGTAGATTAAACTCTTGCTCATCCTTATGTCTTTTTTATCTCCTTTCTTTTCTGGAAAGCATCTATATAAGAATTCCGTATGTTCGTAATCCTGAAGCTGCATATCAATGTCTTCTTTACCATCTCTTATTCCAAAGAGTATACGCACATCATTTGTCCTGATTTTCATTGTATATGATCCGAATGTGAAATCTTGAGTATTTCTGTTGAAGCAGCCAATGATGTCTTTTATTAATATGTCACGCTTTTTGCAATAATCGAGGACAATTGTGTTGGAAAAAATGGAGTTCAGTAAAGGCCAGAACGGTGTCTTCATTAGCACTCTGATGTGAACTTGACTGAGTTCAAGTGCCTTTATCTCTGTTATAACTGCCTGTAGGTTGGCCCGATATGTAGTTTGTTTATTCCATCTTTTTGTAATTTCTTCTGAGCTTGGTGATGATGTAGGTGTAACTGAGAGAAAATTATATGTTAGTTAAAAAACTAAAATAATGAATTTAATAAATTGACTTATTCGGTGCATGTAGATAGCCCGTAGGTGCATGTAGGTACAATTGGTGCATGTAAAGAATTTCCGGTGCATGTATATCACATGCACCGATAGAAGCAAATGTCAAATATTTACATGTTGGATAAATGCAATGTTTTATAATAGTGCATGTCGGTGCATGTATGTACAATTGGTGCATGTAAATAATTATCGGTGCATGTATATGACATGCACCGATAGAAAACAACTGAGGATGTAAAGAACTTCCGGTGCATGTATATCACATGCACCGATAGAAACAAATGTCAAATATTTACATGTTGGATAAATGCAATGTTTTATAACAGTGCATGTCGGTGCATGTATGTACAATTGGTGCATGTAAAGAACTATCGGTGCATTTATATGACATGCACCGATAGAAACAAATTTATAAAATATTTACATGTTATATATGAATGCAATGTTTTATATCGGTGCATGTATAATACACATGCACCGATATAAAACATCTGTGAATTTATGATTGTGTATTTACATACATCGATAATACATATCAAATTACAAAGTAAAATCAATATAAAAGATTTATTCAAGCATAATATGTGGATAAATGCACTAATGGTATACCGGTGCATGTGAAATCACATGCACCGAAAGGAAAAAATGTGAATTGGTGCACCGATACATTCAAGTAGTTCATGTTGGATAAATGCAACTGGTTATTCGGTGCGTGTATTATACACATGCACCAATAGAAACAAAAAACTAAAAAGATGTTCCATTGGTGTCAATTTGTTCATCATTGTTAATACAAAAAATTAAGATTTTAAAAAGTGGTGTATGTAATATAAATGCAAGATAAGAGTCCATCGGTGCATGTTAATTACATGCACCGATAGACTTATGTTAATTAAGAATACAAAAATTACAAACATTTGTAAATGCGGTGTTAATAAGGTCTTCAACAGTACTCATGCATTGTAGACACAAAGAACTTACAGTAACAAACAAATAGTTTAATATGTGGAAACCCTAGATTAATGATTAAGAAATAGTTTAATATGTGTAAACCCTAGATTAATGATTACCAGATTTTGGAGCACCTTTTTTCTTTCCCTTGATGTTAATCTTCTTTGATTTTGGAGCCATTTTAGGTTTCCGCCTCAGAAGGTTTGGCAAAATTACAGTAATTTACTTGTACGATTTTGATTAAATTTTTAAAAACTTGTAGGATTCTTTGAACGATATCGAGGAAAATGTTGGAGGAATGACTGGAAAATTTTTTAGCGTTGAAGAAGAAGAAGAGGCGCGATGATTGTAATAATGCAGAGTGTTTTCGACGTTGAATGTAAGGAAGAAGACGAGGGTAATTTAGTAATTTGCGATCAATCGGACTTAAATGAAAGGCAAATAATTTGGTGGACTGGGCCGAAAAAACTCTTATTATCTGATACCGGCCCGAAATTTTCCCTTCTTTTTAATTTAGTTTACATTGGTCCCAATAATATGAGTTTTCACCTTAAGATCGTCAAATACGGGCCAAAATTCATATGGGCCCGCCAGTTGCTGGACCCGGATCTGTTCCAATGCATATTATTTCTTACATTATAGATTCGTTAGATCCAAATTAAAGCAAGATACCATGAATCTAAATTATTTGCAATCCATTTAGGCATTGTTTGGTACAATAGATGCGATGACATAAGTGATGTGAATAGTTAAAAATCATGGCTCATCATATCCTTATAAATGTACCAAACAGAGCTTAATATAATATTCAAAATAATTATGACTTTTATTCATAAAGAGGAAGAAATATAACATAAAATTGAGTTACTCTCTTTAATCTTATAATTATATTTAGGCTCTACAACTTTTAATTTTTATAAGTGTGATTATCAATAATATTATAAAAATTATTAAACAATCATATTTCGGCGTAATGCCTAAAATTGTTGGTCATACACACTAACAATTTTAAATGATTAGTTTCTAATTTATTATTTCCAATTGTTCATCCATTTCATAATAATTTCAATGCCACATCCACATGTACATTGTTAAAAAAAATTGCATTATTTATGTTCATCCATTTCATAATAATTTCAATGTCACATCCACATATACATTGTTAAAAAAAATTGCATTATTTATGTTCATAATACTTAATAATGGAGAGAGTTGTTGGTAATTTTAATTTTATTTATTGGGTGCTTGGAAGAAGTCTCACTTAGAAAAATGACAATGGTATATCAAAACGTCCATATAGTGTGGGTTCATTCACATTTAAGTCCCTAAAGTTTTCAGTGACCTGATATAATTTCTAAAGTTTTAAAAACAAAAATTCTCGGTTCAGTCCCCCGACGTCAACTCGACCATGAGAAACAAATAGGGAGGGGCTGATTCGAGAATATTAAAATTTGATGGACTAAACCGGACCTGGTTTGTTCTCAATTCGTGAAGAGTAGAAGATTTGGGGGGTTTTGTTATGGATTTAGTGTGTGTGGAGGGTGTATCGTGTGTGCTGGTTTGAGTTATGCACCTTAAGTTTTAAAAATATTCTCTTTTAAGTCCCTCAATTTGCTTATTATGGTCGACTTAATGTCGAGTATTGAATTGGGATTAAAGCTTTAGGGACTAAATCATGTCATTGAAAATATTAGGGACTGAACCATGGCTGATTCATGAATATTTTCAAAATTTAGGGACTAATCCGAATCTGGTTTGTTCTCAATTCAGCCCCTAAAGTTTTAAAAATACTCCTGATTCAGTCCCTGTCCATTTACTTCTTAAGGTCAACTTAACGTCGGGGATTGAATTTAGATTAAAACTTTAGAGACTAAATCGTGTCACTGAAAACACCAGGGACTGAACCAGGGATAGATTCAAACTATATGAATGTGTTAATGTATTTTTCCTTAGAAGATGCCAACCCATAAGTAATCACTGTTAAAATATTTCGATGCATGAATTCTCTCGTCATTTTCATCTTCAAACTTTAGATTTATCTGATTAAGCTTTATACAATGTCGCAATGGCCAAACAATTCGGGCTATTTTGTCAGTGTACTCGAGAAGACACTGGTTTCTCATCAGGACGGGGTTGCATATATTACGGTAGAGGTTGAAGCCAATGGAACGGTACATAGAGTCGAGCAATAGAGTGTTGGATTGGGCTTTTTTTCTTATCCCACATCGGAGAAAGTAAGGAAATGGCCAAATCATTTGGCTATAAAATGAGGCTTTAGGCTTCAGTTTTAAGTGCAACAGTCAATAGTTTGTCTAGCAACTTTTAGCTTTAGATAAATTCCTCTCTTATTTTAGAATCTTATAAATTCTTAGTTTGCTATGTGGTTGCAGCTGTGTCTGAGCTTCCACATCAGAAAATATTTTATTAGGTGTCTTTCTTGTAAGGAGAGATGTGTGAGTTATAAAGTGTGGCTAGTGGAAAAGCTTTGTGGGCTGTGTTTGGGGTGAGAAGAAAAATTGTGTGGTTGTAATAATTTTTCATATAGTGTATTTTCTTCTCTGGCTCTGATGGTTTTTCTCCTGATTTGAGAGTTTTCCACGTTAAATCCATGTGTCGTTATTATTTCTCATTTTGCTTTCTTTCACATAAAAGGTGCAGATCCTGGGTGAGGTGAATTTGAAGAGTCAAATTCTCAACAAATGGCATGAGAGCCAGGTTCCTTTTGCTACGGTGGAGCTTTGGTGTGGTAGGCTAATATGTATTGGCTAAGGAGGTTACGTCTAGGAAAATCGTTATTTAAGTGGGACCATTGTGACCCCACCAATTTTTGTGAGAATCTTGAAGTTCTGTCTAGGAAAGATCGAGATTCTCTATTTCCTGGGAGCTTACTTAGTGTGTACTATTCAGGTCTACAGCAAAATTCATCAAAGTATCACAAGATAATGTCGGGAAGCAGAGTTTCACATGCAGTCATATTTGATGTAGGGAAATTTGATGGGAAGATCAATTTTGGCTTGTGGCAAGTGCAAGTCAAGGATGTGTTGATTCAATCTGGTTTACACAAGGCGTTGAAGGACAGAGTATTCCCCTAAAGCAGCAGTGATACTAGTTTGACTGGTGGAACGACTAGTGCAACAAGTAAAGCTAGAATGAGCAATGAAGATTGGGAGGATCTCGATTTGAGAGCAGCAAGTTCTATCCGTCTGTGCCTGGCAAAAAATATTCTTGCAAATGTGCATGGAATGTCTACGGCGAAGGAATTCTGGGAAAAACTCGAAGAGTTGTATCAGACAAAAGGCGTCTCAAATCTGGTGTATCTGAAAGAGCAGTTTCATACATTGCGAACGAATTAAGGTACTACTATTTCAGATCATTTAAGTGTTCTCAATGGCATTGTTTCAGAGCTTGAATCTATTTGAGTTAGAGTTGATGATGAGGGTCAGGCCTTGTGACTCATCTTGTCTCTTACACGTTCGTATAAGCACATGCAGCCGATCTTGATTCATGGGAAGGAGAAAATCATTTTCTCAGAGGTTACTAGTAAGCTTCTTTCTGAAGAGATGAGAGTTGGCAGGAGTAACAGTCCACATGAAAGTTTTGCAATGGTAGCTTGTGATTGGAAAAAGAAAAACTCTGTATAGAAAGCATGTTGGGATGTGGACAACCTGATCACATCAAAAGAAATTGTAAAAAAGCTGGAGTGGGTTCGGAAAATTACTCCGGGCCAGTAAATGAAGATGCTGATAATGAAGCTAACATTGTCTCCTCTTTTGATGTCCTCTGAAAAGGACATGTACATCTTTTATGGCATGTTGTTGTCCCCAAGTTGCCATGATAGAGGATGTATAATATTAGCAGGTCCACAATTTTGCACATGGGCATTGGTTTGGCATTGATGCAGGTGTGTGGTGGAAATTCATGTCGATGGTTGATTAACTTCCAGGATAGCCAAAACGTGGGAGTTACACCATAATTTTCAGCAAGGATATTTTTTGACATGGGCCGAAATGAAATTCTTGGAATGGTTTATTCTAAGTGGGTATGTTTTGTATGATGGAGCGTGATAATTCTTTATTTCAAGAATTATGTCTGTCTTGCAGTGTTGGTAGCAGAAGCTATGGAGATCTTCATCGAGGTGGAGTGTTGTGGGACGACAAAGCCACAAGATGGAGATTGTTAGATTGAGCTTTTTTCTTATCCCACATAGAAGAAAGTAAGGAAATAGCCAAATCATTTTGTTATAAAAGGAGGCTTTAGGCTTCAGTTTTAAGTGCACCAGTCAATAGATTGTCTAGCAACTTTTGGCTTTAGATAAATTCCTCTCTTATTTTAGAATATTGTAAAATTCTTAGTACGATTGCAGCTGAGCTTCCACATCAGAAAAGATTTTATTAGGTGTCTTTCTTGTAAGGAGAGATATGTAAGTTATAAAGTGTGGCTAGTGAGAAAGTGTGATGCCTGGAACTTAATTTCCTTAATTAAATAAAGTTGAATATGTTGATTAAGGAGTAATTGTGAATGCTTGTTATTTTGTATCTGGACTCCGTTTCGAGATAAATCAAGTACGATCAAGAATTATGATTGAGTCATAGTTATTGAATTAGTAACTGGTTTAGTTGATTATAATTGGGGTAATTATAAAAATAATTACCGAATTGAGATTCTAAGGTATTATTATCCGTTATTGGTATTGTTGGATTCAAAGTTCGAGATTTTATTCTCGTTGACATGTTGAACCTTGGAATCGTGTTGGTGGTGGAATATGAGTTGGGGGTTTTTGGAATTGAGGTTTGGGATATATTTGAGCGAGTAGGAGTAAATCATTGAACACATATTGTTATTAAAGAATTTTGGTACGAGTATTTGAGACTCGGGTTTTTGGAGCTTTGGTACTATATATACCAAGTGGGCTCGGTGTTCAATCATTTTTCACTCATGCTCTATCTCTCCTTCCTCACCTTCTTCTCTCTTCCATCCCCCTTTCTTTTTCCCTTTCATTTTTTCTTGGAGAAAAATCGGGCAAGGCCCGATTTTGAAGCGATTCTCGAGGAAGTTATTAGGTAAACTCATTCATCTCTCAATTATCTTTGTTTTGAATGTAATCTATTTGAATTGGGTTTTGAAGGATTTTGGGGTTTTATGGATTAAATTTTTTTATTGTTGAGTTTTTGTAGTATTAGGAGTGTTGGTTGTGTTGGATGTGGGTTTTGGTTCGTTAATCGCCATTGGAATGAAGTTTTTTTTTTCTTCGGAAAATCGCAGGTCGCGATCGATCGCGAGGCTTGGGCGATCGATCACGACTAGACGAAGAAATTGGGAAGGCGATGATCAGTTCTAGCGATCGATCGCGGGTAGCGACCGACAGTGGCGTCTAGCGATCGATCGCCGATTCTCGGGCGATAGCTCGTGAGCGGGTGTGAGCATAATGTGAAAATCTGTGTGGCTCGCGGTCGATCTCGAGCTTTTGGGCAATCGATTGCGAGGCCATTTTTTTTGAAAAAAATTATTTTGTCATGGTGTCGATGCATGCTTCGCTCGAGCCTTTTGTACATTATATCATGGTGCTAGGATGATATATTTAGGTATTGAATACGTGCTTGGATGTGAGCTGTGTGCACGTGATTAATTGTGAATTATTGAGTGTGTAGCGAATAATTCACCGGATCTTGGGAGGCAATGAGTAGCTCTTGTAATTAGACAATAATGTACGTGGTAATGTACGAGCATGGGTAAGTAAATTATTGTTACGTTTAACGAATAATATATTGTTATTGCAATTGGATCAATACGCAATGACGTTTGATGTTTTGATAAGATTTATATATTTGTTGAGATATGAAATACTGTATTTAATTGTTGATAATGCCATTGTCATATCGAAGCAAAGAAGATACTTGATGCTGTCATATCGAAGCGAAGTATAATGTCGCTGATATGTCGAAGCGAGATGTATAATGCCGCTCATATGTTGAAGCGATGTGTATAATGTCGTTGATATGTCGAAGCGATGAATATTATATTTCTATGTACCGATGTTATATAGCTGAGATGAAAAGTTATGAAATATTATAATTGTTGCGGATATTGAAAGATAATACTAAACTTGATGATTATGAATACGAGTACAATAAATCATTGTTGTTGATAAGTTAATTGATTTTGGGAATTGATGATTTTGGGATATTGTGAGGATAGGAATAGTTTGGGAAAAACTCATATGATTATAATGTATCCAGGGAGCATGTCCTTCAATTACAACATTATGTTCTTCACATTATCATATATGTATTCATTGATATGATGATTATGTTATCGGTATGCTCACCCTGTGTGTGGACTATTTCTGTTGAAATAGGTAGAACAAAAAATACAGTGGTTCTGGAAACAAGTCTGAATTATGGAATGATGATGCTACTGGGAACGAGGTACCAGTAATGGTATAGAATAATATGTCTCGTACAAGTAGATAAACATTAATTCATTCAATGCTCGTTTCTGAGCATCGTAATGTATGTATATGTGTTGTATAAATTCTCTTTTCATTTGAGTATGAAATACATTTATTTAAGATCAAAAGTGCATAATGAATAAAGAAAATGAATAGTGCATTATAAGTGTATATGAGTATTGAGTTGTGTTGGGAATCGGGTATACGAGGAATTTTGTTTGAGAAATTCTATGGAAGTCGTGCTATAATTAAGAAGCATGTAATGAGTATCCCCTAATGATAAATGTGTACACTAATGAACTTGATAGATGCACTAATGACGGTATTAGGAGATTGGGTCTTACATTAGTGGTATCAGAGCAGTGATTTACTCTTTAGCGCTATCTGAGGGCCTAAGGATGTGTTGATAAAAATGACTAGCGCATAATTTACACATGATTGCGTTATCGTGTCAGTATGTCAGACATTGTCACACTTATGTACATATTATGATATGAGGCAATAAAAATTGGTGTTATGGCTAACCATCGTGATTGCAGGACCGTATGAAATACGAGGGACATGACATTGAGAAATAATTGATGATGACGTACACACCGATGGTGGTATTGTTAAAGAGTGCAATAGGCCGGTAACTTAATTAATAGTATGTCATTGATTTAATTGTTGTGGTAGCGATGTTGCATTGTTAAATGAGTGATGAATGACAAACTATACTTATAGAATTCAATGTTAATTGTGACTTGATGTTGTTACTAATGAAATTATAAATGAATTTTCATTGAGATTGTGCACCTGTTATATACTTGTATACAGTGCTGTGGAATCTGATTTTTGTAGGAAATCAAAAATGAGAAATGAGATGTGATGTCTGATGACATGAATGATGAACAATACGGTACTATTGAAAATGTGACAATAGATAATGTGATTATCGGGTATGATTACGTTGTGATTATGAGAATGTAGGTATATGTGACTATACGCATGCATTGATATTGAAATGTTATCACGATATACGAATACTTGATATTGTTAGAGTGTGTATATATTGAGTTCATGGTGATGATATGAATAGATTGAGCAGCGATGTATCAGAATATTTGCGAGCCATGGATCAGGATATTTGCCGATGTCATAGTGTAGCGTGGGTCGCTGATATGTCGAAGCAAGGGATATCTACGAAGCAGCCGATAATTCCAAGTGAGGGATATTATTGAAACGCTTATGTACAGAATACTTGCCGCTGTTACATGAAGCGAGAGGTATTATGAAACAGAATATTTGTCGCTGTTACATGAAGCCAATGGTACTATTGAATAGAATATTTGTCGCTGTTATACGAAGCGAGGGGTATTAATATGTGTGCCCATAGGGGCGATGATTATGTACCCCCGTTGGGTGATGAGTATCATATACCGTCGTAGTGCGATGAGTTGTATTAGCTATGAATATTGACTATATGTTTATTGCAGATGGCAATGAACGTTTTGTTATACACATCTATTTTATTGTTCCTTGGGTACATGCGATTTAGGCCCAAGAGAATATTAGAATGGTCCAGGAGGACGAGGTATCGAGGTAAACCATTTCATTTGGCTTAATATGTTGATTTATGAGAATCAATTATACATGTAGAAGAGTTGAGAATGAAATGGAAGTGGAATATTGTTTTGTTATATTCATCTGTTTTTGTTTCAGTGATATGGATGGAGAATGATAATCGTTTTATGATGATATTTATTAGTGTGAAAGCATGCTAGTTTTATATGTTGTAGGATAATCATCTATTTTCTTGAGTTAAATGTAATCACGAGGGAATGAGATTAATGAGTATGTCACGGGTATAACAACAATAATGAGGTCACTATGAATGTCATGGATAAGTATGAGATTATGATGTTAGTCTTTGGGGTATAATAACAATAATGATAAATAATCAGGTGATGATTAATTATGCGTGAAAGATGGGTTAGTGAAAGAACTTATGATGGAATCGGTTATTATATTTGCATTATCAATTCGATAGTGAGGTATCGACAGAGTATAGTCGGTGTAGCGACATCGCTATATTGATTGTACCCATAAATGAAATGATAATATGTTAGTGACGATTATCTTGAAGTGATATTTATGTTGTGATATCAATATGATTCTGTATATCATTGAGTTAATGAAAGGTACAATAAGTTCATATTATGTTAAGTCGAATATAATAACTCGATCGTGAGGAAACATAGAGTACAACGATATATGAAATCTATGAGATATGATTTTGTTATCTGGTGCATAACAGTTGTTGATAAGTTAATTGATTTTGAGAATTGATAATTTTTGGATATTGTGAGGAGAGGAACATCTTGGGAAAACTCATATGATTTTAATGTATCCAGGGAGCATGTCCTTAAATTACAGCATTATGTTCTTCACATTATCATTTATGTATTCATTGATATGATGATTATGTTATCGGTATGCTCACCCCATGTGTGGACTGTTTCTGGTGAAATAGGTAGAACATGAAATACCGTGGTTCTGGAAATAAGTATGAGTTATGTAATGAGGATGCTACAGAGAACGAGGTACAAGTAATGGTATAGAATAATATGTCTCATACAAGTAGATAGACATTAATTCATTCAATGCTCGTCTACGAGCATCGTAATGTGTGTATATGAGTTGTATAAATTCTCTTTTCATTTGAGTATGTCATGCATTTATTTAAGATCAAAAGTGCATAATGAATAGAAAAACTGAATAGTGCATTATAAGTGTATACACATGAATATTGAACTGTGTTGGGAATCGGGTACACAGGGAATTCTGTTTGAGAAATTCGATGGAAGTCGTGCTATAATTAAGAAGCATGTAATGAGTATCCCCTAAATGTATACGCTAATGAACATGATAAATGCATTAATGACGATATTAAGAGATTGAGTCCTACAGAAAGATTTGTGGGTGTGTTTGGGGTGAGAAGAAAAATTGTGTGGTTGTAATAATTTTCCATATAGTGTATTTTTTCTCAGGTTCTGGTGGTTTTTCTCCTGATTTAGAAGTTTTTCACATTAAATCATTGTGTCATTATTTCTCATTTTGCTTTCTTTCACATAAAATATGCAGATTTTGTGGGAGGTGAATTTGAAGAGTCAAATTCCTAGTATATAGCGTATTGAAAGATAGCCAAGAAAACTTGCATACAAAATTAAAGAAAGCATCATGTCTTGCTCATAGTAGAATTATTTTTCTGACTAATTATAAATAATCGAAAAATACGTCTGGTCAAACACCTAAAGGTAGTACAAGGTCATTTTTTTTAAGATTCAAGTTTGACCAAGGTTACTGCTTATGGTATAACAAGTAAGATAACAAATGATTTTAATTGTTGAGGTAAGAGTTCGACTCTCTATCCTTAAAACGATATTGCCCTGTTATGATGTTCACGGTTCAACTGCAATTCGTTTTCCAAGATACAACGATTACGATTTGTGATAGAAATACTTCAAATCACGAATCCACGAACCACAAAGGTTTAAAGACACTCAAACTTTAAACAATGAATATGATGAACAAGATGCACATATTTTGCTTCTTAATCTTGTGTTTTTTATCTGAAAATTGTGTTTAATCCAAGAGCAAAAGACATAATTTGGAGGCACCATTACATAAAAAACAACACTTGAACGCGGATGACTCACCCATTTCGCAACTCTGCATAGGGCGCGATCAACCATGTCCCTTTTTTTGAAATTTATGCATGTCGCGTTCGATCGCGACTCGACCGATCCCCCTTTTTCAACTTTTGAAATCCATCATTTCAAAATTTTAAATCTCTCATTTTAACCTTTGTTTCAAAAAAATTTTAAACACAACATATTTCATTTTTATATCAAAATATTAAAATACAAGTAATTTTTCCACTATTAAGATTTACATACAAATATTAAAATGAACAAAAAAGTTTCATTCAACTTGATGTGTGGCCATACACACATCCGCAATTTCATTCAAAAGCTGAAACGGTGGCTGATACTGGATCGTGAAGTCGGGCATTTAACTGCGAGTCTTATCTTTTCCCTCAATGGAGGCTTCAGCTGTTGCCCGCCACCCTCTGATACCGCACCGGCGGCAACCGTACGCTGACCCAACATCATCAGCAATATTAATCCCACCACCACGCAAACTACCCTCAACTCTATCACTCTCCCTATTCACCTACTGCTGTTTCAATCATTCTGCGCATCGTTCAACATCCTTTGTATTTTCATCCATTTCTTCTCCAAATGGTACGATTTATACTTTTGAGTAATAATATTGCATTATTCATTAATTTGCACCAAATAAAGCGGGGTCTTTTTGTGCAATGATTAACAGCATGGTGCTTGCTTGGGGATAACTTTTTTTTACTGATTATCATGTAAAAATCGTATCTTTGTGAGGAGGATGTTCATGGGACTTTTTCTCCGAAGTTTTTTCCTTAGAGTTTGATGGGTTTTTTGAGGTTCTTTAAATTGTTGTGCATATACTTCACGCGGAGGTAGGAAAAAGAAATAGCAGACATATTTAAGTAAGAAAGATGATGTTTGAGAATGAAGGATTCTATTTCATTAAAATTTCATTCATATCGTTTACAGAGATTAATGCAATCTATTTATACACAAATATAACTTACTGAGAATAAATATCAGAGTATAACAAACTCTGGTATATTTGTTATAACCGAAAATCCATGAGAATATCTATAATTATTCCTTACAACAGAATGGAATAAATATCCTCTGCTCACTATTGCTTTGAAACCTTGCTGCACACTTGCTGCTCATCAATGTATTGCATGGCTTTGTATTGCATGGCTTTGTATATTGCATCCTTAACTTTCCCCCTCAAGGTTAGGAAGGGTAGACACCACACTAAGCTTGTGACGATGTCTACTAAATGAAGTAGAAGATAAAGCATTTGTAAGAATGTCCGCAGTTTGATCACATGATGGAACATGTTGAACATGAAGTGATTTGGATAGAACATTGTCTCGGACGAAGTGTAAGTCTAACTCAATATGTTTAGTGCGAGAGTCAAGAACCAGATTGGCACTAAGAGCAATTGTACTTAGGTTATCACACCATATTATGGGTATACCGGAGGGAACGTGAAGTTCAGTCATCAGTGATTGAATCCATATAAGTTCAGCTGTGGCGTTTGCCAAACTCCTATACTTTACTTCAGTACTTGATATGGATACAACCAATTGCTTTTTTGAACTCCATGATATTGGGGAATGACCCAAGAACCAACAAAAACCTGAAGTAGACCGGCGATCATCAGGCTCACTTCCCCAATCTGCATCACAATAACCATGAAGGGAAAGAGGTGAATTCACGTAAGTGTACACTAAAGCTGTTAGTGCCTTTGAGGTATCTGAGTATTCTTTTAACTGCTTTTCAGTGAGTATGGAGAGGAGTTTGCATGTATTGACACACTTTGTTGACACTATAAGCGATGTCGGGACGTGTAATAGTCAGATATTGAAGAGCTCCCACAGTACTACGATAGAGAGTGGCATCCTCAAACAGATCACCATCTTTGGCCGAGAGCTTGACACTTGTAATCATAGGAGTAGGAAGAGGATTGTCATTATCCATTTTTGTTTTCAAGAGCAGATCCCTAATGTACTTAGTTTGAGTAAGAAACAATGAGTCATTAGATGGTCTCTGAACTTCAATCCCTAAGAAATAAGACAAATCTCCAAGGTCTTTGAGTGAAAAATTGTTGTTTAGTTGAGAAATGACCTCCGTGACCTGATTGTGATTGCTCCCTGTTATCACAATATCATCAACATAAACAAGAACATATATAATAGAGTTGTTATGAAGCTTAACAAACAAGGAAGTATCTGCTCGAGATGATATAAAGTTCATGGCCTGAAGTGTGTTGCGGAGTTTTTCAAACCACGCCCGAGGGCTTGTTTAAGACCGTAGATAGCTTTGTGCAGCTTACAGACCAGGGGTGTATCGCCATTTTGGACCTCAAATCCCGGAGGTTGTTGCATGTAGACCAATTCAGTCAATGATCCATTTAGAAATGCATTATTGACATCGAGTTGACGAAGTATCCATCCTTTTGCTACGGCAATACTCAAGACAAGATGAATGGTCGTGGGTTAACTACCGGACTAAAGGTTTCCATATAGTCTAAACCACGAGTTTGTGAATAACCTTTGGCAACTAAACGAGCTTTATATCTTGCCACTGACTCATTTGGATTGGACTTAACTTTAAAAACCCACTTGCAACCAATAACTGGAGTATGTGTAGGTAATGTTACCAAGGACCAAGTTTTGTTATGAGTAAGAGCATCAAATTCAGATTGCATAGCACTGGTCCATTCCTTGTGTTGTCGAGCTTCGCCGACGGTTGAAGGCTCCAATATATTGGAGAAATTCACAACAAGCACCTTAGATTGAAAGATCCCTGCCTTGGATCGAGTCACCATGTGGTGAGTGTTCACTGGGGATGGAGAAGGTGTGTCTTCGGGAGTAGGAGTATCAGGCAGGTTTATACTGGAGGTGATGGTTGAACAGATGAGGACTGACTAGAAGGAAGTGGAGAAGCCGAGTTAGAATCCAGAGATAAGGATGCATGATTAGGTTCGAGAGGATCATTAGTGGAAGTTGAAGGAGAAGTAGTAGTCGAGTTAGATGGTGAATTAAAGGTAGGTTGAAGTTATGACAGGAGTGGAAGATAGGTGGTGAGCCTGAGTGGAAGGAGGAGAAGTGATGATTGGTTGAGCAAAAGGAAAAATATTTTCATTGAATTTAATATGACGAGAAATGTACACTCTGCCATTAGGAGAGATACATTTGTAGCCTTTAAACTTGTCACTATATCCAATAAATGTGCATGGTAGTGATCCAAAATCAAGCTTATGATGATTATATGGCCTGAGACGACAGGGAAAACATTGACATCCAAATATTTTAAGTGATGCATAATCAGGGGTTTTGTGATATAATTTTCGAAGAGGAATATCACCAAGGAGACCTACGTTTGGAAGTCGATTTATGAGATAAGTCGCAGAAGAAAACGCATCAACCTAAAATTGAAAAGGCATGGATGCTTGAGCCAAGAGAGTAAGACCTGTTTCAACAATGTGGTGATGTTTGCGTTCAACTACCCCATTTTGTTGAGATATGTATGGACATGAATAACGACGAATGATGCCATGTTAGTGCCAAGTTGAAACTTGTACAATCCATTATGTGAAGTCCCTTTGAGAAGCACAACTTGGGTTGCTAGATCCTTCACAAGACAAAAGTGAGGATGAAATTCGAAGAAAACATGATTATCCTTAGCAAATTTACTAACACTAAGTAAGTTTTTAGAAATATCTGGCACTCTTAGAAGATTATGTAACGTAAATGACCGAGAGGCAATGGGTAAGGAAAAATTAGAACGGCCTAAATGAGAAATCGACAAACCTGCCCCATTTCACATATACACCTTACCACTACCAGTGTACTCGGATCCAAGGGAGAGATTGGCAAGATCATTTGTAACATGATGAGAAGCTCCTGAGTCATTGTACCACCAGTCATCAGTGTTGAGTTATGGTTTTGACATAGCCATTGCTGTAGTGGGAAACTGTCTTGAGGTATTACTGGAATGGACTTGATTGGTATATTGATTACCAGTTCTTCTTTGATAAGGAACAAAATCCTTGTAGAAACTGTAGTAGCATTTCTCTGCAATATGATTAGTGAGACCACAGATTTGACAATTTTGTCTACCTGTGTTATTCCAACTTCGGCGACCTCCTCTGGAGTTTCTCCCTCGTCCCCGACCTCTGTAGGATGATCCTTGATTTGAAATGTTTTCTGATTTCTTTTGTGGCACAAAAGTGGTTGCATGAGGTGACGTGAACAACAATAGAGTCGTATTCTAAACCGACTCCTCCAAGGACATAAAGAATTTGATAATCTTCAGTTAATGGATGGCCATAGGCAGCTATAATGTCTACGAAGCTTTTCATTTTGTTAAGATAATCTTTCATGCTTAGAATACATTTTCTCAATGTCTGTGCTGTAATTTGTACCGCATCATTTTGGCCTTAGATCGTGTAGCAAAGAGTTGAGAAATGTGCATCCATATCTGTGTTGATGTTAAGCATCCTATCATTTGTCCTTGGACTCCTTCAGTCATCGAACCAAGAAGAAATGAGAAGAGTAGCTGATCTTGTCGACACCATGAGATGAAATTTGGATTTACCACCTTCGTGCCTTTGTCGTCAGTGACCACTTTCAATGGCACAGGTGGTTCTTCAATAATAAAAACATCAAGACCAAGACCTCGAAGGCCAGCCAATACTTGTAAATTCCAGAGAAGAACGTTTTCATCATTTAGCTTGACTGGGCTAATTTGGCTTGTTGGGTTTATTATCAAAAGATTAGAGCTCCCTGTGGGAGTAAGAAGTGCAGCAGAGCTGCTGGAAGTGGCTTCCGCCATTGAAGCTCTGATACCAAGTTAGGAAATAGAAATAGCAGACATATTTAAGTAAGAAAGATGATGTTTGAGAATGAAGCATTCTATTTCATTAAAATTTCATTCATGTCGTTTACAGAGATTAATGCAATCTATTTATACACAAATATAACTAATGAGAATAAATATCAGAGTATAACAAACTCTTGTATATTTGTTATAACAGAAAATCCATGAGAATATCTATAATTATTCCTTACAACAGAATGGAATAATTATCCTCTGCTGCACTATTGCTTGCTGCACCCTTGCTGCACCCTTGCTGCTCATCAATGTATTGCATGGCTTTGTATATTGCATCCTTAACTCGCGGAGTCGGGGGCTGTCTTTACTCATCTTCATGGAAAGTTTTTGAAATTGTTTAGTAAGGAACGAACTGAAGCTAGCGTAGTTTACTGCTGACTTTTCAATCTTCACTGAATTAAGTGCGAGTACTTGTTATACCTAGAAGATGATTCAACAAAATCATGAAAGGACTTCTGCATAGTTGCAGCCATTAATATGTGCTTCTTTACTCACCAATAATGTATACTTCCTCGAGCCATCTTTGTTTTTAAATTTTGATTTGGTAAATTGTTACATTTACACTTAATTTAGATTTCTTTTTTCTTTTTCTTTGTTTTTGGTTTTTTCTGTTTAGGTTCAAGTTTTGTCATGTAAACATTATATCATCTTTTTTCCCTTTGTTTGAGCTCGCAAATTGTCAACAGATGCCAGAATATTATTTGCAATACCTGAAACGGGAGTTAGTATGGAAACAAGTGAATGGGCTTTGCAAGGTAATGCTCGTGAGTGTCTCTTACTGAATGTTTGTTACCTTTTCTTTGTCCATTTTGAGTTTCAGAATTTGCAAATAAATAGTGACTTCTAATGAGCTGCGTGATTGTGAAGTAGCTGTTTTTCATAATATTATGATGTCTTACCAGATTTTTGACATGGTAGGATTTTAAGCTAATCTATGGATTTTCAATTGATTTATGCGTAGAACTCATGCATTGCCATGTATTGATTGAATGGATGGACATTACAAGCTACAGACACTATTTCTGCTAGTAGCTGTTTAAATGGAAGAACCACGTGGGAGTCCATCAGTAAACACACTCATGGTTTTAGAATCCTAATGACATTTTTTGGTGGAAAACCTCTATTAGATTATCTATTGAGGTGTAATTCTAAATATCAACTGAGACTGCACTACTTTACCCGGAATTGGCACGTGTGTCTCTGCATAATTTCACTTCATGAATCTAATATTTTTCTGAACCTGGATATCTTCTGGTTATTGTTTTATTTGCAGACTTTTATACCTTAAGGAGAGAGGTGGAAACTACCACAGAGCGCGTTGAAGAGATTAGGGCTGCTGCTGGTCTGAAACTGCTAGAGGAAAATTTTGCAGATTTGGAGGCAGCAGCAGCTGATCTCTCTCTTTGGGATGATCGTGCCAAAGCTCAGCAGACACTTCAGGCACTTACAGATGTTAAAGAGAAAATAAAACTTCTCAATGATTTCAAAGAACAGGTCTATGCTTCCATCTTGTGAACCTATCAATCAATTTTCTAAAAATAATAGCATACAATTGTGGACAGAATATGAGATTTAAACCTTATTGTTTACTTTGGACTATATCTGAAGTCAGCAAATCACTAGTACAGGTTGAAGATGCAGAAACAATAGTTAAGCTCACTGAGGAGATGGACTCAATTGATGCAGGGCTCCTCGAAGAGGCTGCCAGTATTGTTAAAGAGTTGAGAAAGATGTTGGATCGATTTGAAATCACTCAACTGCTATCTGGCCCCTATGATAAAGAAGGTGCCGTTGTTACAATAACAGCTGGTGCAGGAGGAACTGATGCCCAGGTAATCTGAACTCTAAATATAAATACCAAGCTTCTTTCTTCTCATTGCTGACGAACCACATTTTATCTGTCAGTCCACAAGATCGACTTAAAATAAGAATTATAAATTTGCTTACAGTTTGATTGCATCCTAAACTTCTACTGGAGGTTGATATGTGCTGCTTTGATACTTCTAACACATACAGATTGGACTAGGTCTGGAAAGAATTTGCTAAATGCTCTTCATTTTTTTTATACTTGATTGTGCATGAGTTTGGTTATCGGCTCTGTTGTTCTTCCATTTTATGCACAAAAATGTGATAAATTTCAATTGTTTTGCCTGAACACCGTCATCTTATTCTTCGATTGGGTTGTGTTTGGATTGATGGATTTGATTTGGGTGGAAGGATTTGATTTGGAAAATGATATGGAGGATGAATGTCATTTGAAATTTGAAATCCAGCACAATTACGATTGTAAATACGTAACTTGATATATAGTGGATTTGAAATTCACTTGAACTTGGGCCATCCAAAAAATTCGAGTAATTTGAAATCCATCAATCCAAATTTACCCTTACATAATTGATATCAATTTTTTGAAAAAAAATTTGATATCACCGAAGTGTTGGTGGCTTGGTGCTAGGGTCCTGGACTATTTTGGGTGGTTTAGTTACTTTCAACCTACAATACTGAAAATTATTTGCCTGCTACGTTGCTTTTGGGCTTTAATTTGTGAAGGTTTTCTATTTATTAATAAACTATATGATAATCATATTAATGTAGCCAGCATTCAGAGAAGTGAGTTATTGTTTCCAGGTCATTGTACGGTATGTTACAAATGTTTATTTAATCATGTCTTATCATGATTTCTTCTTGATTTTTGCTCAGGTAAGGCCTCTAAAAATGGCACAGATATTATTTTTAATCCTCTACTGATATTTCTTTTCTCTAAATCTTTATGATTTGTAAGATCGTTTCTGGAAATTCTATCTGTCTATCTGGCGTTCCACGTATGAAATAGGCTTCGAGGTGTCCATTCTTTTGGTACTTTCGTTTCTAGTTTACTATATTTACCTAATCTCAGAACAGGAGATGCTTCTCCTTATCATTGTTTGATGGATATCTACTTCTGTGCAGGAATTATCAAAATTTCTTAACATATAGAATGTCCAATTAACAAATTTATGAACCACGTGCGATGACACTTATTGGCTTATTTTTGTAAAATTTATTTGATAAATTTCAGTGCAGGATTGGGCTGACATGCTTCTCAGGATGTATGTAAGGTGGGGAGAGAAGCAGCATTACAAGACAAAAGTAGTTGAGAAGTCCATGGGAGAAGAAGCTGGGATTAAATCGGCTACTATTGAACTAGAAGGCCGGTATGCATATGGGTATATATCTGGTGAGAAAGGAACCCACCGCATCGTTAGACAGTCACCTTTCAATGCCAAAGGTCTTCGTCAAACTAGTTTTTCTGGTGTTGAAGTCATGCCTCTCCTTCCTGAAGAGTCTATGGATGTAGAGATACCCGAAGAAGACTTAGAGATCAGTTTTTCCAGAGCAGGTGGTAAAGGGGGGCAAAATGTAAATAAAGTTGAAACTGCAGTACGAATTACACACATCCCAACTGGAGTCACCGTCCGTTGCACAGGCCAGTTAAACTGTTATAGCTCTTTCCATTGATACTGCATGTGTTATAGTTCATTACTCTGTATTGGGATCAAGGGTGGATCCAGAAAATTCCGAGAGGGCAAGCGACTTTTAACATATTTTGGGGAGGGGGTTTTAGTCATTAATTTTAGAATTTTTTTCTGTGTGGGCCGATTGCCTCCCGTATCCCTGCTTGGATTCACTACTGGTCGAAATACCATTTGTGTAAACTGATCTCTTATTCTTAAACCTCATTCTTTATTTGATTCTTATGCCATGCAGAACAAAGAAGCCAGCTAGCAAATAAAATCAAAGCTCTGAGCAGATTAAAAGCAAAATTATTGGTGATAGCAATAGAGCAAAGGACAAATGAGATCAAGCAAATTAAGGGAGATGTTGTGAAGGCCGAATGGGGACAACAAATACGCAACTATGTATTCCATCCGTACAAGTTAGTGAAAGATGTACGGACTGGACAGGAGACATCAGACATTGTGTCTGTAATGGATGGTGAGTTAGATCCCTTCATAAAAGCTTACCTCAAGTACAAATACAGTGAATCCATGGCCGATCAGGCCTAATTAAGGCACATGTATTGTACTCTATCTAAATATGTCTGCTCATGATTAATTCCTCTTGTTGGCGTTGATTGAAGAATTTCTTTGTTTTAGTTCGCAGTAATTTCGAGATCGATTGTTACACGTGTTCTCTTTTTTGTCGTGGTGACTGATGAACAATTTAAGACTATAATCTTCAATTATCAGACTAAGGAGTCCAATACAGACGTAAACAACTTCATGGCAACTGATGAATATATATTTAATGTATGATTACTGTGAAAATACAGAGAAGCAGCTACTTTCCATAAGCCCAAAAGTCCATTTCACTTCTCGGAGTTAATCGAGCGTCTTGTTTGATGGAGGCAGAACTAATCCCCCCCTGGAAGACATGTCCTTTGGGGGAGACCTCGTTGTGATCATAATGATGAGAATTGAAAGTAACGATTCCGAGAGGATCCCATTCGTTCAAATTAATGTTATAATCTGATTTGCTAGCAGTTTCAGCTTGATGAGAAGATTGATCGCATCCCTCAATCAAAGATGGATGCATGCAATGAGCCTGGTAACCAATGGAACCTGCTGCTGCTGTTGTTCTAATTATGCTCTCACAGTCATGATATTTGCAATGATTGGTAGTGCTTATCATTAATTGCTTGTTTTGGTTATCGGGGATGAAACTGGGATATTCAATTTGTGGGTATTGACGTAGTGGGGAAGTGGTGGAAACTGGAATAGCTTGAAAATAATTTGAGTCCCTGCCGAGATCAACCTCCTGCTGCTGCTGCACATTATACTGATTCATATTCATCATCGTAAGATCTCTATTCGTGAAGAGGGATCCAGATTGCAGGTTGCAGCTGGTAAATGTTCCGCTCGCAGTACTCGTGTTAAGAGGAGCTTCATAGGTACTGCTTGCTCTATTCCCATCTTTTAACATGTTCTTCTTCTTGAATACCCGACAAACGACCCATCCATCCTCCTGAAAACGTTTTATATCTACATTCAATAAAAAGGAAGTTACTATTTTCAACGGACATACTGTGTTGACTTACATGAGTGGACGTTGATTGAGGGTCTTGATGATGACGAGGATGATCTTCAAGCCGATACTCATGCATAATCCAATCGGTTTTTTGACCACGTGGAGCTCTACCACGGTAGAACACTAAAGTTTTCCTCATTCCAATCTTGTTAAAGTTGTTTCTTATACATTTGTCTCTGCCTGTAGCTTTCCAGAATCCAGCACTCGTCGCTCTGTTTGTCCTAGAACCTGTCGGATATTTCCTATCCTTGAGACTGAAGAAGTACCATTCATTCTGTGGATTTGACCCGATCTTACATCTCTCTGCATACATATTAATTTTGTCCAAAAGAAGAAAGAGTTCATACATGACTGATTGGTTCTTGCATATAAGAACTGATGGTGATTAAAATTATTACATACCTTGTAGATCCCAAGGCTCAATCTTATTTAAATCAACTTCTCTGATGACCTCCATGTCGAACTTTTGAAAGGAGACTTTCTTCTTCAAGTAGAAGTTCAGAAGCTCTTCCTCTGTCGGGTGAAACCGGAATCCTGGCGGAACTCCACCGCCACGTCCCGATGATGATGAACCCATCATAATCTTAATAAAAAAGTTTTCTGAGCCCTAATCATGAATTTTTTTAATGTTATGTTGAAATTTAAGGTTTAAGGTTGCATGCATATTATTCGTTCATGCATTAGCTTTGTCATGTGTCGAGAAGGTGGTATTATATATTTGTAGTGTGATAGAAAAAAGTTGACGGCCGGTGACGCCGCCGTAGGGTCTGCCTAAAGCTGACGTAAAACGCAAGTTAAAAGGAATTATAAGCTCTCTTATTACACCTTGCTAGCTCATACAGCTGTAATTCCACGTGTGTATACAAGCTCACATTTATTCAAGTTAGCTAATATCATTTTGACCACCTGTTTGGCTTACGATGTATTTGGAAATCCTCGACCAAACGAATATTTCACTTGCATCATTTGATGAGCTTTCGCATCGAGCCATAGTTGATCTCCTATGTGTGGGGATTAGAATTATGAGCGAGTCAGCATAGTTGAAATGGTCGGTTCGCTTTCTTGAGGTTCGCTTTCTTGAGTACTTTTAGTAACGAATAGCTACTATGGGCAGCGCTCCTTTCAATCCAAAATAATTTCTAATACATCTAGGGGCAAATATTTATGTAGTCACGTAGCCCAATAAAAAAAATTATTACTTGAAAAAAATAAAAATTATATTTTTCACCTCAAAAATTGTACTTTACCCCCTTAAAATCATATTTTGACCCTTTTTTCTCTTGTTTTTTGTGTTATTATATTTTCCCCTTTAAATAAAAGTTACGGATTCGTGCTGAATGTATACATCCATTGTGCCTGTAAAGGTTCTAGTATTAGTGTACTAATTATATAATTATAGTCTATACTATATTATTATTACTATTATGGTTATTATTATATAGAAAGGACCCTTGGTGACACAAAATTGTGTATTAATAAGTGTGAACAAAAATTGGGTATTTACAAAGGAAATATTAAAAAAAAATGGAAAATTGCTTAAATTTGTTCTTTCATCTAACGAATGTTGCATAATTCATTCCTAAATTTCTTTCACTTTGTTATTACTAACCATTGAAATTTAAACTTTATAATAAAAATATATGAGATGAGCTCACCTTTACTTTAGAGAGTCTCACAGGCAGAAAAATATTTAGCACATCACATTCTAAACAAAAAACATGAGTCATAATAACAATTTAGCTTAATCTCTTTGGCGCTTCATATTTTTAAGTTATTCATTTGCCAATCTTGCATTATGGGTTAAAGAAATTCTTTTGAGTAACTATGTGTAAAAAAAATTGAACTCTTGGAACTATCATTATATTCATATTCTCTTTATGTTTTAAAATTAATTCCACTATAAAAGAATTCAATAGTACCATTACTTAAATACGAGGAACTATCCCAAGAACATATACAAATTAGCTAATTAAGTGTACATAATTTGATTAATCGTAAAGCAAGGCCAAGGAAAAAAAGGAAAGACAGCTGCTAAACTCTTGGAACTATCATTAATATATAACAAATTGCATTTTAGAAGGTAATTAAAAGGGTTAATTTTGAGGATAACAGAATTCGGGATCTGCACATGTAGGGATGACTTTAGGAAGTTTCAGATTAACTTTGATTAAATTGCAAGCAATTCTTGTTTTTTGAGTTAGTCAAGCGTTTAATTAGTGTTATTAATTAGTTTAAATTTTTTCATTTGTATTTCCATTTAATTAACTCACGCATATCGACCATCATATGAATAGCTTAGACGCCGAATTTTTTTTATAAATTTTTTTTTTTGGTGGGGGAGTTGCTAAATCAATTTTTGGGTCAAGCTCAACTCAAACACGAGTCTGCCCAAAGTTGGCATGAGCTCTTATCTATCTCGGCCAAGCCGGGGAGCTCGGTTAGAGGTAGAAATTAATAATGCATTGCTGGTGAACGATGGAGAAATCCATTTCAGTATGCCGAAAAGGAATTTGAGGGGACAATTTCTTATCTTTGAAAATTGAGAAATATTAAATTTTTTTTTATGAAAAATATGCATATAAAATATAGGAAGATAATCATTGTATAATTGTGTCAACCTTGGAGTCGACGGGCTTCTAGCTGTTACCATTACTGATTTTAATATTCTTTTTATCATGTTAATACTATGGACCAACTCAATTTGATTGATCTAAAATGATTTATATGTTAGTTTATGTATTTATATTTAAATGATGTGTTTTAATATACCATTGTATATAAAAAAGGCTTAAATCGGGTGCATATAAATATTTCTCGTTCATTCTTTCGGTGGGAATGCATAATATGTTCGTAATGCAAACCTTACAACCAGAAATTAGGCCATCTTATAATGTTTGCAGTAACACTCATACCAATAGTGAAACATCATTTGTCTGCATGCAGGTTTATTGAGCAATAATCAGTCATGTGGATTAATCCGACAACCTCTCTCTACAAAACTAGAGACGAACATTCCAAACAGCTGCATCACCTTCTCCGCATGCACCGTGCACTTGTTTCATCTGCTCCGCCGAATTGCATACTCCGCTGCATTTCCAATCAAACGATGCCACGCAAAGGTTCCCCGCTTCCGACTTCCATTCGCAATCTACGTATATATTGCATTTTAGTTAAATGTTATTTTTAGGAGATCTGTGAAGTAGTTAGGTACCTGGAGGAGTCCCACAGCACATGGAGCGCTCGTCTACATGTTGGACCTCCAACCCAATCAACCAGGAACCCAAAGAAACGTCCTCGTTTGCATATCGATGCAAGATAGCTCTGTTTACATATATACGTACATAAGCCTCTATATATATATATATGTGTGTGTGTGTATTCAACAGGGTACAGTTACTACTAACATGCCTGCATGACTTACGAATTAATGGAGATATAGGTTGCCAGGTCCTTGGAGATGGCGTAGATCTGACCCGTCGCATGCCTGAAATATTTGTTTCCTTCTGCCCCAAATTTCCAGTGTTCGGGTTCATAATACTTCAATCCTCTACGTATAAAAATAAACAAATTATTTAATTACACACTAGTATATGTAATAAATAAGTGCTTAATATGCATTGATTTAGTGCTAGCCAGCAAGTAAATTAATAATGTAAAGTTACTTCTGAGAAAGCACTGGTCCAGACTTCATGCAGCCAATATATATTCTTGGTCTTGATCTGTGTTTCGCCAGCGTGCTCACTAGCATTCCTGCAGGATGAAATTAACAAGAGTTAATTACGAGAAATAGTTTATCTAGAAAATGGTAAGTATTATAAATCTTACCTAAATTTACATGAACATCATCGTCCACCTTAACATAAAAATCTGCGTCCCAGATTGTGACAGCCTTTGAGAAAAACAACCTTGTTTTTCTGGAAAGCTCGTGATAGCCCTCAACATGGTCCAGTCGAAAAAAGTCACTGTGCTCCGCATTCTCGACATCGATTGCTCTATCAAGAACTCCGCCGGGCGTGGCGCTGTGACCTATCACGAATCGGATAACTATCCCTTTATCCTTCTCCAGTTTCTTCAGTTTATCTCCTTTAAGCATCCATGTTTCTCGAAGCGAGTCCCTTCGTTTCTTGCTGCTGAAAGCGGTATTGATTCCTATAACAACAAAAGCCTTGCGCGGTTTCGTGTTATTTGATGACGAGGAATATAGTCCATTGATAGAACTCGACATCTTGCTCGTTCGAGCTGCTGCAAGCTCCATCTCCAATGTTGATATAGTTTTATCTAGTGATCTGCTAATTATATGCAGGTATTCATACATGTTTCTGAATTATTAATTAAGTCCCAGAAATATAAACTAAAAAAAAAGGATATTAAAAGAATTAGATAAGAATAATTGCCAGATGCTAGGTTAGCCAAAACTTACCGGATAGCTTCATGTGTCTTCATAACCTCTCCCATAACATCTCTAGAATTTGACTCCACCAATTTCTAATTTAAACAAACATTATTTCATCATCCAATAATAAAGTTTGTCAAATCCAAGAACAAAACTATCTCTCTCGCGTGTTCATTCATGTAAACATAAGTACTAAATGATGATTTTTTTTTTGAAAAAAAAAAAAAACATATTTACCCGCTTGTGTTCGTGTTCCTTAGTCGCATCATCCAGCTTGTCTTGCACATGATTATGGGGGATGATGTTAGGGATGAATTGATGGGCTGCATATGATTCAGGATGGCGTGGCCTAGTCTGTGTAGTGAATAGTGATCCTGCAAGAAAGCTTGCAATACAGAAAGCAAAAATAACCTTGGCTGAAACCGATTTCCCTCTCATTTTCTTGATATTATTGTTACTACTGGCACTGCTCATCAGCTGCGACTGCGAAAAAATCGACACCATATATATCAGAAACCAGTAGTTTTCGGTGATCTCTTGTCAATATTCGTATTGGCGACGAATGGGATATATACGAGTTCAAGTCGTGTCAAGTGTTTAGATTAGAACAAACATACATATATATAATTACAAACAGTAATATAAAATTATTAACACAAAGCTAGCTAGCTAGCTTAGCTTTCTGTATTGAGCAAAATGTTGATAGCCATTAATCAAAAACTTTGGCTATTAATAGCAATGCATGCAACTGGTGACAATGTATATAGTTAAACATGTCATGTAGTGAGAGTGTGTGATGTTGAGGTGGGAGCAATCAAACTCCATGCATGTAACTGAATCAAATTTAGAGAGCAAACAGGACTTAAGGTGGCCAAGTTCATATCTTCTGAGGGTGTTTTATCTATACATTTAAAGCGTCTAGGTAAATCCTACTATTCCCTAATATTATTAAATCCCGTGTTTTGCACAATTTACAAACTACAGAGCTGGACTCAACAGATGCCATTTTGCTTATATTCAAATATTACATTCTAATAACGAACTTCTATACAATAATTACTCCTAGCTAGCTGGCTAGCTAATTATTAAGTGAGGGTTTAACCAGAAATTTTTAATTTGGTGGACTAAAATTTGTTCTAAAATATATGTATAAACATATAAAAGCAATATGCAATACATATATATTAACTTGAGGGAAAAAAAAGTATTAAAACTATATAATAAAAATATATTTTAGAATATTATTTAAGTCACAGGCTCGATTCTTTAAAATTTCAAGTTTTTCAATGATGAACTACGTAATATGGTTGTAAAACACCAATTTTGCTTGAACAATAATTTTTTAGTTCGGCAGGAAAAAAAAAGTACAATTATTTTATTTCTACACAAATCAAGAAACTTTGGAAAATAACAATTTAAAAGACATAAGAGACAACTAAAATATGTTAATCTGCGATTATATAGTATACCTAGTAGTTTAACATAATGTCAGATGAATTTTGAAAAATTGCAAACTGCTGCGAACAAGATTATTGTCTCTTATTCTAGAAAATACCAAGCCACTTTAGATTTGAAAATTTTAAGGCTTTGAAATATTTAAAGGGTTAGGCTGAGAAAAAAAATAGATTATATATATATATTAACAGTTGGACCTAAAAAAAAAAGTCAGAAGGCTACTCCTCACCTTTACCCGGAAACTTTGTTGATGCCCTCAGGAGCAATATCGACCATCCAAATAGAATCTTTTTTTTTTCCTTAAAAAAAGATTTCAAATGAATGGTGATGATGCCCCTACGAACACTACCTTTAAGGGCATCATCAAACAAACCCCTTTACGATACACCCCAGGTGACTTGCCACATGGAATATGAAATATTAAATTGGCATATGCAATGTCAGAAGATTAAGTATCCATTCATAAATAGTAAAAGAATGATTGTCATGAACCAATAAATGATGATCGAGATCATCCACTGAAAATCTCTCGATTACAAACAAACCACGTAGAGGCTTATCTTTCCTAAAAGTGGCTATTGTAGATTTAAGTAATTAAACAAATGAAGAGAAAATAGAGATTGATTATGTACCTTTTTGATGATGGCATGCAAAATCGAGAGGATGGGATAAATGTCAATGGTATGATGGAATATAAATAATTTGACACATATAATCTTGGAAGCTAATTTAATTTACTTCAATGAGGAATTAGCTGTGATGGCTGCCTTTTATTAGATGAGAAGAAGAAGATGATGAAATATTGCAAGGGGTGGCAGTTCAATCATGTTGTTCTTATGTTTCAACAAACTATTAATGCAAATTTCAAATTTTCACTCTTAAATTATTGTTTTATTTATTTTTGTCATCGTGGTTTGTAAATATGCATTTTATCCAATGTGGTTTACAAATATAGCATACTGTCCACTCACACTTCATATACGGAGTGGTTGCTTTGCACCTAGTCACAAACAACAGAGATGTAAACTATTTATGTTCAAGTCACAGTGGGTAAACTGCATATTTTTTGAAAATCAGATAGAGTAAACTGTCTATTTTCAAATAATTGAGGGGTAAACTGTCTATTTTAAAAATCATATGGATAAATTTTATATTTTCAAACTATATGAGTGTAAATTGTATATTTGGAAACCACGAGTGGTTCGTTGCCAAAAACACGAAGCAAATATTGTTCCACGATTTCAGCGTTTGGAATGACTCTAATTTCATGATAATTTTGAGTTTTGCTTCTTTTTTTTTTTTTCTAATTTGAACTTATATAAGGAATTGTTAATTTTATTAATTTTGTTATTTTAAATAATTTTAACTTTCTTATTACTATTGTTCATATTTTATATAAGGAACTGTTAATTTTATTAATTTTGTTATTTTAAATAATTTTAACTTTCTTATTACTATTGTCCATATTTTATTTCATATTATTTATTTTTATTCTTTGTATCGATATTTATTATCTTAATTTATTTTTAATAATAATAATCATAATATAAATTATTTATTTTTCTATAACTTTTATCATGAATACTATTATTTTAAAAAATAAGAAGAGTTAAAGAAAGGTGGATTGTGTAGTTTATTTTGGTCTGAAGTTAGCAACCTGCCAACCCCGGCCTTTTTATGTGCGCCGGGGTGCTAACCCAGAGGTCCTTCGAGGGTCTGGGGCGCGGACCATTTTATTATAAAATTATAAAGTTTTATTTTATATTATAATTTGGTAGATATAATTATTTTTTTATATGATTTAAATAAATAAACCATGAGATCATGAGTGAGTGTGGTGACGGCTATGGTTATTGCATTGCATATCTTCCAGTCTTATTATGATAAAAATAAAAGAACATTCTTCTAGGGGTGTTTAACGGATCGGATCGGTCCGGTCCGATCCGGACCGGCCGGTTTCGGATCCGTTAAGCACGGAACCGGTCATGTCCGTTAAGGAACCGGATCGGACCCGGTTCCCGTACCAACCGGTTCCGGTCGATCCGGTCCAGTCCACTTTTTTTTTCCCGAATTTGTTTAAAATTTTTAAGTTTTTTATTTTAAAAATTTTTTTATTTATTTTTTAATGTTGTAAATGTTTCCCCAATATTCATCACAAATTTAATATATTTCTTCTTCATTTCATAATATAGATGCATACAAATAATTGTAAAGAGATGACTATTGAAAATCTAAATAAAAAAATATTACTGTTTAACACTCTTCATAATTGATAAATATTATTTTTGCGTTCTCTTCTTCTTGCTCGTCATAGTGATTTAAGAATTCGTCAACCGCCACATCTCTTCTATTCTTACATTCTGCTTCAAACCAATCTTTAAGTAACGTGAGCATGCATAACGAATCAGCAGATAGACTACTTCTGTATTCGGCCACATGTTGAGAATGCAGATTCAGAAGCGACGCTTGAAGTTTGTACCGCATACACGTCTCTAGCCATTTTGGCTAATTCCACCATTGTAACACGTTGAAGTTGTCTTCCGTTACAAATTGATAATTCAAATAAATTTGCAACTCAGTCGACGTGCTAGTAGAATGTCTTTTTTCCTTAAATTTTTTCATGCCCAGCATCCTAAGCAAATTTATGCCCCCACCTTTAGTTTGAGCTTGGGGTTGTTCTTCAGCAAGCCTTTGTTGTGATGATTCACTTGCCTGTTGAATATAATACAATTGAAACATATTTTGGAGAGATTGCATTGTAGACGTCTTTTGATCGTCAACAACCTTCCCAAAAATTTAGCATAATATTCAAAAAATATCTCAACTGAAGATAAACATTGACTAGGATCTAGCAATGTTGCGATGCAGTGCACCTGTGAGATTTGTTCCCAATATTTTATAAATTTAGTTTACATCGCACTAACAAAAGCATGCAAGTCATAGTCATCTCTAAATTCTATAAACTTATCAAACATATTAAATACTAAAGGAAGAAAATAAACGGAAATTGGATAAGTAACACCGGATAAGCATTCCGTCGCTTCTTTGAAAGTACCTAACAATGATACACAATTTTCAACAAAAAACTCAATCCTCATTAGTCAAATAAATACTATCATCGCTATTAGACATTTGATATGAATTATAAAATGGAGTTAAAATATATTTGTAAGGTAACATAGCATTCAACATATTGTATAACGAATTCCACCTAGTTTCTATTGGTAATGGAAAAAGAAGATGCTTTAAACCATTAGATAAACATAATTGTTTCCAATCGCGCTTAACACGGCTTGTGCGTAACCATTTAGCACAGTATTTCATTTTCTCAATACATGCTGAGTGTTGTCCTCATACCAACTTTAACAGCCAAATTAATCACATGACATGCATATCTAACATGAAAAAAAACACCATCAAGCATTGGTTTCAGATAGGTCTTTAAATCACGCATCGCAGCATTGTTATTCGCAGCATTGTTTAATGTGATTGAAAATACCTTATCCTGAATTCCATAATATCTACAAGTGTTGAATACATATTTAGCAATTACATAACCAATATGTGCACAATCTAACTCATGTAAAGACAAAATTCGTTTTTGCATACACCAATTATCATCAATCCATTGACAAGTGACAACAAGATATGAACTTGAATTTACATTTGTCCAAATATCGGTTGTTAAGCTAACCCTACAAGGCAAACTAGAAAGATGTTGAAACAATGTATTTCTATATTCAACAAATACGTCCAGACAATTTCTTTTTAGTGTGTGCCTGGAAATATGTTTAAACATGGGTTGTATAGACGAAGCAAATTCAATAAAACCAGCATGTTCAACTTGTATAAAAGGTAGTTCACATCTAATCACATATCTAACAAGTGACCTACGGTTAATTTCAGCAGTTAAAATAAAATTCGTGCCAGTGAGAACATTAATTTGTGCTTGTGTTGCTTCTCGACCTAATGGTTGTAATGTTGTCTCATCAAAATTATGTTTTTTTACTAAGTGTTTTTAAAATGTTCCAGTGCCTCCACTGGAACCACCAGTTTTATATGAATATTGCATTTTACATAATTTACATATTGCAACAGATTCATTAGTACATTATTTTTGAGCGAGTTCAAAGTGATCCCATATCTTACTTCTTTTGGCACAAGTCGGTTGTCTACTTGCTGCTGTAGTGGCTCCGGATGACTCCACTTGTTGTCTCTCTTGGGATTGGGCAGCAGGAGGTTCGGCAGGTTGTTCGGGTTGTTGCGGTTCGACATTCATAGAGGAACCACCAACATTGAAGTCAGCAAAAAAATTGTTGGGTTTTGGAAACCCGAATAATCTTGGTTTTGATGTTAACAAAACTTGTTATTGTGTTGCTAACATATTTCATCAAGTGTGCAGTTCATAGATGATATTTTACAGCTTGATGATCTGCTAAGAAATGGCCTTGAGTTTGGTTGCTAAAATGAGAATTCAGCATCCAGTAGACCCCGAGCGCTGCTGACTAAATTGATCATATCTCATAGCTCGGATATTGAAACGACCTGATTCTAAAGGGGTTGGATAGCCAACTCAATTCTCTACAAGTCGTATTTCATGCCAGCAGACTAGATTCGAAGGTTTACATGACGAAAACATGTATGCAAGAGCTTGCTGGTACAAAGCTCAAACAGCAGCGGACAGATTGTAGCAGTTGTGGTATATTAGCCATAACTCTCAGCTCGCTTATCGAAACGAGATGATTCAAAATGGGTTGGACAGCTAAGACAAATATTTACAAGTCATCTTTGGAAGTGAAAGACTGAACCAGACGTTAAGATGATCAAAAAGCTTCTGAAAGTCACGCCATGTGCTGCTGCATCCAGCAAACATACAGCAGGACCATCACCTCGTATTTCGAGCATAACTCTCTCATACGAACTCGAAATCGAGCGATTCTTGATTCCGTGGAAAGCTAAAAAAAGGGCTACAACGTTCATGAAGATCACTTTGCCAAAAAATCAACGAATCAAGAGATATAACCAAGAGAACAGAACAACAGATGTTGGGCAGCAGGGTACCAGCAGACCTTGGCCAGCTGATGTTGTACCAGCTGACCAGACCAACTGGTGACCAGACCAGCTGACCAGACCAACTGGATGTGCAGACCAGCTGACCAGACCAACTGGTGACCAGTCCAGCTGACCAGACCAACTGGATGTGCAGACCAGCTGACCAGATCAACTGGTGACCAGTCCAGCTGACCAGACCAGCTGACTAGACCAAGTGGATGTGCAGACCAGCTGACCAGACCAACTGGTGACCAGTCCAGCTGACCAGACCAACTGGATGTGCAGACCAGCTGACCATATCAACTGGTGACCAGTCCAGCTGACCAGACCAACTGGATGTGCAAACCAGCTGACCAGACCAACTGGTGACCAGTCCAGCTGACCAGACCAACTGGATGTGCAGACCAGCTGACCAGACCAACTGGTGACCAGTCCAGCTCACCAAACCAACTGGCTGTGCAGTCCAGCTGACCAGACCAACTGGCTGACCAGACCAGTTGACCAGACCAACTGGCTGACCAGACCAGCAGACTTCCAAAAATAGCCCAGAAGCAGAATATGACCGTTGCAATATTTGAAAGCTTACCAAAACTGTCCCAACGGTTATATTCTTGTATCTAACGTATATATCATTACTTGGGGCTATATATACATGATTTGGAAGCTCAATAACAGCTGATTGAAGATCAATCCAAGCCTTCCAAAGCAAACCCACTTGGGATTCAATTGAGGAACTTAAAAGACAAAAGCTGCTAAATGAAGAGCACTCCTCAAACCTTTGGCACCTCTTACCTTGCTGTATCAGATTCATTATGGAATCATTTGTGCATTGTATTCACTATATTCATTGTATTTGTGAGCTAAATAGAAGAGTGAATACCATTGTAACGGTTGATGATTCATCACAACCCATTGAGAGGTCTTTGTATGCGAGACATTAAAGAACATACATAGTTGAGTTGCTAGGAGTTCTAGTTGGATGGGGAATGCCCAACTGGACCGGGTTTGTACAAAGAGTTGTATAAATCAAAGTCTTCTAGTGTATCCTTCCATGAGATGAAGAAGGGGAGATGTAGAAGCGTTGTGCTTCGAACTTCCAGAAACAAATGATTGTGTTATTTACGTTACTGCATTTATTTACCTTACTTTTTTACATACTTTCTTGCATATCTTTAAAATGCCTTTCAAATGAGTATTCGGTTTTAGAGCGGGTTATATCGAGTGTCTTCCGCTCGGTTTTGTAACCGAACTCGATATAATCTCTCGGTGCAATTATTTCAAGAACACGAGCTATTGAAGCTCAAGTTGGTTGAACTCGGGTGTGGAATGGCAACCCACCCCCGAAATCGATCCTAACAAAAATCATAACTTTCATTTAACTCAGGTATTGGTACAGGCAAATTCATTGCCGAAGATGAACTCAGTGATAGACGACCCGGGACGAGACCCCGACTGCAACCCCGACTACGACCAGCGCCGCTGCTAGATGAAGATGTCATTATTATATAAGTAAATTGTAGATAGCACAATTGAAAGGAAAATATGAGATTGAAGTATAGAATTGTGAGAAGAATGAAAAAATTCACACATATTTATAGATTTAAAAAAAAATTAAAAAAAAAATAAATGAACGTTGGCAACGGCTATAAAGTTGTTGCCATGCTGACAAAAAGCCACATTTTTATTTTTTTTTAAAAAAAATTAACCTGTTCCGGTTCCGAAACCGGTTCCAAACAGATAGCACTGGAACCGACGGTGCTACCGATTTGTCTCCCGGGAACCGCCCCGGACCGGTATGATACCGATTCCGGGGCGAACCGGTTTGTTCGGTTCCGGTTTCGAGCCGGGTCCGGATTGACCCGGCCCGATAAACACCCCTACATTCTTTCGGTCTTATTACCCTATGCATTACTTTTGCTTTTTTAAAAGGGACTCTTGCTTTTTTAAAAGGGATAATTACATGTGTCTCCCTTGTAGAATAGTTGTTTTACAAATTATCCTCTTTAGTTTGAACAATTATATATGCATCATTTGTAGAATAGCTATATTACATACCCACTTTAGTTTGTAAATATATAAGAAAAATTACAACGATATTTCCTGTGCTTTAACATAAAAAAACAATGTAGAGAATATAGATGTTATTGTTCAAACTAGAGGAGTTCAAATGACAATTATAAAAAACTAGAGGGATCTATATGAAGTTCACACTCTTGAAAATGATGATGCTATATTTGTTACTTTGCCTGTTTGCCAATTTATAAGTTATTGTTGAGATTTTATAATATGTGAAGACAAAGTTGTTTCACGTTTATGACTATACTTCATACGAATATAGTATCAGCAATAAATTAAGATTCTTAATGTTTTTTGAATGATTGAGATGAATCAGATTTTAATCAATTTTCAGATATTGTGAATATTAAATACTGCAATTTATTTTAGGCTGGGTTTGAATAATTATGATTCATCGAAAAATAAATTTGAGAGAACTTAAATAATTAATTATTTTAAATATTTTGATTGATTAAATTCATTTGAAAATTACTCAAATAGTTTCAGTAAATTTATATTAAGAATTTGAAATTCAAATGTGCAGAATTCCATCATCTAAATAAATATATTAAAAAGTGATTGTTTCAATATTTTTTATTTTGACGCATACATTAATTATGCTAATTTACAAATGTATATATTAACTAAAATCTATAAAATTGCATGATATCAAAATCGCAATTTCCTGATATCTTATACGCGATGATACCAGCATTTAATAGTTCGATGTCGTCCATAAGGACGATATCTTTGGAGACACCATCTTGCAACACATATCCTTATAAATTTCTTTTTTTTATATAGAAAACACACATATTGCAAGATGCTCCCAGTGGATATATGGACTGGATATAAGGACGTCATTCAATATGGCCATTTTATTTAATTTAAAAAACCGCATTTAATATGAGCATGAAAGAAGCAAGCCGCGCATATGCATCCTAATGACAGTGGAACTCTTAAAACATTAGCATCATTCATGTCAACAAGTCATACTACCCTTGGATATATATATATATACTAGTTACTATGGCACCGCGCAATCATGTTAGTTAAACTTACGTTCTCTGATCGGCGTCTTTAAATCCTATTTCATGTTCTGCCTATACTTTCGTCGAGAGCAAGACCTGATTAGTAAGGTTGCATAAATAAGGCAAATGTATTAACGCTCAACACCAGCTGCCACCTCCTCTTTAGGTGCCAAAAAGAATAATTATTGTAGACATAAGTAGTCAAGAATATGGATAAAATCGGAAAGCAACATCAATACCAAAATGGCAGTATGTAAGGCCTTAGGCTAGTTGAACTGTGAAATAATTTCCATTGCTAAAGAATTTACATGAAAGACCACCAGTTTGGTATCATAGAAAATTTTTATATTCCGAGATAGGGTGCCACAAAAATGAGTTTATTTGATGCTACCCCTAAGTGCAACTGATATCATAGAAACATTTTATATTCCGAAATAGGGTGACTCAAAGATGGGTTTATTTGATGCTACTCCTAAGGGCAATGTCCTTAGGGGTACATCTTACCATACATTGGGGATATTCTAAATGGAATATTGTCAATGCATGATGAATAACCTCCTAAAAACAGTGCCCCTGGGGGTAGCATCAAAAAATCCCAAAGATGGAAGAGCTCTCTAAGTTGGAGTAAGGTAGAGCAACTATAAAATATTAAATGTTATTTATGTACCTTTCCTTACAACCAAAAATCTACTTATTTCCTCTCAAATGGTAAAGCAAATCTATTGTGTTCACAATAATAAAGAGATCAAATAGCCAAGTTACCCAAACACAATGAGGTGTTGCACAAACCCGACCTCTTGACAGTGTCTCTATTGTTTCACCTATTTTATGAGCTATTTCATCTTCTCCATACACCACCTACATTATTAAGAGTAGGGTAAATGTCTAGGCAAAGATAAACCTAAAATGACAGAAAATGACTAATGTCATTTAATGGAAAAAATGAACCTAACGTGACTGCATGCTGAAATTGAATAACGACGACATATTTTGCAAGAAAAGACAGATTGACAAGTTTCTATGATTTAACCCTCAAGCCAAAAAAATCATTTCTATGTTCTTAAGTTTACTTTTATATGTGATTCATCTCATAAATACTATCTAAAATCATCAGTTTTCCAAGGAATTTGCAATCACAGTACATAAACAGTAATAATTGAATCTGCTAAATTGCTAGCATGCATGATGATAAACTCAAAGAAAAGTGAAGGGAAAAGAGAAAGAAAGAAAGTGGTGGCACAACTGCAGCAAGGTGTTTGATTTCTTATGTCAATTACATTATTCACATTTCCGAAAGAAGGCACAAAAGAGAAGCTTTGAGCTACATTAAAATACAGAACTCAGTCACTGGATGCCCCATTCACATCCTAGCATGACTTCTCTTAGGGCCACATGCCTTTCTCTACTTCTGTGGGGAATAAAACTGCATTCTTGATGCTAAATCCGGTAGTTTGCTCGGTGCCATTGACAACATCATCCCAGAACTCTTTCTCTCTGCTTTGAATGCAAGGAGTTCCAAATTCAGCGCTGGAAAAGAATTCCACACTAAGCAGAATGAAGAAAAAAGATAAAAGAAAATGCATATTATAGTGAAAGTCGTATATATTACCTTAAATTCATTACATCAAGAACATCATTTCCATCAATGTATGCTTGAACCCACAGTCTATTCAACTCTTCAGCACTTAATCCATTACAATTGCCAATCATATTAAGCTGCGGGAGAGCCAAAGAATGAAACAATGTAACCGATTTTCTGAAATAATAGAATGAAAAAAACTATAATTATGAAAAACTTTTGTGCAGCTGGAATGCTACATACCTGTTGTAATGCTTCACAGAAGCCCAAGTAGGTAATGTAATCACCATGGCTATCAGCTTTTAGAAAGGCACACTCATTCGCCTCTGTCAGTGAAGCTCGTCTAAGTGATACTGTAAAGACGGATATGCGCCAAGGTTGAAAATTAAGCAAATTGAAAATCTGAGTAATTATTGTGGATTTGAACGCCTCAACTATGGATAAACTCGAGCACAACAATTTCGATCATTGTACCATGCATCCCTATACGGCTATACTGATGAGCAGCAACGAAGAAATCACTAAAAAGTAACTCCCGGTGGTTGACGATGCTGAAGTAGTCCTTGTGCACAGCGGTTAACAGACCTGAACAATTTCAAGAAATAACTTTAATACAACCCATTTTATTTCATACTACAGGACACTTTAGATATGTCTAATTCCACCACATAAATCATAATACAATGCACTTTAGGTACGTCTAATTTGACACAACAAGATAACGAAAATATTAGGTAATTTATCAACCCCATTTTGTCTCATACTGGAAAAAACGAGCTGCAAGTGTCAAATTTGAAGTAATGGCAATCACAGAAATAGAAAGAGCTCAAATACATACCATCTCCGCGATTATTTTTCGCGCAAGCTTGAAATTGATGTAACCATCATCCGCAAGCAAATAACAACCAGTTAAAACAAACTGAGGAATCAACAAAACAAAAGTGCACAGCAACAGCCAGGAACAACACATCAAACTTTTTTATTTCCTGTAAAAGAACCCAATAAATGGTGGATTTAAGAACTTTGACCAAAGCACAATTACCATCGAATTTACCTTCACAAAACCATCCAAAATGAAACAACCCTGAAAATGCATAACCCAACCGAGCAACAGCAGCCGGAAAGAGCTCAAAACAAAACACTGAAATATAAAATAAACGAGAACATATAGAAGAAAAAAACAACAGTACTTTCCATTCAAACTAACCAAAAGCCACAACAACCAGCAAGTCGGCGGATGAAAGAGAGCGAACTGAGGCAAGAAGAATGAAAAAACCTAACCTAAACAGAAGAAATGATACGACCATGCCCAAAAGAAATAACAGAGTGCCAATTAAAAATATTACCAGGCCCAACAGAGGAGGGACGAAAATACTGTTCAAAAGCTACGGCGTTTAAGGGCACGACGGATATCTTAATTGAACAAAGAAAGAGCAGCCGCGTGAAGCCACAAACGAGAAGCCAAGTCGGGAAGCATTAAATGCAATCGCATGGTTGTAGGCGGACAAAAGAGTGGTACATTTGAGCGGACTGGTGGTATGTACATGATGCCAGGGTGCGTGGGTGACCGGCGGACAATAGACTCGAACAATACATCATATCGGTGGAAGAAATTGGGGAATGTTGTTTGCGTGATAGATGGAAGGTACACAAAAAGTAAAACCAAAACCCACTACGAAAGATGGAAAGACAAAATGAGACCAAAGTGAAAGGGAAAAAAGTTTACCGTTCATAACTTTTGCAAACAAGACTCAGTTTACTGTTGAGGAGCGTGTGCTCTTATTATATTGTCTAATAATATATATATATATATATATATATATATATATCGAAACTGTTGAAATTTCAAACTATAACTTCTTCCGAAACTGTTAAATTTACCAAAATTTCTGAAGCCAAATAATGAATAAATATCAATATACCAATGTCATTTGCTATTCGTTTAGTTACAATATTTCTGAAGAATAATAAAGTATATAACCAAACTTTCACATAAGAAAATCCCCATGATTTATCGCTTGCCAGACCTGTGGTGAAATCCACTCAATTGCTTGAACAAACTGGCGATCAAAGCATCCTTCCGTTAAGCAAGGTGAAAAAGGCAATATACCCTCATTCTATTTTTTGGTCTTGTCCAGAATTTCAATGTATCTCTTTTGGATCCCGTATTCGTCAACAAGATGTCGTGCAAGATCATCAATGACGCCGCCTTGGACCAAAACTTCAAGTCCCTTCTTACCTACATGTGTCCGAATATGAGATCCCAGTAAAAGATAGTTCAATAGGTCTCAATAGAATATGATAAAATTGTCTGGGCTTCAAAAGGTGTGAACTCATCTTTAAATATGCGCATAGGACAAACAATTTTTCATGATATGTTTCACCAAGGGAAGTAAAAAAGACGAGCTAGTAATAAACTATACCAGGAAGTTCTGCTACTGTTGTACTACAAGCAAACTTCTTCTGCAGCTCTGAAGCCAATGCCTCAGCATCTAATAAAAACGATTCCAGACCTGAAAGTTTTGTTACTTTTTTGTTGCCTTGCCTTCGTTCTGTCATTATTTGAACTGGCTTCAGGGCACCTTTGCGAACAACTGTATCAATTCCCCTAGTTGCTCTGTAGTGAGCTTGCATTCGATTGATAAAAGTTTGTCCTAAATCCTTCTTATGAATCTCAGTAGGGTACATCAAACCCTTTTTAATAGCACCCTTAAACAAAGCATCACACAAAGTTGCATCTAAAATCACAATGGACTTGTCTGCTTCTTTCACGAGCTTTTCTTTTTCAACGTATGCAAAAACAATTTGAGAAGCTTCTGGAGCAGAATACAGTTTCCCCACGTCTGCTCCAACTGCAGCAAATATAGGATTGACATGCACACTTGGTTTGTAAAGCTCAGCAACTTCAAGCAATTTATGCAACTGTACTTCACGGGCAACGCTTCTAGTGTATTGGTCAGTCTTTTCCACTTTCTTCATCTCTGGCTTAAAAGATGTGTAGTCAAGGTGATCGCGGTTAATGGAGACTAAAATCACCTCTTTTTTATGCTTATCTTCCTTCACTGAAATCTGGCATGCAGTAAAACGTAAAATACTTGATAAAGAGCAAGTAACTGAATCCTTTAAAAGGATTGTTGTTGGAGTAATGAAAACAGTAAAACAATGACAAAGGAAGTTTTCAAAAAGTAACATGTGTATCGGACTCCATTAAAGGAAACGTAATGCTTCACTAAGCATCGCAAACAAAGATTTGTACGCACAAGCATTTCCTCTAGCATAAAATATATAATAAATTTTGACCAGAAAATAAAGCTCAAGCACTTGTCTGCAGGTGTCCTGTAGTTCAAATTAATTGTTGCCCTACAAGAAAGTGAGGCTTAACGCTCAACTGTTCCCTAAAGAAAATGAAATTTGACTTTGTTAAACACTTGAGCATCATAAAACGATTCACAATATTTTAAACACAAGGGAATCTACAAAGATTCAGTCAACCACGTAATTTCAAATGTAAAATCTCACAAGTCCAGCAGCAGATTTAGACTGTAGCCACTTGGACAATTTCTTGTAAGAAGACTTTTTTATATCGAGCGTAATGCCTGGAGGTCTGCAAGGTAGCACATGACTAGACCTGTAGCAGTATGAACAAACAATTGTTAAAACTTGTCCTACATGATAATTGAAATCAAGCAACATATATATAAAAGATTACAGTCACAACAGCACCACACTGCATTAAAGAACCAAACAAATTAAAGAACGACAGGAAAAAAATCAGCACAAAAAGACAAATTTCTTTCAAAACAACAGTGTTCCCATACCTTTTGTTTCCATACTCAATGGGCCTTAGCATATGAAAAATAAATATGTCCGGTTCACACGTTTTACCAAAGAATGAAAGAGATACCATGTATCTAGTGAAATTAAGTAGTTTTTTATCATGGCAATTAACAAACGACCCCAACAAAAAAAAATTAATTTACAGTATCGCCAATGTCTTGATCATGGCAATTAACAAACGACCACAGAGTACTTTCAAAATATTGACACTTTCATGAAATACAGAAGCTCACATCTTGATTATATCATTAGAAAATGAGTCGCTAAATACATGGAAATCCCAACTATTAGAAAATAGTTCTATGAGACAACAATAACATATTCACAATCCTAGACTGAATATAGCCTTTTATCCAGCTGCAACAGCAACAAATACTAATTAACCAATGCAATGTAATATAAGCAAAATTCATAACTGCTTCAATGTCTATTTACCACAGTGTACTTCCTGGCATCGGAAGATCTTTATCCTTCACTGTCACATGCAGAGATTGCAAAAGGCACTTATCCATTAAAACATCTACATCCTCCACAGACAGCAAAGGTTGGTCGTCCACATTAGATTCTACTCCTGAATCATTTTCAATCTGCAGATCAGTCACGGCTGTGGTTATTTGTTCACTAGGTTCAGCAGCCACAACAGAATCTTTAGTCAAATTAGATTCAAGAATGGGCGGACTTTCATGAAAATAATTAGCGTGTGTCATATTTTCATTGTCAATGACATTCCCTTGACCAACTGAGGAATCATCTTCACATGAATCAGAAGCCTGTAGAGAAGATAATAAAGCAGGGTCCACAACTACGTCTTCCAAAAATCCAGCATTTGGAACATAACAATTTTCAGATGATTCCCTGAAGAACCATAAAACAAAAAAGGAACGGGCATCAGGTTTATAATTCTATACGCTGTTAGGTCAAATTGGTTAAATGGAAATCCTCCTGGTGCTTTTACCAAAGTGTATCACGGTAGTAATGACTTATTCTTAATGCCTTTCCACGCAAACCTGCCTTTAGTGCTTCGGTGCTACTCATCGTGGTTGCTCCTACCTGGGCAAAGAAATTTCCAATAACGAGATTTTCAGAACAGTTTCAACTGACTTAATCTAGAAACAATCACCAATTTATACAGCTTACAGCAATTGGAGCTGGATTGCCAGGAACAATAACAGACCATGGCTCGCCAGCAGAAAATGGTGCAAGACCTTCTGCAGGAATATGGATGCCAGGAAACATCAAATCAGCACCTCCAAGTATAAAACGAGAAACTCCACCACCTTTCAGAACAAAGGAACGCAGTAGATATGGAACCTTCCACAAAGCATATACTGCCATCAAGTGACAAAAAACAATATATTGTCAATGAAAGAGCTTCATGAAATGATCCAAGGAATGGAAATTAACATTCTGAGATAGGTATCGTTGCAACAAAAAATATCACAATGGAACTTAAGCACAACTGTTAACTTTTCTGAAATACTTTATAGCTTAGCAACTATAAAGTCAATTGGAGCATCTTGAGAGAGATTACACAGAAACAAAAAAACACAACAAATTTTATCTGTCAGCAATTGATTAATTCTCAGGAGAAATTTTAATTTTATAAGCTACAGAAAGTGGTACGCCGAATGCTCTTCATGCTACACCCTCTCAAACTGTAACACTTCAAAATATGCCTCGAGCTTACTCTAACTAGCAGTAATATCTTAAGGTAGTTTGACTATTTCATGACATCATTTATTCATCGTTAAGGTAAATTGATAATATCTACAATTTTTCTTCCTATGAGATCTGTCCATACCATAATATTCATCTTTTCTTCAGCACCAGAAAAATCTGTCCAGGCACTTTAAATTTTAAGGCAATCACTTTTGATCGAACCCTCCAATAAACTTAACAGATTTCCAATCATCGGTTTAATATATCAAGTTAGTATCTAGATGACTGGACTATAAAGATCAAAGACAATTGACTTGGTATAGGCTCTCCATATCTATAACACGAGACACCTAACCTGTCTCTTTCTGAAATATTTTCATGCCAGCTGAAATTTAATACTTCCAACAAAATGTAGTCAGTCTGGTGACTCCTGGTGCAGCATCAACGCTACCTTATACTACATCCTGTCAGATTTATCGTGACTCTACGCGTTGAAGGAAGTGGCGAAGCAAAAAATGATAGCGACTCGCACGCAGTCAGCCCTTGGAGCACGTAGTAGATATAATATTGTAACAATAATACATGATGATACAACACATGTCAGTTTATGAATACCTGTTGGGAATATTTCTGAGCCTCGTCCATCGCTATCATAAAAGATGGGACAGTCACCCTCCAGACTGTAAACAAGAACTCGATTTGGGTACTTTGATATGGTTATTTCTACCTATAAGATCAATATAAAGTCAGCGACATAGACATGTTCAGTTTCTAAACAAGGGTGTCAAAAGAACAACAATTTGTATTAATTTAATGAGATGGGACTTCAGTTTCCCATCAAAAGTTTTGAACTTATGACCCTCACCAATCACCATGAACGTAATAATATGCCTACTAACCTAAACACAATGTGCAAATTGATTATAATGGTTGAACCGTTGAAGTTCAATAAAAACCACCACTATATGTACATAAAATTTCACAGTCATCGAGCTCATTATCATATCAATCAGACTGGGAGTGGCCTAAATACAGCTGAGGACAAAATTTTCTGAGCCGTGTTGAAGATTTTAAGCCTTGAATGTTTTACAACTACAGTATCAAAAAACACAATCATTTGAAACAGATTCTTCAAGGGAAGCAATTTATTCTCAAGTTACAAGTAGTCCGAATCCAAAGGAAATTGCTAGATTATTCTCTTCACTCATGTACGTTACAATGTTTGGAATGACTGGAGGCATAAAAAAATACAGCTACCTCCTAGCTTATCAGAAGCCATCTCCTAAACATTAAAGCTATCCAAACAATGCCGATGCAGCTTAGTCCAACTAATGAGGACTACATATAGTCGATGCTTCTATATTTTGGTAGATAGAAAGAACAAAAAAAGTTAATATAATTCCAATTGAACAGTAAAGACCTTATGAGTTGTGGGCAAAGAAAATCGAACAATTCAAATAAAAAGAGTCAGCTTCGTGACAAAATCGATTTAGTAACCGATATACAACGAACTCGGAACGATTACGGATTCAGTATCCCATTGAATTTTACTCCAACATGTTCTACTCATTACATAAAGAATTCACTCCTCACTACAAAAAAACAATCGTGAAGTGAGTACACATTAAGCAACAAATACCTTTGGGGGAAGCAAAATATCGATATCAGCAACAGAGGCATTAGGAAAACGGTCCCTGATTGTCCGCTTGAGTTTCTTGCGGTCTGCTCCTGAGAGTCGCTGCTGCGATTTTGCCTCCAATACCTTCTTGAACATGTTTAACCTAATTTCCAGCTATCGGTGTATGTACCTAGTGTATATCTTCTGCTATGGCGGAAACTGAATTACAGAATCGTGGGTTCAGTGAGTTTCAGCAAGCAGGCAACTCTAAGGCGGAGGCTTCGTGCGCCGGTCACGTGACACGCCATTTGCCATTAACATTCTTTAATGTCACTTCGAACCCTGTAATTATAATTTTTATCAATTTGACACCTAAAAGTATTATGTATTCAAATTATTCTCTATTATTTAAAGTAACTCACAAATATCATATAATAATACCAATTATAACTAATGTCATATTTTACAAAATATCAAGTTTACAAATATACTCGATGTCACGCCCCGGGCCCAGGTCCGCGCAAGCGCGACTGCACAATGGGCTCTTATAGCAACTACTTCGTATCCGTCCTCGCTCTACGAAAATGGTTAACCCAAGTTGCTATATTAGTCCATTGTAAGCCTTTATAAACCACTTTAAATTTTCATCAACAATCAATGTGAGACAGGGTATTACAATTACCCCTCCTTTAGAACTCGACGTCCTCATCGCAACATAACTCATCGATCCACCGACACCGGGAATCTAGAGGTGGCTCCTACAGGTTCAAGAGGTGGCTCCCGTCATGTAGCACTTTGCCCCGCAGGTTCAAGAGGTGGCTCCCACGCACGTGGCACTTTGCCCCGCAGGTTCAAGAGGTGGCCCCCGTCGTGTAGCACTTTGCCCCTTTAGGCTCACAAGGTGGCTCCCACGCTCACGCCCCGGGCCCAGGCCCGCGCAAACGCGACTGCACAATGGGCTCCTATAGCAACTACTTCGTATCCGTCACGCTCTACAAAAATGGTTAACCCAAGTTGCTATATTAGTCTATTGTAAGCCTTTATAAACCACTTTAAATTTTCATCCACAACCAATGTGGGACAAGGGTATTACACTCGATAAATTATCTAAATAAGGTTGTTTCATCAAACTGAAATTACAACATCAATTACGGGATGATTCAACTAAGAATTGTCATAAACTAATCCATATTTTCTGTCGTTTTTGGGAGTTTAACTTAACTATACAGTAAAACCTCGATTAATTAATAATTCCATTTAAATAATATTTTGGCTTATCCATGTCGTCCCCTGGAATCGACCATGCTTATAATACTTGAGACAAATACCTTCAAAAAATGACGTCCTGCTTGCAGAAATGGGGAAATTTCAATTCCACCCTTGAATAAAACCTTAACGATGACCCAAAATATCTGAGGTGGTAGACCCACAGTTTCAAATCATCTAGAACCCTTATCCTAACCTTAGCATCTAAATTCATTTTTTCTAAAAATGGATGAATAAAGAGAAAGCAAGCTAAGATAACCGAAAAGAAGAAGGTAGAATAACGGCCAAAATATTACCACATCATCCTTGTCATTAAAACAAACAAAAAATGTAGAAATGTTTCTAATTTAAATTATTTTTTTCTCCATAAAAAATGATTTTTATTCCATTAGAAATAATTTTAAAACTCAACTTAATCAAAAATCGAATTTTCTGTCAAATGCCAGACCACTACGCATCAATGCAAATTTGGATAAATAGATCCATGTGTATGTATATTAAAAAGTAGTGGGTTAGCTATTAATTTTCAATTATAAATTAAATAGATACGACAGGTCATAGGTGGGTTGGGCTAATATTTTTGGCCCCGCCTTCCGACCCCGTTTGGCCCATGGACCTAGCATTTTTAAAAAAATTGGTTTTTCCTTCTTTTCTTAGCCTCGATTCAAAATAGAAACTCAATATCACACTGAAAAATTCGATCCACAATATATTTTTCGTTTGGTCGTGCTTAAAAGTTGCAACATGTATTTCAAAATTGAGTCCTAGTCAAGTATTAGTAGCATGGTTAATATATAGATAAAACTTTAAGCAAATTCCAATATCCTTCTACCATCATTTACACGCCCAGCAAGTTCAGTTAGAATTCTTTATTGAAGTTTTTTTTCGATGGGCCTGACCCGAGACCCACCTCGGGTCGAGTTGGGTTGAGATTTACCCAACTCACTTGGAGGCAGACCCCAAACTGGCTGGGCCATTTGGTTAATGAGTTAGTTGGGGCCAGCCCATTTAGATCGTACAGACCCATTTTGACAGCTCTATACACACCACGTGCCGTAATCAATTGGGCTGGGTTTCTCCTCATGTGGGCTTACAAACGCAGCACACTGTATAATAAGATGCCTAAGTATCGATCGATGATCCCAACATATAAGTTTCAAAATAAATTAAAATTAATAATAATTTTATTTAAATAAGAGGTGTGCGCAACATGGTTGTCCTTATTTTTATAATTAATAATAATATTAACAGTTATAAATATTAAAGAGTAGCTGAATGAATATATGATTTTAAAACAACCCACATGGATAAGCACGTGACTTTAAAGTGCTCATACTCTAAATTTAGTAACTCTTCCATGATTTCTTAAACTCAACTTTGATTTCAAACTAACTCGATGCTTGAATTTCCTTTTCCTCTATCAATATTACGTATGTATTCATATAATATATATGTGTACGTATAAATATGTATTATGCACAAGGTCGGAGTTAGTAGGGGCGCGGCTCGGTGCTTTTGCCGCACCCCACTTTTTATGTTTTTATAGATTTTTTAAAAATATATGTTTTACCCATTAACTTTTTTAATAAAAAATTTTCCACCTAATTAAAATTCTGACTCCGCTCATGTATATACATAAATATATGCAAACTAATGCTCTATCTGAAAATAAACATGAAAGATAAATCACATAAATGATTTAATTGAATTCCAATAATAAGAAAAATAATTGGTACCTAGGTGGTTCAATTTTTTGGGAGAATATTTATTTAATTTAAGTTAGTTAATAATTTCTTAAATAAATTAATTCTTAAATGTGAAATATTTCTAAATCAACGAGTTCATGATAAATACAATTCATGCTCTATGTACTTGATTAATGTACATTATCTTCATTTTCGTTAATATAATAAATCATTAATGCCTACTGTATATATTTGGCGATTTATTATTTGATTATGAAACAAACATAATATATCTTCCTGAATAAATTTTTCGAATGTAGATTAATAATGTGTTAGACAAAATAATTCATTTTAGTTATTGTAGGATCAAAAATTTGCTACTTTACCAAAAGTTATAGCTCGTGTTAATGGTGCAACTCTAATATTTAAACCATATTGCAGCACAAGCGACACACTTCAATCGCTATGCAAGCAGGGACAATAATTGAACTCCAACAATCTCCATCTCAATAAATACATTATCTTGCAACTCATGATAATCGAACACGTGACATTCGGTCTAATACCAATTGTAGGATCAAGCGCTTACCGCTTTACCAAAAATTATAGCTAGTAGTAACTGTGCAACTCTAATCTTTAAATTGTATAGCACCCCAACCATCACGCTTTGATTGCTCTTCAAGCCGAGACAATTATTACACTTAAACCGTTATCTGTTTGTTTAGGTCACACCTTGTAAAAAGTTACATGTTGAAATTGATAAGTTGTATATCTATAATGTTTGCTTATAAGACTTTATAGCGTACAAGAATATTTTTTAAGAAAATAAAAACATATAACTTTCTCTAAGTCCTTATACTCAAAATAACCACTTATCCTTATATCCCAAAATATCCTGCAATCACCTTCTTTTTCTTTCCCGCTCCATTCTCAATTTTTTTTTTCTTTATCCACTTATCAAAATATTTAAGAACTTGATTTTTTAAAATAAGATCTAAGAATTTATAAATTATTAAAACATCTTAAAGAGTATAAAAACTTATAAGATGTTTAACATAAGTTTAACAAGCGACGAATATAGAATTTTTGTTGAGCCAGACAAAAGGATTTTTGGTAAATTTCTCCATAGAACAATAGAACCAATCAAAGAAAATCTTATAAAACCATATATAACCAAAACCAATATGATATTTGAATCCCTAAAATGATAAACTGTTTAGCTCATTAAAAGCGTCGTATCTAAGCTAGTCATTATCAGAAATGTCATATTCAATCTACAAAATATAGTGTTAGCAGGGTATCCGCCTTGGCATCACCATGTATACCTGCAAAACAAAGACAAATGCAAATACACAATATACGAAAATACTATTATTATCAAAAGGATATCGGGGCAGGCTCAGATCTGCAGTTTTCCCAATCTACGTCACTAAGAGACTCCAAGGTAAAGACCGGAAGGTGAATGGCAAAACCCACAAAGAGTTCTGCCCAAAGCACCGAGAAACACACTCTGCCAGAACCTAAACCACACGGCCAGACCACAACTCACACCACAAAGCTCAAGGCCACCTTCACTCACCCACCGAAAATGCACACAGCAATAACGTCTGGAACCACAAGCGCACACAGCACTCACGGAGACAGAGCTCACTGCCAACACCACTCACCAGCGCCAAATCACTATGTTCAAGCCTCACCAGAACTCACGCTCAACTGAACCAAAAGGCGCCTAACCCACCAGCCTAAGCACAAAGCAAACTGGACAACGAAAAACAGGCGAGAGAGAAGATGATGCAAGGATGAGTCAAAGTGAAGAGTTTAGAAGAGGCGCACAAGAGGCGCTGTTCAGCAGAGTGAAGGAGAGGCGCTGTTCAGCAGAGTGAAGGAGGCTTACGTCAAACCAAAAACTTTGAGAGGAGGCAGACTATTTTTCTTTTTCTCGGAGGCTTAGGTTTTGGGTTAGGGTTTAAGTGGGAGCAATTAGCTTAGCTTAAATAAGGGTTTAGGATAATGGGCTTAGTTAATTACTGGGCCACAATACCCAACAAATCTCCACCTTGGCCCAATACCGATTTCTCTTCAGACGTAGGGAAAACATACAAGCAGACATCATCATCGCCTTATGGTCCTCACAATACACAAAGTAATTGTGTGGACCAAGTTCCTGTCAAAACACAAAGTAAAGACAAGGAAAAAACAATAACAAGCACACAGCAAGTTAAAGTGGGAAAGTAACCAGGGTAACAGTTTTATAACGAGCACACAGCAGGTTATAAAACACTAACCAAGGGACTAAACATGCATCAATCACCAGTATCAAATTTTAAAATTTTTAAACATGATTGAAATTTACTAATGGACAAACACTTAGTACACATATCAGCATGATTAAACACATAAGCTTTGAGTTTAACAACTACAGACAACAGCCATTTAAAAGCATTCCAATGCAACATGCCAGGGTTAGACACATACCTACTTAAGCAACTAACAACATAAGATATAGCATGCCAAGTACTAACCATCAAATACATAACATATCTTATATCATTTGAATAAGGCACATTCTTCATAGAATCAAAGTCAAAATCAGATTTAGGACATTGATTTTTACTCAACACAAAATGAGCAGTTAATGGCACATTAACAGGCTTCGCATCAGTGAAATCTACACCTTCTTTTAGAGTAAAACCTTTAGCTACAATCCTAGCTTTGAATCTAACAGAATCATTTTCATTCTTAACCTCAAACAAACATTTGCAATCAACAACAGAGCAATTAACATGTTTAGGAACAAGAATCCACGTATGATTCACAATCAAAGAATGCATTTCCTCTTTCATAGCACACAGCCAGTCATTAGCATTTTTGGATTTCAAAGCTTCATTGTAGGTTTTAGGTTCACAATTATCAATTGATTCAAACACATTGAACACATAAGAAGCAAGGTCAAAGTCACTTAGCTTAACAGGTTGTCTTATGTTTCTCCTAGCCCTATCTCTGGTCAATTGATAATCATGCAAATCTTCATGTTCATTAGCAACCAATTCATCATGCACAACATGTTCATGTTCAACAACAATATCATGATTTTCAGGCATTCCATGAATCTCAGGTTCATTAACAGGCAAGTTCACATGATTTTCAGCAAAAGGCACATTGTTATCATTAACAGGAAGCACACCAGGCAAATGCTCCACCTTGCTAGGAGTAGCACTGGACTCAGACTCATCAACAGGCACAGAAGGAAGCAAGCAAGGCATTTCAGACTCATTGAAAATTACATCCCTACTTATAATGCTTTTAAAACCAGGTTCACTTCTTAGCCAAAGTCTATATCCCTTAACTCCCTCGGGATAACCTAGAAAGACACACTTAGTAGATCTAGGTTCAAGTTTATCATCTTTGCTATGCACAAAAGCAGAACAACCAAACACTTTAAGATTAGAAAAATCAAGTTCTTTACCAACAAAAACAGATTCAGGACACAAACCATTTAAAGGCACAGAAGGAGATCTATTAATCAAGTAAGCAGCTGTCACAACAGCTTCACCCCAAAACTTCTTTGAGAGGCCAGAAGATGCAAGCATACTTCTAACTTTCTCAAGGAGAGTCCTATTCATCCTCTCAGCAACACCATTTTGCTGAGGGGTATAGGGAACAGTCTTGTGCCTTTGAATCCCAGATTCATTGCACAAATTGTCAAACACAGAACTACAGAACTCCAAGCCATTATCAGTCCTAAGTTTCTTAATCTTTTTACCAGTTTGGTTCTCAATCAAAATCTTCCAATTTTGAAACTTTTCAAAAGCATCTGATTTATTTTTCATTAGAAAAACCCATACTTTTCTAGAAAAGTCATCAATAACAGATAGGAAATATCTATTACCACCTTGTGTAGGAACACTAGAGGGACCCCACACATCAGCATGCAAGTACTCTAGAATCACAGAACTCTTAGTCACATTAGGGGAAGGGGAAACCGGGAATTTAACTCTTTGTTGTTTGCCATAAACACAAGAATCACAGAAAGGCATGCAAGACAACTTGTCTTTACCAAAACAACCTTTTTTATGCAAAATCTCTAGACCTTTAGCGCTCATATGACCTAATCTTCTATGCCACAGATCAGTCAAGTCATCAGTCACAGAATTCACATTATCATATACAGATTCAGTTTTGCAAACATACAGGTTTCTTTTCTTTTCAGCTTTGAAAACTACCAAAGAACCCTTTAAGATTTTCATAACTCCATTTCCCCATCTACCCTCAAAACCACCAGATTCTAAAGCAGCACAAGACATCAAATTATTGCACAAAGCAGGAACATGTCTTACATCTTTTAGAGTCATAGAATAACCAGAATCAAACTTCAAATAAACATCACCAATACCAGCAACTTTACAAAGTTTCTCATCAGCCATAGACACAGAACCATTTTCAACTTCTTTATAATTAGAAAACAAATTTCTAAAGGGTGACATGTGATAAGAGCAACCAGAATCAATTAGCCATTCATTTTCACACACGGTAGATGAATGCACAGAATTCACAGCATCACATAAATCAGTCACCATAAAGATGTCATCCGAGTTTTCACCCGATGAAGAAGCATGATTCACTTGTTCATAAGATTGGTTGTTATCATTTTGTTTCTGGTTTTTCTTTTTAGGACAGTCCTTAATAAAGTGATTAGGATCACCACAGTTAAAGCACTTTCTGTTCTTAGGCCTAAACTTAGACCTAGTCTTGTTATACCTATGCTGAGACCTACCTCTAACATGCATAACTTCATCTGAAATTTGCTTACTACCTTTGTTCACTTTTAAATCTAGTTCTTTACTCTTAAGACCACTAATCACAATGTCAAGCGTAATAGAATCTCTACCATACTTAATAGCAGATTTGACATCGCTATATGTCTCAGGAATAGCATTTAAAAGCACAATAGGAGTACAATCATCAATATTCCTATCTCCAGTTAACTTAATATCTTGAATCAATTTAGTAAACACATCAAGATTCTCATCAACATCTTTGTTCAAGTCAAGTTTGAATCTGAAAAATTTTTCAAGTAAAAACAATTTACTAGGCAAAGAGGTTTCCGTATAAAGCTCTTCTAATTTTTCCCAAAGAAGTTTAACAGAATTAAGTTTACCACACTTTCTAAGCACGGAGTCAGATAGATTCAAGATTATGGAAGAGTAAGCAAATTCATCATCTTCAGCCTTTTTAGCAGGGGTAATATCATCAGCATAATTACCACCTATAGCCTTAAACACTTTCTGTTGAATTAATATTCCTTTCATTTTCTGTTGCCAAATAGAAAAATCCGATTTTCCATTAAATGGTTCCATGTTATAGCCAGATATAGAAGCCATTGCACACAAGCAAATTAAGGCACACTAAATCACAAGCTAACAAATTACACAAAGTAAGCAGCAGAAGCAGGACCACACAAAACAGGCACAGATAACGAAAAACTGAAAGTTTTAGACAATTTTAAAATTTCAGTGAGCCACACTGAAAAAATACAGAAAACACAGAATCACACAAATCCTAGTTTTCTACCAGCAAGCAAGCCTCAGAACCTAAGACCTAGACGCTCAACAAAGCAGTAAAAGTTTTAGGGTTCAAGCCAATCACTTACAACCCAGAGGCCAACGCTCTGGGGTTTTTCCACTGAAAAGCCGAATTGGCGCAGAATCTGAACCGCCGAACAGCTGCTGCCCGAGCGTCGCTGTTCACCCACCAGGCGCGGATAGCCGCTCTGATACCACTGTTAGGAGGGTATCCGCCTTGGCATCACCATGTATACCTGCAAAACAAAGACAAATGCAAATACACAATATACGAAAATACTATTATTATCAAAAGGATATTGGGGCAGGCTCAGATCTGCAGTTTTCCCAATCTACGTCACTAAGAGACTCCAAGGTAAAGACCGGAAGGTGAATGGCAAAAGCCACAAAGAGTTCTGCCCAAAGCACCGAGAAACACACTCTGCCAGAACCTAAACCACACGGCCAGACCACAACTCACACCACAAAGCTCAAGGCCACCTTCACTCACCCACCGAAAATGCACACAGCAATAACGTCTGGAACCACAAGCGCACACAGCACTCACGGAGACAGAGCTCACTGCCAACACCACTCACCAGCGCCAAATCACTATGTTCAAGCCTCACCAGAACTCACGCTCAACTGAACCAAAAGGCGCCTAACCCACCAGCCTAAGCACAAAGCAAACTGGACAACGAAAAACAGGCGAGAGAGGAGATGATGCAAGGATGAGTCAAAGTGAAGAGTTTAGAAGAGGCGCACAAGAGGCGCTGTTCAGCAGAGTGAAGGAGAGGCGCTGTTCAGCAGAGTGAAGGAGGCTTACGTCAAACCAAAAACTTTGAGAGGAGGCAGATTATTTTTCTTTTTCTTGGAGGCTTAGGTTTTGGGTTAGGGTTTAAGTGGGAGCAATTAGCTTAGCTTAAATAAGGGTTTAGGATAATGGGCTTAGTTAATTACTGGGCCACAATACCCAACATATAGCAGAGCGCATTTCAATTTTTCACGTTTAAATACATATACATAATTTGGGTAGATTACTAACTTAATCATACAAATCAAAAAGTCTTGGCAAATAATAGCAGATAACCAAATAAATGCAACTGTCGATATTGCCAAAGAAAAATAGTCTCAATCTAAAAATTTCATAAAAAATAACTAAAATCAAAGAATGCCCAAATTCTTCCATTACCCAAGACCTCGTAAAATAGAAAAAAATAAAATCCACAAATATGATAGCTCTGGCTAACTAACAAAAATATCAGGGGAGAAAACATAATATATAAATATATGTGTTTTTATCATCTTTATTAAAGGCAAAAAATAAAAATAAAAAGGAGTACGTTAAACCGGTCATCCACCATTTTTTTTTATACTCCACCGAAAATTTCATCTTTCCCGCAACAATCAACATTTCTAGTTTCTCTTTCCATTTTTAGTAAATTCCCTCATCTCCATATCAGTATAAATACCCAAATCATGCATGCAACCACTCACAACTACTCAAATCAACTAATATTCATTAAAAGTTATTAAAATGGCTGCTTCTTGTTTTAGAGCAAGAAGGGGCTTCATCAATTCTTATGATCATTTGCTTTTCTTGGTCATTATCATTGTTAACAGCAACATGGTCCTATGTGACAACATTAATAGAAATTTAGGGTTTGTTAGGACAAGAGGCGCTCAGTTCACCCTGAATGGTTCTCCTTTTCTGTTCAATGGGTTCAATTCGTATTGGATGATGCACATCGCGGCGGAACCGAATGAGAGATACAAAGTTTCTGAGGTATTCAGAGAAGCCTCAGCCTCCGGCCTCACTGTTTGCAGGACTTGGGCTTTCAGTGATGGAGGCTATCGTGCTTTGCAGATATCCCCTGGAATTTATGACGAGCGTGTTTTTCAGGTAATATTAACTATTTTAATAATTAAGGCCATTATAGTATCAGTTAGATTTACATGAGAATTTTTCTTTTTCCCCCAAATAATTCAAACCCACATGCATCTTAGTAACCAACAATAGTTTTGTATTTTAATACGAAAATCTAACGGGATTATGTCATGTTGGAAGTGGCTTTTCACAGAAATTCGAGCTGAAGTGACCTCATAATAGTTTTGTTTAGAGTTGTCCCTGCTATTTATAAAATACAAGAGTTACTCCACTCAAAACCAATTAGTTTTGATGTATTCTTAATATGACATCAGATCAGGTTTTTCATATGATTGGTTATTACACCCGCATGCTCATCGTCACCCGTATTATCAAATCTACATGTGTAACTTATATAATGTCACATGTGATGGAGCGTATCGAAAGTTGTCATTTATAAGTTATATTAGTTCTTTATAACATACACAAGTTAGTAAGTTTTGAGTTGGAACATATTCTTAATAAGTTGCATGCTTTCAACAATTTATATCTATAGTTTTTGTCCAAATAAATTCTTATGTCTGTATTTTCGTGCATGCAATGCAGGGACTTGATTTTGTCATTTCCGAAGCAAGAAAATATGGAATTCGTTTGATATTGAGCTTCGTGAATAATTATGATGATTTCGGAGGGAAGAAACAGTATGCTGCGTGGGGCCGAAATGCGGTTGGTTCGGGCATCCAGATTAATAATGACGATGATTTTTACACGCATCCACTTCTCAAAGGTTTCTACAAGAACCATATCAGGGTGTGTCGTGATTGTACACGAAAATTATCTTATAAGTTAAGTCTTTACGTTGAAAATATCTCAAATAATTAATTAGTATCTATATTTGGCTGCAGAGAGTTGTTACAAGATTCAACACTATAACTAAAATTGCTTACAGAGATGATCCCATTATCATGGCTTGGGAACTCATGAACGAACCCCGTTGCCAAACTGACTATTCCGGAAAGACCCTTAACGTATGTACTTTTGATTATTCATAATCATTAATCAATTAATAAAGAAAAAAAAATAAAAATTGTGCAGGTTTGGGTTCAAGAAATGGCAGGTTTTGTGAAAACCTTGGACAGAAAACACTTGGTTGAGATAGGGATGGAAGGATTCTATGGAGACACGATGCCCGAAAGGAAGCAAATTAATCCTGGTTACCAAGTCGGAACAGATTTTATTAGTAACAATCTTGTCCCTCAAGTCGATTTCGCTACAATACATGCATACCCCGATATTTGGTCAGTTCGGTTATCGATTTTTTTAATCTTGGTATTCTTAAAACTAATTTATAAATTAATAAATACTTATTTTTGAAAAAATTATTACTGCATATAGGTTATCCGGTAAAAGTGAGAATGAACAAATGGGATTTATGGAAAGATGGATGTGGAATCATTTTGATGATTCAAGGAGAATCTTGAAGAAGCCATTAGTAATTGCAGAATTTGGAAAATCCAGCAAAGATCCAGGATTCAGTTTGAGTGAAAGAGATATGTACATGGGGAATGTATACAGAAATACATACAGATTTGCAAGGTTAGCTGGAGGTACAATGAGTGGAAGCTTAGTGTGGCAGATAATGGCACCAGGCATGGATTCATACAATGATGGATACCAAATTGTTTTATCGCAGAGCCCTTCAACAGCTGGGATCATTTCACGGCAATCCCACGCCATGACTGCCTTATGCCGTTTGTTCAACGGGCCTCATTCCGCTGATCGTGTGGATGGAGCCGAAAAGATCACTCGTGGGCATCACCCTCATCGTCACCATGCCAGAAATTACAATGCAAAGCATGCTCATTCGTCGAGACGTAGGAGAAACAAATCAGCTCGATGATAATTTCAAGAAATAAGTAATCTTTTGTTGTGACAATAAAATTGATCCATAGGCGATCAAGGTCTTAAATTAGCAAGTTCTACAGTGTCTTTACTTACTGTAGCAAGTTCTACACTGATTTATTTACTGTATGTATCGTGTCATGGCCGAGTAAACTCATTCACCGGTGATGAAATTAACTCTGTTTTTCCCCGATGGATGTTATTGTCCTCCTGATAGCTAGCACAATAGCTAGATGTAGAAATGAGGGTTTCCAAAGAAACTACAAGAAGTAATTTCGACGAAAAACATACACCATATTGGTCAGGAGATCGTTTTAAATACATATATTCGCCTTCTCACATTGATTAATTAAAATAAAGCAACCCCCTATCTAACAGATTGATACACACACAGATTATACACAAGAAGAGCATGTTTCCTTCTTCTCTGCTTATGTAATAATGTAACCAATACATACAACCAGGTAAAATGCAGGCTTATCTGAGATTAGCCATCACAGGCCAGGTTGACACCCCATCAGCAGGCAAAGAAGGCCGAATCACAGGGACACGCTTCACTACCCAGAATGCTTCGTTCAAACGAGCAGTACGGCTCATCACCTGAGACGCCTTCTGCAAAAAAAAAGACACAATGACAAGTTTTAAGAGAAAGGCGACATGTTCTTCATCCGTATCGCCATCCTAAGCATGCGTCATATAGATAGATGTTGTTTCTTTGTATTTCTCAACCATACAAATCGCATTCGTTACTTAGAAGTCATTAATGTAGCAACTACCTAATCTATATGGGACAATACTCGTGAACAACTCTCCAGTGATTTAATTTCCTCCAGACAAAAAACTGATATCATCCACAAGTACAAAATACATAATAAATGTCATCTCTGGGAGATAGAAAAATGTGCGACTTCACCATCCTATCATATCAGGTGTGGAAACAACCACTTAACTAGTTTGGCGATAAGCCAAATCCTAGTTGATTGTCCTGCATTCAGGTTACTTCATGCGACATCAAGCACAAGAGAGTTTTTCCATGACAATTTGTCTGTGTATACCAAATCGGTACCAATCCTTGCCTTACACCTTTCTACACCCACCTCTTGGCCAAAATGCCATAGTTTTTTTTTTGTTGTTTATGTTTTAGGAAGAAAAAAATGCAATCTTTGCACGAAATATTGGGCAGTGACCGAGTCATGAGCAGGATGCATAGTTGAAAATGACAGAAAAGAGTAAGTGTGCTTGTGTGCACACAAATTGGCACGGTGACACCTAGAGCGGCAGCTAGTCTTCGCAATGCCAAAGGAAGCAATTATGCTAAAGGTATCAAATATTCAACACCAGAAGAAGGTAGTATCCAAAGTTTTCAACGAGGGTAATTGAAATGGTGAGAAGCAGCACATCATCTTCCCAAGCATAAGCCCTAGTCCCTTGTGTCACACCTGTACCACTTTCAGCTTGTGAAGAGGGAGCATCCCCATAAGGTAAAACTTAGAATAACTGATTGCTTTTAATGAGAAGTATGCTAATGTGTTTCTTCTCTCGAATTGCAGGGCAAATAAAAGATGCGCAGTCTACCAAAGAGGTGAGTAGAAAAGCTCGGTTTGGTTTCCATGGCACAAAAAACCTCTACAAGAGTCGACCTCAGTGGGACCTAACACAAATTTATCTAGTTTACCAAAATAAGGCTACTAAATCATCAATAAATTCGCAATAACCTTTCCCCAAGAATAAACCTAATTGAACTGGATTCAACTGCAAGTTTGTCAGAATTTCGTCAAACCAGTAATTCAAGCACATGTATAACAAAGAACAGTCTAAACTCAATTCATGCACATTGTCTATTCTATCATGATAACAGATATCCCAAAGCCTGCGCACTAAAATAAACAAGGGATAAATCAGTCAAATCACTTATTAGTCTTTTTGAAGCACAAGTACAAAATCACTAGAGAAATGAAAACCTCAAGCTAGAATAAATCTATAGATGGGAAAGAGAGGCAGCTATGAAAATCATCTCTGATCAACCAGACCGAAGGTCATTTGATGCAGAAACAGACAGTACAGGCATAGAAGAGAAAATTAACTCTAGAAACAGACCACAAATTCCATCCATTTTAAATTCAAACAAAAGGTTCACAAAAAAAATTTAGGGGCAAAAAAAAGATAAGTTAGCCTAAATTTCAGATGAACCTGTAATGTGACAGACATACAAGGTATGTCTTCTCAGTACAAACGTTTCTATTCTCAGTTCCCACAAAAAGGTACACTGCCATATTGTAAACGACATATCAAAACGTAAACATACGTCTACGCAAAATAAAGTACAATACCATTCTCAAATCCAACAAAAAGAAACATAAAAATACGATGATAAATCATAAATCCACAAAAGAACACTAACCTTAGCATCAACAGTAACCTTAATCTCCATTCCCCTAGTCTTCTTCTTCATTCTGTACAACCTGCGCCTCAAAATCAGAAAACCCAACACAGCAGCCGCTGCGGAGATGGTCCACACTGGGCTCATCTTGAAAACACAGTATTTCAGAAGCTCAATAGGTAACTTCCACCAAACCACACAGCACTTTTCAATCTCACCACTATTCTTTATTTCGTTAGCATCAGAAAATTCACGCCTTTCTCCAATCACCTCATTCTCATGCTTTTCTTCCTTTGTGTCATCGTGAGAAATCGTATTACCTTCCAAACCCACATCAGAAATCTCAACAAAGTCGTTAACTTTCTCAGAAGAGACTTCAAATCCCCTCGAATCTGAACAAACGTTCCCCAAAGTCTCCACCTTTTCCACTTTTTGCTCCATCATTTCCTCAACTCTATCAAAACCGACATGTTTACTCTCGTCTTCGGGAAAACCCACCACATTTCTAACCTCCAGATCCTTAACCTTTTGGCCTTCAGACTGTTCGCTGCCAGAATCGGACCAAAACTCAGCCGTTTCCTTGTGGAAGTACCTACTAGGATTCTCGTCCAACCCGGGATCGATCCAACTCGGATTATCCGACTCAGCTGACTTACTATCATCCAAGTCCTCGCCGTATCGATCCAAAGCGTCTAACGAGAAATAATTTGCCCGAATCAACCTTCCAGAATCGATCTCATCGAAAGAGTTAACGGAATCAATCGGATTAACCCGAATCGCCTCGGAATCCGAGTTTGATTGAAGCACCTCCCAATCGTTAAACTCATTTGTAGCATCCACGATATCCATATTGATTGATTACTCGATTAAGTGGAAAAATGGATTACGAGAAGAGAGTCGAAACAAACTGCAGAGGCGAGGTTAATTTATTTTTAGTTTCAAAAGATATTTTGCATCTATACTATGGTATATATTATAATATGTAACATCTTATAGTAATAATTTTTTTATTATCAGTATAAAATTTCAAAAATATCGTTTATTTACTTTAATAATAGCCACAAGACCATAAGATAAATAAATAATATCCTTTATTAACTTTCCAACTTAGTTTCTATTTAGTTCCCAATTTTACATCTATTTTTTTCTACCGAAAATACGTGTAGTAATTATTTCTTTTTCTTATAAAATATTATATTTAAATATAATTTCAAATATAAAAATTTAATATATATATATATATATATATGATATGAGGCTATGATATGAGACATAATGAATGCTTTTTGTTGAGCCATAAATGGCATGTAAGGCTAGGAATTGCATGTGTAAGCGTGGCAGACTAGAGAATGCCACAATTGTTAACTTTTGATTTATTATTAATTTTTTAATTTTCTTTATTACAGGTCGCGGATAAAATCATAGCTGGTGAATTGGATTTGTTTGATGATATTTATAAGGGTAGTATCCTTAGGGGCATCATCATCATTCATTTGGAATCTTTTTTAAAAAAGGAAAAAAAAATTCCAAATTGATGGTAGATGATGTCCTTGAGGGCAGTGCCCTTAAGGACAGCAACAATGAAACCGCTGAATTCTGAAATATAAAACTCTGTCGTCGGCAGTGTTTCTTTCCTTCAGAATAATCGCACAAAAAAAAAATAAGAAAAAACAAATAACATTCAAAGAAAACACGTACGTACGATCGAATTTTGCCAATTCTTATGACGTTTATTTTATAACATTAATCACATCAAAGTTCAAATTATTATATTTGCTTGTTTTGTCAGTTTAATACTAATATGTTCTTCCACAAAGCCCAATTTCCTAAGTCTTGCTACCCATTAGGTAATGGGTTGATTTGACAATGTTCCTAAATATTTTTAAGGGTATATTAAATTATTATATAAAAATGTTATAATCGAAAAGTTGTTATCCATTTAGGATACTGACATAGAAGTTCTCTTAATAATTAATTATAGTATATGCTTACATTGCTCAAATATTGATCGATTCTGAGAGAGATTATAAAAACACAAGGAGTCGATGAGTTCGTCAACCAAAATTATGAAGAAGAAGGAGAATAACAATATGCGAAGACTATATTAATTAATTATGATGAATAATGTAATTCTTTTATTAATTTCAATGCTGTAATTTTTTTACAACATTTTTTTCATATTCAATAAAAGTATTTTTTACATCACAATTAATGTATTAGTTGAATAAGATATTTTGAAATCTCAAACAAGATATAAAAATTTTTAAAAAAATAATTATCGGAGCAGTTACGAATTTTCGATCGGGATCACCAGATCGGACTGGTTCCATTGCTAAGATATGGAACCGGAATCGATCAATCCGATTGGGAACCATATTGATCCGATTCCAGCCGGGGTGTTTCGGAACCGGTTGAATCCGGTCCAGTAACACCCTGACGCAAGTCCATCAGCTTTAAGAAGACTAAATCAACCCCACTTAATTTCACTAACAAAAGATGAGTAATGGAGGATAGTTACAGAATTTCAGGGGTTTGACATTGAAAGTGAATTAATGGTAAGTTAATGGAGATCATTGGGTGTAACTCCCAGATTTTACCCTATAAATACCAGACTCATCTCAATGGGTACTAAAACTCGAAATTACACACACGCGTACTCTGCATTTTTCTACAAGGAAGAATGGTAGGCTATGTTCGTATCTTTGTTCAAACACGCTTCAGTTCGGTAAGTTTGTTTTTACTATTGACAATCATTTCTTTTGAAAATCGTATGTATTAATTAAATTCCAATCGAACATCTGCAATGTTTGAAATTATAAAATCTGTTATGTAGTAAAAATCAGTTCCAGATGTGTGTTTACAGGATTTGTTATTGCTCTTGATGAGCAGTTATATTATAAGACCAGTTTTGATGCGTGATATCAAATCTGTTATGTTGAGATCAATTCTGATGTGTGTTATCACATCTGTTATGGCTCTAGGTGAGCATATCGGTTTAGGCTATAGTGAGTGCACTATAATATATTTCTATTTTGATATATGAAATCAGTTGCCTCTGTTTTGATATAACTTGTTTCGAAATAAGAAATATATGTATATCTTATGTACATTCGACTGACCACAACTTGCTACGTATTTATTCAAACAGTTATCTATTACATTCTCTCACCAGATATAAGTGAGACATGTTGAAGAGGAGGAATCAGTTCTAAGGATGGTGATCTGCTACAGAATTTGAAGACCTTTACTTTATAAACTTGAGAAAATATGAAGGGAAATACTAAAATACAAAGTGCCAGGCAATAGATTATGTTTAACCCGTGGCATAGTATTGTTTATAGGCGTAAGAGAAGACTTAGTTTCTACCATATTCTGGAATATAGTATGATATGTATTTTATTACGTATCCGGATTCAATATATGCTATCGGATTGATAATATATTTCTCGTCATTTTTCATTTTTAAAATTAAATAATATGTACTACCTTTTGATAAATGAACAGTAAATTAAGAAGACAAAAATGTACGTACCTGAAGAAAAATCCATTTTATCTTCTTGTCAATGTACCAAAATTGAGGGTCAAACAAACTCGATTGAAAAGGAAAGAATGCCACTCATTGAAGACTTTCACCGTTTGAGACTGTAGTTCCAACTCAAAAAATATATTTTTTTTTGAAAAAAATCATATTTTCTCTCTAAAATTATATTATGATCCTTTAAAAAATATTAAACCATCATTTTTATGTTATTATTTTTTCCTCGAACAAAATTCTAAATCCGAAAAATTTGTTTTCTGTATGATGACAAAACATTTATGATAACTGATAAGTCAATATTCTCCAAATGATATGTTTAGACTATAAAACTGGAGTTGCACTGGGCGTATGATGTCAATAAAATGGGTTTAAATGATATTTGATTATGGGGAAAAATCAAAGCAGATATACTATCATGAAATTTAATTCATGAAAAAAGTTCTCCAATCACTTAAGTCATTTTGAAGTTAAAATGACAATAGTATCATTAATCTTTCTCACTTATATTTTCAGTTTTAACTCATGTTTCAAAACCCAACAGCCATCAAATTGTATGACATAAGGTTTCAGACTAACAGTGATGAGATGGGTGGTGGTCGGTCTCAAACATTCGGCCATGATAAGGGGAATCTAACCAGTGTATGGGCATCGGTTCAATTCATGGATGGATCGCAGAAATTGAACCCAATAGCTGAAACCATAGATCATGTGATTTCGCCCCTTCCAGATCAAATTCTAGCGATTCCACGGCGCTCACGGTGGAACTTGAATTGTGAACATTTTCGTATATTGGGCTCATTGAACGGAGGTCAGACGCGAGGAATGGAACAATTTTATGCGCGGTGGTCCAGTGCATGTTTTGAAACCGAGCCGACGGCTCACCAGTTACTTTTTATGAGTTTCATGCATTAGTTACTTTTTATAATTTTCGTGCACCATTTACTTTTTTATAATTTTTGTGCATCAGTTAGTTTTTATAATTTTCGTGCACCAATTATTTTTTTTCTGGCTCATCTTTTTCGTTGCAATATCTTGCTGTCAGGCTGTAAATTTTGGAAATGAGCAAACAAGAGCGGGCACCAATAAATCACAACTAAAAAAACTCAAAAACAACAAAATAGAGTATATATATATACATACATATATATAAACACACACACACACATAAAAGGTTGTGCGGCTGGTGAAGACGGTAGAAATGGTGGATGTGGAGAGGAAAGAGAGTGATGTGATATATTTCATAGGTTTGAAACACTAATTAGGCTTTCATTCCTCAATCAACTAATTCGTTCCTTAAATCAGGGGTATTTTAGGAAGGAAGAAAAATTTAAATAAAACAAAAGTTCAAAACGTATATCTATGTAAATAAAATTCTCACCTCCATATATTTTGATACAAATTTTTTTTTTCAAATTTATTTATAATATGTTCCTTTATATTGGACTTCTATGCAATTCCCCCTGATTATATTGAGATGGGCCGAGCTGGACTAATAGTCCGAATCCACATCGATGAAGTTTGGAGATATCCACTTTCCACCCCAAAATCGAAAAAGCAGATGAATGAATCGAATATATAATTCTCACTCATAAATTTTCGTGAAAAAAATGGAGAATTCATCGAACCTAGCTTCGCTTCCGGAAGAGGAATCCGAAAATGCCTCGCAGAATTTCAGAGAGTTGCCACCCGCCTTTTCTTCTAAACCTGATCGTCCACCAACTCAGTATTTACTCACCACTCAATCACCTTACGCCATTTTCTTCTATTTTTTCCGTAATTCTTCAGTTATCTGTGCTAAATCAAACTTATGACCTAACTATTTGAAGAATATGTTTATTAATCTTCATTGTGTTACGATTTTGCGACAGTTATTTAGTGTTGCTGGTCTTAGCGGTACGATCACATGGTTAAGCTCCTGGAATTGAATTAATTGGAGCCTTGTGAAAGTAATGGAAAATGTAAATATCCGGTTAAAAAATACCAGCATTGAAGACTTAGACTGTTTGGATTGGATTGATTTCTGCTGCAAATGTAATTGTTTTTTTTTTGTTCTTTTCCTGTGCAATGTCCTTCGTGATCATTTTTTGTACCCTGGTTTGTCTTCTCTCTTTTTATTTCATATCACTAGAGGCATAAAGATAAATACGTTGAATTTTTGACAAGGTATCTTTAGGCTTTACCTATTCATCTATATAAGAGCTCAATTACTCAAGTTTAAGTTTGTATTATGGTTTTACCATTGACTGTTATTGATGTAATAAGATGTGAATTATCTATTTACAGGCAGTGTTTTTCTCCCCTTCTATTTATTGGTTTATTTATTCGCATAATTGGTTGCTAAAATATTATAAACATACAAGTTTTGTTGTTCTGTTCTCAATCCTTTTTCTTCTTCATGTCTGCTTTTGTAGGATTTCTTCAAAAAAATATATGCCTTTAGATTGGTTGAGTTACTTTGACCAAGAAGAAGATGTCCATATCGAGGACTCAGATGATGTACGTTACATCATATTTCCTATTGCTTCATTATTTCTCGTATTTTTATTTTGTTAGGGCAACGATGTCTCTTGTACTAATTATTTCATTTCAGGTTTTTCACATTTATAAGGCTGGAACTGAGGGTCCAGTTGTTTTCTGTCTACACGGTGGGGGTTATTCTGGGTAGGTTGATCCTTTTATTGATACCTGTGTGGTTCACCATCGTTTTGGGGCACTTGCATTTCCTAAAATAACATAATGCTTTTACTTTTTTATCAATCTGAGTTGCATCTCGATTAATACGACATTCACATGTTCTAGGCTATCATTTGCTCTGTCGACAAGTAAAATAAAAGAGAAAGCCCGGGTAATAGCCCTGGATTTGAGGGGACATGGTAAGTCAACCACAGGGAATGATCTTGATCTATCTATTGAGGTATGTTCTTGTGAGCAAATGATTAAAAATGGAAGGTGTCAAATCTTGTTTTTTATTCTGTTAAGGATTGGGGATCACAGCGATATCATGCCTTTGGGTTTGTGTCATGACGTTTTTGCAATAATTTCAGACAATGTGCAATGATGTACTGGCTGTTCTGAAGACCATGTATGGAAATTCTCCTCCTGCAATTGTGATTGTAGGTCACAGGTTATCCTCCTTTACTATTAGACAAAAAATTACTTGATGTTATTTAATTACAGACCAGTCTTACATTCCTCGACAACGGAACATGATTTTCATGGGAAAACACCTAATATTTTTCTATTTCTACTCCCGAACTTTGCTCCCTATTGTTAGATGTGAGACCAGTGCAGTAACTTCTTTTTCATCAAGTTGCTCGAACAAGATTACAGTTGTTGAAGTTGATTTCTGACTTCTAGCAACTAATAAACCCAAGTCTTTCCTGGTTCGAATGGTACTCTTTTGAACAAAATGTTGATTTATAGGTTATTTTGGTTATTGATGGCAGCTGCAACCTGAATCATTTTCTATATTGTTTATGCGGTTAGTAATTATTTTATTATCCATAAATTGCTTGTTAATTTTGATGTTGAATGTTATATCTTTGTGATGCAGCATGGGAGGTTCAGTTGCTGTTCATGTTGCCGCAAAGAAGGCACTTCCCAGCTTGGCTGGGTTAGTTGTTGTCGATGTTGTTGAGGTCTGCGTTAATATATTAAACTATTTTGGAGCTGCTTTAGTTTTTAAACTATTATAGTATTATCCCTTTTTATGGCAACTAAATTACAATCAAATATTAATCATCAATTTTCGAATTAATCATCAAGTTTATTTATAGTTGTATAGAATTTCAGGGGACAGCATTGGCATCATTAATTCATATGCAAAAGATTCTATCTAACAGAATGCAACATTTCTCTACCATTGAGAAAGCGGTGAGCATTCGCTTTTAATACCATTCTTCTTGTGTGGGATCTTATTTTGGAATTACAGTGTAAAGTTATTCTTAATCATCTTAATCAGCTAGGTAATAGCTTAACAAAGTTAATGAAAAACAAAGTAACTTCATTCTCAATGAGTTCTAACACTATTCTCCACCATCTCTAGTTGTCTTATGAATATTTCTGGTTAATCCTCATTACATTCTGCCAGGTATATAATGCATAATTGGACGATAAATGCTTGTCACCACATGAATTATTTGATTTGACTCATAATTTTAGAATTTAGTTATACCATTTCTATCTTCATGCTAAGCATCTTTGGGGCAGATGGCACCTTGAATTTAAAAATGGCTTGAGGGAGTACTTTAGGACACTTGTTTCCATCTAATTCAAAAAATAGAGCCATCCACTTGTTATTTTTCTTCCTTTTTTGTTAAGCTGTCAGTAATGATTGTGTTAAATGTGTGTGCATAGATTGAATGGAGTGTCAAAGCTGGCACTTTGAGAAACATTGAATCTGCTCGCGTCTCAGTTCCCAGCACATTAAAATATGATGAGTCAAGAAACTGGTAAACATGCTTCTGATTTTTACTAATTTTTTTCTGTAGTTTTTTTTTTTTATACAAGAAACGCCAATGAAAAATTATTTGCTAATTGGTAAACTATATTTTTTTTTTGTTTTTGCATTTCTTGGTAACTTTGCATAATCCGTGACTCATGCTGGTGTGCAGTTATACCCATCGTGCTAGACTGGAAGAAACAGAGCAATATTGGAGAGGCTGGTAAAACGATTCTTTCTATGAAACTTTATATGATTGATGGATACGTTGTTTATTTAATGCCGATGTTTGACTTTCTTGCTACTTTGCTGTTTAACAGTCTCCGTGTTTTGAGATTTGCAATTATTACTGTTATTTTATTTAACTGTTTATACTCTGCTAATTTTTTCATGTTTCTTAAAAATTACTTGCTTCAAAAAAATTTGTTACATCATGTTTCAGGTACGAAGGCCTTTCAGAAAAATTCTTGTCATCTCCTGTACCAAAACTCTTGCTTTTGGCTGGCACTGATAGACTGGATAGGTTTCTCTCATTCGAAGACTCTCAGTAAATTATTCGATGATGGAATGCTGCATGTATAGAATAATATGATCCTTGCCCAGTTTTCATTAGGAGATAGAAACTGAATGCGGAAAAAAATATTTGATTTGATTTGGAAAACCAAACAACGATTATGTATCAATTGTAAACCAAATTTCACTAAATGAGAATAATGTTGCAGAACTCTCACAATCGGTCAAATGCAAGGAAAGTTTCAAATGGTGGTCGTCAGGCATACTGGCCATGCCATACAGGTTTGATTTGAAGTCCCCTTCGAGACTTCACCTTTTTCATCTTCTTGTTTATGTTGCGAACTGCATTTTATATTGACTTGTTTTTGAATTATAGGAGGATGTTCCTGATGAATTTGCTAGTCTGGTACTCAATTTTATATCTCACAATCGAATAGGTCCTCATGGCGTCGAGGTTAGTGCGATGAGTATGTAGATGACAATAGCACAATTGTTTCTCTGTCTGAAAACGCTTGCTTTCTCTATCAAGACGTTCATAGTAAATGTGACATGGTCTTGAAATGTCTTGCAGATTCCAGGACTTCGCCGACACTAGCAGCTGAAACCAACAAGTACCTGAAACAGAAATATGAGTTTCACTGGTGGTGTTTCAAGAAAGTTTTATTTTTTTGGGCTAGACTTGTGTAAAACTTTCTTCTTCTTGTTTTCGAATTTGGAAACTGGAAAATGGGATACTTGTCATCAACGGGTTGGTTACCAGATGCATAGAGCAACATTGTGCAGCGTAATGTTAATTAAAACTTAGAACTGTTGAATCATTTCAAGTGTTGGATAGGGTAAAAATGCATTCTCTTACCTGTGTTACTGATAAGTAGCTGGAAACCCTCGTTATAAATAAATTGGCTCAAAATCCTTGATAAGATCAAAGATATAGCTGAAAACCCCATTTACTTTAATATGTGCATCTTATGATTTCTAGCTCTTTATATTATTATCTAAATGATACAATCACACATATCCAATCTATTAATGAAAAATGATTTTTTTTTTATCTCATGAAAATGAATTTTAAACAATTTCTTTTTTGTCAAAACACTTCACAATGTGAGTGGATTAGTCATTAAAAGAAAAGAGTTGCTAATGAACCTTGTATCTCAGAGTTGTATAAGAATAAACGGCCAACATTGTCTCGTTTTTGTCGAACTCCTTTGGTTCGATCGGAAAATTCTTGGGTGAACCGATGTAACCAAACATTAACATACAACACAATATATATATATATATATATATATATATATATATATATATATATATATATCAAAGAATTTCCCCGATGACCATTGACGTCAACTCTCTTTCAAAATCAGAGTGGCTCAGGAATCAGGATTCATCCGGGTTTGTCTTAGGTGCACCTGGTGTTTGGGTGCACCAAGACACATAAAAAAATATACATACATATATAAACACATGTATGTGTCTTGGTGCACCCAAACACCGGGTGCACCTAAGACAAACCCGATTCATCCTCAAGTAATATTTCTTTTTCCGGGATTTTCTAAAAAAAAAGAAACCTTTCATTTGTGTCAGCCGTCGTCCACTTACGCATACGCGTCTTTTTCCGTACATTTCCCTTCATTATCTGGCGGAGAGAGACACTGAAACAGTTTAAAGGTAAAAAGCCAAAAGGCGAACTTTGCTTCCTTTGGTTTGGTATCTCCGCCTCTTACACATCTTCTCGTTACCCACTTTCCCCCTGAACCCGCCTCCTATTTTCTCCAAATTTTGTTAAATTTCTCCTCCTTTTGGTGGTGGTTTTTTTTTTCGTGTTTTCTTCATTGAATTAAATGTCCGCCACTGCCGTATCGAATATTTCTTGTTGCCATAGTCAAATTCGAGATGCATTCAGTTCGGATAATCGGAAACGTTTTACATCACCGGTGGATTCGAGACTGGTGAAAATCAAGACGTTCAGGCCTTTTGGCCAGGTTATGTTTCCATTTCTATTCAACAAAATCACGATTATGTGCGCAATTCAGGTCCTCTTGATCAGTTTTAGGTTCAAGATTTGTTGTAATTTAGAAACTTTATTTCCTTTCGTATATGCTGCCTTGAGAGTTTAAATTTCTTGTTTCTGTTGTTATACTTGTAATGTGTGTCGTGATCTTTAGAATGGGAAATTTGATACTAACTCAAGGGCATTGCCTTTAACGTGCATCTCACCGTACATTTTGAATATTCTGAAATGATATATTCCAAATGTATTGTGAGAATGCCCTTAAGGTCTTGTATATGTGTACAGTGTACTTTTCAACATATTGAAAGATTGAAAGAATTGTATGTGAGCTCGTAGGAGGTTCGAGGGGATAGTTACGTTCCTTTTGATTTGTAACCTTTTTTAAAGATTTGTTTTGCAAAATTACCGTCAAACACTTACGAAAAACAAAGGTTGAAAAATGTTATATTTTTCAAAAATCATGGTCAAATAGATGTAATTTGTTTAAATAATCCAGAGGTTCGAGCTTAGGGGTGGATGAGAGGAAAATTTTGGTTTCAATAAAACAAAAGGACCTTTCGTAGTCCACTGAGGTGCCCCATTGAATTAAATGGTCTGCCTTCAAGCTGAATGAAAATGGCAATATGTATGCTGGCATTTTCTATCTGATTTTTATCCTGCTATCAGTTAGAGCCTTAGAGGAGTGGAACTGGCATCCTTATTGAACAGTTCTCTGAAAATGAGGCATTGTGTTCTTAAATATATACCCGGAACCTTTAAATGTATATTTTCTAATTGGATCTTATCATTATTCATTTGAAGTAATAAGTTTTACTTGTAATTGACCTTTTCTATCTCACAGTCGCAAGTCAGGCTGAACCACTCTAGAAGAGAGTCAACTTGTTTGAATATTCGAATGACATATCTAGATGAGAAGGTAGCGGCTAGAAGCATTGTCGTGAATCCTTCTGACATTTTGGTAATAATCAGCATATTATTTTTGGAATTTTGCATGGAAGAAATATGTTTCAAATAGAATTGACTGGAAACATTTATTCTGCTAATAGTTGTGATTTAAATTAATTGAACTCATGGGACCATTCTTTCTGCAGGCATATGAGCTTGTCCAAGGAGCTGATGTGAGTCCCAAATATTTTTTTCATCTTCTCTTGAAATTTTATGTCACAGTATTAATATGCTGCTGTCTATTCCCCCTAATTGGAAAGTTCATTCTTTATGTGAAGTGACACCCATTAGAAGCATAAATTTTTGCTGTTATGCAAGGCTTTCTCAGGTTGATATTTCATTACCATGTTCCAAGATTTAAACTCTTTTTATTCTTTGATTTTCTCCCATTAAATAACTAATCCTGGATAGCAGTAGATGATAGTAGTGATGTTGAGAATGCATGATGAGGATTGTAATTGCAGTGTTGATTTATTTAGATTGTATTTCATTTAAGCGTAGAATTTGTAATATTACTAATTATGCTTTCTGAAGTTATTGCGGGACCCTACAGCAAATCTGGCTGAAGCCATTTGTGAAAAGTTTATTGACTCCAATTTGGTGTTTCATTTTGGTATGATTGGGCCCTTGAACTTTTGGTGCGCAGGTGAGGTGGAGTTATATCTTGGATAAATCAGCTCCTGAACCTCCAACTGCTGTTCTTTTACACGGCATTCTAGGTTGCAGGAAAAATTGGGGTGGGTACTACACTTTTATTTAGAATATAATTATTTGGAAGCAAATCAATAATCATTACAGGTCACTTGGATAGTTATATTGTGAAATTCTAGGTTGCTTGATCTCGACCAATCAGTTAGTTGCATTCTTTTTGCTGTTTATTTTTTATCACACTATCACATGAAAGTTAGGGTGTATTTGGTTGGCATGATGAAGGAGTGATTGACAAATTATAATAGAACATCCCATGTTCTTCTGGAGTTTTGGAAATGGCATTGAAAACCATGGGCCCGTGATAACTAAAAAAATGTGGGCAGTAGACATCACCTCAGGGAGGTGTGATGTGTATGCGCCATTGCTACAGTAATATGGATAGTGGATGGGCATTTACGCCTATACCATTTTCTGGAGATATGAAACCCTACATTTTTTATAAAATTTTAAGCCGCCACTTCTCATTTCTTGCTCAAAATGCCGACTGCTGAGACGAGAAGAATAGGTTAACTGAAATGCCATTTACGTAGCAAAAGAGGTTGGTGAAACAAATGGTTTCTCATCTCCCCACCTCATTCAATTCGAATTCAATGTTTCACATGTGTTCCAGTTATTAGCTTATAAAGTTCGTAGCTTCTTCTTATTTGCACAAGTAATTTTCTGAAAAGGAATTAAAGCTTACCGAGGTGGTTCTGTCACGATCTGTAGGTATGAGTCGAGGACGTGTGTTACACACCTTCACCTTCACCTCGAACTCCAACGCCAAATAGACGTAGGGATAATGAAAATTTAGAGCATATAAAATGACATCTTCACATTCAAACACAAAATCACGTAGAAAAAAAGGGATTGAAGCTTACCAAGTTGAATCTCTCGCGATTTGGAACCTCGAGTCGGCGTCGAGTGTTGGGTGAGTTTGGGGAGTAATTTGGGGGAAATCGGTGAGTGCCAAACCACCGATGCATTTATGGATGGATTATGGGTTGGTAATGTTAACATCTCATATACATAAGGGTTAATTTAGGTATTTTTTCACATATTTTATAAACACAATCATCAACTATCAATCAAACCAAACATATTATACATTATAATATAACTTTGTAATCATACAAACCAAACATGTTACAAATTATCATACTAATCTACTTATCCTTTTTTATCATTCTTATTACACATCCTTCACTTATCTTATCTTCGTACCAAGCGCACCTTTACTGGCTAGAAATATCCTGAATGTGATACCAAATTGTCCAGAATTAAGACATGGCTCAACCAGTAATTTTATATTTGGAAATTTCTGATTTAATTTGTTTATCTTCAAATCTCTTTATCAAAACAATTGCTTCTTTGGGAAAAGTCTGGGAAAATTGAGATCCTTGTGGTGATTTAGGACTCTCAGCGCGTGTAGTCAACAGTGTCTTAATACTTGCAAGCTGGGGCATAGAAAAGTTCATGTTCGAAGAAACATTTCCTTGACAAATTACACAGTTAACAAGTAAAAGTAGGTTTATCCTGAAGTCGCTTGAGGATGAAGTCACATTTTCCAATGAAGGCATAACTCATAATTGAAATAGTTTCTCAATAATTGCTACTGTTAGATTTGGTGTGCATGATGTCAATCTCAACATTGTCCTTTCCTATAAGATCAGTTGATACTTGAAAATTCATGTGACTTGTGCTATAACTTCTCCTAAACATAACAATTTATGATAATATTGGCAGGTACTTTTGCTCGAAGATTGGCCAAAGAGTTTCCTAAATGGCAAGTACGTCAATTATGCATTTCATATTTTTGTGATTTGAGTGCCTGCATTTACCTTATTTTGACAAAGTAGCTTAAAAAATATCAATACTTCAAGTATATGATGTGACCGTATTCTTGAAGGTGAATGAGAAGAAGCTGCATACTTCTTCACATTTCTACATAATTTTAACCCAAACCTTACACTATCCATACTTTGATTGGCCCAGTTTCTCCTGGTAGACCTGCGCTGTCATGGTGATTCAGCATCTCTGAAGAAGAGAGGAGCCCATACTGTTGCTTCAGCTGCTCTTGATGTTTTAAAGCTAGTATGTGTTTCAAAAAAGGAGATTTATATTACATGAGACACTCCTTTAATTACGTAGTCTATAGAAGGCACAAAAGGATATTTGGTCTTATCTGTTTTCTCTTGCGTTTCATTCTTCATTGGTAGCTTCCGTTTTTTTCCCAAATGGTAAGCAACACTGTATCTGATGTAAATTCAAACTACTGCATGTGTCAATAACTTTTCATCTTATCTACCACAGTAAATAGAAGGGTTCAAAATATTGCCTAGATGCAATTTCTGAAACACTAAGATCAGAATCCATTTTTTTTTCTTTTTGAATCTTGCTTGACCTTAGAATCAGTAATAGAAAATTTTACCCGATCAACCCTCCTGTTTTTACTATATTATTTGCTATCTATTGTATCCATCCAAATGATAGGTAATGAAGTTAGTTGCTTATTGTTCTTTTTCTAATAATCCTCATTTGTTCTGTCAACTAGCTTGGTCAGATGAGGCTTACTCCTCGAGTGGTAGTTGGTCACAGCTTTGGTGGAAAAGGTAGCTTAGACTTCAGTTTTTGTAGCTTTGATAATCCAGAGATATGGTTATGAGGATGAGCCTTCTTCAGTGCTCTTTTTACTACTCAGGAATAGTGTCATACATGATACCTCATTTTCCTATTTCCCCTGCAGTTGCCTTGAGCATGGTGGATCAGGTTGCAAAACCTCTTGCTCGACCTGTTAGAGTAAGCTATGGATTCTAAAAGCTTTAGGATTTATTCTCGTCAATTCTTTTAGTTGAAATTAGTTGCAGAGACGTAGATTGATTGTATTAGTTTCTTCAGGATGATGGATCTCTGTTGTGTTAACACTTTACTTTACCAAGATTTTCTTGATTTTGTTGCTTATCGATCCTCTTTCCTTTGATGTTTCAGGTTTGGGTTTTAGATGCTACTCCTGGCAATGTTCGGGCTGGTGCAGATGGAGACGACCATCCTGCTGAACTCATCTCTTTTCTAAGCACATTGCCGAAAGAGGTATGTCATGTGTGTTTATCAGCTTAACTTATTTACTTCTTCTCCTTTTCTCATTTGTCTCACAGTTTCTCCATTTGACTTCGTGAAACCAAGTATGTGGTCTGTTTGCCATATTTTCTCTTCGTGCTCAATCAGTTTAGTTATGAATGTAATTCCAAGCCACTGGAACAAATATTGAAAATGCCTTTTTGTGCTGATGTAAGCAATTGGATATTATTATTACAGTATATCAGTCATTGTATTCTATGTTATACTAACTTCCAGGACATTGCGCATGAAACCGAGAGAAGAGAGTAGAAAAGAGATGGTTGCATGTGTATGAAACCAAATTTGATACTCTCGGATCAAGCCTTTTTGTATTTTGAAATGTACTTAAAGATTCTTCTTGCGATTATCATTCAAATAAGAAACATTTACTTTCAGTAATCCTATCCCTCCACACAGCCCACACCCCCCCTCCCCCCTCCCCCAAAATGAAATCACAATTAGAACACACGGAACATTCTGTAGTGATAACTATTACATCACCAATGTATATTTTGTGTTTCCAGCAATGAAGCCAGGTCTATTCTTCTGCTTCCCGAAGGCAGAGCCTACTCCGCAACAGCAATAATAAGGCTTTAAACCAGACATAGATTCAATTATAGCACGTGGATGGAACGAATAAATGTTTAGCAGCTTTAAATGTTTAGCAGAACAGGAAAGAAAATTATACATAGTTTGTTAGTTAATTTGTCAATTTGTCCACTTGTGTTCTCGAGTTGAGAACCTTAGCATCTATGCTATTTGCTCTCCTTTTTTTATCACACCCCTCTCGTTCGGTAGTGACTTTGAGGAACACGTAACTACATATATAATCTATACGGCCTATGCTGCCGTTGTCTTGATCACATCCATTTGCATATTTCTCGTGTTTCTTTACAGTACAATGTCTCAACTTATATGCCTTGTAAGCACTACTTAAGTATGGGCAGTGCCATCAAGCGCAGTTAATGATGTACTTTTCCTTCGCCATCTCTATGGAATTTATGATGGTGCTCATTTTTTAATTAAACTTCTCTGGTACCTTGTACTCAAATTATTGTTCAATGAAGGTCTCTTCCAAAAGAGGTGTCATGGATGCTCTCGCTCAGAGCGGCTTCTCGAAAGATGTGGCACAGGTTGGTTGTATGCTATGTACTAGGTCTGTGAGTATTATGCATGTGAATTGCATCTCTCACTTTTTTCCGTAACCAACCAATTTTTTATATGCCCCTGTTATTCCATCGCAGTGGGTGGTAACAAATCTTCGGCAGACTCCAATTAACGGATCATTATCATCAAGCTTCTCTTGGGTATTTGATCTCAAAGGTATTTCAGAGATGTATCGATCATATGAAGAGACAAACATGTGGTAAGTTTTCCTCCGAACTTGATAAAGAAAGAAATAACACCTATGTCTGCATGTTACTTTCTTTACAATCTCACGTATTAGTGAATCCTACAGCTTCTAAAGCTACTATTGTTACCATCAATGTAGGAAAATTGTGGAAGATGTGCCTCGAGGTGTACATATTAATTTTCTGAAAGCAGAAAGGAGCTTGCACAGATGGGCCCTAGAAGACCTCCGTAGGATTCATGTCGCCGAGGAACAAGCAGCTGAAGAGGGAGGTGGAGTTGAAATGCATGTCCTCGAAGATGCTGGCCACTGGGTATGTACTCTGTGTTATCTCAACATTATTGTCCACAAATTGAAATAATCTTTATTTTCATAGCTGTAGGCTGCAAAGTTCAAAGTTCGCTCTTCTAGCGCTTTTTTTAGAACACTGTATGTTAGATGACCGGAGGTTTGATGTAGACCCAGCCGGTATATGACAAGAAAAAGGAAAATAGACGAGATAGATTTCGCCGAACCTCCCACAAAGAAGACAATAAGACAAATGCTCTATCAGCCAAAGCATCTGCCACTATATTCCTTATACATAAACATGCGAGGATATAACAATTAAAAATTTGCTTTATTTCAGGTACACGCTGACAATCCAGACGGGCTTTTTAGAATTCTTTCATTCTCATTCGAAGGATTTTAAGAACCAGGATGCTGCCATGATTTGTTCATTTCTTGAATCAAGGTTCGATATGTCCGCATTTTGTAGTTGTGTGACAATTTTGTGTTGGTCTCCAAGCATTCATTGTATAGAGCTGCGTTACAAGAATTTAGGTGGCTGAACTGAAGCGACAGATTACAGCATATATTAGGTTTTGAAGTTGCATTTGTTTGAGAGCCATTTTTGGATATACAATCAGATTAAGTAGTAGAAAGAAAGTCATATTTAGCCTGGGAACAGAACATTATTTGTACATGTTAATCTATTACATTCATTATAGAGTTGTTTTGAGAATTAGTACCAGCCAATGGAAGTGACTGTTATATGCCACAGCTCCTAGATATTCCATTTTTGTTTAGTTTTCATTCGGCTGGAGAAAAATGATCTACAGTATATGGTTTAATGCACACGCATATACATACATGCAGATTCCTGTTGATAAGAAGAAAAGAAAGTTGATGGATAAAGAAACACGAAATATTTTTGTACTCATTAGGGAGACCGTTGTATTAATTGCAAAAATGTCCTTCCATTTCTCTTCTATTTCCAAAACGCCTTGAATTTCTTGGCCCTTGTGCAAAATTTTCGTCCTTTTTCTAGAGTTTAAAATAAGCGTTGTCGCGTGCTCCAAATATTATGGTCAAGGAAGAGTTTCATTGTCTGAAATTTGGAACTATAGTTACTGACAATTGCAGATGAACAAATTTACTTTTGGGAGAGATATCAGTTGAAAACTATGACGGGGGATCATCAAATTAGTTTTTATGGTTAATTTAAACAAGTCTCGAGAAAGACTACTCCAGGAACTAATGATTTGTTCATAAATGAGAGAATGGGCAGGAGCAGGCGCTTTCCTTATAGAATAGTTAATAGAATTATGGGGTTAGATTTGAATTTATGCATAAAATCTCTCTTTTTTTCCCCCAGTCGTCCTTAGCAAACTGGTTGGATTGGGGAGCCAAGCAAAGTAAAAGCAACCAAATTTGATGCTAAATATATGAAATTTAATATTTTTATAAATATTAAACATCAAATTTCCAAACTTTAGACAATGAAGAGGCATTACCTCCCCTCGATTCCACAAATGAGTACCCACACACTGGATGTTTATGTTTGTTTACTCAACTTAATAACACAATTAACATAGATGTGAGCTCCAAAAGAGAGATGCACATAGGGTCGGTTGCACAGATTAGTCTGTGTAGAAAACCTTTTGCAAATCAAAACTAGACCTTTCTAGTTATATTCAATACACCAGAGAAGCCAAGTTTGCAAAAAAATATTTTGTATAGACCCATTTGTGCAAATTCCCCATATATATATACTAGTTTTCTTGGGCACCGCACAAGGTGCGGTGCCAGGTGCAAGCATGTTGGTCAAGAACAAACGTGATAGGGAACTTGGAAATCAACACAAACATTTTCCATTAGTGAGCATCTACGGTTTTATCAGAGGATCAGCTGTACTTGATACAAATGGATACCATAGAATGATTAGTTTTCCACCGACCAATGCGAGAAGTGGTGTTCCTATAGCAAGTGACAACATATGTGTTGGTCAAAGTATTCCTGTAAGTTTCCCTCATTTGAACCAGAATCATATGGGCATGATCAAATTGGATCAAAGCAAATTCAAACTTGTAACTCCATTTACACCAAGTCAACAGAGGAAACCACAACATTTGGGGTTCCAGTTCCATCATAGATTTATTTAGTTCTTCGAACTTAAATTTATGTTATTTGATTATTATGGTGTGCGTGCATAGCGTTAATGGGTGGGATCTATTTTCTTTGGAGATAGGTCACATAATTATTTCAGGATATCAGATGTTATTCGAGTTTTAAGTAAAATAAAATTTATGCTTCTTAAATGAAATGTATAAACATTTGATGAATTACCTTATTTCCTTGCTTTATACAGTTTATGCTGTGAGGTTGATGCGTATTGAGTTCGGTGGCGCATTTGCTGACCTGTTGAATGAGCAAGTTAAGTGTTCAGGGGATAATGAGATGGGATATGTTGAAAGAACTCTTGGTTTCCGTACTCGTGATTCACATTCCCCAGAATAGCATGGGAGTGTATTCATTTTTTGAGAGGGAAAAAATTACCTCGGCAACGATAATTTGATCACATTCAATATTTTCAATGAGCGAGTCATTGGGATTTTTTCCATAGCCGTTACCGCTCATAAATCGAGGTGGTTGAGTTGCGGCTGCCAATGGCATATTCGCCGAAACTGCTTGTTTCAAGAAACAGGAAAAATACATGAATTCATCAGGATAAGTATAAACTTATATCAAAAATCAAATGCGTCAAACATTATAAGTAAATCACAAAAGTGTATTGATAAGAACTCACATTTTGTCTCGAGAAGGCAATGATATGGATAAATATTTTCCCTGTCCAGTAGAACATTATGATTCAATTTTGTACAGAATTTCCATAGAAGCCTGCAAAGCTCACTAATCTCCAATAATTTCACATAATTTAGCGTAAAGTATCAAGTTCCATATATCATGATCAATTCTTTTCCAACAAACATAGGAATAATTAACGAGGCACTGAATCCATAGCCTGAAAAAGTTCACTAGAAATGTTGCTCATACTAAAGGAGCAGACGGAGGCATGTATATAGGGTCGAAGCTAAATGTATTCCCAAAAGTAGATCATACACCATGCATGTGCAGAAACACAAAAAGCTAACAAGTAATTTAGTGTTTCCAAAAATATGCTGGATATTTCTCAGCTAGTAGATGTCATGGGATATCTAGTTGAATTGCTTGGGCCTAATGACCCTGCCTCTTTTGGATCTCTTTGGGCTTGATATTTTTCCAGCAGCATCTACAACATAGAACATGAGGAAATGTTAAGGGCTGGCCGGGAAAAGGCAGGTAAGATACGAATAGCACATATGTGATATGAGGTTTGGGGAAAAACCTTTAACAGGGTTCAAGGATTGTTTGAGTTTTTTTCCAGAATTGGGTTCTTCCTCGGAGCTGGTATCGTCAATCACAACATGTTTCAAAGACCTCTTTGATCGATTTCTGTTCGGGCTCCCAACTGCATGACGCCATGTTCTATTAGGCACATAAACATTTTGATTCCAGTAGAGAAAGGGAAAAAATTGGCTTGACAACCAAAACGATTATTCTATCAGTTTTTTTTTGTATATTTCCTTGGGAAGTACCTTTCTCAAGTTTCACGGGAACAGGTAAGACAGTTGCCGTGCGAGCTGTAGATTACAAAATATGAAAAAACCTCATACACATGAAAACAGTTAATTTTTTAATTTGGCTTGGTAAATAACTTTAATTAGAACAAGAAAGGAACTTCTAAACGATGTACCTTCAGTCAACTTATTTTCGTGATCAGTGGGTGGTTCAAGATGGCTGGAATGTTGCACGATGGACGTCCTTTTTTTGGGTAAGCGATGTTTTTTCCTTGTGTGAACGAGTTCTATAACATACAAACATTACGTAAGCATCATTTTTTTTTAGAGGTTTGAACATTTTTTCCCCCTTGTGGGAATAACCTAATTAAAGAATTTACATTTACAACCTGCAAGGAAAAGCTCATCGTCTTCAGGTTCTGTTCCCAGCAATACAGTGGGTTGTACTATGTTGTCTGCGAACAATGCGAAAACTAATGTTTGTATTGTGTTAGTTCATTTTTACGAGCGTTGCCAAAAAAAACTCACCAGATTTGTGCTCCACATCTACTTCACCAATTTTAGATTTCCCCTGGTTGACAAGGCGCCTTCTTACTGATGCATCAGCTATGAATAAACTCGAATTAGTTTTTTTCGTTGACAACATATTATAATTGTCGGTCCATATGGGATGATAATAAGGAAAATAAATGGCTAACCTATCTCACAAATGTCTATCGGCTTCTCCAAATCAGGTGTATGAGGATCCTCATCTGTTGGCATGAGCGAGTCTCCAAAATTAAGTTTTCTCTTAGTTGAGGTACCGGAAGCTGAAGAAATGATGTTTGTTATTTTTGGGTACAATATCATGCAAACATATTAAATCACTAATAAAGTTTGTGGGTTAAAATAACCTTCATGTTCATGGCTGGTATGCAAAGCAACAGACGAATGTCTGGCGGGGTTAGGTGTTAGCATGGGTTCACAACTGGAGAAGGTATCAGCAGGTTCCATAGCCAACAAGTTGTACATAATTATGTCATTTCCACTTTTCCCTCGGAAAAGGCTCGATCTTATTTTCATTAGCATGAAAAGATCATTCAACCTGTCGTCGACTAAATGAATGGGAGGCGTACCTTCCTATGAGATCAAGTGATATTGAATTGTTATACAATATGCAAATATATTGAAATGGGTAATAAGATGTGAAGTTTTAATAACGCTACCTTGGCAGTTCGGTCGTGGAATTCATGGGATGACATTCCAAGAATTAGTTCACCATCCTTTCCGAATACAGTCACCTCCAACGATCCAGTGTTATCAAAAACACTTAGACGGAACCTAAATCTATCAAAAAATGTTACCCACATTAATTTGGGCACACTCTGAGTTCGCTAAATGACATACAAGTATATACTTGACCACATTGATTACCTGGGTTTGGCGGTGCGATTTTCCTGACATGTGTTGCATTTGAATAAGGTATCATAACCAACATTTATGCCAAAGCGGCATACCTCACAACACATGTACATAAAGCTCTGTGTCTTATTCTCCAAGCATCCCTTGACCCTGATATTGTACCTACCAAGCTGCAAGGAAGAAATCACAAAAGGCTGATAGACTTGGAGTTATTTGCAAAAAAGATAAATAGTAAGAGAGGCGTGGGAAAGCAATATAACCTCAGAACTGTGAAGGATTTCGAAGATAGTGCTGACTGGTAACGCTTCCCCTGTTTTCAATTCTATCTTCTCCTCAAAAAAACCACCTCTCTCAACCATATCATCAATCAACATCCTCTCCTTTGCACGCCTGGGGGAAAGAATTAGGCAAGCACCATATAAAGCATATTGTAAGTATGTATAAATTCAAAAATGTATAGAGATAAAGTAGCACCATTCTTGTATATCCAGAAATGATTGCATGTCAACATGGTCCAACACAATTGAGGTTGATGTTGAGCTAAACCTATGAAAAGAGCACAACAATGATAGAAAGAAAAATAACGACAATCACAAGCTCGTAAGACATATAGCATATTGCTCTTACCATAGTAGCCCTTGACAATAAAATTGAGTAAAGCAATGACTGGACGCCTATGGATGGCATTGAGGGTGGCGTACATATTATCAGGGACAACATTGTCCCACAAAGTAACCACAAAGGGGGTCCTTCTGCAATGATTAATTAAAGAAATTTGAGCACGTATAAAATCATGTAGTATCGAGCTTTGTGCAAAATTAAACTAATTGACCTACAATTTATCGATGGCCGCGTACTCGTAAAGTACATGTTGTTGACCCCTTATGAGTATCTTTCTGGGAGGCCTTTTCTCAATGACCACACAGGTGGTGTCTGCAAGGGAAGAATGTGGATGATTTAAGGCTGGAAGTTTGGGGGGGAAATTAGGGGAAGTACAAAAAAAAATTAAGCACGTACTAATCAGTTTTTTAGATTCCAAGAATAACGCAAACTTGCTGTGGTCAATGAATTCTGGCCGAAAGGCTGATGAAGGGATGATGTCGTCAATAATAGGCATGATTGCTGTTTGTGAAGTAATGATCCATTGGAATTGACTGCTGACCAAGTCATTTTTGTAAAGATCTTTGACTTTCTTGACTTGGGCATTGGAGATCTGGTATGTCTTGTTCTCTTCAAGGTTATCTTTGTAAAGATCGACGTCATTTTTGAAAATGATGGCCTCGACGGTATCGCCCTTATTTGGAATGGTATAAAAGATGAAATATATAGTGGTTCCCATTAGTAAAAGCTAGTAGAATAGTCAACGAAATAATGTGAACTTCTTACATTTGTGTCTGCAAAGACCATCTTTTGATACTTGGTAGGAGAATCTAGTGCAGTCCTAACAGCGAGCTTGCTTACGACCCGAACCTTTGATGACCATTGTCTTGTTGTGTCAGTGATTGAACTAATAGGCATCAATTTTGCATCCATTTTGTAACTTCCTGGACCTTCCTAAACACACAACATGTTAAGTAATTAAATGGATAGAGTTCATTAGAATGGATGAGTTATATAATATTGATAAGATGAGATGACATATAAGAAACAATATTTGCACATGAAATATGAAAAAAACAAATAATGGCCTCAAGATAGGGAAAGCGATTGGTTGAAAAGGTATTTAAGATGTCATTCTATATAGATGAAACAATTATGTAGTGTAAAGGGCAAAACACAAAACTACATACCGGAAATTGATAACCACGCAAACAGTTGATTAGAACCCCTCACTTTGAAGCTTTGAGAATTTCCTTATAAACGACGTTCCTAGTTTGGAAGTGAGTAGGGGAAAAAGCAGTCGGTGGTTTGACCAGTACTTTTACACAGCTGGCCTTTCTGACCCTAGACAGAGCAACATATAGTTGGCCGTGCGAAAAAACTGGTTGTGGTAGGTAAATGCCAACTTTCTCGAGCGTCTGGCCTTGTGCTTTGTTAATGCTCATGGCGAAACAAAGGTGTATAGGAAATTGGTGTCTTCTAAAGGGTATGGGACATTTAATGTTGTCGGATGGTTCCAGTGGGATCCTCGGTATGAAGACATATTTCCCAGTTTGTTCCCCAGCTGCAATCACGGCACCAATGATATTTTTACCCAGTTCACGACAGATGAGGCGAGTACCGTTGCATAGGCCTTCAGATGGATTTATATTTCGTAAGAGCATTATAGGGCAATTTTTTTTTAGACGAAGAACATGAGGTGGTAGTCCTGGTATAGAGACTCCGTTCAAGAAATCTTGATACTGACATTGCTGATGTACGTTTTTCGTCACATCGTTGCTCACATATTCAACAAGAGTGCCAGGGAATTTATCAATCATAGCATTATTAATGTTATCCATGCATTCATTTTTTGGCGTCAGAATTGCTCTATCGATAACCGAGAAAGGTTCTGTGTAAATGTCATGGAAAGAAGGGAATATTTGTTCGATGAGATGATCCAAAGGTTCATCACAATCAACATAAGGTACACACGTATTCATTGGGAGCGTTATTTCGTCATTGGAATTTGTTGGTTCAGTCCCATCACCAATGCGAAGTAACAAGTCTGTGAAAAAAGGATCTTCCCGTGCGCGCATGTTTTCCATCAGGTGGTATTTGTGAATAGAAGGCCACAACCGTGAATTGACAAGACAAGAATCGACCGCATCGTCCCGTGAACCCCCGACAACGATAGGGATGGTTTGCCTGAAATCACCACCAAGAACAACTGTCTTACCTCCGAACAAGATTGGTTTTTCTGTGAGGTCACGCAAGAACAAGTCTAATGCTTCGATACACCTCCGATTGGCCATTGAAGCCTCATCCCAAATTATTAATTTTGACGATTGAATAAGTTGAGCATGCACGCTTTGTTTCTTTATTGCACAAGACATCGCCTGATCAACAATGGTCGGAAGTTTAAATCGTGAATGAGCGGTTCTACCGCCGGGGAGTAAAGATGCGGCTACGCCTGAAGATGCGACTGCAAGGGCGACGCCACGTGAGGTTCGGACAACAGCCAAAAGAGTCCTGTACAGGAAAGTTTTCCCAGTTCCGCCCGGACCGTCAATAAAAAAAGCGCCCCCATCCGGATGGTCGACACACGCAAGGATTTGATTAAATGCTTCCCGCTGCCTAGAATTTAACCTTGACACAGAATTCAAATCCTCCTCGGACACAGAAATGTTAAGTTCATCAGCGTAATCTTTGCTCCGCATTTCGTCCTCGCTAACCCAAGTTTTGAATGGCACCAGGTTGAAATCATCAATACTCTTACCCATCGATTGGAGGAAAACATCTATCGAACGAAGGGAACGGTCAAATGCAACATCTTCAGGTAGGCCATTTTTCCCCAAGAAATCCTCGGACAGATGGGATCGAAACTCCATCCACAAAGAGACAGGGTCAGAAGGAAGGTTGTACACGAGGATTGTGGCAAACAACCTACGCAAAGTGTATGGGACCTGATAAGTTGAAGCCTCTTCTATGGACGAACGAATATCATTGTCCGCAATTAACAGGCCATGGTGTAAAGCAGATTCGCGAAAGCTATCATAAAGAACACCATTATGGGTCTTGAGGTGCTCGAAGGAGGTGGGCGATCTTAAATGATTTAGTAACAACCTCAAATAATATCTTTCAATTTCCACAGGGCTGACGGTGACAAGACGACCAAGGGCAGTCCCGCGTTTGCGGGGGGTCCATTTTTTATGTGTCGCTTTCCAAACAAAGTGCTTGGGGAATTCACGGTAAAGAAGGTCCAAAGCTCGTACACCCGGATCATTAGCATTTATGAAGAAGAACTGTGTCAATTGAGTCTTCGTATTATTAGGGTTAGATAAGATGCTCTCCAAGGACCGGGCAGCATGGAAAAAAAGGTAATGGGAATTCGGCAAATGGACATGCAGTTGAATAACATTAGGATGCATTTCGTATAGTATGTAACCATAAATGCGCCACATTGATTCCGGCGCGCAAAGCCAACGTGCAGATTGGAAGTCGCGTATCTCATCCATGTCTTGTAGTGCGGGCGTGTCAACGACATTGAATGCAACTTTATCATTTCCCTTGCATACATATTTGTACAAATACTTGATGACCTTAACATCTGCACATATCTCAACATTAATGTGACAATCGAATTTTGCCAATAAATAAGAGTTGTATGGAATGACCCAGCGATTATCCAAGGATTTCCTTCTTGCAACAACATATCTACCGTTATTGCTGCGCCTATATGCTGGATAAGAATTATTGCGATGTGTAGTGGACTCAATAAATGCTTTTGGATAATGATTTTTACAAGAACCAGCTCTCATGCAAACATTTGTTGGGTTCATATCTCCGCAAGGCCCGTGCATCATGTGCTTGGAGACACAGCAATGAAGATGAGGATACGCAACAGGATCAGGGATTTCGGCCGAGACAAAGCGATCATACGCTTCAACGGAAGTAATCTTGAATCTGTTTTTCATAATCACAAGCCAATGCACGTGCGGGAGCCCTCTTTTTTGGAACTCAATAACATATAGGTAGGCTGCCACCTTCCCAAAAATCTCTTTAGAAACAATTTCATCCTTCAATTCTTCATTTTTTGCCCGAAAGACACGGGCAAGTAAATCAGCTCGATTATGTGCCTTCTCGCCTGGTAGGAGCTCGTCCTGGATCTCTGACCAATTTGGGTTGCATGTCATGGTGATGAAAAAATCAGGCCGACCGAATGTGCTAACCAAGGCAAGCGCGTTCATGTAACGCCTACGAAGGTCCCTCGGGCCACCAAGAAAGGAAGCAGGCAATACAGTGCGCTGGCCGATGGATTTACCATATGTAACGCCATCACATGCCATGCTGTCAACTATACCTTGAAATGACTCCATCCGAATATCATTCTGCATTTGGGACTTGCGCAAGTAATCCAAACGTTGTGTCTCTATCTTTACATACATGTCGATTTGGTATTGTTGAATAAGGCGGCCAGCATGAAATATGTTGGTCAAGTCATCGCGGCGCAATTGAAATCTGTAACAGTAGAATTCTCGTGCAGCAACATTCTTTTGGTTATCCCGATTGCGTTCTAGATCTGAAAGAAAGAGCAGATGGAACATGTAAAATGTAATAGTGAATTCGGTATGAGGAAAAGTTAAGAAAACGATGAGTACAAAAGTTAAAGGGACGTACTCTCATGTTCAGCACTCAACAGCGATTCACAAAAATTATGCTGGCAAGGCAAGATTGGATCCGTCTCTTCTTCGAGCATGAGGGGATGAATCTCTGAATCATCACCAGTGGACCATGTTTTGCGGATCCCCGTATGCCATCCAGGCTCGCCAAATGGGAATAAGAGCGGATATTGCAAGGGGTCATAACAACCATAATAGTAGTGAACGGGTTGCGTGCTGTTTGATTTGGTGTAGACACGAACGTCGTGAGGACGATCTGAAGGAAGGTCGGTTAGTTCATTCCAGATGGCCGCAACATGATCTACCACAGGCAAATTGTACACCCTATGATCTAAAGAAGGATCAGCACGCAGAACGATTTTGTATGAGCCAAGGTCGGGCAAATCTCGCAAGCTCCTAAAGAAATTTGCATATGGATTGAGCCTCATCAAGTCCATTATGAATGATATGATCTTTGCATCCAGATCTCCCGATTGGGCCAATCTATTATCAGCCTCATTTTCTATCCCATAGAAATACAGCTGGAGTTGACGACCACATCTCTCTGCAGGCACCAAATCCCTAATGAAATGGTAAATACCGCCTTGTACCTTGAATGTGTAAATGCCCTTATCTGCGCTGCATAACGCATGATCATAATATATCCCAAGTGAAGTAAATGCCGATGAGTTGTTATATGTGCGACAACGTTGGCGGAAATGTTCAGCGAGGTGAGAGGTATCAGCGATATAGAGTTGCCACAAACGCGAAGGCATCTTCGTGCATCCAAGGTCTATCTTTCCATTTCCGCAGCAGAAACCCGGTGGCTCCCTGTATATCCGGCGTGCACCACAATATTCACAGTCGGAAGCTGAGGGTAGCCGCCATACTTCTGTTGGGATTTGATCGGTCCTGTGTACAAACTTACGAGACTTTCTTTGCCTAATGGATGCTTGTCAAGTACCAGTGTTTGTTCGAGAGGATGAAACTCTTTGGCCAAGACCGAATGGAGCATGTGCTACTGAAGAGGATGCTGAAATAACAAAGAGAAGGTAGATAGATGAGAAATCCCTGAGCAAAACGTCGAGGCTAAGTAAGGCAGTTTTTAAATTTGAAAACACAAGGCAATGGTATCCAAATCCCGGGTCCGACTGGATGTGTAATCTTGTAAAAGGGCCAAACCCTCCCCATGCAATACGAACGGGTGAACCCCACGCATGGAAGGTAAGGCAAGGGAAGGCGTAAGTCTAGGGAATGAAGGTGTATACACCTACCTCAGGGAGGGATGCGCCTTGACCTGTAGGTAATATCGTTGAACGGAGTCATGGGCGGATCGGCAATGACAGGAGGTGCCACGGCTTGGAAAGAAGATGACATGCCTGTAACAAAGGATCAAGGCAATATGGTGTATGAGAAAGGAACCGTGGAAACGTGAAAGCAGATAGAGAAAATGAGAAGTTGTAACTGGGTAGCGATTTTTTGGACCGCCCTAAGGAAACACGCGATTCTTGATGCCCACGCATTATAGTAAGCGTTGATCGGGATGAAGGAGCGCTGGAGCCAGAGTACCAGGCCCCCGACACGATGTGCCTAAAGATCAAAAGCTAATAATGATGAGCAGCATAAGGTAGGAAAACCACGAACGAAACAATTCCTAATGATAATGATACTCAATTCCAATCTGTTCTTTTATGACAGAAAATGAATTGTAAGAAAAAAACACCCCCTTTTTTTTCAAAAACTCAAACAGCATTTACCGGGAAAAATTGTTCCCCCTAAAACGGCATTTTTATATATATATATACACACAAGACGTATATAAGGCAAGATGTCGAGTGCATTGGATCAAATGCATGACAAGACTACATTTTGTAGCCTAAGACCTGAGATTAGTGCACATCAACATTAATGTATTATCAATGCTCAAATAAATTAGGAGGTCTTCTTGCAAGAAAAAGCAATCTAACATTTCTTTAAAAGCTGAAACACCATTCAGGATAAACAAAATATAATAAGTGGCACAAGTTTTTTTTTTCGCTTGGTTAATTTTTGTTTTTTAAATAACCATTACTCAATGATATGTGTAATAACTGTTTATGTGTATTGGCGTATCGTAGGGACTCGATCCATACAAGAATTCCTCAACAATTGTTTTGAAACTAAAATATTAATAGTGCTCCCAATGAAGCATGTTGAAAAAAAAATGAATGTTGAAACAGAACGATACGTTAAACTTTGTCCGACCTAATTGAACCAAACTCAAAGTAGACACAAGATCGTGTAATGATCGTAAATCCCTCACTCAAATATCATAAATATTTTCAGAACAATTAATGGGTAACAATCATCGAACATGTCAAAAAATACATATATACTCACTAAACTAAGGAGGCTGTTTTGCTTAAAAATGTATGACCAAAGTAGACACAAGATCGTGTAATGATCGTAAATCCCTCACTCAAATATCATAAATATGTTCAGAACAATTAATGGGTAACAATCATCGAACATGTCAAAAAATACATATATACTCACTAAACTAAGGAGGCTGTTTTGCTTAAAAATGTATGACCCTGTTTTTTTTGCTCCATCGGTTGAGCACCAGAAATACAGGAAATAAAGGGCAGCAATATTCCAAGAATCTTAAAACGAAGGCAACACTTTGGAGGTAACTGAACGAACCATATAGGCCCAAGGAAATGATTTACATTATGTAGGGTATCGCCACACACAAGATTGGAATCACTCAAGCAATATGTTAACATTTACAGCCATGTTATAAAAGGGATTGGGTGTATATTTTCTCACTACATATTTTTAACATAAAACACATATCATCTATTCATTTAAACTTTAAAAGATATATTTTCGCAGGGAAAAAAGCAGTTTCGACCAAAAACTTGAAAATGTTTTATAAAATTAAGGATTAAAAGCCACTCCAACACTCATTAAATGCATACACATTTCAAAAGGCATGAGCACAAACGCTTTTCCTTCGGTAATTGAGAGTAATAACCAACCAAAAGTTAGCATACTTTCATTTTTTAAAATATAAAAATGCAATGAATATGAGTATCTGAAGTATGCAGAATTGAATGCAGTCAAAGAAGAAGAAGGCATAGTAAATATCCACCCTATCCCTTTAAGCAAAGCAGGGGATCAGCGTAGCACACAAGGGAGAGCAGGCACCAATTGTAATTTAGTGAGTAACTTACATTTTTAAGCAAAACATCTTTATGCCCTTTATTTTTCTCGATGACATTAACCATGGCCGACAAAAACATAGGGGGGAAAATTTTTTTAAAATAGGAACACCAAGAAATTATCACTGTTAAGATAACACCACAGCATAATAATCTTAACAACAGAAAAATAAGTAACACGCAGATATGATATCATCAAGCAACCAACCATAAGACCAAATGATCGATTATTTCTCACTAAAGATTTTCATTGGTGGTTGGGGCATCTTTCTGCACCTTCGCATGTGCTTTGTGTTTATTTCTATAGTGTATGTTGTATGTTGGCTTCCAAGAGACTATTTTAGATATACTATTTGTGTAAGAAGCATATTATGACTTTGTTGGCTGTTGATGTGGGAATTTGGTTTTCCAGCCCTTCTTTTATTTTATATATCCAATGTTTCAAGTATAAGGTTAAGCCTAAATTTTCACCCTATGTTCTTCTTGCAGAACTTCAGATCGTGGAGTTTGGACGCCTAATGTTGGCGGCTGCTGCCCCTTTCTATATCTTCGCATGTGCTTTGTGTTCATTGCTATAGTATATGTTGTATGTTAACTCCCTATTGTTTATATAAAATCCTAAATCAACAAAGGGCTCGCTAACTTGGTCATGGCTTGCAGTATTTTTTTGTTTTGTCTCTTGTTCATTCCCCCCACAATGTTTTTTTACTGATTGAGGACTCATGATCATGAAGGAATTTTATCAAAAATCTACAAATCAACCAAGATTTTTGGGATGACTGCTTCTCCAATGATTGGGAAAGGTAGATGTAACTTGTATCGGTGAGCATATATTATATTTTAGCACACTCTCTGATGGATATAAAATCGAGATAGACCAGATTTTACGATAACACTTTTGACACCATTTTGTTGCTTAATTTGGTGATGAAAGGGACATCCATTCGGTAAGACTCTGGAAGCCTCAGAGTCATATCACTCTATAGTCCATCACTTATCCCCCACTTTTGACCTAATTTATGGAAGCCTCAGAGAATAGGATGTGACTAAAAGTTGGAGTATTCTATCTATTGAGGGATATACACTGAGAGATTTCATCTATCAACCAAAAAAACTAACCAACCCAAATCGAGAACAAAACAACAAACCTGAAAGAGTAGACGGAGAAAAGGAAAGCTGCGATCTTCGTCGATCCGAAGCTAAAACAGAAAACCCAAAAACTCAATAAATATCACAACGTTGAAAATCGTTAAAAAAACAGGCAAAATTGCATAAGCGAACCTGAAACACAACACGGATGGAAGAAGGCGAGACCTACTCGGTGGGATGCAGAAGAACGGAAATATCATGAGCGGTAGTTTTATGAACGCAAGATTTATACAAAGTGCAAAAACGTGAAGCAACCTACCTGGTCATGTCGAAGGCGGCGAGATGCGCAGCACAGCAGCCACCACAGAGAAGCATTTAATGACAGCAGACAATTGCAGGTGGACGAACGGACAAAGAACCGCGGCTGGCAATGACCGGCGGACAAAGGCCGCGCATGCGAAGACAGGTGAAATCCATCGGGCAAGAAGCGAGCCCTAGCGGCCATGGAAAGATAATAAATATTAATGGACCCAAACATTAATAAAGCCCAACATTAAGCCCAACTTTGTACTAATAAATCCATATCCATAAACCAAGGTCCACTTAAGAATTGACCAGCCATGGTCCACTTAAGAATTACTGTTCATATGAACAGTAATTTTCGGGGAATATAGGCACAGAACACTGTTTACTTGCCTAATCTCATATTATATTGTTCTAATTATACAGTCATTATTAAATAATATAGATATGGTCGTAATGATCAACTCACAGAATACAAGCTCATCCTCGGCAAAGGCAACCAATTCTCAACCGACGCATTCATCATAATGAAGCTCTAACGAAAACATGATGCCCGCAAATATACGTGATAAACGAAATAATATTTGATTTGAATAATTGAGTGCGATCATAATCCAATTTAAAAATATTCCTTTGTGATATAATTGTCTTCCTTGACTAAAAAACATGAAAAAAGGAATTGTTTTGGATTAAAATGTTAGAATTAAATGTATAAGATTTGAAATTTATTGTGTAAGTACGAGTATACCAACGTCTGCAAAATGGAACCAGTCGAAGAAACATTAGAACTGCTTTATACAAAAAAAATTAATCTACCAAAATTCCATTTAAGAAATTGTGTAACATTAATTCTGCTGGTTAATTGGTGGGTTATCGGCTTAGCTTCTCTGTTGGGGCATCATTTGGTCTTGCATCATTTGGTCTTGACTATTGGGCTCGTTGGTTCGTGCGCCATCCAGTTGTAGTCTTCGATCAATGGATCTTTACTTGTGATTTGAATAAGAGAGCTTGAGCGTTTATTGTACTTTATCAGTTTACATCTCTCGATTTTAGGACTTCGTTCCTACTGGTTAAAGAAGGCAGTTCCCTCTTTAGGACTCATTATGGATCACATGGTTTGAAGGGACCAGACGTCGCTCTTGTAGTCTTGGCATCCTTCTTGTCATGTTCTAGCGGTTCTGTTTTGTTGGCCTCACTTTTATACTGTTTGTATGTTGTTACTTGAACCTTGTGATGAAGGTATTTGCGTTCAATGTACATTTTACATCATTTCAATGTTTACCTGCCAATGTAAATAACTACAATATAAAGTTCTCTAAACACCCAGGTCGAAAATAAACATGCTAACGATGCCACCAATAAGAGGTTACTTTTATTCAGAACAGTTATTTCTTACTTTTATTCAGAACAGTTATTTCTTAAGTGCTAGTACGCAGAAATAGCAACACATTGTTTTAGAAATGGGGAAAAAAAGGAAAAAAAGGAAAAAAACCTCTACTTATTTTATCTTTTAAGCTGATTCTGTACATTTTAGGAGAAGTTACCACCATGGAAGATTCTTGGTTTTATACATCATTTGACTCAGAGAGAACTACAGATCTTGCTTAGGCTTGCGGCTCAATTCAGAATACTGACCACCCATTAGTTGCAGAATCTCTTCCCACGATCCGTCAGACGAGGACTTCTGTGAACCACCAAATATCATATTTGCACTGCAAGCAGCAACATACCAGTAATCTGATTCAATTTCCTCTCTTAATTGGTCCAGCTGCCACCCTGCATATCCCACAAAGAACCTGAAATCTTGAGACCTAAGAGTGCCTTTCTTTACCAATCCTGAGGCTTCATCAAGAGTATTTCGAGAACCAAAATACACTCCATTAATGACCTCCTCGAAACCGGGACGTCCTGTAGTTTCCCCAGCTCTTATCAAAAACATACTCGCATCAAGGGGTCCACCAAAATGCAAAGAACAATCTGAGAATGTAGTAGCTAACTCAACATTAGTGGGACTCATGTGTTTCATTTTTTTGTGAAGTGGACGATTTATAACAACCCCGAATGGACCCTCTTGTGGATTCCTTGTTCCGGATCTGAGCAGAAGAACTACAGTTCTCTCAAAGGTGCGAACTCCGTCAAGCTTTTCTGTGGCAACTAGGAGACAACCATTCTCAGGTGCTGAAATGGGGTGTGCCCATTTGAGGGGAAGGGGTACAGATCCAGGAGCTGTCTTCTCTTGGTTGTGAGCGAAATCCGCATTTTCTGCCTGCTACAATATCACATTACAAATTTTACTGTCAGATGATGATTTCTAATGGTAAAATTTAGCAATTTGAGCCTAACTGCTTTTCAAGCTATCAAATTCAATCACGTCAGAGAGGCAACTCCACATTCAAGACTTATAGATTGAAACATCCAAGAAATCATGGTAAACCAAACCTTTGAGAAAGAACAATACTACCTGCTCTTGAATGTAGAGCAACGCTCTGAATTCTCTCCAATCCAAGGGTTTACCATGAGATTTCTGGGAGCCAGTATCACTAGATTTGTTATTTCCAGAAGGAGGATTTTTTTCATCGGGTCCATCTCCTCCAGCTTTAGACCGATCACTGCTCCCTATAGATGCAAAACATCCACATTAAATAGCACTTGTAATAGTATTCTCATAGTAGTGATACATATAAAAAAATAAATCAGTAAAAAACTTCAAATTTCCCGAGAGAGAAAAAAAGACTAGAACCGTAACAAATATCTCGAACAAATGACTGGGAAATTTCATGCATACCTAATTTCATTTAACATATCAACTTAAAGAGAAGCTTTCATAAGCTAATGCAAGTGACTCCGTGCATAAAGTACGACCAAACAACTTAACTACCAACTACAGCCATTGATTGTGAACTTACAAATTAGAAGCAACATTATCAAAATCTTTACATAGCTCACAATTAGTCAACCTAACATTCAGTAATAATCCAAATGAGAGTCTACCATGGTTAAGAGATCAAAGCAAAAAGGATTTCTACTTCATGCACAACTTAAGAAATGTTGAAGAGCATTCTGTGGTATCCGCAGCCTAAGAATCACAGCATGCATCAAGATCTCACGCCAACTCTTCTCTAAGACTTTGAAATCATTTTCTCCATTTCCAACACGTGTCACGCATGACATCCTCTTTTGCAAATATGAATCTCAAATAAACTCTACAAGACAATCGAATTTGCAGTGGCCATAGATCAATAGCATCGGAGTTAGTTCCCAGCATTCACAAGTTCATTTGCATTCACAAGTTCATTTGCAGTATCTTTCTCAAAACTTAATAAGCGGTAATTCTACCTCACAAATCAACATGATCAAATCATCATAGATAGAACCTTCAGCATATCTCACAAGTCAACTCAAACAAACCCAACGAGATAAAAATTGAGGGGAAAAGCCAATAAAAATTGAAAATCGAAACTTTTACCAGAATCAGAAGACGAAGAATTGGAATTTCCTGAATTCTTCTTCCCCGTGGCTCTAACTAAGATCGATCTGTACTTACAATAACCAGAAAAACATTCCTTTCTCGAAACCCTAAAATCCAAAGCCAACGAAGTGTTTCTGGAATTCCAGATAGTGGGTTTCTCAAGAAAAGAATTTTTCAGGAGAAAGACATTGCTCCGAGCTTGCACACACCATAGATCCATGATTGCTAAGTAAAAAGGTAAAGAAAAAAAACTAGGCTTCCTCAGCGAGCTCTGTGTTAAGGAAGAAACAGCGAAAGGGAACAGCAATTGGAAAAAGGAAAGAAGAATATGCTGAATAGTTTAGCCGAATAATTAATATACCGATATATAAGAGAGTGAAGGTGGGTGATTCGCACAATGTGTATCACTCCAGTGTAGATGATGGGAGTAGTGCAATGCAAGGTTGAGATATTCTTTGTTTGTTTCAGTGGGGACCAATTTCACGACAAAATTTGATGCAACTGCTCTCCATAATTGATATCGTCCTCCATCTAACGGTGTTCATCGGTTCAGTTAACCGACCGAACCGGGCCGAACCGAAAAAGCTCGGTTCAAACCGAACCGAAAAATTTCGGTTCGGTTTTTAAAAAAAAATTCAATTTTTGGTTCGGTTTTCAGTTACAAGGTCCGGTTAACCGAACCAAAAACCGAAATTTTAAAAAATATATATATATATTTTTTGAACTTTTTTTTAATGATTTAAATATTTTTTTAATGGTTTCGCTCCTGATTGTATTAATAAGAACTCCTAAATTAACAACATGTTTCAAGTATAATATAATTTATTTTGTTGTCTCATTTAAACTCGCTTTTTTGTATTAAATAGCTTCAAAATAATATTAGAAGTTTAAAATTAAAAGGTCAAATGTTCAGAATTCATTTGAATCCAATGAATGATGTATTAGTGTTTATATTTACGTTGATTTTTTATCAATTAATCATACAATTTCCAAAAAAAAATTAAAAAATAAAAAAAATGAAAAATGAAAAAAAAAAAAAGAAGAAGAAAAAACTATGGTTCGAACCGAACAATTTCGGTTCGATTTTCGGTTTTGAAATTTCAAAACCAAAATTCGGTTTGTTTCAAACCGAACCGAATGAACACCCCTACCTCCATCTACGTATTTTAAATTTGTTAAAGTACGGTGGTGGACTACATATAGACATTCCCTAGTTTTCATAATGTTTGAACAATTATATATATCTCTCATTCAGTAGGTATTTTTATATCAAATCATATTATATTTGTGATAAAATATAATTTTAGGATGTAACACAAAAAAATTGATGGAGCGTATGCACCCATTGGCATCACATGCCATTTGAGAATTTGATAATTTTATACCATCATTATCCAAAAATTGTATATCATCAATTAAGAATGAGATATTGGACCCAACTCAGTTGGTAAAGAATCCACCTTTATTTTGGAGAGACTTGAGTTCGAGTCCCGTAGTGTATAGAAAAATATTTAGTACAACCCCCTTTAAAAAAAGAAAAGAAAAAAAAAATAAGATACTCTACACCATTAGTTAAATACCGAATAACTCTAAATACATCGTTTTTAAAGTTTATAAACAAACACAACGACACTATTATAATCGTATATAATATATGTGAGCTATTAGCACTTTGATTAAATCAACATTCGAGCGGTAATATTATTTAAATGTAGTTTGTTTTTATTCAACTCGATGATTTTTTTTGTCATATACTAATTATTTAATTTTACAAAAGACTAGATTTTATCATATACTAATTATTTTAAAAACTTGTTAATAAACAATTTTATGCTAAGTTTTAGTTTATTTTAAACCTAAAATTGCCTAAGTGATTGTGATCGGGGTGTTCGAGCTTATTCGGAATTTTATTAGTTTATTCATGAAATTAGAATATTTGGTCCATGTTTAAACCTAAAATTGCCTAAGTGATTGTGCTCGGGATGTTTGGTCCATGAAAATAAAATGTGTTGGGGATCGGGATGTTCGAGCAATAAAATTTGTATGAACATGTCTTCATTACAATTAAAGAAGATATTACATGAGCAAAAAATCAAGGAAGAATACAACCTACATTATGGTTCGAACAGCTCAGGAGGGAGGCTTTCCAGAGTAGGTCCCAGGTCGAGGAAGTATTTCGAAGTTCCCTCAGGTGGATGTTACTTCATCTCAAATTGACGAGCACAAGCTTCAAACTCATGCTCGAAAAACTTGGAGGCACGGCCAAACAAAATATTGCCGTACTCCTTGGACTTCAGGAAGTCAGCCTTTCTCTTCAGCCATATTTCCTCTACCCGAGCCTCAAAAGTTGCCTTCTCTTGAGTAAATTGCTCGCATAGGGTCTTGTTAACCTCTTCGAGATCAGCTGACCTCCTTCGCTCGTCTTTGAGAGCCTTTTGAGCAGCATCCCGAGCATTCTTAACAAATGTGTGCTGCTCCTCGAGTAGGGTCATATTCTTCTGAAGTCCTCACACATGTTTTGGAGTTACTCCCGACGTCAAACAGTAACCTCTGACCTAGCAGATTGGAATCGGTTCAGGAGCTCGCCCACCATCATGTAGGCCTGCACAAAAATGTAAAGGGTAAGCCACAAGAACAAAGGTACTTCAAATTTTTGTGATAAAGTAAATTTACCTTCACAAGGAAGTGGAGAAGTCATTCACCAAATTGCTGAAAGTCAGTCCCCCGAGGTGCTTTCGATCGAGACTGTTGCGAGAGAAGTACACGATGGAATGAGAGATTTTGGGATCGGGTTTTTTGATAAAGGGGACATTATGAGCGTAGTCCCACTAAGGTACATGCTTCCTCGAGGCGGGCCGAAGCTCAGGGTGCAGAAGGTGTGGCTCTTTTGGCGGGGAGAGTTTTCGAGGAGGAACCCTGGCCCTCGGATGCCACTCTTTTTCATTGCCGAGGAACCAAAGGCTCTCCTTCTGGCTGTTCAGTAATGTCAATGATAGGAGAAACAAGGGGCACCACCAACTTATGCTTAGTAGGGGGTGCCAGAGCAACAGATCACGACGCTTGTCTAGAAGCTTCTTCCTTCTGGACCCTCGCGATCATCCTTGATTTCATCATTTTCTCCGCTGCATGAAATGGACAAAGAAGTTAGTCTGGGCAGAATGATACAAAATTACCGGAAGAGGAAAATGCTCAGTCGGTCCCCGCGGGGCATGTATAATGATGCATCATTCGGCCTCAACTAGAACAAGTACATTAGCACATTGTCAATAAGCTCCGACAGACTATAACACCGGTTGCGAACTTTCCGATGAACATATATGTACAGTTCTTTCTCAATGTGACCCTTGTTTGATTTGGCCCTAGGGAGGCTTTCTCTCCACACCATTGGACAATCCCAAGGCTAGGATGGGGCGAGCAAAATGTAAAATTTCTTCCAATCTTTTATTGAAGAATGGTGGTTCTTAAGGAAACCAACCCCAGTTCGTGAAGAAAAATAAAAAAGGTCGATCCCTTTCTTATTCAACTGAAATAAGCAATGAAAGAGCTCGAGAGTGGGGTAAATCCTAGAAAAGAATGGACAACGAAGAAACCAGCCAATAATTAACTGTTGGGGAACAGTTGACTAAGGGAAACAATAAAATAATTAGCAACATCGATGAAGAAGGGAGGAACATGAAGACAAAAACCCCCTCGAAACTGGTCTAAGTAAAAAGGAAAATAGCCATCAGGAGGCAAGTGAGGGCGTGACCCTGATGAGGGAAAAATGATAGAAATGTCATCAGGAATCTCTCATTTAGCTCGGATTCAGGAGATATGTTGGATGATACGAATCCTTGATCCAAAAATAATGAACCAAGGGACTTTGGCTGCTGCTACCAAGGCATGCTCGTTGTCATCCTGCTCATTCTCCCTCCGAAGGGCTGAAGAGCTAGAAGAATTTTATGTTTAATCGCTATCCGAGGAGGAAGAGGGTAAATGAGGAAGAATTGAAGCTCATTTTCCTATATATGTGCCATACTCATATATTTCTAGCATTGAAGACTCATCGGTGTTATCAGGAGAGGAAGACATACTTAATTTTTAAATAATTAATTTGAAAATTGAGAGATTAACTGACAACAATAACCGGTAATAAGAACAATTATATTGTGTTTGGATTGAATGATTTAATTTGGAGGAAGTGATTTTATTTGGAGAGAAATTTGAATAATATATTTGAAATGACATACATCTTAGGTATATTTCAAATCCACCGTAATTACAATTATATCTACATAAATTAAGAAAGTGGTGGATTTGAAATCACCAAACATGTATTCATCCAAACAATCAAATGTATTTGAAATCCATGACTTCAAATCCGTAAATCCAAATGGACCCTTATAATATTTGGTATGTTTTTTTTTCCAAGGAAAGTCGGACAAGAAAATTTTTGGGTTTCTAAAAAAGTTATTTTTTTAAAATACTTATGTCCAATAAAGTGTTTAATTTTGGAAAGGTATATTTTTAATTAAAATAGTTTTCTCACCGAGTGCATTCGTAGAGTAAATGAGTAATACTTTTAATTTAATTATTGGACTTCGAATTTTACTTCATAATTATCTTAATTAATTTTTTTTATTGGGCTGAGTTTCTAATTATATATATTTCTCTTAACCCAAAAAACTGTAATTAGCAACAAATCACACACATTATAGGGGTGAGTTGCTCCGTATGCCGTCCATTCCATTTGAACCAAATAAAAGTTTCAAAATTTTCCAAAATTACGGCACAAATCACAGTTCACAAGCATTATCGCTCTGAATCTGATAATATATCACCGCCTTCTTCCCAACTCTTTCTATGTTTTTCTTCATAATTTCAAAATTTAAGCTCTGAAATTTCAAATCTTCGTGAAACCCTATTTTCCATTTAAATCTGCTCATACACGCACATATAAAACTGCATTCACGCGTTTTATTGACTCGATCTCCTCCATTTCTATTGGATCTGCGGTTGTTGCCGCTTCGATCCACTGGGTTAAGCGATAAATCCATTTATTTATCCAAGTTGTTGATTTTGGGGAGGATATTCGTTGAAGTCGATGGAGGCGATCAATGAATTGTTTAAGCTCGCCGATTCCATGCGGCAGGCTTCCGCGCTGCTTGCCGACGAAGATGTGGACGAGACGACGTCGTCGTCTGCTTCCTCCAAACGACCCTCGACTTTCCTTAATGTTGTTGCACTGGGAAACACTGTGAGTATATCATTAATAGAAGCGCAGTAATATTGTCTTGTTTTTTTTTTGTGAGTATGGAATTGGAGGAGTTTTATTTGATCACCGGAGCTTGCTTTTTTTTGATCCGAAATTAAAATCCCGTGATTTGGAATCTGAATTAGAATTTCGCTTGATATAATATCCGATTACTTTTTTTTTTCCAGTTGTGCCTTGGTAGTCTTTTATCATATTTAGTATCATCGATCTTATTGAATTTGGGATACCGAGGCGTATCATGAACTTTTGTTTTTGATTGGTCATTCCTTTTTGGGTTGAAGTTTTGGTTGAAATGCTTTTTGGGTTGAAGGTTTGGTTGAAATGATGTGAGTTGATCTTTGACCAGAAGGTTCGGTTTTGCAAAAAATGCAGTATGAACTGTACCATGTAGCTCAAGGTTATAGCTGTGTCAGTACGTTAATGAAAACCTGACCTTGAAAAAGCTGGAGATCAATGCGCTTTAATTTCCATTTTACGTGTTGAGGATAGTCATAAGAGTGCAAAGCTGTATGCAGACTCCTTATGATTTACCTGCTTAGTTTTCCAATTTCCAACAAGATTTTTGTTTTTTCCTATGGTTGATGCGTGCTCACATCAATTATAAACATCATGTTTCTTTAATGGGTTGTTGTTATATGGTGAAAATGATTTGAACTGCACACAAGAAGCTCATACATTATAGTGGGGCTGCAGGTCTTAAATTATAGCCATTTGATATCTGAAATTGATTGACGGATCCCTCAATTTGTGGTATTTTATAATGATCTTAGATTAATCTTACTGGTCCTTTGTTTTCAATATTCCTGTAGTCCCGTGTGCATCCTTTGTTGGCAATGAATATTGGCTATTGATGCATTACCTTAGTTATTTGTGCCGCAAGTGTTCCTTTTTTCTCCTTTATTCCCATTTTTATAATTTCTATATCATTAAAGGTCTTGCATTTTTGCTGCACATGTTGCTTCAAGAAATGTAAAAAAATGTGGCCAACTTCATTAGAGGTCCGGGATTCATGTCACCTGCTCATCCCTCCCCCCACGATATAAGTAATGATTTTAGTAAGAATCAATTCCCACCAGTTTTTGGTAATTTCTAGTTAAGCTGTGATATTAAATATCTTATGTGCTAGTAAATCATCTATTAGCGGTACATACTAGGCAAAAATTTGGAAAGTTGAATTGGACAGAAAAAGGCTGTTCAAATGAGCGGAACATAATGGTGTTCTTTGACAAGTGTGCCTAGATAGAAGAATGACGGTATAGAGACAAAAAGGTTGGTAGTTTAATTTAATTAGCAAAAAAGGCCCACATCTATGTGATGTGTCTATAAGTCAAATACAAGTAGCCAGGGACCTGTAATTGGGCAGTCGTCTTGTTTGTCATAATTATAGCTATTCTATTCTCTAACAAGATGAAATATGTACTGAAGGGCTAATATACCTGGAAAATGTTCTAGTTTTCTTCTGGAATAGTAAATAAATCTCCCCAACCTGAATATAGGAGCCAACTGCATTTCTTTTTCTGTGTGGATGTGATAAAGATGTCTTTGATAGCATTTAGATGTTGATTCTTGAAATGTTTGATTTGCTTCTTTACCTTTCTTTATGCTGTTAGCGAATAATTTACTTTTAATCCGATCAATTTTACCAGGGTGCAGGTAAGTCTGCTGTATTGAATAGTCTAATCGGGCATCCGGTGCTGGTAAGTATTTGGTGAATAAATACTAATTGGATCAATATACGTAGTGAAATATTTTTTGACTACGATATTTCCAATGCTAACCATTTAATTTTACAGCCAACCGGTGAAGGTGGAGCCACGCGTGCTCCAATATGTGTTGATTTAACAAGGGATGGTTCGTTGAGCAGTAAATCCATTATTTTGCAGATAGACAGTAAATCTCAACAAGTATCTGCTAGTGAGGCCTCAAACTGAACTTTAAGCCTAAAACCTTCACAATGCTCAATTCATGCATGAGAAATAATGTTGTCTGCTGATACCACCATTGTCTCATTACTTGGAATTTTTCTTCTTGTTTCCCTTTTCTATCATAGGTGCTCTTCGCCATTCATTACAGGACAGATTGAGCAAAATTTCAGGAAAGAGTCACGATGAGATATATTTGAAGCTCCAGACAAGTACAGGTGTGCCTGCTTTAAGATTTCCTTTTATTTAGTTGTTCTAAAAGTAGCCTCCGGAGTGTTTTATGTTTTTGACTACCTTTAGATCAGGCTTATTTAAAATAGAATGTACTTTTGTTAGTTTGCATTAGAACAAAACATATAAAAACTTTTTTGTGAATATTTTTATTTTTATCGTTGATTGATTCATGATGTGTCAAAGGAGAAAACAATATTTTTAACAAAAATGGATTTTTTTATTTTATTTTATATTTTACCTAAAAAGAGCTGATGGTGAAATGAGCTGGTTAAGCATGATAATTTTATGAGTATATGAGGCTTCCAAAAACATTTGTCTCCTATTTTCACCTCGTTACTATTGTTTCTCATCATAATTTAAATTTTTAGTTTGCTCATTATTCATTCTACTATTTTGAGGTTTTGCATTTGTATACTATGCTTGATATCATATATGGGATCTTGTTTTGCAGCTCCACCATTGAAAATGATTGACTTACCAGGGGTTGATAGGGGAAATCTTGATGATTCTTTGGTGAGTGGCTTATAAATCAAGTTTATTTAGTTTGACACTCCTATTTCCTATCTAAACCAATGTAAGAGTATCACTAAATATTATGTCCTAATATTATGTAGCACACTTCAAATACTGTGACTGTTGTTGGTAGGATGGAGATGTCATGAATAATTTGAAGTTAGTCTGGAAATTGTGACGAATTTTAAAATAGTTGTAAAACTAGCTACAGATTCTGCTTTAAACCTATTTAGAGACAAATACGAATGATTTGAGCTTGTATGATTAGATCTTGAGTGTACCAAAATAGGGATGGTTAACATAGAATCTTGGATTTCCGATTGATTTTTAGTGGCTGATACCCTATTTCTGTATCAGAGTCAATTTGCAGAACATAATGATGCAATATTGCTCGTCGTAATACCCGCTTCTCAAGCCCCAGAAGTGGCCTCTGCAAAAGCCATCAGAATTGCAAAGGAATTTGATGGAGAATGTGGGTTTGCTAAATTCATTGGTCTTGTTTTGTGATTTTGTGGTGTTTGTATGTTTGTTAATATCTTCATACTTAAGTAGCTTTTTTTGTTTTCTTTTTCTTAGGTACGAGAACTGTTGGTGTTATTAGCAAGATAGATCAAGCGTCTTCGGAACCGAAAGTACTTGCTGCTGTGCAGGCTCTTTTATTGAATCAAGGACCTCGAAGTACATCCGACATCCCATGGGTTGCTTTGATTGGTCAATCTGTCTCTATAGCATCTCAACCAGGGAGCACCGGAGCTGATAATTCTCTAGAAACTGCTTGGCGAGCAGAGAGTGAAAGTTTAAAATCAATACTTACCGGTGCTCCTCAAAGCAAGCTTGGGAGAGTAGCCTTGGTGGAGACCCTTGCTCAACAGATCCGAACTCGCATGAAAGTCCGCGTCCCAAATCTCCTCTCAGGGTATGCTCCCTTTCAAGTGGTTTGGTATTTTCCATTCATGTTCAATCTAGGAATTTACTAAATACACGTTGATGGCAATCTCTGAGGTTAAACATAATTTTATTTCAAGGTTTCAGAAAGTTAATCACTCCTTGGAAGATATTGCTTGTTTTTTCCTTTTCTTCTCTTCCCTGATACTTCCTTTTTATTCATGCTGCAAGGATGTTTTACCCTATTACCGTAATTTTTTTTATTGAGACTTCTGTAAGAAAGCAATGACACCCTTTGGGGGATTCGGTGAAGTATTGTTTTTTTTTTTTTTCCAAAAGTTCCTTGATACTGCTGTATTTCAGTCTGATGAATTAGAAGATTTCTCATGCTAGTTCTTTGGTTTGATTCCTGTTATTGTTTCTTTATTTACTCGTGTGCTTCACTATTTAGTAAAATACTGTTTATTTTGTCATTCTGCAATTTATGCAGGCTTCAGGGTAAATCCCAATTTGTACAGGATGAACTTTTCAGACTTGGTGAACAGATGGTTCAAAGTGCTGAGGGTACGAAAGCTTTAGCATTGGAGCTTTGCCGGGAATTTGAGGACAAGTTCCTCCAGCATATTACAACTGGAGAGGTGAGACAAGAATTGAGCTGTATTGCACATCTAGATATTGTGAATATTCATGTGAAGTTCAGACAGTATTAAACTATGAAAGGATGAGGGATTAGCTACAAGTTAGCCAGTAAATTTATCCTAAAGAAGTTACATGGGTGGAGGAGGTCAAGTAGAACATTTTTTTATTCATGATTTTATGTCAAGCTGTTATAAATCATCTAGTCTCATCTAACAGGCGATGTTATTGGGTTTAAAATTTTCTATGATTTTACTTGACTATGATTGTAGACAATGGCAAGAAGTTTAGTGTGCTTGAAGAAATTATGCATTGTGTTGAGGGTTTGTTTTGAAAATATATATGCTTAGGGATGCATAAATTCTTAATTATGGAACTGTTGAAAATCTCAGGTATATAGTTACTATTTGACAAAAACTCAGATATATTGGTATTTATTCCATCTTATTAAAATACTCGTAAAGGCAAGTATCATCAACCATAATGTTTTGCAAAATTATTTGAATTTTTGATGCCTTCTAGATGTCGATTTGACTCGCCATTAAGGTAAAAGTTCTTTACAGAAATTCTCAGCCAGAATCTTCTTATTGGTTTCTGTGAAGGACAGAATGAAAAAGAATAGTCCTTTTGTTGTTTTATACAGGGACTATCTAATGAACTGGATAAACTTTATGAGTTCAAAATCTTCCCCTGCAATTATTTGACATGTAAATCCCAAGTAGCGAAGTTGTTTTCCTCTTTTTAACGCTATACATGATATATAACATACACAATTGGTTGATAAGTGGTTTTATTTCTTGAGACCATCCTAATTGCTAGTTCTTATTATTCTTAGTATGATGATGATCGGTGTTCGAAATCGAACTCCATCACACTGTTACTGTTGAACTCTGTATGTTTGTTTTTTGTTTTAACTGTAAACAATTGTGGTATCTCTTGTTGGCGCATATTTTTTATTTGCTATCATGTCCTTGCATTACAAAATTCATTTATGAGATGAACAGTAATGTTTAGAACTGTTCTTTAAAAATTTTGGTGGTAGATTTTTTTCAAGTGCCATGTTTGTTAGCTGGGGCTCCATTTTTTAGGTTCCTGATGGTTAATGCAAAGTAGATTTCCATTCTAATGGAAGAGCTATATCTAACTGATTTGATATTTCTGTGAGAGCGTTAGCTTGATACTCGCCCTGTTGTCCATTTGTTTGCTTGTGGTGCTCACTTTTCTCTCGCCTTGTTGTCCATTTGTTTGCCTGTGGTTCTCGCTTTCCGCGTGAACAAAATATTTTGGAAATTTGATGCAATTATCTTTTCTTGACTGATTGTTATGCTATGGATTGTTCCCTTGAAGGATTTATTAACTTTTCATCTTAGCCCTTGTTTGTTTGTCTGTGTTGTGATCCCTTTCTAAATCTCCACCATAACGGTTTATGCTTCTAGTAAAATCAGTGTTGTTTGTTTGTTGTCATTTTTATCTATTTCTGGTCTTATGATAGTATGCCTTTTGTTTTGATGATATGCAATTATGTTAATGTTATCCTATGATTTTTTATTTACTCAATTTTCCAGGGTGTTGGGTGGAAAGTTGTTGCTAGTTTTGAAGGCAATTTCCCTAATAGGATCAAACAGCTCCCTTTAGACAGACATTTTGACATAAATAATGTTAAGAGGGTATGTTCTTTGTCGTCATAGCGTCATTTTTCTCTGAACTCTTGATGTCTGCTTATTGCATTTTGCAATTATGATTACAAATTATTACCAGATTGTGCTCGAGGCAGATGGTTATCAACCTTATCTTATCTCTCCTGAAAAAGGGTTGAGGTCTTTAATCAAGGGTGTCTTAGAGCTGGCAAAAGAACCTTCTCGCTTGTGTGTTGATGAGGTAAGCAAGTCTTGTTTTCCATCTTATTTGATATGTCTCGTTGTTGTTTAGTTTCTCTTGAACTGATTTTTGTGTCTCGCTTTTGTTCTTTCCATTCGAAAGTGGCCTCATTTTTTTGAACCACTCTACTGACCTCGACTGAATAGTTTAAGTTTGATTTGGTCCCCTGTTCATAATCTAAAATGATATAACAACTGGATTTCTTGTTTGCCGAAAGCAGTTACTCTGTGTTCCTGCACATCTTATCTTCTTAGGCTGAATATGTTTTTGTGCGAGGTTTCCATGCTTTTCAAGCAATATGAAATTCAGCTTCTTTTTGATGTGTACGTTGTGATTCTGCATACTGCCATACAGTGTCATTAGACTTGAAATCTTTATATAGGTGCACCGGGTACTTGTTGACATTGTCTCGGCTGCTGCGAATGCGACTCCAGGTCTTGGAAAATATCCTTCTTTTAAGCGAGAGGTAATGCTAAATAGAAATTCATATTCAATTTCTCAGTGACAATTTTTATTTATTTTTATTTCATTCATTGGGTCTTTATATCCTCCCTGTTATTTATGTAGGTTTTAGCAATTGCCACAACAGCTTTGGAAGGGTTCAAAAATGAAGCAAAAAACATGGTAATTGCACTTGTTGACATGGAACGTGCATTTGTTCCCCCACAACATTTTATCCGTTTGGTGCAGCGGAGGTATTTAATACAACTAGTTTTGTCTTTAGAACTTCTCTCTTCATTCGTCTTCTTTTAAATTCTCGAGACATTCGATGGGGAATCTTATATATGAGTTTCAAGATTTTCTATTAGGGCACAATGCTTTTGATTTATGCTCATTTTGGAGGGATTTTTTACGTAGTTTTCCCAGTTGTCTTTGATGAATAATGAGTACTCTAAAGTTGGTCGGTTCTTTACCAGAATGGATAGACAACGACGGGAAGACGAGCTGAAAGGTCGATCTTCGAAAAAGGCTCTTGAGGCTGAGCAGTCCATATTAAATAGGGTAAAATACGTCTGGAACCATGTTTATTTTTTTTGTTGGTGAATTTACTTATTCACATGTCTTTCTGAGATTGAGATAATATCCTAGTTGTTGCAAAATTATGTGTATTGACAATATCAGAAGCCACTTGAGGCTGAGCAGTCCATGTTGAATAGGGTATACAATCTTTTGGAGTTGTTTTATTTTTGTGGATTTTTAGAGAAATTAAATTAAATTTAATATCTCGTATTGCATGCTTAACAGCTTCATAGAAATAGTTTATTTTTATTTTATATCAAATGCTTCTCGATGCTTATCCCATTCAGGCAACTAGCCCGCAAACTGGAGGCCAACAGAGTGGAGGGAATTTAAAATCCATGAAGGATGGTAAATCTAATCAGCAAGATAAAGATAAAGATGTGCAAGAAGGATCTGGCTTGAAAACTGCTGGACCAGAAGGAGAAATAACAGCAGGTGCAAGCATACAGTTCCCTCAATGTTGTAGCTTTTTTTAACATAATAGTATATTTATTATATTTATATAGATCTAGTTTTGTTAATATTACAGACCAGTTAATCCCTTGAGATGGGATATATTTGGTAATGGCTTAACAATTTGGGTGTCATATAATCCACGAAAGCTTTTGAAGATTGTATTTGGTTATTTTATCTGTCTTTTATTTTTTCATTTGATTTTGTATGCTGCTTTGCTAAAGTTTTGTTGTGATGGTCCTTGATCAATTTTTTTGATGGAAACCAGGACTATAATTGATTGAGACATAAGCTCTTTGGAGACTCTGCGAATTCTAATTGTAATTTTTGACTTACTATAAGTTTGCACCCCCTAAACCTTTAGGCTAGATTTACCCCTGCCTGCTCTGATAGTGTCACGTGTACAATTTCTGTTTTGATTGATATCATGAGACATCTCTTCCTTGCTCTTGTTTGTGCCAAATGAATTTTTATCTAAGTCTTTAACCTTTGCTGAATAGTTTGATACTGTAGATGCTCTGTGGAGGATGTGTAATATAAAGTTACCTAATTCTACACTGTATTTTGGATTTCTAATTTAGCATATTTTCGTAATAACCTTTTGTTTTGCAGGTTTTTTGCTAAAGAAAAGTGCCAAAACTAATGGTTGGAGTAAGAGATGGTTTGTCTTAAATGAAAAAACGGGAAAGGTGAGTCAGCTCAGACTTATGATTGCCTTTTGTTTGAATATGATATTTTTATTTTGCGATTCCTTGATCTTTTTTAATTGCTTTGAGCCACATAGGCATTATCATAGTTTTTGCTACTTCAACTCAGTTTGTTCAATTATTTTATCAGTTATGATGTCTCAATAATTCATCAAAGAACTTGTGTCATTGTTATTGAGGTAACCTTGCTCATAAAAACTTTAACATATGTTCCTGCAGCTTGGATACACCAAGAAACAAGAGGAACGACATTTTCGTGGTGTCATCACTTTGGAGGTATTTTTTGGCCTTATAGTGCTAATGTATGTGCCTTCACTTGTGCATGTTTTATCTTCCCCTTTGTACTTCGGGAGTTCGTTCATGTCCTTTAAATTATTGTAGCTGAGGTCTGTAGAAACTAGAAATCAGATCATGTCACTGGGTACTGTTCGAAAATAGTTTGGTGATGGAAGATGTTTAGCATTGTTGACAGCTAGATTCTTTTGGTGTGCAATGAAATATACAAACAAATCTGAAACAAAAGCTGGAATTTAGTTCTTTAGCGAGATGGAATAATGAGAAATAGATATTTCAGTTCCGTTATTGCAAAATAAATTGGGCACATGGAAGAAGCAAGAAATTGAAAATAGTGGTCTTAGCTGAATATAAAGCGTAGAAGTATTTCCTGATTAAATATCTACCCGTTTTTTCTTGTATGTCGGCCACCACAATTATTTAGGTTAACCTGCTGTCAAGCATAGATCAGCAAAACAATCAGAGAAGAGCTCAAGTTTTGTCCCCTCATTGCATAATAGAGAACATGGAAGCTTATTAGGTACAGAGGAGACCTAGCTGCTTGAACTTTGCAGCAATTCCTTTCTCTTGTCACATTGCGCTCAGATGGTTAACGACTTTCCAATGGTCTAGGAATTAAAAAAATTAGAGATTGCAGGAAACACAAACTCCAATGGATTCTTGGCTTGGGCCAAAATATGCTTTTTTTTAATCCTTTGTGGGGTCCATAAGTAAAATTTATGCTTCCTAAGTGGTCAGTAAAATCTTGTGGATATTGCAGAGTCCGCGCCCTTCACTTTATATGTGTGCATATTTGTTTCAAGGATAGCTTTGCTCTATCGTATCTTGTTTTGACTTGTTGCTCTATTTATTTGTTAAGAAAACTTGAGATGGACTTTTGCATATGGATGTGCTTCTACATTGGTAAGGAGTTTATTACTTTTTGCAGTAAGTGAACATTTAATCACGGTGCAGAAGTGGTAGATGCTTTCTATATTACATGCTCTAAATTTACAATACAACTGTGCTGTTCTGTTGCTTTATACTTTCTGTCCTTGCATCTTTGAACTTATTTGTTTCATGTCCTGAAATTTTCTAATCTTGGTATTATAGATTGTAGTGTTATTGTTTTTTTTATCGGAATAATAGAAATATATTTAAGTAATAGAGTACTAGAGGTACTTGAACAGGTTACATGAATTATCCGTACAAAACAGCCCCTTAATTAAAGTGCTAATAAACATATTCTAGGTCCCCGACCTAATCTGAAAATAATTCACGTGTGATGTGGCTGCAATAATTGATGTTTAAGACTAAGCAATCTTGTAATATTTGGTTGAGATTATCAGGAATGTAATCTGGAAGAAGTGTCGGAGGATGAAGAAGCTCCTTCAAAGAGTGCTAAAGATAAGAAGGCAAATGGTCCAGTTGCTGAAAAAGCACCTAGTCTTTTGTTCAAGATAACGAGCAGGGTTCAGTATAAGACCGTTCTTAAAGGTACTATAATTTTTTTTTTTAAACCTATTGCAGAACTTATTTTCATTGTAGTAACAGATGAATTAACTTGAAGCTCATTCATGTTTGCAGCCCATAGTGCTGTTGTTTTGAAGGCTGAGAGTTTGCCAGATAAGGTAGAGTGGTTGAACAAATTAAGAAATGTTATTAGTTCTAAAGGCGGTCAAGTGAAGGGTGAACCTGGTCCTCAAATACGGCAAAGTCTTTCTGATGGTTCCCTGGTAAGTAAATGACTTTCGTTGTTTCAAGCTCATGCTACATTTATGGTCACTTTCAATCGGCTTGATTTCAATGCATTTTTATTTTTGGGGGACTTGTCAAATTTCAAAGTTTCTAGCCCTTTTGGGCTCGTTCGTTTTGTTTTGGGAGTTTTGGGAAAATATTTTGGGGAATTAAATTGAATGTTTGGTTTTGTTTTGGAGAAATTGTAGATGTTAAAATCATGTCACATGAAATTGTTGGATAAAATTATTTGAAAATTTTAAAACAGTATATTTTGGGATATACATATAATAATAGAATATTTTTGTACGTTATCAAAAAGCTAGTTAAAAGTAATGATTATGTTGGGAGATGTAAAAATAAAGGAAAATGTGGTTCCGAAGAAAATAAAAATGAATAATAGTGTTTGCTTTTGTTTAGGGGATGGAAAACTATTTCCAAAAAACAAAAACAAGCAAGGCATTTAAGTAGTTGCTGTTGTACGTGTCAATTTGTTCCCTTGCACTTTTTTTTTTATACCAATTTTCAGATGGTTGACCTGCAGTCAGTTCTGTCCGTGCATTAAATAAAGAAAAATAAATGTGTTAAATTTTGTTTTCCCCATATAGGATACTATGGCGAGAAGACCTGCAGATCCAGAAGAAGAACTTCGATGGATGGCTCAGGAAGTGCGAGGTTATGTTGAAGCTGTTCTCAACAGTCTTGCTGCCAATGTTCCAAAGGTCAGTTTTAACAAAAGTTTTCAGTATGTTTATCCTAAACAATGTTTAAGTTATAATATGTTTGATTTCAGGCCGTTGTTCTTTGCCAAGTAGAGAAGGCGAAAGAAGACATGCTTAACAAATTATACATTTCTGTCAGGTTGTTTTCGTTTCCATTTGTCTTATAAGTTTATTGGGCAATGTGTCCTATAGTTTATTGGACAATGCTTGTCTCTTATTTTCTTGATTGTGGGATTTCTGCTTGAAAAAGAGAGGATAGTACCGAGGATCCAATATGTGAAGCTTGTTCGGATCTATTTTTTGTCTTGTGAAAGTAGTTTGACCTCATTTAATTGAAATGATAGTGCTCAAAGTACGGTGAGAGTAGAAGAACTGCTACAGGAGGATCAGAATGTCAAACGCAGAAGAGAACGGTTCCAGAAACAATCCTCTCTTCTATCCAAGCTTACTAGGCAACTGAGTATTCACGACAATCGAGCTGCTGCAGCTTCTGGCTTTTCCAATGAAGGTGGAGCAGGTGATTTTAACTTCCAAACCTTTCATTCTTGGGTCAAAATTTGGTTGGAATAAGTGTAGGTTCCTAGAGAAAGAAACTCAGGATATCACTCGCCTAGGCGACTCATGAGTCTCAAAATGCTTTCTTCTCTAATTAAAAATTGTTTTGTATATTATTGCTCAAGTAGATGAGCCAATAATTACGAAGGCACACATCTCTTATACTTTCAAGTTACAACAGTTTAATAAGCCATCTTCATCATGTTTTAGTCTCAAATTACTTGCGATCAACACGGGTAACCTTGTCTTAGAAATTTAACTGGATATTGTGTTGCAATTCGCTCCTCTCTTTTGCAAACAGTTGGGATCATAATGGGAGCTTAGCTTCCATAATTTATATCACCACTCCCATAATATCTTCTTCTCACGTGGGCTTGTATTTCCTTATCAAACTGTGCAGAAAGTAGTCCGACTGCATCTGGCCCGTCATCAGGCGATGACTGGAGATCTGCATTTGATGCTGCTGCCAATGGTCCAACTGATTCATATGGGGATTCTAGGTCCAATGGTCACAGCCGCCGCTACAGTGATCCTGCCGAAAATGGTGATGTTAACTCTGGGGCCAACTCCGGCGGCCGCCGCACGCCTAACAGATTGCCTCCGGCTCCTCCCTCATCCGGCTCTGGTTATAAATTCTAAATTAGTATGGATAATTTTGACAATCGATTCTTGCAATTCTTGTTGGGTGGCCGCTTTATTTAAGCATTTCACGATCTCTCGTCAAGCTCAAATCTTGTTATCGTCGGTCTGTAGCATCGGTATACACATCTTTGTAGATAATATAACGATTAATGTTGTCACATTATTAATTGTTTTGCAGTTGCTACATTTAAGTTGTCCTGGGAGCACTTTCTTCTGTTGGCCTGTTTTTGGATATTACATATGTATTGCCCTCGAGTGATAATAATAATTTTTTTATACATTTATATTTTGCTTCTGTTTGTTACTAGTTGCTTACTTCCAGTTCGGTTTAGCAGGGTCTCCACTCTCCAACCTATTGTCGTGATTAGCATGTGGGCGCATTTCGATTACGTAGAAAGTTTGATGCCAAGTTTTTTTACGACCAATTAGATTTTCATAAAATATAATTATTTTCACAAAATGAATTATATTAATCTAATTTACAAGAAGAAAATTGAATTAATCGAATCAAAGTATTCAAAGTGGTAAAATCAATCAAGCTTATGGAATTGAAAGATCGCAGAAAAGAACTTTACCTTCATAATTTTATTTATTCGACCTATTAGGCTTTTTTTTATAACAAGAAACATGAAATATGTTAAACGATCATGATGCACATCATATATAACTACCAAGCTTTGATAATGAGACAATTATATAAAATAAATGCATACAAATAGTAAAAAGGTGAGGCCTTCAATGCAGAAACGCTAGTACGTAACCATGTGTTATTTTTTTGCTATTTTTGTAAGTGATGAGTACCCCTTATACTTCTTTTAATATATTTTTCCTTTTCAAAAACAAAAGTTTCGTAGAGCGAGGACGTATACAAAGTAATTGCTATAGGAGCTCATTGTGCAGTCGCGCTTACGCGGGCTCGGGCCCTGTTAAGTAAAAACAGATCATAAATCAAGTAAATTATTTGGCCAGTACAAATGTCACATGTTCAAATCCTCTCATCCCTACCTATTACTACTCAAAGGAGTAGTGACGAGGAATGTATTGAAATCAATTCAAATTGGACTCGTTTCATTTAAGTTATGATGCGAAATTTGAATCCTTTTCATTTGACATCCTCATTTTTTTTATAAGAACTTATAAAAGGAAAGTTGTACATTAAATTAACATCGCTAAATGCAGCATCAGGTCTACTATAGAAAAGTACAAAAAGTCAACAGCAGATTCTTCAAATGCATACACCACTCAAGAGATCAATGCTCAAGTAAGTGATCTGTCGGAATGCATATTGCATGTGCTAGGGTATAAGTTATGGTGTGAGCCAATCTAATATCTGATATAAACAAGAATTTTTTTACCCAAAATCATTGAAAAAATCATGACTAGTGATCAGCAGGTGTGCATCGAATCCATCAAGAAATGTTGAGAAATTGTAATACATCGGGAAGTTTAAAAGTTATGCTAACTAACTCTTTATAAGATACGTGGGTTACTCCACTCATTGTCAATTGGTTTTGAGTTGGAACCACATGTGATCTTAACATGGTATCAGAACAGACTTTTGGCTACTCATCCCATGCGATTGGCTATTCAGCTCGCGTGCTCACCGTCACCCGTGCTATCGGTCCACTTGTTTGACTTATATAATGTTACACGTGAAGGAGCGTGTTGAGTAGAACTTATGGTATCTCTTTATAAAATATATGTGTTACTCCTCTAATTGCCAATTGATTTTGAGTTGTAACCCCATATATTCTTAATAAGAAGAAAATATCCAAAAATTTTATCTATTTTTTAAAAACATAGATTTAGTTTGCATAAAATACATTAAATCACTCACATCAAAAAGGCCGACCGATGTTTTTATTATTTGGATTGAATACAGTTTTACCAACAAGAATCGAAGAAGATGCACCACCAAATACAGATGCTCCAGAACTCCAACAGGTATTTAATATTTTTAAAATATCAGTATAAATATTGAAGTTGATTACGGCCATTGTAGTTACATGCACGAACGAATATAATCCAAGAAAAAGCTAAATGTGTGTTTGCTCCTGTATTAAATTTTTCCGAACATTTTTTTTGAGAGAATGGGTTTTTTTTTAAAAAAAAATAAAACCGTATATATTTGGAATGAATATTTTATGTTTTGTTTTGGAAAAAAACATAGTTTATTGTCAAATCGTATAAGTTTTTGTTGATTTAGTATATAAGTATTTAAATATTATAAAAACTTTTTTATATTGTGATTTTATAATATTATAAAAATAGTGTTTATGATATGTGAATGTGATTTTTTAGAGAAAGAAAACTATAATAAAAATGGTCAATAGTTTTTTTGTTTTCAAAATTGTTAAATATAAAATAAATCATAAAAATAAACATAGCCAACAGTTGTTGAAAATGCATGATGAATAATGAACACATTTGACTGAAAGAAGGAATGATTGATTCCACGAGAAAAGACAAGACTGGAAAAAAAAAATTAGTGAATAACATTCTTGAAATTTTTCCAAGAAAAACCTCATACATGTTAGAG